>OY101449.1:102934991-103607491 GCA_956483635.1 Panzeria rudis
CCAAAATAAGTAAAATTTCTTTGGATATAAAATTTTTTATTTTTTACGTAATATTATTTTTGATAACTCGCAATTTTTTTATTATTTCGGCTTTTTAGTTCATTATTTGAGTTACAAACTTACATGTAAGTTACTTAACTTTCACGTAAGTTTAATTGCTTACTAAAAATTAATTAACAATAAAAAGCACTTTCTCATATATGGGAACTGATACAACTCTTCATTTGAATAACCATGAAATAATTGCTTTAAATTTCGAACGCATTTCTTCATAAATTCGTTCACCAATTTCAATTAGTCGAGTAAAATTAAAAAAAATGTATTTCCAAAGAAAGCAACCCCTAGCGAAATAATACTAGTTTCATAAGGATAATACTGTATACGCTGTATGGCAATAGAATAATAATATCAATTACTAAATACACATATCACTAACAGAAAATTCAAAGGAAATGAAACCATAAAATATACCAACAATAAAAAATCAATAATATATTTAGCCTTTGGACAGCATTATTCATAAAGGTGTGGTGGTATGACAATTGCTTAGTGCTATATATTTAAAATTCAAATGTAACAATTCAATTTATCTGACACTTAATGGCTAAAATATTTTGTTTAATTTAAAAGTTCATGTAACAATTGACACCTATTTATTCAATATAGTGATTATTGTTTTTGCTTTAATTTGTGTTTCTATAATTTAAACACATTATTTATTTCAACGAAAAATATACACTTGTTCACAGTTGTATACGCTATTGTAATAGTTAATATTTTTAATTATATTAAATTACATGGATAGAAATAAGTGTGTTTGCTTTAGCCACATAAAATTTCTATTTTATTTCCTGTATGGTTTATTATTTAAAATATTGCAATATCCAAGTGTCTCAAATATTTGTAGTTCGGATATTCAACATACTGACAAGGGGTTGACATGCTATCTAAAAACAATTCAAAATTAAGTGCAAACAAATATAAGAAATGACAGCTCGTTTACAATCTGCATAACCCACGCAAAACAATTTAACACTTCAATTTTATGGATAGAACATAATCTGAAAAGGTGATAAGCAGAATAAAAATTTTTAAATTAATATTTAAAATAACCTTGACTATTTTATAAGGGATAAATTTTGCAACAAATATAAAAAAAAAATTTGTTTAAATTAAATGTAGGGCCAACTTCTTTAACTAACCACATAAATAGGAAATCGAAAGTATAGATCAGGGCTTCAGTAGATTACACTGTACAAGACATAAAAATAAATTTATTAACCCTACGTCTATACTGATATGTTTTTATCATGACAAAAGTCGAAATTTATATTGGAAAATAATTTGTTTTATGTTAGCTATTTTTCCTATATGGAATTTGACATTTATCATAGTAAAAATATATCAGGTATGTATAGACGTAGGGTAAAGTGCGAGTTTGGCTCGCACAAGAAGGGTTCCGTGCAAATACCACACTATGGTCGTGAATAAATAATATTTAGATTTCTTACAGTCTCATATTCCAATTCGATGGGTATTTATAAAAAATATCCTAAAAAATTTCTGGTTAATCAGTGTCACACGCCGACTGAAGTTTGAGCAAATGCTCTATTCTCTCTTGTATATCTCATAACTTCCCTGCAGATAACGCGACTAGTCCATACGCGCATGTAAAGTATATCCGACAGAGGACTGGAGAACCATAGACGCAGTTTATTAGCCCTACTCCTCACCTTTATTTTTCGCTAGGCTGGATTGCTTGAGGAAGAAGGGTTTGGGCACAGTGGGCATATCCCTTTTAAAAAATCCATATGAGAGAATATTACCTAAGTCATATTTTCAAAAGTTTATAAAAAATTTCGCAAATACTTTTGAAATGAACTGTAAGCGCAGTTTATTAGCCCTATCCCTCACCTATATTTTCCGTCAGGTACGCTTCCCGGAGGAAGAAGGGTTTGGGCACAGTGGGTATAGCCCTTATAGAATTAATATGAGAGAATATTAACCAAGTCATATTTTCAAAAGTTTATAAAAAATTTCACAAATACTTTTGAAATAAACTGCAAAGGCTCTTTATTAGCCCTATCCCTCACCTTTATTTTCCGCCAGGTTTGATTCCTTGAGGAGGAAGGGTTTGGACACAGCGGGCATATCCCTTAGAGAATTCATATAAGAGAATATTTCCCAAGTCATATTTTCAAAAGTTTATACAAAATTTCGCAAATACTTTTGAAATAAACTGTAGGCGCACCTTATTAGCCCTGTTCCTCACCTTTATTTTCCGCTAGGTTTGATTCCCTGAGGAAGAAGGGTTTGCACACAGTGAGCGTATTTGTAGAAAATGTTTAAAATTCAGTACGAAATACTTAAAACACGTATATAAAAAATTTTTTAAAACATATTTAACTCGGCATATTTATCTTCACACACATCGATGGGTATGCGCTTAGTGAAAAACCCATTCTCAAATTTTTCTGAGGAAGACGATTTCACAAGTGTGTATGAGCAAGACCTGGGGGGTTACTCTGTAATTCGAAACGAAAGAAATGCTTTCGCATTGTAGTGTAAATAACATACTAATGCGAACAGTTTTCTTCGCATCGCAATACAGAGTAACCCCCCTGCAGTAGAAAAGTGTCCCTCAGATGCGACAAAACGCATTTGGAAACTAAAGAACCGATGCAATTTCAAATTTGGGTATATGATGCCATTGTGCCAGAAAATAAGCGGATGCGCATCTTTAGATCTACTAGAATGTCTTAGCTATCTCTTCTACAAGAATTACAGCTTGGACAGAGGCTCAAAAGCCCACTTCTTGTAGACTTAACAGAACTTGTACCAGGTTTAAGGGTGACCGCGTTATCGGATGCATCCCTAAAAAAACATCATCACGTAAATGTAGTTTAATAAAACAAATATATGGAGAAAAGTGTAAAAAGTAGGACAACCCCGGACTCCTGCTAAAAAAAAATAAGGAGGACCACTCCACTCCGGACGCCCTAAAAAAGAGGACGGTATGCGGAGGATGGATGGCAACCCTACCTAGATATGATAGATGTTTCTTAAGTTATTTGGGCTGCTCAATACGAATCTGCACAAAATTTTTTTATCAGCTCCAGTTTTGGGGATATACCGTTATGTCAAAAATGAAAGCACTTGCACGACATCTATTAGCATAACTGGAGAAATGTATAGAAATCACATAAATTTACTCTTTATTCAAGAAATATTTTAAAATTTAACTTTTGAAGAAAAACTTAACTTTTTTGAAAGAAAGGCGTAACTTTTTTTATTCTTCCCGTGGCAAGACTGCGTTGAACCTAATATTTCGCTTGGCATTGGTTTGACTTATTACTAACAACTTTATTTTTAAGATTTGAATAATTATTATTAGTTCAATTTACAATTGAAGATTCAATAAATAAATTAAACGTAAAAAATTATATATTTCACTTTGTTCTGCTGATGATATAAAATACTTTTAATTGTTTGCTGTATTCAATAATTTCTTCATATTAAAATATTATACACTCACAATATTATGACAGTAACGGAATGTATTTTGTTCAAGAAGTATTCCGTGCAATCATTTTTAAAAGAGTAAACATCTAAAATTCTAAGCAATCTTATTTTTAACTGATTCTAACATTCAATACAAAAAACTCAATACACATTGTATGGATTTTCTGTTGCTTTCAATATATTCCGTTGTTTATGTTATAAGTACCAAAAAAGTACATTCATAGAAATAACACACATAAAAATACTCAAGATATTCTGTACGTAAAATTAATGGAAATTTCAATTGAAATTATATAAATACACATTTAAAATCAGTGGTGTAGTGGTGAGTACGTTAGACTATTAAACGAGAGGTCACATGTCCAATTTCAGCCAAGACCATACGTGTGTTTTGTTTTTATTTTTAATGTTAAATGTATAAAATTGCGTAAGTTTATTTTGTCTTCGTGCAGCTAATTTACATACTACGCTTTGGCCAGGTGGTTAATACGTTGGATTTCAAAAACGAACGAGCTTTGTTCGATCCCAGTAGAAGTTAACATAACACAGAAAAAAATATAATTCGTATTCTATTACTAAATTCATCAATTCAAATATTTATTTTACGGAAATGGGACCTATCACAAAATTCGTAAAATTAAACACGAAAACTCGTAAATATTTAATAAGAAAAAAATCACATTTTTTCCCTGTCAAAATTTTATATTGGAATATTTAAAAACCAAATAAAAAAATAATAAAATTTAAAAACAAATTCAAACACATGTGTGTTAAAATAAAAACCTGTGATAATTTTTTCTGTGTAACAACAGTGAGTAAAAATATAAATTTAATAAAATAATAATTAAGGATACGAAATAATAAGCCTCTAAACATTTAAAAATAAAGCAAAAATCAATTAGTTTTACGAAATTTAAGGTTAAACAGTGAAAATAGCAGAAACAAGGAAACCTCTTTTGTTTTTACGGAAGGTGCTATTAGTTCTTTCGACAGTGAAATTGATCCAAACAAATAAGGAATGATAAATTTTTTATGGTTTTAAGTGTGTTAACTTTTTAACATTTAAAGTTGAATAAACTTTTTGTTAAACTTAAATGAAAAATAAGTAGACCGGCTTTTAATTGAGTTTTAATTTATTTTATATTGCAATTTCAGTTAATTTTAAGTACCGCTTATTTTGAGTGTAGTTTCTCTAAATTAGTCATCATCAACGAAGCTGAAATTAACATATTGAGAGCGAGATTTAGATTGTAATGCTCAAATATACATTTATTATAACAATTAAATTAAGCGGCATTTGCTCTTTTTAAAAAAGATTTATTCATAAAATTAAAAAGCAAATCGAATCAGAATAATTTTGACCCCAAAACAAATTATCATGAATTTTAATATCATGTTCAGTGTTCTGCTTGTATCTAGTATGATACTTTAATTGCACATCAAATTTAAACACCCACAAAAATTTAAATAACATCAATCATTTCATTTGCTTGATAAGAAAAGCAAAACTTTATTTAGTATTCATCAATTAATTAAATTAAAAAAAATTAATTTCATTTCGAAAGTTTTCACAACTTAACAAACAAAAAAGTTTTATTTCTAGGAAAAATAAACTAGAAAACAATTATTTGAACTTTAACCCTTTAATGGATGTTATAAAACGACATATTTAATATAAAAAATGGCAATTAAATGCGGAAAAGAAAACAGAGAAAGAGCAGAAAAGAATTGCACCCAGACAGAAAATTTATATTTTTTAATTTGTATTTATTTGTTTAGAAACGACAAAGGAGGTTGCTTAAAAGAGCATAGAATTGTAGAAAGAATGTAACAGAAGAAAACAGAAAGAAATTAAAAATAATTGGTGAAGGCCAGCGAAATTGTTTGCTACAAATGAATGGATTTATAACGAGTCTTTATTTAGCTAGTTTACATAAATGTCTGCTATTGATTTAGTTAACCTTAACATACAGAAAAAAATACCAATGTAAAATTAACATGTCGCAATGTTGATTGGAAATCATATTAATTTATGAGAAATACATTATTTTTTAATTCTTTTGTTGTTTATTTGCTTTGTTCATTTATTTGTTTTTTTTATGTTTATTTTGATGTTCATGTTGTGTAAATGTAAATAGCCGAAAAAATTCACATTACCAGCGTAAATTTCCTGGCGCTAATTTAAAATTGCCATTGTTCCATATTAAGTTCAAACGAAAGATTACACTACTCAACACTGAAAAATAAACTGCCTTTTCATCATGATCATATGATTGGTCATACTAAACAATAAAACTGCATCATTAGAATTTTTACACCACGTCTCAATTAGTAGTTATATGCACTTTTTTTTAGGTTAAATATGCACTTTTTTCCTATTTCTCTATATATCGAATTTCGACATCGAAACAATCAAATAAATGTTTTCATGGATTCTTAATCTGCGCAAAATTTACTGCCATTTGAGTTTTATTTTGGTGGAATGCTAATTCCGAAAATTCTCTGCGAATGGCAAACTTATTGAGACAAAACTCAAACATAACTGAAAAAAGGACTAACTTCACTGCGTTAGTTAGTGTTATTCTGAGTCAAACTATAAACATAATTAAACTCAAAATAATGATATGAGGTCTAATTTTAATGAATTTACACAAGGTTACTTTATTTATTTTTTTTTAATTTTTCGAAAAATTGTTTGTTGATATAACTTAAAATCTGCACATGCTGGACCTTTTCTAATTTGAGATCCTTAATAAGTAACCTTAAAACATTTCACACCACGTAGAGGCATGTCAGTTTATTAGGGTTCCGTACACCAAAATTGTTAAGGCACAAAGCTACGGACCTGAACTTTTCACAGAATATGTAAAATTTTTGCCGCTACAACAAAAAATATTTGACAGGTTAAAAATTAAAGGGTGTTCTAAAGCGAGCAACGAAACATATTGAAATACTAATGTAATATACAGACACTTATATAGAGACACAAAATTTTCAAAATTAGTGTTAATTGGTGTAGTCTGTAGCATAGACTACACCAATTAACATTGATATTTAAAACAATATATACTAAAGGGTGCTCTATCAGTTAATGTAATTTTGACTATGTAATTTAGACAATTTGCTGTATCTTGGAAACCGTAAGAGGCAAACCCTTGAAATTTTAAAAACGCTAAAATAAAAAATTCCAAAATTAAGAAAATTTCAAAGCGAAAAATCGCCAAAATGAAAAAAGGGCTTGAAGGCAAAAAACACCAAAATTTAACAAATTCGCTAAAACGCAAATAACCACCAAAACTAAAAAGATCGCCAAAAACTAAAAAAAACCCAAAAACCGAAAAAAGTCGTCAAAAAGAAAAAAGCACTAAAACTTGAAAAAAATGCTAAAACTAAAACTATCATCGAAAAAAGAATAAAATCGGAAAAAAACAAAAAAAATTGGAAAAACTAAAAATGGCCGAAAAAACAAAAAAAAATCACAAAAAATTAAAAATTGCCAAAACAACGAAAAAAACTTAAAACATAAAAAAAATTTAATTTAAAAAAAATCAAAACGAAAAAATTGCCAATATGAAAAAAAGAGCAAAAACGAAAAGGGATATAGGGAAATATATGTATTCGTACGGAACCCTTCGTGTGCAAGCCAAAGTCGCACTTTACTGAATTTATTTTAGTCTGAGTAATGTTATTAATCTAACGTCAAGTCTCTTTGACTTAATATATTTCGCTGTTAAAACAACATTTTTATCAATGTTACATTTCATTTTAAGCCCACATGACGTTAATTTCAAATAAATTTTATGTTAAATCATCAATTAAATCATGTTGAACTAAAATAAAAAATTATGTTCCGATCAAAGCCAATTATTCGACGTGAAATTTTGCAGCCTTTAAAACAAAATATAGATCACCTTAATCGAATTAGCCTTTGACTCTGGACGGCGCTTTAAACGGAAGTATGCATCGAAAAACACAAATATACCGTTATCTGGACAATGGCCAAAATGATTTATTTTTATTTTTGTCGTAGTTAGCACATCCTAATTGCCTTAAAAAATGCACTACAAACTTCATAACTTCCAAAATATGAATTTGTAAAGCAGTGTAATTCATTTAAAATATATTCGATCATAATGAAAGCAGTAGAGATGTTTAGCATGTGTAGATATTTTTCTGAACCTGATACTTTTTTAGCATTACCGATTTGTGAATTCTTCATGTTTTAAATTTTTACCATATAGGATTTTTTATAATGAATGATTATTTTTGTTTTTCAGAGTGGAAAATATGTTTTTGAGCGCATTTCACACTGATCAAAAAAGGTACGTAAATTCAAGGAAACAGTCCATTGTTTCAATGAAACGCCCATTAATTTTGATCCAATGTACTAGTACGTTAAATCAACGAACTGGTTCATTAATTTTGTTCAAAGAATGCTTTTAATGTGCCGTTTTGTATTGAACTTTAATGAATCTTTTCATTGAAAAAACGTATGTCTAGACTTAATCAACGTATTTTTGAAAAAGAAATGAATCTAACTCAATGAATGTCATTTATTGAAATTATGTCAAATAATTTTATTCTGTGCAGCCATTTATCCATAGATGTTTCCTTTATTCAATCTCAAAAGCTAATTTTTTTCCCACAGTGAAAGAATTTTGTTTATTAATTCTGTAAATTACAAATTTAATCCAATGAAAAATTTCACTAAATCTCATTCAACGTCACGCTTCGTTGGATTAATGAAACAAGTTTCGTTAAAATTATTTTAATGAAAATTTCATGAAATAATTTCTTTTATCCAATGTAATAATTTCACTGAGCTAGTGAACATATTTCATTATATTGGTGAGATTATTTCATCGTTTTAATGAAACTGTTTCATAATTTTAATAAAATTATTTCATTATTTTAATGAAATCCTGTCATTCTTTTAATTATAATCTGTCGTTATTGTAATGAGATTATTTCAATGTTTTCTTGTACCTCTTTTATTGACTATTTTAATTTATTGACAATTCCATGGGTGCCCCTGTGGCTGAGTGGCAGCGATGCTAGCCTGTCAGTCCAGAGGTCGTGGGCTCGAATCCCGCCATAGAACATGGGTGTTTTCCGCAGACATCGCTTCGCAGGTTGTGTTTGTTTTAAAAAAAAATGGTTGAAGTACGTACGATAGACCCCCAATGAACATCAGAAACATTTGTAATGTTGATGATCGCTCATAGTATTGAACTTGGACTCTTAATTATCATCATTAGCAACGTCTTAACTACTACAACCAACAGCACTGTCAAAACAATGTGCCTATGAGCGTATAATAATAAGAAAGAGCACAACAACAAAAAACATATAAAACTATTTTTATTGCTCGCTTTTGGGTGCCAACTGTTGAAATAAATAAGGGTATGTTTTTTTTTTAAAGGAAATATATATGTGATTTATTTATTTCAAAAATGCAATGAAAATTTTCATCAAAACAATGTAATAAATTTCATTGAAATTATGACATTCCAGGACATAAAATATTAATTTTTTTATTTTTTTAAAGTATATATATGAAGAATTTTAAGATTAAAACATTTTGTCTAAACTTAAAGAGGTTTCCATAAAATAACAAAATGTTCTTTGTGCAATAAAATTTTCTAACTAAACTATGAAAGCTAATGAAGAAATTCCAATGAAATTCTTTCATAATATTCTTGAAATTTCACCAGAATTGTGAATATTTCATCAGAATTGTGAAAAAAATCTAATGAAATTGTTTCAATTGATTTATGAAGCGAAGTTCTTTCAGTGTATAAATTTATTGCGACTTTCTAAAACTTCTATATGAAGGGAAAAACGACACAAAACCATTTCTCTAACTTATAAGGGTACCAAGAGCATATAGAGGAATGTAGTTACAAAAGAATATCTCCTACTGTTGCATTTAGAATAAAAGGTGAATGAAAAATAAAATAATCATTTACCATATATGGTTTACTCGAACTTATTCATTCATTCATTTATGCTGCATTTCAGTTTACAATAAATATACTCATACAAGCGTGCTTTATTTTCAGAAAAAAATAACAAGAAAAAAGGGGAATATTTTTTATTGAAATGGCTAACATGAAGAAAACTAAACAATAATTATTAAAAATTTACTGAGAATGACAGTAGGCTGTAATAATTATATAGTATAGTTACCAATGACGATAATGATGATGAGTAAAACCATAAATGAAAAAATATGAGCAAAAACTCGCCAAAACCGCAAAACAATTGTTGTCAACCAGACAACAACATGGCCACAGACTAAACCAGCCGACAAATTAAACTTTTCACTCACTCCCTAACAAAAGTTGTTCTCATTTATTTTTTGTTTTTGTTGCTATTTTCCTATGTCCCGGAGCTAATGTCATGGATGTCCTGGAGTGGTTTTTATATTTTATTTCCTTATTTTTTGTTTTGTTGAACTACTAAAAATATATAAATAGGACTGTAAATATTCTAGTCTCTTTTATATGCATTAAAAATATTTTATAAAATATCCAGCTGTTTATATGAAACGAAAATATACACTGAATATTATTCATAAGATTTTACGAAAAAAAAGCTTCCGTACTTAGTTCTAATCTGATCTCAGCGAATCATCTCTCGAAGATTTTTTAAAACTAATGGATATAATTGTTTGCGACACCAAGGACACCCGAGGTAGAGCTAATGATGGCTCGGCAATTCTAATAAAATCGCGATTAAAACCCTATTTAGTGGGTGGCATTTGTGAACTTTATTTTCAAGCAAGACCCATCTAGGTGAAATTTTTCATCAAAACCTTGTGATTTCATCGATTTATTTTCGTCCTACGTTTTGAATTACTGAAAGCCAAAACAGCACATTTTATAGATCAGTAGGCTTACGTTTTCTGACAGCTGGTGACTACACTCCAAATAAAATGGTACGTAAATCTAACCAATTTAAATACTTTTAATATAAATTGTTGTTGAAATTTTTATGAAATAACAATTTTCATTGGTTAAAATAAATTTTTAAAGTTGTAAGTCATTTCATGTCTATGATTGATTTATGCTATCGCTATTTAACAAGATAATTTAGCTGAGATGGTAAAAGCATCCGGTTCATAAACATGCGAAGAATTGTGAGAACGTAAGTTGAAAACCGAAAGATTACATTTTACTGAATTGTGAAATATAAATTTGGGGATAAACGACGTTTGAAAATCAAATTTATTTTTGAGGGTTAAAATTACTAATTTAATTTTTAAATTTTTTTCCGGTTAAAATGACCAATTTTTGTGGTTAAAATTTGTATTGTTAATGGTATAAACACAACTGGGACAAACGACGAACTTCGCATAGTTCGACGAACTTGTCGGCAAGAATTCGTTGCGTAAATTCGTCTTTTGGAACACAATTAAATTAGACGAACAGTTTTACTCCAAAAATCTGCCTTGTTGTCCATGGATACCAAGTTATACAAATATTCACTGCGGCAAAAATTATGATTATTTGCAAAAAAAAAATGCAAAAATCGACATCAAGTCGAAATTATTAAAAGTCGCTTAAACTCCCAAAAGGCCAGAAATTTGGAATAAATCACACTGATCTCGAAAATGTTGAAAATTCGCATAAAATCCAAATATCAGAAAAAAATCCCTAAACTAAAATTGATTAAACTCGCTAAAACTATAAGGTAAGTCAATATCTCGGGAGTAAGCGCAAAATATTATGAAAATTCGCAAAAGCTTGCAAAAATCTTAAATTTTAAGTCCTAAATAAAAATAAATAAACAAAGACAAAAACTTTGGAAAAATTACATCATTCGCTAAAATAACAGACATTCGCGAAAAACTGCAAAATTTTAAACAAACCATAATTTTTATTAAAAATCCCCAAAAATCTAAGGAATGCTGAAAATTCGGTATAAACGCGAAAATGGCGAAAATTCGCAAAAACTTGCTAAAGGCGGCATAATAGCAAAGTCTAATATTGTTTAAAAATTCGCGAATACTTGCACAAATTCGTTTTTATCGCGAACATTGCAAAAATTCGCAAGAAGTTGCAAAATCGGAAACAGTCCCTAAAATTGATTAGAAGTCACCAAAACTGTTAAAAATAAAAAAACGGAAAGAACGCAAATTAATCGCAAGCTCGCAAAAAATTTCTAAATGAAAATGAAGAAATCACTAACACTGCAAAGGATAACAAAATCTCTGAAAATTAGATAAATCGCAGAAATAGCGAAAATTCGCAACAAATTGCTAACATCGCAGAAAGTGCAATGTCTAGTAACCGTTTTTGTTTAATTTTGCTGTAATAAAATCACATCACTAAAATTTAGATTTTTGATATTTTCTGATTAAAAAGAAAAAAATCACATAGTTCGTCGTCGTTCAACGACGTAAGAAATAGAAATAAACCTATCGCAAGTTCGGTACGAACGGCAACACTCGATCAACGTACTGATTGTATGTATTTTCATATACTCAAATGTGTTTTATTTCCCAGGACGAATACTCGTAACGAAAAATTCGTCGTTCGTCCCAGTTGTGTTTATAGCATAAAATTACCTATTTAAAGTAATAACAACGAAAATAGTTATTTTGCGAAAATTACTGTATTTAAGTCAAGCAAATCATATTTAACAAGATGATTTGGCTGAGATGATAAAGGCGTCCAGTTTATGAACTTAGAACTTAAGTTCAAGCCCAAAAAATTACAAACAAAGCACATTTTCTTTTAAAAAAACACACTTGCTGCTTAAGACGTGGAAGGCATTCGAACAGTTTTTGCCGAATATTCAAATATTCGAGCAACTTTTTTAAACTACTTTTTATAAAAATTAGTTTACATTTACGAATGTAAATAGCGTTTTAAATTAATTACTTTTTAAAGTTGTTAACAACATAATTCACAACTAAATTGATAGTTGAGTCGTAGTTGTCAAATTCTTATTATGGATTACAACTTTCATCAAAGTGAAACAACTGTTTTTTAGCAGTTGTGTTTTGGTTTTTATTTCGACTATTGTGTAACTTTTGCTTACTTTTGAAATAGGGTTTTTCAGGCGCTAATCCATCCCATTTGTCAACCAATACTGCTGCCATATCCATAAAACAGAAAATCTCAAGAAAAAATGGTAAAACTAAAAATACTTAAAATATTTTGGGATGGCTACTATGGTTTCAAAAAACAAAAAGTATAGACAAGAACCTTTTTTCGAACATTATTTCGAAGACAACTTAAATTAGTTGTGAGTCATAATACAAAAAAATGGTTGAGTTGGGTCGTATCGTTGACAACTCAACTTAGTTGAGTTTAAAGTCTACCCTAGGGGGAAGAGAACCTCTCGCAAGACAAGTCACATGACTGGTTCGCGAGGACAAGCATCCGGCTCGAGTTCCGGAACTTTATATGAAATGGACCGGTACCTTTCATAGGACGTCGTCGTTGGAGGGGGTCAATTGACATAATTAAGATACTTAGAGATAGACCCTAGACCCAAACTTAAGGTACTTGTCCTGTGTTGGTTTCTTTAATACTAGTTAAATTGCTGCACTTTAAACAAATATTTTTGATTTGGAATAATATCTGCTTGCTAAAATTTTTATCACAATTTTGTCATATGATTTCTATTCACCGGTCACGATTCCAGAACATTGTGTGCCATTCCTATTGTCACCAGTCATAGGGCAAGTATGTTCAAGACATTTGGTACAACATTTACCGCAGAGTAGTGATAGAATATATTAAAATTCGTGGTTTTAAAATGTTTATTTGTTATTCGTTCGAATATTCTCTAGATTTACCTTTAGAAAACTAAAGATGAGAACATCAAAAAACCGCTTCTCTGCAAAACCGACGTAACACCGTAAATAGATTATTGGCTATGGCGGGCAGCCGTAGGCCTTAAAAGACCGGTGATATGTAAGCCTCTATTGCGAAGTTCGTGAGTTGAACCCAAAATCAGTAGCTCGCACCATTCTAGTCTATAGAGACCACACTCAGCTGAGAAGAGGGATACTCTCAGCACCACACGACAGACGTAAGACAACCAAAGATTCAACTGTTGAGACTAATATATTGTCGAGAATTGGCCAGACATACATACATGCATACATTGGTCATTCTCATTCTAGATGTACATTTTGTGTTTTTTTACCAATGCAACAAATAGAAATATGAGATGGTAGGATTCAAATTATAGAAAACTATCATTTAATGGATCCTGAAATGAAATTGTATTTTTCGATTTTTTAAAATTTGTACATTTGCTTTCGCGGTTGTTCTGGAAATGATTTTTGCGAGAAAAAAAATACCAAAAAAGTGAGTATAGGGTATGAAAGCACTATACATGTACTATCTAAAACCAAAAAAATGTAATAATCAAATACGAAATTAGAAGTTATAACCACTTTTTTAATTTTGACTTGGGTTCACATTAAATAAAAAATTTTTATTTTTTTAAAATAGTTTTTTACAAAGACTATGTATAGACAGGCTTTATTGAAATAAGACCAATTTTAATAAAATCAACCAACAATATTAAAAGTTATGTCCATTTCAAATAATTATTCGTAGCAAAATACGACGTACCTAATACATTGTTCGAAAATGAAAACGCCCACAGTGCGGTAGAAGCAACATTTTTTCAAAGCAAATCAGAAATTTCTAAACGGATAATGTTTTCTATGTCGTTTCTACCCTTCCGCTGCTGTTAACTTTTTTGCCGTCCTAAAATGTATACATAAATTCTATTGTTAACGTAACACTCAATACATTTTTATATTAATTCGATGTATTTTAACATAAACTAAGGAGTTCACTAAAATTTTCAATTAAATAAAAAATATATGAATAACACTCAATACATTTTTTTTGGATACAAACCATGATTGATTGATGAAACGTTTGCAATATAATAATATATAACAAAGTTCTCAAAACTTTTAAATATTTATAGGTATTAACCTACGCTGCTATTTTAGTGTATGTTATTAATGCAATTTCAATAATTAAACTGAATAATGAAGTGTACTAAAAAGGCGTAACGCTCAATACACAAGACTGCGGACAACAACAATTTAAAAAAATTTATAATTTCTAATATTTTTCAAAAATTGTATGTGCGAAATAAGAGAAGCAAGTGCAAGTATTCTGAGACCATTATAAATTTAATCTCGTTTTTGGAAAAATTAATAGTTTCTTAATGTGGAAAATCAACAGCATTTTGTATGAAGAGAGCATAAACAGTATTTTCGTTCTTCGTTTTTAATACATAATGGACAGTCTTACACAAAAAAACTTATGTACATTTATTTATGATATATTAAATCATGCTAAAGCAGTTTTCATTTTAAAATGTATGCATTTATTGTATGATATATTTTACTATACTTACAACGGACACGAAAAAGCCATTTGAAATGAGAATCACACACATATACAAAGAATCTTGAGTTGCACCTCGCAGCACTCTAATCCATAGAGGTCACACTTAGCTGAGAAGGAGGGACACTCTTACTCTCAGCCGTACACGAGAGACGTAAGACAATCATATAATCAACTGTTGAGACTGATATTTTGTCGAGCATTGGCTAGACATATCGAGTAGGGTTTTTATTGTATTTAAACATGATTTATATTCATAAACTGTCGCTTACGATCAAATTGTATAGCCTTTATTTCAAAAGTTATAAAAAGTTCTGTTATTTTTACGATTTTAAACTATGGGCAGGGTCATAAAATTTTTATTTCAATACAAAAATTAGTTTTTTTACAAAATGTCGCTTACGATGATCTCGCACGAAGGGGTCGATAAGTATATATAGTTGAAATTTTTAGAGTTAACATTCAAATACTTATGTTAGTTCAATTTATAATTGAAGATTCAATAAATATTAAAAGTAGTAAACAAAAATTAGACAAGTCAAAAATTTCTTGGTATAAGATCAAGATTTGGAACACACTTTTTATTTGGAGGGCCTGCCTAATGTAAATATGAGTACTTTAAATGTTCATTTCAATCACTGCAATTGTTACATAGTTTTAATTTTTCAACTTATGTTTGCACATTTTTATTATTTTTTAGTATGTGAAAAATTCAATTGTGAAAACAACAAAATTACAATTCAACACTAAATATCCTTTTGACAAGTTTTTCTATTTTTATTATATTTTTATAAACAATTTGTCATATTCATTGACACAGAATGGACTTTTTTTATTACACATTACAAGTTTATTTATTATTGATATATATGTATGTATGTAAGGATGGTCATATGTACCCAATGAACATTCATTCTTTTCTCAACTTGTCTGGCGTCAGAAAATAAATGTAACTCTTACTAGTATACAATCAACCGAGTTGTGCGAAATTTCTTTAAAACTTTCTGAAATATTATCCGACTAATATCAGACTAGCTTGCACATTATCGGAAGACAATTTAATTTCCTTTAAGATATTTAACAGAAACGTCTACATGTATGCATTCTGACCTATTAATTCCGCACAGAATACATCTTTTCTGCACATTGTCTAATTTTAGTTTTCGTCGTAATTCTGATTTATTTCTTGAGAGATTTTGTATAAATGTAGAAAATTCCTATGAAATTTCCACAGAAAATTCCTTCAGAATTTTTCAAAAAAAAAATCCTTAGTACAGAATTCTCTCAGACATATCGGGAAAATTTTCAGAATTTCCTTACACAGATAAGACCATCTTCTTGTCAACCATCATATGATTTTTTGCATGGATACAATTTCGGCATCTTGTGCAGACTTTCTGCACATATTCGGACGGCAGTCTTCAAAAAATGTTTGCTAGGTATGTATGTGTATATGTATGTATGTGCGGACTTGTATTTATCAAATAAACATTTATTGTGGTTGTAGTTGAGTTTTTAAAATTTCTATATTTGATGAAAATTTTTTTACAAATACATACATATTAAACCAAAAACTATTTGTTAAATACTAACAACAATTTTATTAAATACTTTATGAAAAAAGTATATATGGGCATTTCCAGGGAAAAGTCCACTTTTCGTAACGTAACGCCAACTAGCAATTAAACTGTATTTCAAAGAAAACCGAATTTTTTTCACATCTTTGTATAATTTGTGTAGGTCGTAAGAAACTCTACATTAAATAAAATTTTAGGAAAAATCGAGCCACATGGTTCTGAAGTACAACCTTAATTCTAAAATGGCGTTACGGTACTTTTCGCTGGAAATGCCCATATGCAAACAAACAATATGATTTGTTGCATTTGCATTAAATAGTCGATTGATAAATTGATAAATTCAAAGTTCTATTAAGTTAAAATATACAAATTATTTGCATTGTTTTATTATTTTTTAAAAGCAATTGCATAAATATAATTCATGAGTTTTTGGCTTAATAAAAGAAAACTCAAGTTAAGGGCAATAAATCGTTATGTCGAATTTTAAACATGAGGTATTAAGTTAGCAAGCAATGCTTCGCCATAAGCACGTTTTGAATGGAATGCCCAGTTGCTATGACATACAAACTATGGCTGCATCGATACGCCTTTTTGCCGATACGATACTAATACCGATATGCATATCAATTTAAATTAAAGATAAATCCCTTAATTCATAAAAAAAAATTCTGACTTATAACAGATTAATAAAACAAATTTTCATACAAAAACTCTTATTAATCAAAAAATTTTTTGTGAATTAGGTTGAAAATAAAGAAGACAAAAGTTGGGTAATTTTTTATTATTATAAAAAATGTCAACGTTTATTAATATATAAAATCAATATGAACAAGATGTTTGTTTAAAAACAAAGTATTCCCAAATTTCTGTGACAGAAACCCATTTTGTAGCTGATTTTATCAGCGCCTGGGGCTTTCTTAGAATTTAAGCCGGCGATAACATTTTCAATCTCCCGAATATTAAAACTCAGGTGAACGGCAGGCAGCTTTAGCGACAACTGATGTAGTTTTAAACGAGCAGTCCGATTCTTAAAAAATTTCATATGGCATTTTAAGAGATGTTTGGAATTTATATCTTAAAATTATATCTTATATCAAGACTCCAAATCGGGTCATCTCGGGCTTATGAAAAATTCAAAAATATGCAAAGCTAATGTTTTTGATCTGATAAAGTAGAGTTTTTGCAAGTAGATTTTCCTAACCAAGAGCTGGAAAAAAGTGGACCACACTTATAGGCTTTCACTTACAGTTTAGGAGATATTCGACAAGAAAAATTAAATTAAATTAATTATTTTTCGTAGATTTATTTAGAACAAAATTTTCAATATTCGGGAAAAATTTTGTTTTAAAATCCCAACTCAGTCAAAAGTTATACGCAGTTAATTTAAAACTTTGAACAGCCGAATTTCCTCTTTTTTTTTGCAGAAACAACCCAGGAAACAATTTTGGCCGACATGTCTAACATTAGAAAAAATCTGAGACTTTACCAGACAATCAGCCGAGTTGTCTAAAAGTCCCTCAGACATTTGGCGGAACAGTAGGCAGTTTTCTGGTACGACGTTTCTGCACATTGTCCGAAATATTATCCGATTAATATCAGAATAGTCTGCACATTATCCGAAGGCAATTTAATTTCCTTTAAGGTATTTAACAGAGTAGTCCGCACATTTTCTGATCTACGTCTTAGGTTTTTAGCAGTCACTTCAGCACATTGTCTGATTTTAGTTTTCGTTACAACTCTCATTTATCTCTTGAGCTCATACGCACAAATATTTGAGTTTTTAGATTCCGACATTTATAAGACATGTCGAAAATTCCTTTAGAATTCCCCTAGGAAATTCGTCGGAATTCGTACAGAATTCTGTTAGACCTTTCGATATAGTTTTTAGAGTTTCCCCAGACAAAGAGATCCGGTTTCTTGTCAACCACTTATATGATTTTTGGTACATTTTCTGACCGACATCGGATACGAATTCATCATCTTGTTTGCTGGGAAGTGCGTTAATTATTTTGTAATTATGAAAATTGTTTGCAATAATACTTACCCCATATTTTTTATACCTATTTGAAAGGCAATAGTATAAAATATACCTATCTTTGTTGTAAATATCAGTTTTAAAGCGCGTTTTCTCAAATCGCAAGGCTGTAATCAATAAGGGTAACAAATCACCTTGAGGCCTAATGTGCCTTTAAATATTCTCCAAGAAAAACTATTTGCGCCCGGCTAAAAGTAAGACAAATACAGCGAAAATACTGAAAATCCCATTTTTGGGATTTTCTAGAATTTCTTTTGGAATTAGAGGGTTCCCATAGGCAAATCTTATTTTTGTTTTTTTTCTTCCCTGGTATTTAGTACATAAATTCCTATATAACTGCAAAATTTCATTCGAAAATATCAACAATAAAAGATTTTACAGCATTAAAAAACGTTATACTTATACACAAAACACTAGTTGTCTCCGTTGTTCAAGTATTATGTGCCCTTAAACCTGATATTAAGTATACGTATGATTGATGGTCAAGTAAGTCCCCTTTCGCACTATCAAAGTTTACTTTGACAAAGTTTTTTTTTTCAATTTTCCTTTAAACTTTCTTTCACTTCTGCACGCGCAAAGTTTACTTTGCAAAGTTTCTGTTGTTTTGTTGTTGTTCATACGACTATGTATAGACGACGAACGAAGAACAAAGCAACTTTGCGAGAACACCAAAGTCTGTACTCACCCCCATTCTTCTTTCCCTTCTCTCCTACATACTCAAGACCAGAGTTGCCAGGTTAGGGATTTTCCCCTAAATTTAAGGGGTTTATTTCATTTAGGGGCAAATTTATGGGGCTAAAATTTGTTGGGGAAATTTAGGGGGTATAAATTTATATATAGGGGATTTCTAGGGGATTTTACTATGCCTATACAAGACGTAATTTTTATTATATTTTACAACTGGTCAACATCTCTTTCGCAGTAGATAATTCAGTATCATTATTATAAATGATAGCTAAAAGACTTCCCTATAACTAATAGTTCTGCATTTTACAACTGATCTATTTAGTTTTCGTAGTGGATAAAGTACAATCAATCTACATACATTTTTTTTTTTTGTTAATTCAAGCGCAAGATTTAAAAAGAAGTCTTTTGAAAATATGTATGTTGTTTTTCAATTTTATACCTAAACTTTTTAATTCTGA
Organism: Panzeria rudis; assembly: GCA_956483635.1. NCBI lineage: Eukaryota > Metazoa > Arthropoda > Insecta > Diptera > Tachinidae > Panzeria > Panzeria rudis. The sequence goes on from OY101449.1 coordinate 102,954,664, forward strand.
TAACATGTACAAATAAAGTTAGGGATGATGATTTTGCAGCTCTTGATATATTTGAAGAAACTTGATTCCTTCAAATGTTTATAAAAGAAGTTTTTTACTACCGCTACTTTGATATAAAATTCAGTTTATATACATACTTACATATCGTTATTTAAAATGCAAAAGGGCCTATAATCATTTTTAAAAATTTTCCTGGAAAAATAAAAAACATAATAACAAGCAAAATAATGTGATTTCAAAAACTGGTTTTTCAGGATAGTATCATTAATTTAGACTTCATTAATAATACTACTCAGAAAAAATCATTTTTATAATCATAAAAGTTTGCTTTTTATTAAGTTGTCTATCTCCTGAAAAAATTTTTAAAAATATGATATGCCCTTTTGCTTTTTATATGAAACTGGTCGACCGGCTTTTTTTGTGAGAAAATTATAATACAAAAGTTTTAATTTTAATTTGCTTTAAAAGAAGAGTTAACAGTTGTAAATACTATACGTATAAAACCATAGTTTTGAAAAATTTCGGCCGTTAAAAGTACTGAGATCAAAATAAGGATCAAGTCATTGATATGTATGATACCATTTAATTTCTAAGCTAACTAGGCAACATTTTCCCCATAATTCTTCTAGATATAAGAAATGTGAAAAAATATTGCCAAATAGCAGGTTTCCTAAAAACGAGATGGTATTGTACCTATCCAGAATTTGGTCCTCATTTTGAACTCAGTACTTTTAACGGCTGAAATTTTTGGATAGGAACTTGGCCTTATTTTCACATTAATGTTTTTGTGCGGATCTGACTTCTTTTTTCTAACTTTTTGTTTAGTACAACACTATAATTTCCATTTCTATAATTTCGCATAATTTCTTAATTGCGCATTATAGTGCCCACTTTTTTTACCGAAAAGACCTTTCCATTTACAATCAAAATCCTAAGAAATTTGGTCCACATATATAGGAGGAACAACCCTAGTGCAGAGATTTAGATTTTTTTCTTTTTTATTTCTTGACATTTCCCGCAACAAGCATTTCTTGGCTATAATGGATGTCGAACTCCATATAAAATATGAAGTTTGACATACATTCTACAGCACAAGGCCAATTTAGTTCGCCCCTGCTACCACCTTATAAAATTAATTCACCTTAATTGCATGCTTCAGTAAATGCTCTTGAGCAAAAATACTTAGGAAAATCAACACTAAAAGCTCGTCAAGTTTTAATATAGTAAAAACTAATAAAATATACGAATAGAAAAGTATTAGATTGGGCCGGTTTTTTAATTTAAAAAAACCGGACTATTAGATATTCGAAAAATCAACATTTTGAAAAAACCGCAGGCCGTATTGTGGAAAAAACCGGTTCAAAAACCGAGTCGATCACCCTAGTATATACGTAACAGTATTTTATTAGTGCTATTTTTTTAATATGTATTTTATTACATAAAAATATTCAAGAAACTAGAAAAATATTTTTGGGGGGAAGTTCAGAAACATTTTTTAAATTTAGGGTGTTTTTGCTTTATTCAGGTAAGGATATTATTGTATGTAAATTGAAACTGAATCAAGTTAATTTACTTTAAATGAAACTATTACATAAACTTTTACATATAGGGGTTTTATTCTCAAAATGGGTTAAATTTAGGGGCTTTTAAAATATTTTTCGGGGGAAGAAAAAAAGTTACCTGGCAACACTGCTCAAGACTTTGCAAAGTAAACTTTGCTAGTGCGAAAGGGCACTAAAGCTATTTCAGTATGAAATGTTAATTTGACACGTTTAAGAGACAAAGGTAGACAGACATATAACATACCAAAATTTAGAAAATTATAGTGTATTCAGATTTCAACAATTTAACAGTTTTTGAAAGAGCTTTTGCAAAAAATTGTGAAAAATGTTATGTGGTATCTTGTGCATATTATATTTTTTCTTAGTGTTATAATAACGTGGATTATTGATATTTTCGAATGAACTTTTCCCGTTATATAGGAATTTATGTACTAAATACCAGGGAAGAAAAAAAAAACAAAAATAAGATTTGGCTATGGGAACCTCGCAATTCCCAAAGAAATTTCAGAAAATCCCAAAAATGGGATTTTCAGTTTTTTCGCTGTATTTTTTTTTTAGCCAGGCGCAAATAATTTTTTGGGAAATATTTAAAAGCACATTAGACCTCAAGGTGATTTGTTACCCTTTTCTGAAAAAAAAAACTGGGAAAATCGACTTTTTTCAAAATTGTTAATTAAACTGCGTATAACTTTTTTTAACTGAGCTGTGATTTTTAAACAAAATTTTTGCAGAATATTAAAAATTTTCGTATAAATCTACGAAAAATACGTTTTTGAAAATCGGACAAAATTTGATTTCCGCATTAGCAAAGCTAAAATTTTACTATTTCTTGTCGAATATCTCCTAAATTGTAAGGGGAAACCCATAAATGTTTTTTTTTTCATCTGTTGGATAGGTAAATCTACTTCCAAAAACTCTTATTTATCAGATCAGAAAATTCCCCCTTATTCCGTAACTATTTCATGCGCTTATTCGGGGAAGAATTTCTATGGAAAACAAAAACAAATATATAGAATTTGAGCAATTTTGTTTGAGTTTCCTATATACATTTCACTTTCGTGACGTGTTTTAGAAAAGTAGAACCTAAATTTAGTAATTTTTTAATGAAAAATATCGCCTAAAATGTTTTGTTGGCAAAATTGCTATAAAAAAAGGAGCAAAATTGAAATAAAAAATGGCTTTAAAAAAAGGCTAATAGCTAAATAAACAATTCTTCTTCCTAAACGGGATGAAAAATTAGCAAATCTAGCCAGAAAATAGCTAAATTGGCCAGAAAATAGCTAAATTAGCTTTGGTTTTGTTTTCCGTTCAGTTTTTTAAAAAATTTCGACACAATCTTCATCAAATAGAATATTACGAAGAAAATGGTTTGTTTTATTTAAAATCTTTTGTGTATTCGAAACATTGTCTTTCTCAGAATACAATATTCTTGATTTACGTTCGATGAATTGTTTCCACTTTCATACTCTTTCAGAAAGTTAGAAATTGACGTCTTTTAGGTTAATTATTTATAAGAAAAGTGCTATTTGTGTTCTATTTTAAAAAAAATTGTGGGACAATGTATAAATAATCATGCTCTAAAAAATATCGATATATATCGAAACATCGATATTTTTTATTCGATGTATATCGAAGCCGATAATATATCGAATTTAAAATATATCGATGTATATCGATATACTTTTTTCCCTTGCCCATCCCTAGTACGCAGCTGAAAAGAAAAATCAACCAAATTTTTGTTAAATACAGGGATGACATATCAATTACTGGAGACCTTTTCCCGTCAACAAAACAAAAATTAATGTTTAGACGATTGTTTGCTCAAGGAATTGTTGATATTTTGTGCTTTTGTTTTTTATATTTTGTTCGTTATAATATATAAAAATAAGTGAATTTTCGTGAATAAAATAAGCTTGTCTACACAACTATTCTTCCGTGTAGAAATAAATACAAAATTTCAAATCTAAATTTCAGGCGCAACCGCGTACTAGGCTTAAAAGTTAAATGAATGTATGTTTTCCAATGTTCGTTCGTCGCACGGGCGAGAACCAGAAAAACTACAAGCGTTGAAAAATGTTGCATGACCGAAATACCTTACTTTGAGACTTCATAGCCCCGTTCCTGAGTACGCTTTGGATTTAATTTCCTCTAGTTAAATAGGAAAGCTCCTCTTCTATATCCGTCTGAAATTTTATACCAATCGCCTTAACAGTTTAGAAATTGCCGATTTATTTCCAAAATATTTTTATTCTGCCCCACTGCTCATTGCACCAATCACACTACTTTTTGCTTCACGGCTTCACTAAAATTACCCAAGTGAATTTTATTTTCATAGAAACGATTGAATAACTTAAATATTATACCATTATTTAATATTAATTAATAGCTTAATCCCTTTAATGCACCACTCAAACACTCAAATCATATTACAATACTTATGAACATAAATGTCTTAAATAGGCATACTGTGATTAAAACCATAAATATTCAAATGATTTAACAAACGCATTAAAGCACACAGAAAAAACTTTTGCCATTTTTTTAATCGGTAGTACTTTATAAATTAGTTACAAAGTAATGAGAGGTACTTATTTATTTTAGTACTATGCTTCAAATTAGAACTACTACTTAGTTTTTACTAAATTAGTACGTATTTTTCTCATTATCTGAAAATTTTATAATTTGTTGTTATGTATTAATAAAATAAGTAGACAGCCACTTTTTGAGCCAACATGTGTTTGTATATGAAAACTAACTTTTATCGCTTAAACTTATAAGTGAACAATAGCTGCGTGGATAAAGTTCTTGTCTTCATATCTGAACGAGCACATGTTCGTACCGCGGATGGGCCAAAAAAATAAAATACAAAAACAAAATAACATTGAAAAAGTATTTTAATTTGTTTATTTTAATTTGTTTATTTGACTACTTATTTTTTAGCTTCAAGTAAGCCAAATAATAAGTAGTTAATTGCTGTGACAATCTAAGTACATTTCTAAGGGGTAGCCCATATTTTTTATACTTCTCAAACAAAAATAAGTAGTTGTCGAGTCCAATTGTAAGTAGTCGTAACTAAAAATCCTAATACTTTTTTGCCTACCAGTAAGCAAAGTTTTTGCTGGGAATTTAAGAGCTTTGATAAATTACAATAGTACACGAAGAGGAAAGATGTGGTGATTCATGGTTGCGTCAACAATGTCATGTTTCCTGATATAGTTTATGGTTGTGGCAAATACGTTATAATTGTCTCAAATGATTGTGCACCTTAATGTGTTTACAACAAACAATCTCATGTTTACATTAAATCATGACATTATTAGTATGCATAAAAATTGCGATATGGTTGCATTCAACAATATATATTGTTGAAAAGAGTCTGACTATACAATAAAACTTTACAAGAACCATACTATTTTAAAGCAGCTTTATTGCAATCAAGCTATGGTTATAAAAAGTTTTTGTTCTCGCGCTTTGTTAAATGATTTTCTGTCAGCTTTGTGTTTTATTTGAAAGCACTTAGTTAAAAAAAAATTTATTAAACAAAAATAACAAAAACAGGTATAATAACAATTAATTAATAAGACATGTATCAACAAAAATGCATGTGGATTCAACACACGGACCAGTTACAAAATTTTATTTTCTATTAACGAACAACATATATATATATATATATATATATATATATATATATATATATATATATATATATATATATATATATATATATATATATATATATATATATATATATATATATATATATATATATATATATATATATATATATATATATATATATATATATATATATATATATATATATATATATATATATATATATATATATATATATATATATATATATATATATATATGGTTATTTAAAACCATATATATGGCTATTTAGAATCATATATATGGTTATTTTGGAGCTACATATATGGTTATTTTGAAACATCTGTATGATTTGTCTCCAAACATATATTCAATCATAGTATGTTGCTCTTAGATTATGATTGGCTCAGCCATGTTTTTTCTTTGCGTGTAGAGACACCATGTACATAATTAAGAAGCGATTTGTATCATTATGATGGAATTTTACATGGTTTGTGCATAAAAGAGATGTTTAAGGCAAATAAATTATGGGATTTACTACAATCAACAAATATTTTATTAAATTTTTAACTTTCAGTAACGCATACATTCACGCATACTTTCACCATTTCCTTGAAATGAGTTTGCACTTACAAAATAAAGTAATCAATATTTCGATTTTTTCTGTGCTTAACGATATATTTTGCCAACAAAACAAAACACAAAATTTGGGTTTGCGTTAATTTTAAAAGAAAATCATTAAAATATGAACCTTATTTACGCAAATAGACAACAACTAATCAATAGCAACAACCATGAGACACTTAAGGAAAAAATGCAAAATTAAATACATAGAACAAATAAAAAGCTAGTAAAAGTGCTACATTCGGCCGTGCCGAATTTCACATACCCTTCTGCAATGTTGAGAAGTAAGGGTTTTTAAAGATTTTTTAATGTACTCCGGATTTTTAAGGAAAGCTCTCTGTAAAAAAATTAAACCCTCTTAGTGGAATATTAAGGGTCTTATGCTTATCTTATCATTTTTTGTGCATGCCAAAATAATAAATCAACATCTAGGAAGCTCCTGTACGTGCGCGAAACTACCCAAATTTACCCAAAAGTTTTTTTCAATACAAATTTTGTATTGAAGCAAGTTTGTGCTCGTGCATTAGGTGTGTTTCGTTACGTGCACTAAACTTATCCGTAAGCTTTTTTCAATGCACAATAGGTCTATTACTTTACGTGTCCGAAGTCTGAAAGCTTTTTTATATACAAATTTTGTACTGCGAAAAGCTTTCGGTTAAGTTTGTGTAACTTTGTGCACGTACAGCAACAGACAGAATTTGTATTAAGAAAAGCTTTTGGGTAAGTAATACGTACCTTTTAATAGTCTGGATGTATTGACTTAATTGCTAGTAAAGCCAACAATTAAATCAGTTAATTGACCGATTAATTAATCGAAGTTTTGGTTTAATCGGTGGATAGTCGGTTAATTTTGAATTAATCGGCTAACCGAATAAATAAAATTTTTCATAAATTAATTAATTTCAATAAAGAGAAATACGTAAATTATTTATTATATCTGCATTTTTTTCATATATTTTTTCACAAAAAAGTGCCCGTTTAATATATCGTTAAAATTTGTTAAAAATAAGAGGATTGCTATGTTTTTAATAAGTAGTGAAGAAATAAAAATTAAAAAATGAAATTTAGTACAATTTTCATGCAGGCAAATAAAATCCTTATGGAAATTTGACTATTTTTAGAAAATCTGCTCTCCTGGATAAATTTTGAACAAGCGGCTAAGAATTAAAAGCCAGATTAATTATATTAAACATATCTTGTAAATTTTTTAGAGGGATTTGAAAAACTCGATGTGCGTTCTTTTTTTAAGCGATTTATTTTCACCATTTCCGTCCAATGCTGGATGTAGCGGGCATGCTTTAATCGATTTAAAATATCAACTGCAGTCATTTTTGAAGTCTATTCTTTTAAAATATTGAAAATGACTCTACGTTAACAAGGATAATGATGAAAATCATAAAATATTTTTTTGAAAATTTTGGCTGTACTATTACCGGAGATATTGACGAAATAGACAACAAAGTCGAGGCCAAAAACCAAATTGTTTAAATTCTAAGCCAAATATCTTCGAAAATATTAAAGATATTTTAAAAAGATAAACTGTATTTTATTTATCTCTATGTAACTTATCTTTATGTAACTCTACCCAAATGCACAAGACTTTTTTGTAGAATAATAATACTGAAAATATTTTAAATTTTGGAGGACCATTCGTGAAATATTAAGCGAATAATACAAAAAGTGGTGTAAATTATGCAAATGCTAAATGTCACTATATCTTTAAAACTGGAGCTGCTAGGGAAAAACTAATGACGTCATCGTAATCAGAAGATAAAAACACGTAAGGACTAGCAATTTTTATTTAAAAAACACAAAAAAACTCTATTTTGTTGTACTGTGTAGTCTGTAAAACTTAATAAAAAAAGCATTGAATTTAAAATAATAAAAAAGTATGATGTCACTGTCAGCTTAGCGCTGACCTAAATCGAAATCTCTTATTGCGCGAAATCACAAAGTTGCCAGGAAAATAACAAAACAAGTTCATTGAACCCCAGCACAATAAGGGTAACAAATAGTTCCCATAGATTTTGGAAAATCTATGAAAACTCTAACATATTTGTATATTTTCAGAGATCAAGCGATACTGTATGTTGTAGAGTGCTCGAAAACATTTCAAAACAATTTCGTATTGAAAATAGATGAAATGGAAGAAATAACAACAATAACAGTTATAATAAAAAATGTGACTTACCTGTTATGACAGCCAAATTTAGTAATAATCCAATTAGTTTCATAATGCCTAACGAACTAAAAATGATGAACACCAAGTATTGAGAGTGACAGCAAAAACAGAAGCTTTGAAGAAATACGCAAGTAGAAAGGAATGGTGTATGTAAATTTAATGAAACTTATTTTTTTTTATTCTTTTAAAATTGCACTTGGGACTATTTTATTTTTTATTAATTTAGTGCCAAGGCAATAAATAACTAAATTAATTACAAATACACAAACACACACAGACACACACTTTTATTAGTATTGAACTCACTTGTATGCAACCTTTACTCAAATTGACCTATTTTCTTTTTTTTCTTTTCTTGCTTTAATTATTAAAATCTCCTTTAACAATTAACATAATTGACCCGACAGAAAACAAATTTCATTCAGAAAACAAATTTCATTTAACTTTTTTTCACAAAAGGTTTTTCACTGGTTTTAAAGCCTTTATATTGTTTATCATTTATATGTATAAATAATAATAATAAAATTCACACAAGTTTAACGTTCAAGTTTTGAAATATCACTGAGAACTTTATGAACAATTTCATCCACTTACAGCAGACCACCACAAATTTCTTAAGAAATGGTTTTGATTTTTTTATGAAAACAAGAAGGCTGCCAAGACCAAGAAAGAGTTGAATTTCCGTTTTATGAGTTGCGTTTTTTTTTTAATTAAGTTGTTTTTGTTGGTATTTCGAGATTTTTTGTATAAATTATCTTGTTATGAGTCTTACAAACGATGACGTAAAATTTGCTGATGACATCAAGTAGTTTTTTCTTCGATTTTATTTTTTACACCCTATGGCAGATAAAAATTGGCCAATATTTAACAGCACAAATATTAGCGCACTACTGAGTAAATAATATGTTGCAAAAATGCACTTTACCTACGTTTTTTGTAATTGAGTGAATGAGTGATAAAACTCTCGGCAAAAAGTAAAACAAAAAAAACCGGCATTGCTTCTCTTTATTAATGAGAATAATTGTTGTTCTCTCGAGTCTTGTTTTTAAAGTGGTGATACATTTTAGCAACATACATATAAACAATGGGCATAGATTCAACAAGTGCTTGTTGCTAAACATGTATAATTGTTGTTGAAAGTGGTGTGAACTTACCCACTAAACCTGAGATTCGAAACTTCGCTAAAACGAAGAATTTTCGAAACAAATTTATTCGATAAATGCTCGTGAATCTAAAAAAAAAGAAATGTACGCAAATGCGAGCTTTTGTCGATAATGTTGCGACAATAAGCTCAATTGCCAAATTTTATAAAATGTGAATGTTCGCAGCATCGAAATATGTCTCGATAAGAAGCGCAATTGCCAAATTTCATTAAATGTGAATGTTCGCAGCATTGAACTATTTTCGATAATTTATCGAATGTGTAATTTACATTCATGTGTGCAATAATTAAATAGAAAAAAATTTGCCACGATAGCATAGTGAATTAAACAGTTTACTAATTTAACATTAATAATTATTTCTTAACATATTGCAAATCTAAATTAATAACCGTAACTTAATGGATTAACCTAACTAATACTTTTTATGTATGTACACATGTAGCGATCTGAAACGAATTCCATTTTTTCAAAGTCAAGATTTTTATTTTTCATAAATTATCGATATTTAAATTGCTCAAGCTTATACGGTCTCATCCCTAACTGTGAACTATTGTGAATAAACTTAACGAATAGGTTAAAAAAAGAAAACTTAAAACAAAACGCGGTTATGGCGGAGGACGTCTCGATCGCTGCATACATTCATACATATCATAGAATTGTATAGTTTTCACCCAAAATTTGTTCCATAAAGTGTTTTTTATAAAAGGAAATTGTGTTCCATTTATTTCGTTAATCCCTGACGTTGGATATTTGCTCAATTCTTCCCTATGGTAAATTAATTCTCCTTAATTTGAAATTGCTTCAAAAATTTATTGATTTTAATTGTATTAACTTACAATTAAACAGATTGAATGCAGCGCAAGTTAAAATTTAAGATAAATAATTATTCCAATTACAATAAAATAGATAAATTAAAAAATAGAGATAACAATCTTGAAAAATTTTTTTTCCTGTATTTTTGTGGTATCGATAATTCTTCGATATTGGTTCGCTATTGATTTATCAGCAAAGCATCGAAATCGAAAGATTTGCTGCCACAAACTGAGCGACGAGTGAGCTCTAGCAGCTCTTTCTCTTTCCGATTTCGATAGCCGTTCGCGAGTGTTTTGTCCGAGTAACGTGTGCGCAACATTCGGATGCGATATTATTTTCGAATGTTTTGGTTTGCTGGGTAGTACCGTTGATATAAACAGGGAATTATTTTATAACAGTTACGTACATAGATACATACATACGTACAAATGTAGTTGCCATACAGAATTGATATGTAAGTTAAAATAATTTTTCAAATTATATACATATGTACATTTCTATGTGGAGGAACTCTAATACTGGATTCCAAGCTCTCGTGGAAACGTAATGTGGAGGAGAGGATGAAGAAGCCTCTATGTACTATGTTTGCATGTAAAAGAGCCTTTGGAAAAAATAGAGGCTAATATCCCTTGTTTGGTGGAGGGCAATGGACAAGAGTACCCATCTCTCTTCGCTTAGCAAGGTGCAAAGGAGAGCACGTCTGGATATTACTGGTGCAATGAGATCAACTCATCAGACCAGTCTAGAGACAATAATTTGATTAACTTCCCTTGATGTCTACATCAAATATGCCCTTAGACTCCGAGAGTCTAGCGATTTAAGGCATGACCGTATTGGACGCGGCACCATTCTGTTAAATGTAGGAGGGCAAGTCCTGGTGAGACGAAAGACTACATAACTCCTGCCATGAACTTTGATAGGAAGGGAAGGGAAAGGCAATTGTGTAAGTCGAAGCAACGCAGTTTTAGTATTTACGGACGGCTCTAAAATAGACGCTGGTACTGGACCGGTGCTACTCTTTAAGGATATTGACCTTTCGATCTCTCTCAGATTGCCTGACACCTCCACCGAATTTCAGGCGGGGATTTATGCCATAACCGAAGCAGCGAAAAGCATTGACGGGCTCCTCTCAGAGAAATGTATTCCGGCATGTAGTCAATCTCTGGCTCTGCTTGAAACACATAGTGTCAGGATAGTTTGGGTTCCGGGGTATGAAGGCATTCAGAGGAATAAAATGGCTGATGAATGCGCAAGAGCATGATCGGCCTTGGACGCAGCAGACTCTCGTAGGAATATTAATAGTCCCTTAGTTTAGCTTAGTTTGGCGCTAAGGAAGACGGCTCTCCGCAGGTGGTCTACAATTACCACTTGTAGAGTATCTAAGTCTCAGTAAAGTTGAGACCAAACAACTCCTAACACTTGGAAAAAAGTCGCTTGCACTCCTGGTTCGAGTCATTACGGAGCACTGTACGATCGGAAGTACGTCGGAATATCTGGACTTTCCCTATGAAGGGCAGGAGCTGCTTCGACGAAGATAAAGAAAAGTAGTCGAACATCTTCTAAGGTGACTGCCTGGCTCTACAGTAGCGCAAACTTATGCCTCTAACCCATCGTTTCCTTCAAGAATTGGACTGTCTCAGGGATGCATCACTTGCTGCCCTGTTAGGCTTTGTAAAAAGTTCTGGGTGGTTCTAAGCAACCGGAATACCAGAACTTCGTAAGAATATGTAGGATGCAGTCCTGTGGGCATTACAATGTGGCCTAATGCCTTCCGAGTATACTCGCTAGATTGGTGGTAGCACTTCTACCCTAACCTATGTGAACGAAATATTTATTTTTTAATTTTTTGGATATTTTCACATCTATGTATTTTATTCATTAATGGCAACCATCCGTCAATAAGTCAATAAGATCCTGAATTTCTGATCCAGAAGTGGTGCGAATTCAGATCATTTCAAAAGATTTTCAACAGGCTTGTTATTGAATTTATGTTTACGATGCACAGTGGCGTGAAATAAAAAAGTGATAATAATAACCGATTTGTATGAATCCAATTGAAATGCATAGAAGAAATCATAAGCTTTTCGAATAATGTATTTGGGGCACCCAGTTGGAACACAGGTATTTATAACACAGGATCTATAAGGCGCCATAGTTGACAGCCCTGTGTGTCAAAAATCTTTTGTGAGTTGCAACTTGTAAATGGTAACGCCAGCCATACACTACACAAGTTCAGTCCTCAAGTCTGACACTGCGTAAACGAAACTTGTGATACACACTATACAAGTAAACTGTGCAGTTTTTTATTTTAAAGCTACAGCGAAGAAGACAACATGTGCTAATACAGCGCTATCTTATTACTCGCTATACAAATAAAAAGAAAACAAAGACAAAAAATTCACTTTTTTAAATTAATTTTTCGTAGACTTCGACTTTTATGATTTTCTTGCTGTAATCGGTGCTTTCAACATGCCATAATGCAAACGATTCTCCGTATAATTCTGCAAGCTTTGTCCAGAACATATTTTCTGCGCTATTTTTTGTTTTTAATTCTTCAAAAATCGCGACACAACTGAGCGTTTGCAACATACACTACACAAGTTCACTGTACAGTTTTAGAAACTTGAGCAAATATCAAAATAGTTTTGATTTTTACTCAGTTCACTGCGTAAATAGCACAACCACCGCCATACACTACACAAACGCACTGTACAGTGCCAGACTTGTGCAGTGAACTTGTGTAGTGTATGGCCGGCATAACCGACTTCATTAATTTTTTGTGCAGAGTAAGTAATCTACATTAAAAGTCAAAAATAAAACATGATTGAACTGACATTGTATCTCTTATACTTTAAAGTAATTTGACGTACAATATATATATATATATATATATATATATATATTTTTTTTTCTTTGCTCTCTCTGACTCTTTTTAATTTTTGAGCTATAATTTCTTTAATATCTAAAAAAGCTTTCTTTAAAAATGGTTTTAGAAAGCCTACTCCATACACAATAACATGAGGGTGCTCTTGTCTGAATGGCTGGCGCGTTTGACTACAAACCCTGAGGTCTTAAGTTCAAGACTAGTTCCAGGCATGCCAACAACATCATGCATTTTTCTCATGTGCATTGATGTGTTATTGTGTTGGTTGTTGTTGGACTGTTAAAGTGATGAAGGCATAGCACTGATCACTTTGGCAGTACCGGCAGTGATTAATGCTAACATATCCTAATGCACATCACAGCACCCTCCTTCGTCGGTATTGTAGAACCGTCGGCGAAGTAAAAGAACTAATAAAATGGCTACACAGCTTAAACAACTCAATGCCTCTACTTGACACCAGAGGGGCTTGACACACTGCTCTACAAAAAAAAAAGCGCAATAGCAGGGATGTAAATGAATTAAGCTTCCTATCTCTCACCCACTTCACCACCTGTTCTCTCTACACAATCCCTTTCCCAAAGAAGGTAACACATTAATTAATTAACTGGTAGGCATTAATTGCCTGATTGTGTTACTTCTCTTTAAAAAAATAAAAAATTTTAGCAAATATTAAAATAAACTGTAATATTTGCGGAAAATAAATATCTTATTAATTCTAGGGAATTTATTAAAAAGTTAAACGAATTTTAATTGTACCTGAAAGACAAGGATTTAAGAAATACTATAAGTGTAAAAACCATTTGAAAACGAAAAACAGTGTTCCTTTATTCTGGCAATGTAGTGCACTCGTAGCTTAGTTCGGATAAAATATCTCAAACATCTGAAACATAAAAATTAACTGAAAAGCTACAATATTTGAAAACGAAATGGTTTTCAGAACGTGTCCTGCAAATATGTATCAGCAAATATATCTGTATGTATATATCTATGTGAGAATAGATAATACTTTTTGTTTCAGATTCCATACACTGACCAGTTAAAAAAATAAAATTTCAACAATATATATGGTTGTTTTGAGCCATATAAATGAATATTTCAAACCATATATTGTACTTTTGAACCTTATATATGGTTGCCTTGAACCATATATGTTGTTATTTCAAATCATATATTATAATATTGAACCATATATGTGGTTGTTTTTAGCCATATATATGGTTATTTCAAACCATATATTTTAATTTGGAACCATGTACATATATGGTTGTTTTGAACCATATGTATATGGCTGTTTTAAATATAAATTTAAATTTAAATTAAATGTGTAAAATAGATTTTTTTAACCATATATTTAACCATATATTCAATAATAGTATGTTGCTCTTAGATTATGGTTGCCTCAAAATTTTAATTGAGTAAAAAGGCATGTTTGACAAATGTTTTGAAAACAGTATCTTTCTGTATTTGGTACCACAAAACAACAACCCTGACTATGATTGGCAATTTAATCGCGGCACCAGCCTTATAAATATATAACAGCAACTAGAAATTCAAAATAACGGAAATAGTACTTTCGTGAAAGTTCTACAAACAGTCACGAGAACTTACAAGATTATTCGAGGGTACTAATAGGGCATTTACACTGACTCGAAATCTAGTGCTTACGAGATTTCGAGCTAAAGGCCAGATTTTGTAAATACAAACGCTTTTTGCGGATTGAAGTTTGTATGGCAAAAAAAATGTTTGCAACGTATTTCCGTTACTTTTCATACAAATTTGAAACGTTTAGAAAAGAAATGTTTTACAAAACCTGCCCATAAATCTAGTTGTTTTTTAATAGATTTCCCATACAAAACGAAATCTACTTTGTCAGTAGATTTGGTTTTTTATTTACTTTTTACTACCCTGTGCCTGGTTTCTGTAGCTAATATGAGAGTTTCTCGCATCGAAAAATTTATTATCATTCTGTGAAAACCAGGATGCGTGAGAAAAAAATTTGTATTTGTAGTTTTATTAGGTTTGCAGGGTGACTCATATAATGATTCAACTAATATTCTATGAATCGTCCTACAAAAGAGCGGATGACAAGTATTATTATTAAAAATTTCCCGTTGTGAGAATAGCTGTGTTCATTTACTGAAAATTGTTAACAATTGTTAACAATTTTTGATAGAAAGTGTTCATTAACTCCAAAAATTTTCAACGAGAGAGCGTCAAAAGAGAGCAACAAATTGAGACACAAAAAAATTGTTGAAAATTCTTGATAGTAAAATTTTTACTTTCAATAATTGTTCAAACAGCTGTTTTGTGTTTGTATTTACAAATCAAGTTTGCTAAAAGAAGTTGGGAAATAAAAATATTTTTGCAAAATTTAAGAAATTCTAAGTGAATGTTAATTTTTAAAGCGATGAAATATATTAATACGATAGAAAACCAATTTTTGTTTAATTTAGGACCAACCGCACAAAAATAAGATGTCTAAAGCAATGGAATTTAGCAACACAGGATCTAGTACATCAGGGCCAGAGGATGTTGCAGCAAATTTTAGTATTGCAAATATTATGAGTATCTAGATACTCGGTACTTTACACTATGGCGGTAGATAATCCAATTAGTTCATACATAAATATATTTAATGTTAATGTAAATTTGACTATGTAATTTAGACAATTAGCAGTATCTTGGAAACCATAAGAGGGAATTTCTTGAAATTAAAAAAAAGCTAATATGTACTAAATATTTCAAAATTAAAAAAATGTCAAAACGAAAAATCGCCAAAATGAAAAAGCGTTTAACGGAAAAAACACCAAAATTGCAAAAAAATTACTAAAACGCAAAAAATCACCAAAACTAAAAAGATCGCCAAAAAAACTTAAAAAAAACCCAAAAACCGAAAAAAGTCGCCAAAACGAAAAAAACACTAAAACTAAAAATATCGTCAAAAACGAAAATTCGCCAAAAATGGAAAAAATCACCAAAGCGAAAAAAGCGTCAAAGCTAAAAAATCGCCAAACACCGAAAATTTGCTAAAACGAAAGTGTCAAACCCAAAAAATCGCTAAAACTAAAAAAATCAGCAAACACCGAAAAAATTCCCAAAACCCAAAAAAGCGCCAAAACTAAAATAAATCTCTAAAAAATCGTCAAAAAGTAAAAAAAAACGTTAAAAAAAAACGCTAAAACAAAAATATTGCCAAAACTAACGAAAATACACAAATAAACATACGTTATTCTGGCATATTCTGTGTTTCACAAAAAATAAAATAATGTGAATTTTCTTGGCATTGTTGTTATAAAAAATTATTTATAACAACAATGCTATGAGAAATACACATAATTTTATTTTTTTGTGAAACACAGAACATGCCAAAATGACGTTAACATAAAAATATTTCTGCAACTTTCGATTGATAATTGGTCCCAAAATGTAATCCATATATAAATTTTTTAAATATTGTACTTCATTACAAAATAATTTGTTTTTGTTTTCATTACCTCAAAAGTTTAAAATTTCAGATATGTACCCTTTTTTCAATTTCTTATTCAATTTTGTTGAAAAGAAATAATAATAAATGCCGAAATCACATTATTTTTATAGTAATAGGTACATATATTACATTTTTCCACATATAGGAGTAGTTATTAAGTACTCATATATACCTATATATTATAACACTATTTTAGCTTGAAAATTTTGGATGGTAAAGTGTTCATTTACTTTTTATTATTTTTGAGAGTAATTTTACAAAATTCCTTTTTACTCTCTCGTTGATGGAAAGTGATAGGAAAGTAAATGAACAAAGCTAATATTTCACAAGTTACTGAACAACATTTTCATATAAAAAGTGAGTGAATTAGCTACAAGAATACTACGCTCTACAAAAATCATCCATAAAAGGTGTATGAGTTGGCTAAGTTTGCACTTTTTAATTGTTAACACTTGTCTTGGATACTAAATAAAACAATAAAATCAAAGGATTTTGTCTTGGATACTAAATCCTGAAAAATATCAGAAAAGCTTAGGGTTGGTTTTTAATGTGAAGATTTAATCATAGTTTGAAACTATAATCAATTAATCTGAGAATAAATTTAATTGAGTGCTAATTCTGTTTGCCGTTTTTAAATGGAAGCTTAAACTAGGGATGTAACGATACGCCGTTTTGCCGATCCGATACCGATACCGATATTTAAAAATAAATATCGCCGATACCGATTCCGATACCGATACGAATATTGAAATTGAGTTCAAGTTTAGATTAACAAAACTCAAGTGCAATTTTTTATTATACAAAATTACATTATAAGAGAGAATATTTAAAATTGATAAAACATTGGAAGTAATTTTTAAGGAGCTACATTTTCTTTGCTTCCAACAAATCTATATTAAAAATATGCAGATAATTAGTAGAAAAGCAAGAAAAATTGTTTAATTCCTTTATAATTTAAAAAAATGCTCGCCATGCTTTTTAAAAAATCGATTTTTTAAAAGGACATTTATCAACTAATATTCATCTAAATAACTTAATAGCTTAATTATTAAAAGTCTTCTATGTTTATATTTATTCACTTAAATTTACATGAAAATACAGTTCTGAGTTTAAATTCGCATAAAAAAATTGTGAAAATGGGTACTTTTTTATCCTTTTTCCTTAAGGAAAAATCATTATAGAATACCAAAAAAGAAATTTGTCCTAGCATCGCTTCCAATTCGGTGATTGGTAATCGAAAAACAGAACTTCTTGCAAGGGGAAGGATATGTAAAACTAATTAGAAATTATCCAAATTTGCAATACTTCCAGATCGCGAATTCTCCATTTTCATGACTTCTTTGGAGTATCTCTTTTTTGCTGGAATAAGATTTAAAAAACAACGGCTTGAATTTGAATTCATGGTAAAATTAACAAAAAATAAATAATTTTTTTACAAAATAACAGCATAAAATATTATTAATTTTTAAAATTGATATTAATAAGATTTAAAAAATAGCGAAGTGTATTTAATTCATGGTAAAATCGAACAAAAATAAATTATTTGTTAAAAAAAAACTCTGAAAAAATTTTTAAAAGTATCGTCGTATCGGCAGTAAAATATCGCCGATACCGATGTATCGGAAAATCTGAAGTATCGCCGATATATCGGTATCGGTATCGGTATTCGTTACATCCCTAGCTTAAACCTCTCAAAATTGCCATACTAAATAATAAAATATGGCATCTCTGCTTTGCAAATTGCAGAAAATAAAATAAAAAGAAGAAGACAAAATAAAAAAGAAACAATACAAAAACTTAAGAAATAATTATTATGTACTGTGAAGTAAAAGTATAGACGCACTTACAACATAAAACAGAATTTATATCATATTATGTATTAATATATATATTGAAAAAAGTACAATCTGAGCAATGAAAGCAGGTAATTATCGTCTTAAAAACAGAAAACAAAGATTAAAGATTACTAAAGTGTAAACGATATAGATAGATTTCGATAAAGACATCAAATAAATAAAATTGTCTCGAAATCCAATCAATATAAATGCACTATATATGACAAATATAAATAGCAACAAGAAATTCGGCTAGGAAACATAACATAATTAGTGATGCCAACTTTTTTGGTGCAAAAAGCACGATAAAATTTTGAAAAGGCACTAAATAGTACAATTTTCAGGCAAAAGCAGCTTAATATAGCGTCTTGACGAGCAAATTACTTGTTATAACAATTGTTAGCACAAGAATTTGTCACGTCTGGACCGCTGTTGTTACCGTTTTGTCATTGTTATGACATCGTTGTTAAAACAATTGATATAACAACGATGTCTTAACAACAAGCATTATTTTCAATACGAAAAAAAGAGACAGCAAACAAAAGAAATTTGCTATCTCTGCCGCACCACCTTAAAATAATATGACTAGGCTTAACAAAAATATTATACGTACTCTCCAAAACAAAGACCTTAACAACTTTTTGTTAACAGCTCTGCTGACGTTTTGTTCATTGTTATAACAAAAAATTTGCTCGTCAAGACGTAGTGTAAAGAGCACTAAAACATTAAAAAACACTAAAAATGTGGAGTTTTAAAACATAAAAAAGCACTAGAAAATTGCTAAAAGAGCACTAAGTTGGCATCGAGGGCTTTAATACACCTTTAATAATTATCAATACTAGAACCCTACAACATTTAGTCATGTCTTCATCTATAGAAAAATATTATTACTATGTACTTGACAGCTAGCTGGCGGTTGAAATGGTGCAGACAGCATCCAGAATCTTATCACTTGGTAAATAAGAAGGTGGCTTGCCCCTTGACAATGAGTGTGATATAAAAATTCATGAAGTTAAGTTCGTGCTAAGTAGAGACGTTGGTGTATTATTTTTTCGAAGTGGGGTATAAATGAACAGTGCTAGCAAGAAGTTGATTAGTGAAAATTATATATCCGTGTTTTATTTTTATTGCAATTCAACGAATCCTGTGTAAAATAATAAAATCGTTTTTACGAAAAGATCTGTTAATATATTATTATATTAATCGAATATGCTCTGTATATCATGTGAAATTAAAATGTGCGGAATTAGCAAAGCATTGTTGTTGCAAATTAATATTTATAGCAACAATGCTATACAGAACATACCCCATTATTTTGTGTGTTCTATTTGAACTGTAAATAAAAGTATTTCAAAGAACTCAAATTATGGTGGCAAGGCAGTTCCAAAGTTAGCAATTTCCCACTTTGGTGGTGGCAATCAGGGGTGTTAAGTATGACGATATTTTACGATATGACAAACAACGATATGACATACTATGTTGTCATATCGTAAGTTTTTTTACGATATGACAACACTGAGAAAGCCATGAACAGTGTGTATGGCTTTCTCAGTGTTTTCATATCGTAAATAGCTTACGATATGACAACACAATATGTCATATCGTTTTTTGCTATATCGTAAAAAATCGTCATACT
The DNA here is from genome assembly GCA_956483635.1 of Panzeria rudis. NCBI lineage: Eukaryota > Metazoa > Arthropoda > Insecta > Diptera > Tachinidae > Panzeria > Panzeria rudis. Next base: position 102,974,468 of record OY101449.1, read on the forward strand.
TAACACCGCTGGTGGCAATTTCTGCCGTATAGTAAAAAGTTCGAACATCAAACTTACCACTTTTGCTGTAAGTGGTGTTTGTCATGGCTAGATAAATTTTAAAGGTGTAATTTAGTATAACAGCTTCCTATTGTTATCTGCTATAATAGGAAACTAAAAGTAAAAATCAGGTTCAAAAGAAAATAGCACGCTCTGGCGGCGTGGTTTAACATATGAATCTATTTAAGATTTTAACCTTCTCTCAAACAGAAATGTAAGCAATTGTCATAAATTTTTTTTCGATACATTCTTCAAATATGAAAGCATAAATAACAAATAAAAATAAATAAGAACTTATATCGGGGGCCGAATTACCGCATTCGTTATCGAGTAGGCTTTCGTTTTGAATAAAATTTCGTCACGTATCGATCGGCTTGTTTCTCTGTTCGAATTCTACGTAAGCGGCCTTCGACTATTAGATTTAGTATTAATACTTGTCAAAAACTCAAATCTTAAGTAAAAATCCAACAGTGTGAAAACAAATTGTTATGATATGATAAATAATACGTAAAGAAATGTGACAGTATTATGGTATTCGTCATTTTTAGGAAATTTTCTAAACATTCACATTTTTCATTTTATCAGGGTTGTCTTTTGCACAAACAAACATAGGAATAACAAAAACAGTTGTGTATTTGTTTGCCGACATAAATAAAGAAAAAGAAGAACGAACAAAATTTGAGTTCTTGCAAATTATTTATGTTATGTTTTATTTGGAATGTGATAGTGTAAAAACAAAATGTAATGAGAAAATTTTCTTTAAGATTTTTTGACAGTCAGACTGATTTTGATTTGATTTTCATCTTACAAAATCTAATAAAAATCGCAAAGCTTTTATTACAATGTGAAATGGCCTTTAGAACGCATACGATTGACTTCTTTAGAAGCTTCTTTTTCACTGGGTTTAAATAAACCCCTGCTATTAAATATCAAGAATGGTGAGGACACCAAAACATTCGGAAAATATTCACTTTCACATGGATGTGAAAGTCATGACAGAATCCATTAACATTTTGCAATTTCGAAAATCTTATCATCAATTTTATCTTGCGATAAAATTCTGCAAAAAAATCTTTGTTTGAAATCCTCGTCTTGGTTTGTTGCTGTTATACATATGTATTTATTGTCGACATTTTATTATTATTCATATTTTTTAAACCCCGACCAAAAAAGAGGTGTGTTATAAGCATAGCTGTTAAGTAATGATTAGTAATCGTAATGATTAGTAATTAGATTACTTTTGTACAAAAGGTAAAATAATGATTAGGATTACGATTATTTTCAGTTAGTAATCGTAATCCCATGATTACGATTGCTAATAATCAAAAAATAATCGGGATTATTTGGAATTACTTTTAAATAATCAAAAGTAATCAAAAAATAATTCGACTACTTTTTGCGATTACTTTTGATTATTTGTGATTATTTTCGTTTGAGTGTAATTTCGCTGATGTACATAGTTTCAGGATACCTTACTGGTATTGCCAAACTGCAAAAATCTACATCAAGCCTTGAGGACAAAACATTGAAAAAATAATTCTTAAAGCGGAAATGGCATGAATTGTTAAAAATATTTTAGAAGAGTAGCTTTAATTATAGATCAAAGGAAATAAACTTTTAAAGAATTTCCCCAAAAAACGCAAATCTATTTTTTAAATAACCCCAATGTAAAGCCCAAACCGCAAATGAATATTTTCATCATTTTTTGTGATGACAATTTCCGTAATTTTGGGTCATAACCCCTAAGCTGGCAGCTTTCAATGAGTGTGGGTGCAATATACCCTGAAATAATCATAAATAATCAAAAGTAATCGTAAAAAGTAATCGAACTATATTTTGATTACTTTTGATAATTTTTGATTATTTAAAAGTAATCCCAAATAATCCCGATTATATTTTGATTATTTGTAATCGTAATCAATTAGTAATCAAAAAATTCTTACTAGTGGATTAAATAATCATTACGATTACTTTTAAAAAGTAATCATAATTGATTACTGATCGTAATCCAAATTTAACAGTTATGGTTATAAATTTGTAGTGTGTGTCTGTGTTCCTCTGTGTCTGTACACGTCATCGTACGCCCAAACGGCTGGACCATTTGGTCTATCTATGAAAAGTATATGGTCTGTATTGGAAAATTAAACGCCCAATTTTATGCGTTTAAAAATGATTTATATGTGGACTTATTTACAGATTTGCTGGCTTAGACATATTTTAAATTAAAAGTAGACATTATCTTGCACTCATTTATTAGCTCTAAGAAGCTTTTTAAGACCATATGTTTTTGAGATTTTGTCGTATGCTTCAGGTTTTATAGTTTCATTTAACGGACTTTTTTTTAGCTGTGAAATCTATTTTATATAAACTGAAAGAGGAAGTTAGATATACCGCAAGATTTTTATTCAAATTATGGTTAAATAAATAGAAAAATTATCATGTGTAAGTTTTCTTCATATCGCCACCTCACTTTTGGTTTGACCCCCCGACCATTTAGGTATGGGGTATATATACTTTGGATACCCTCTTTCGGAATCCAAAACCAGTTTCCCCAAATTGTTTCTGGTTTCTGAGATATCAATTATTCATTGCGCTCAATATCAACCACTTTTTGTAATATTTTTTAATAAACAAAATAAAAAAATAATCAATTAAAATACCAAGTTGCATCAATATTAACTTTTTATTCTATGTAAATGTCTTTTCTACTAACATTTATGCGCTTATTTGCAATAAACAGTAGGAAATTTCATCTCAACAGCAAGTTTCTCAATACACAGCATGAAAAGATATATTTTAAAAATAATTTTAAAAAGTGGCTAGTGCAGCACAAAACAATACTTTTTACTTTCAGTAAAGATATATTAACTTCTAACTGCATTCATTAAAGTTCACAAAAATTTAAATTTTTCTTCAAAACATATGCCGGAAGCAGTGGTGAAAAAGTCAATCGGTTATATATTAAGAAAACTTCATTTCATGTACATCTTCTTTATCGTTTTTCTCCATTTCGACTTTTTGGCATATACGCCAAACCAATAATGATGTGACGGTATGTAACTTGTGCAATATCCGAATTCTTCATTGACAACAATTCATGTATATATCAAGGCCAATCGATACATTAACGTAGAAGATACAAGCATATGCTTGTATTTTCTACCATGCTGGTGTGAGTTTGCCTTTATATAGATTTGTCGCTGGGCTAATTTCAGAAAGAAACTATGCACTACTTTTTCCCTGACCAGCTGTTAGTCATACGATTAATTTTTTCCGCAAATGAAGTTGAAAACACGCTATTTTAGGGATACATATAGAAAATTTATGTAAATAAATTTTAAGTAAATTAAATATTGTGATAGAAACGAAACTTTAAAAATAAAAAGGAACAGCAAAATGGTGATACCAAAAGAAATATTAAGTGACTATAGGGAAGTGTATGAAAAAGCCGTTAAGTTGGTCAACGAAGAAAGTAAAAATGACCCGCCCACAGATCCATATCGGTCACATTACCAGGCCAGAGATTTATTATTGCAGATGAAGGAAAACCTGAAAAATTCATTGGCTTCCGTACAAGCTGAGGAAGCTGACGATGGTGTGGATGACTTTACTTATCAAGTAATACAGGCATATGTGTGCCGTGACTTGGGTCGCTTATATGTTTTCTGTGAAGAACCTTCGACTGGTGAAAACTACTTAAAAGAATGTTTGGGTTTGGTTAAAGAAAGCAAGATGGAGCCAGGAGCTATTATACCTTATGTGGGAGCTGTGAACGAATTGGGTATAGTATGTGCTAATCGTTCTGAATACAAGAAAGCTCATGAACATTTGATTGACAGCGAAAATGCCTATAAGGACTTTAAGACTTCTTCCAAAAATGCTTTAGGTATTACTGATTTATTTGGTACGGAAGAGGAAATTGAAGTGGGAAAAGGACCTCAGGAGTTAGAGAGCCATTACACACTGTGTACTTTCTATATGGCACAAGTTTATGGGCAATTGGGACAGCTGGACAAGTCCGCGCAATATTGTCATTTAACATTAAGACGGCAATTAGAAGCCAAATCTTATGAGCCTATAGATTTTGCTCTAAATTCAGCTACTTTATCACAATACTTTATAGGTGAGAACATGTTCAAGCAGGCCCGTCATCATTTGGCAGTCGCCACTTTGGTGATGGCCGAGCATGAAGCACAAATGTTAACTCCATCTGATTTAACGGATAAACAAAAAGAAGATATTCAAGAAACCTTTAAACATCGTTATGCCGATGTTGCTCGCTGTTGGGCCAAATATGGGTTGTCTCTATTATTGGCTTCCAAAAATCGTCTATTTAACGATGACGATGAAAAGTTGGCTGAGGGTAAGTTTTCGTACAAATATTTTAAAAAGTAATTAATTTGATGAAATTATTAAAATTTATACTTCCAGATGCCAAACGTCTTAAAATAGATGCAAATTCTTATCTTTTCCCCGACTTGCCTTTGGATTCGTACGAGAAACTTGTAAGCTGTGATTATTGTTTAACTTTCGATGACGCCAAAGAAGTCTACCATTTTGTTATCAAATGGTTAGATATAGCCAAAGAATATTACACGCCAGAAAACGAAGCAACGGAATATGCTAAAATTATACAAGACTACGCAGAGCTTTACCAGTATATTGCATTCTTCGAAGAAGATCCTGTTAATCAGTCGAAAATGCAAAAGCGTAGAGCTAAATATCTCGAAGAACTATTAGAATTGTTAAATCCTGTATTTTATATGGCAATATGTCGCGAATGCTGGTACGAAGCTGGTCTCGCATATTGTGCTATTTTAGATATTAAACTAGATTGTTTTAAAGCCAGTGGCACTCCAAATCCTCAAGAGCTTAACAAAATCAATCAAGTATGTCAGCAAGCCATACAGCATTTTAAGAGTTATGTTAATTCATACACTGATAAAGATGGCAATCTAAAGACTAACATCGATGCAGATGAACAACGATCTGTACTCTATGCTCATTTCCATATGGGAAGACTCCACTATAAAATGATAACCCCAGATCAGAATCTTCAATTGGAAAACCTCTCTAACAGTCTTAAGTATTACAAGATATTTACCGATGAATGTGCTAAGCTCGAAGAAGCAGCTAAAACTTTACAGGCTGAAATTGGAGTTTGCCGTGAAATGGTGAACTTATTGCCTTTGAAAATAGCTAACGTTAAAAAACGATTGCGTAAATAGATTCTTGCAGGAGAATATATAAATTTATTTATTTGTTAGCTGTGTGCATTTTAAAAAGCAACCCGTCTCAATTCTTGTCAATGTCTAGTTAAAAATAGCTCCAGCTTTTTTTTATTTTAGCAAAAATAATATATTCTAATTATATTTCTTATTTTTTTAATTAATACATTGTATATCATATAACGAAAAGCATCTTATTTAATACATACCCTGAAATACTTATCACACTTTAACTGAAAATAAAGCAGCGATAAACTATTATCAATAAATTGTTCATTTATTAAGAAATTAGTTTGATAAAATATAATTAGTAAGCTACTTGCTATGAGAATTGGCTTTTGATTTAACCGACACACTTTGAACAGAAGCCAAAGAACATCTTACAGCTATAGAATTACTGTGTTTGCGTTTTGAGAATTCTTTCTGTATTCTTATAGCCAGTTGTCGTATAGGTATAGCTGTTATAGTATCCAACAAATTACTTTTGGCATATTCAGTAACTTTCTCAACTAAACCCTCAATATTTATACTACGGACATCGAAAAAATTTTCCTTTTCCAGATTATCTACAATAAACAGGACGGTATCCTCATTTTGAAATTCTTCCAACGGCAGAACCTCAATTAGTTCTTTAAACATATGAATCAATATAAATTGTGTTTTGTTCAATACACCGGCAGTTTGGTTTAAAGTGAATTTAGCATTATCATAAATGCCCGACACAACATCCTCAGTATTAACATCCGAGCGTTCATAATCAAACACACACAATATTTCGTTGAACATTTTCTGCAAATCTTCCCTGGATAACAATATAAGATACTTTTTGGGCATTATATTTTGTAAATTCTCTATAATACAGTCCATAATATTGTCAGTGATATCGCCTTCAAAAGTGTAAGCAGCTTGTCCTAAATATCGTGTCACTTTGTATGCATAACGCCGGATATTTTCTTTGCTAGTCATTTTTCCAAACTGTTGCATAAACAATTTCTGCACAATTTTTTGACAGCGCTCAATTATAAAATCGTCGGGGACCAAACGGCTTTGAAATGCTTCAGCATCAAAGGTATCTGCACATATATGCACATCATCGTTGGGCATAAATTCTTGGTGTACAATCTTTTCTGTTGCATCAGTTTCACCATCGATTTGTAGCGGTTTCGATTTCATCCGTAAAGTACAAATTTCTCGTTCTAAGAACTGTATGTAGAATTTTTGGTTTCAAACTAAGATTAATTTATAACTTGTTGGGAATATTCATACATATATACCTTTATTTGTTCCCTTTGTTCGCGATCAATTACCATAAGTTTTTCTATATCTCTATCTAACAGAAGATTCGGTGGCTTTGACCATTTCGCATAATTCTTTTCCTGGTTGGTTAAAACTTTTTCCAAAAACGAACTTTCTTCTGTAAGCACAGCCAAAATATTCAGCTTATCGCAATTCTTGTGGGTTTCTACAATAAGTTCTTTTTGAGCCAAAGCTAATTCTTTCTGAAAATGTGCATGTTTTTTGAAAATTAATTTTTGAAAAACAAAAATCAATAACACAGACTTACAATGAAATTCCGGTTTGAACAAAAGAAAAATTTTTCTAATCAGTTTGATGCGCTAAAAAAATTGTATTCAGTTCTTTCTTATTACTTCGACATTTTTTTATGGGCGTATCTAATATTTCCATTAGGTAAACCAGTATATTTTACCCTAACTTAAGGACATTATGTCCGATTTCGACCAACAAAGCATCAACATATACATGATAAAATTAACTTCAAGCCACTTAAACATAATTATGTAAAGAAATCAGTGGTTTCTTAGTTGTTCACAAATTATTATCGAAAAATAGTGGATTTTTATAAAAAAAAATTTAAGTTTTTTCTAAAAGCTCATATAAAATTTTAAACTGCAAAAACTTAAATTTTTATGTTCTTAAGATCAGATGTCTTACTAACAAAATAAATCATGTCATGAAAATCGATGGACAACTGTTGACTTTTTTTATAATTAAGTGATGGAAGTCGATAGAAAAAAATTGTGATGTTCATTAGGGAAGTAACCGATACCGATATATTGGCGATACTTCAGATTTTCCGATACATCGGTATCGGGGATATTTTACTGTCAATACGATGATACTTTTAAAATTTTTTTCACAGTTTTTTTTAACGAATTATTTATTTTTTTATTAATATGATTATTTCGTATTTGTTTTGTGAATCCAAATTGATTATTAGGCTAAGGTTCGTAACGTTATATTCAGAAAGAATTTGGCATGATTAATATTCCAAGGAACAAGGGAAAAATTAACATCAACTTAATTTTTCAATTTTTGCTAATTTTACCATGAACTAAATTTATTTCGTTATTTTTTAAATCTTATTAATATCAATTTTAAAAAGTAATAATATTTTACGCTGTTATTTTGTAAAAAAATAATTTATTTTTTGTTAATTTTTCCATGAAAGCAAATTCAATTCGTTGTTTTTTAAATCTTATTCCCAGCAAAAAAAGACACTCCAAAGAAGTCACGAAAATTTAGAATTCGCGATCCGGTACTATTGCAAATTTTGATCATTTCTAATTAGTTTTACATATCCTTGTCATTGCAAGAAGTTCTCTTTTTCGATTACCAATCATCGAATTTGAAGCAATGTTAGGACAAATTTCTTTTTCGGTGTTCTATAATGATTTTTCCTCAAGGAAAACGAACGAAAATCAACCATTTTCACAACTTGTTTCTTTTTATGCGAATTTAAACACAAAACTGTGTTTTCATGTAAATTTAAGTGAACTTAAGGGACTTTTAATAATTAAGCTATTAAGTTATTTAGAAGAATATTAGTTGATGAATGTCCTTTAAAAAATCGATTTTTTAAAAAGCTAGTCTAGTATTTTTTTAAATCATAAAGGAATTAAAATTTTTTACTTGCTTTTCTACTAATTATCTGCATATTTTTAATATAAATTCTTTGAAAGCAATAAAAATGTAGTTCCTTAAAAATTACTTTCAATATTTTATACGGTGTTAATATCAATTGTAAATATTAATAATCTCTTACACTGTAATTTTGTATAATAAAAAATTACCCTTCTTGAGTTTTGTTAATCTAAACTTAAACTCAGTTTCAATATTCGTATCGGAATCGGTATCGGCGATACTTATTTTTAAGTATCGGTATCGGATCGGCAAAACGGCGTAGTTACTCCATAATATTCATACAACACATACACACCCGCACAAATTACAATTTTCAGTTTTATGAAAATTTGTTATTTTTATCAATTAAACTCCTTCACTTAATTGTGAATAAAATTAATGTTTTTTCATCAATTTTCATAATTTATGTCTTATTTTGTTCGTAAGACATCTCTCCTTTGCACATACTTATAGTTAACAATTTTAGTTCTTGCAGTTTTAAGTTTTTTAAGAGCTTAACGAAAAAAAAATTTTTTTTCATTAAAATAAATAAAGAATAGTGATTTTACGATACTAATTTGGGAATAACAAAGAAACCGAATTTGTTCACCTAATTGCCTTAAATTATTTTTAAGGTAATTTTGTCATGCATATGTAGATGCTTTGTTGTCGAAATCGGACGTACTGTTCTCGAGTTAAGGTGAAATATAATGGTATACCTAGGGGAAATATTAGACATGCCCACAAAAAAACTCAAAGTAATAGGAAAAAGTTTCTTAGCACATTAAACTGATTAGAAAATTTTTAGTTTTGTGAAAAATGAAAAGAAAAAGTAGAAACTTGTAAGTCTGTGTAATCATTAATACCTTCTTGTTTGTAATTTCCAATTCAAGGGAGCGTAAATCTTCTTCAACAGTTGTCTCCAACTCAAAGACATATTTACGCAAAACTTCTGCTTCCAATTCATCCATATCAATAATCATACCAAATTTTTTCATCATTTCCTGACGAATTTTTTCCTCCATTCGGGTGATTTCGGACCGCATATACTTGATATCTGTATTCATGCGACGCAAATGAACAATATTTATTCGATGCAAACGTTTTGTTTCCAACGACTCTAAATTTAATTGATCTACTCGATCCTGAAGATTCAGTATAACGGAAGAATCGAAAAGTACAACTTTGCTTAAATCACGAAAATCTTCACCCTCTCGAAAATGTTGTATCTGGTGCATTTGTAGAATAATTGATACATTCACTTTATTCAATTCCTGTTGACGTTTGCGCTAAAAAAAAACACACAATTCAAGAGGTTTTCTATTAGTTTCAATGCAAAAAATTTACTCTGAATTCCAATAAAGTTTCATTTTCTTGAATATAAATATCAGTATGATGTTTCATTAGTTTTTGAGATTGTTTTACTTCGCCCATCTTATCTTCGATTTGTTTCAAAGCTTCAACTAGAGATCGTTCCAATCGGTGCCTGTCAGATCTAGAGTTAAAAGCTAGTTCATACGTGTGTCTTTCAAGGCCAGATGGACAGTGGGATTCATCCAAAATTATATTCGTTATGTCGGCAGAATCAATACTTTTGGCATCATCCTCTTCTTCGCTGGAGGATTCATCTTCAGAAGAGGATTCAGACGACTCTGAAAAATATGAAATAAGTTACTTATTACTTAAAAATTTGTTTTAAAACCCAAAATTTTTCGTTTTATATTCAATCATTTCCAGAATTTTGTGTTTGAAAAAAAATTTTTAAGTAAAAAGCAAATACTTTTTTTATTCATACTACCATTGTCACAGAAAATGCAAAAAGCTCTATCTAGCATTTTACAAAGTTTTACAGGAAAAGCATAAAACATATTTAATGAAAAATATCTTGACAATTAGTGCAAAATTTTACAATACATAAGGGGCTATTCACATATTCCGCAAAGCTATTTTTAGAGTTTTTCTACTTAACCGGTTTCTAAGAAATTTCGCAGACTTTTGGTTTTCCTACTTTAAAAACGTAGTATGAAAGAACTTTTTTTTCATTAATAACTTTTATTCTAATTTTAAATAATTTTCTATATATTTTTGAGTTACAGTTATACGTTGTAGGTACGTATTAATTATAGTCGATTGTAATATTTTTTGGCCATATGAAGGCTTTTTTTATTAGAAAATTTTATGAATAAATAAAATAAAATAGTATTAGTGCGTCATTGGAGATCATGTGTTTGTGCGGGAATTTAAATAAATTGCTCTTCCTTAAAATGAATGAAATGAAGCAATGCATGCATGATCCCTGATTCGAAAACGTTATTTCATGTAAAATATAAAATAAAAATTATTTCCGCAGCTGGGATACGAGCCCGCTGTCTTCTGACTTGGACACAGGGCTGCCTATTTCGGGTTATGATCACAAATCAGGGGAATTTGCTTCACAAAAAAGGATGCAAATTTTCATATAGGGGTTGAGGGGCTCATTAAGGTTATTTAAAAATACATCCAGGTTTCTTGAGTCTCTTTCTATTTGACTGATGTACAATTAAAACTTTTTCTTCTAAAATATTTTTAACATACATACTAGGAGTGTAGCCAATTTTTGTGTAGCGAAAGCGAATAATGAATTTTTACGCTAAAGCAAACAAATTACATACATATAGGTCATATGCAAATATACAAATCAATTACTGAAGTGCAAAATAAAGATTGGTCCATCCAATATCAAAAGATATATTTTACGGAAAAAATTAACTCTAGCTAAAGAACGCACTCCTCCACTACGAAAAAAGGAGGTAGACTGCATGTTCCTACAGAATATATCTTGTTACAAAAAGTAGACTTATCAAAGTCAACTAGGGGAGTTCATGGGGTTCACTTTGGATATAACTTGATAGTTTTGGTTTTTTCTAACAAGTGAAGTAAAACAAACTTAGTTTAAAAAATATATACGATCTTCTGACATGGTAGCAAGGCACATATGTAGATATTTCTATGAAGTAAAATTAACAAAAAATATGATGAACGCAAAGGAATTCACAGTTTTTTTATTCGAATGAAACGAGTATTTGAATATCGAGCTTTTTTATTTGCTTTGATTGTGTGTACATCACTAATATTTTTAATATTTTTAATATTTAATATTAATATTTTTATGAATTTTTCTATGTATTTGGACTCAATTTGATAATTTAGTGATGTTTTCCATCTAATGAAAGAAATATTAAATTTAAACTAAGATCTAAGACTTCAAGCTTTATTTTCAGATGTAACATATGCGATATATTAACAATGATATTTAAGGTAAAAAAATAAATTTTGGAAATATCAACTTAGAGTAGTAAGTAGTCTTAACAAAAGTGTGTGCTTACATTAAAATTTTGATATTATAAATTTTTTTGAATTCAACTTTACTCAAAAATGCTTGGTAAAGCTGTTTTAAGTATTTTTGCATACAGCCGTTTATGTCTTTAACAATGAATTTTCCGGAGATTTTTTTCAAAATCCCTAGTGTACTTTCTTATCGTTAGCCGTTTTTTCATGCCTTTTTTGCTGAACATGCAATGTAATATATTATCTGGTAAAGTGATATGTGCTTTTAATGAGTTCAAAGCTATAGCTTTATTAAAACTTTCCATGACAATCAGAATGCATTCAAAAAAACAAGTGCTTAAGAAATCATGAGAATACCATATTATTTTGAACACGTTCATTTATTTTTTTCTGGTATTATAATTCATGTATTATATTTCAAATTGAACATTTTTGTTATAGAAGCTATAACCACATATTGCTAAATTAGACGAATCGATCAAATAAAATAGGAATAAATTTCTAAAGTCCATTTGAACGTTTAAAATTACTATCAATTTTTCAATTGTGGGCATTTAATAAAAAGCCACCATAAGTAGCAAAAACAAATATATATGGCAGCTTTCTTCTATATGACAACTACTAACCACCAGTGTGGTCAGAATTTGCTAGTTAACTGCAGCGCTGCCAGATACATACTTTTTATCACCCTCTCCAAATTTTAAAAAATATTTTCCCGAAAAATCCCCTGTTAAAAGGAAAAGCCCCCGAGAAAATTCCCATGAAAAAACAGTTTTTTTTAATTTCTAAGCTTACACGATAAAATATTTCATGAAATTTGTTGCATTAAACTTTTTTCATGGTCAAGGAAGAAATTTAGGTAGAAAAAGTGGTATAAAATGAATGTTTAAATGATTATTCTCGTCTCTTTACCTCATTTCAATCTCCACAGTTGCACGAAGCATATAAAAAAGTTTCATGAAATATATAAATATGTAAATTAAACTATATTATTCATGAACTTTACTTACTATTTATCAGGAGAGATAATTTTTATTACATATAAAGTCTTACAGAAGTTTACATACGGCTGAAAATTTTAAAGTTTTTAATAAATTATTAATATAAAAGACTTCTATTTTTTAGTTTGTTTTTATTTTAAAGTATTTAAAAGAGCATACAAACAAATGCAAAAACTTCTCCAAAACATAGAGATTTATCCAAAAAGCAAAAAAATATATAGAACAATTTTGAAAACACTTGCTAACGAAATACTCTTAAAAATATTAAGTTATATCCAAAGTGAATCACATGAACTCCGTTAGTTGACTTCAATAACCCTACTGTTTCTAGCAAACTGTATCCTGCATGAACATGCAGACTACTTCTTTTCCCTAGTGGAGGAGTTAGAGCCGTTAACAATAAAAATATTAACAGGATTTTTTTCGGTTATTTTTATTTATTGTAGCTTCAATAAAAATGAACTAACAATAAGTAATCAAATCTTAACTCTAAACCTATAATTTTTAAGTCCAGCCAATGCCAGACAAAAATATTTGTTTCTGCGGTTGGTTCTTAGGTTGTCTTACGTATATCGTGTTCGGCTGAGAGCAAGTGTCCCTCCTTCTCAGCCGAGTGGGGCCTCTAAAGTTAATGATGTTGTGTGCTAGGAGATTTGGGTGTAACTCAAGTTTTTTATGTATCTTGTCGCATGTTTTGAAAACACAGTCTTAACCATGGGGACATCTAGATCTTTATGAATTCGCTTATTTCTAACATACCACGGCGCTGATGTAATCATGCGGAGTATTTTATTTTGTCGCTTTTGGATTTTCTCTACATTTGATGCCGAGGCAGTGCCCCATAACTGGATACCATAAGATTATATTTGTTTTAGAATAGAGTTGTACAAAAAAAGTTTACAATCCATGCTTAGTGTAGAATTCCTTCCAATGAGCCAATTTGTTTGAGCCGCTTTTAATCTCATTTGGGTTACCTTTACATTTGTGTGGGACTTCCATGTTAGACGACGATCAAGATGAACACCGAGATATTTTACTTCAGTGTGTTGAGGTATAGTTTGGTTATTTATTTGTATTAGTTGGGCAGGTTGCTCTGCACAATGTAAAAGTAATATAGACATTCTAGTTCATTACTTTTTATCCGCCATTTTTCCAACTGGTGTATATACTCTTGCAGTTTTGCGGGAAGCTTCTTAATGGCTTTTGTGAATACTTAGAAAAGCTGTATCATCAGCGAATGTTGATATGGGTATGTTACTCCTTACAGGCAAGTCAGAGACATATGACAGGACCAAGGATGATGCCTTGACGAACTCCGGCTTCAATCGGTTAATACTAAACTCAAAATATAGTTTAGTCTGATTTCAATAGCTAAATTTATGAATATGACATTTAAAACGCATATTTTATATTAGATGAATATAGAATAGCTTCTATTTTCAACTGAGCTCAGGCGAAAAATTAAAATTTGTATACATATTAGACGATATTTCACTTTTACATATTGAAATCAGACAAAAATTCAGATACTGTAATGACAGCTTTAGTAAAAGCTCATTATCACAAAAACTACACCGGCACACAAAAACAAAAAAGTTGGCTCTACATTTTACCAAACCCACCTAGCAACATATATTTCGATGAGTTGAATATAATCCGTTCGTTATGCTTTGTATAACTTTCTAAGCCTAATACGTTTATTCTTTTGTAATTTTCAAATGATTTTTGAAAGTTTTTATTAAGGTTTGAAACTTTTCAAAAATGTGGTTAAAGTTTACTGATGATTTGGTAAAGCACTACTAAAATGTTAACTTTCAGATAAAACTTAAGTTCAGGCAAATTGAAAGTTAGTAAACTTTTAAATAAAATTGATATAATTGAACTTTGTATTAATGGGGACTAGTCCTTTATCTGGGGAAGAAATCTCTCAATATAGGTATGTATCTATGTCAAAAATATTTTAGATGAAGTAGTTTTAATTATAGATCAGTACAAAAAGGGTAGACACTTTTAAGCAATTTCCCTAAAAAACCACAATGTATTTTGTAAATAACCACAAGCCCCAAATGAAAACTTTAATAATTTTTTGTGATGACAGTTCCCCAAATTTGGCGTCATAGCTGCTAGTCTGGCAGCCCTGGTTAACTGGCACAAGTTGTGTTTAGTATTGATTGTTGCAATGTTTAGCTAATACTAAAACCATTTTAGTAATGTTTAGTATAATTATTTTTACTAGGTAATTCTCGTATTCTTTTTTTTTTGGATTATGGTATATATAAAACTTTTAATTGTATGAATAGCGGAAGTGTGTGTCTTCTGTTTGTGATGGCACGTAGCTGGACATTGATCGCTAGACCGTTATTAGTGTTTGCAGATCTGCTCAGTGGCATCCGTCACACACTATTGTTCCTCACTAAAATTTGCTTGGCAGACGTTGGTGCTGAAATTCAATTGCTGGTCTTCTGTTGCATCGACAGCGGGTCGTTACGCACAGTTAAGCCGATGTCTCTCAAGAGCTAATGGCGAATGACGTTGAATTTATTCACATCATTCAACAGAGCCTTGGTGTGTTTGCATTCGCTGTGAGACCAGCATAGGATTTCCCAGTCTGCCGTTTTCAAAATTTCTTAGTTAAGTAACTTAGTAGCTTAGCTTCGGATTTTCGTAAATTTGCAGTTCAGAACACTTCCATATCAGTGGCATTGCCGAGCAATTTGCCCATTCTTTTGTTGTTTTTTCTTTATTTAATCACCGACTTCAAAAAAGAAGAACCGATTTTTAAAGTTCTTTTTTGTTGGAAAGGTGTGCCTGCAGTTTGGTCCCATAATTTTTTTTCGAAAATTAGAGGGGGAAATTTGCTCCCCCCCCACGCATAACCTGTCATTTGTGAACCGATTTTCAAAATTCTTGTTTTATTTGAAAGGGTTTGAGAAAAATCGGTCCCAAAATTTTTTGTCGAAAATCGCAGGGGGAGTTTGCTCCCCCCATGCATAACTCTGTCATTTGTGGACCGATTTTTAAAATTCTTGTTTCGTTTGAAAGGGTTTGACAAAACTTGGTCCCAAAATTTGTTTGTCGAAAATCGGAGTGTGAAATTTGCGTCCCCCCAATCGATAATTCTGTCATTTGTGAACCGATTTTCAAAATTATTTTTTTTTTGAAAGGGTTTGCTAGCAGTTTGGCCCAATATTTCTTCTCGAAAATGGTAGGGGAAAATTTGCTCCCCCAAATCCATAACTCTGCCATTTGTGAACCGATTTTCAAGATTCGTTTTTGTTTGAAAGGGTTTGCTAGCAGTTTGGCCCAATATTTCTTCTCGAAAATGGTAGGGGAAAATTTGCTCCCCCCCCCCAATCCATAACTCTGTCATTTGTGAACCGATTTTAAGAATTATTTTTTGTTTGAAAGGTTTGCTATCAGTTTGGCCCTATAATTCTTCTTGAAAATGGGAGGGGGATACTTACTCCCCCCTCCACTCCATACATAACTGCGTCATTTGTGAGCAGATTTTCAAAACTGTTTTTTTTGTTTGAAAGGATTTGCTAGCACTTTTTTCTAATAACTCTTTTCGGAAATGGAAGGGTTTGAGAGGGTTTGACTACAGTTTTGTTTCCTAGTTTTTTTTCGAAAATCGGTTGGGAAATTTGCTGCAAGCCCATCTTGCAGATTGGTACCATACTTTTTTCCCCTTCCCCTGAAATATTGATTATCGCATAGCTCCTCGACTTATGGGCCGACTTCCAAAATTCTTTTTTTGTTTGGAATGTTTGCTTAGAGTTTGGTCGCATAATTTATCTACGAAAATCGGTGGGGCAAGTCTTCCACGCCTCCACCCAAAATATTTATTAGAGCACAATTCCTCCATTTGCATACTGATTTTCAAAATTGTTTATAAATATGAAAGGCCATCAAGTATATTGCTCTTTGTACTGAAGTCTTTCTTGTTCTTTTGTGCTCTTTTTTCGCATATAAAGGGGGTTGAATTATCGCGTGCAAGTCGTCAGTCAGAAGCGATTTCCTTTGTTTTATAGCACGAACGAGATGAACACTTTGTCATAAACATTTATTGCGATAAAAGTAATGAAAGCCATTATCTAGTGTAAAACTAGTTACATATTTTTTTGAGCAAACATAAAGGTAATTTAGGTTTTACTTTTTTAGCATAAATAAGTTCGATTTAACTTGAACTTTTGCGAGCTGAAATAAAAGTAACAAAAAATATTTCGTCGTTGCTCTGACGTAATCGGCTGTGATAATTTTTTATTGCACTATTCTTAACATTTTTGGTCATACATCTACCCACCAAAGGGTTTAAGGATATCTTGATGGGTTTAGAAGTTAACAAAAGTAGCTATGTGAAAGCCATATATAGAATGTTCTTACAAAGGAGTTATGTGTATAAATTCAAATAAGAAAAACTTTATTTCTGATGAAATTTAAAATATTTATTATGTGCTATAAACCAAAAACAGCTATGTGTTAAGAAATATTCTAAATCAAAAAATAATTTTATTAAAAATGCTTTAACAAAAATTAGTTATGTGTAGTTTTTTGAATAATTTTATTATACCTCCCCAATGTGCAATTCTTCCTATTTTTTATTTTTTTTAAATACTTGTAGTAGTGCGAAAATTAATTCATTAAAGCGCTTGACTCTAAAAAAATATCGCAAGTCAACCATGTAAATCAGTTTTCTTGCTCTCCTGAAAACATCGTAAGAAACACATAACTGATTTTGTCAGAGAAACATTAAAGTGGGTCGAAACAAAAAATGAACTGACATTTTTTATTTGGATTCCCAAAAAATTTCTTTTTTTCCACAACCGTTGAACCATTTTTAAAAAAGGTCTACCTACTTTCTAGTTTTTTTCAATATACTTTTTTTCGCCAAAAGAAACTGTATACAAAAGAGGTATCAAATGAAAGATCTTTTCAAGACGCGCCTAAAAACGTATAAATCTATACATATAATAAAAGTGTAAAAGGGGCGTGGCTGTGTAAGAAATATTTTTGAAAATTTGTATGGTGGCGTAAAAAGTATTCGATGTAGAACACAAAACATCAACTTTTGGAGTTTTTGTCTGTCTTTCTGTCAGAACACGCATCACGCAAAAACCACTGTACGGATTCTCATGAAATTTGGTATGGAGGTACTTTGGAGTCCTGATGTAAGCTTAGAGTGCTTTTTACCGCAATAAAATATCTCAATTCTAAGTTAAAATAGAAAAAAGCTAAAATATACCCAATTTTACTAATATAAATGTTGCTGGAAATTTGAAATATGCTGTTGTTTTTTTAACGTTGTTAGTACTGTTTATTTTGTGTAATGGGAACTTTAAACAATATGTTAAGAACTTTATATTATTATATTTTACGGACACCTTATAGTCATAAATCGAAATTTATTTAAGAGCGATATACATATATCGAATAAAAAATATCGATATTTTGATATACAATGGGCCTGATTGTGTAAGGCGTTGGCGTAAACGCCTGAGTCGTTTTTTGTAGTAGATTAAAGAACACATGTTGTCTGTTACTTTAATCTATTACAAAAAACGACATAGGCGTTTACGCAATCAGGCCGAATATCTGTGGACTTTAGACAAAAGCACTTAATTCGATTTAAGACAGTTTTTCAAGTAGCAACACTTATAAATGCAGAATTTTAAGGCGCATCGATGTTTTGTCACAAGTATAAATATTAATATTTTAAAAATTTTACTTATCTCCATATTTGTTATATTGCGACTGATCAACAATCAACTTCGAATGTGTCAAAAAATGGAAAAATATTAATTAAAATTCTAATCGATATCGGCCAGTTATGTTTAGTTTTCATTTTGCCTTAAATGCAAAAAGTTTCATTCTGCTTTTTAATAGTATTTATGCTTTGCTGAAAATTTTGACAGTTAATTTGTTTTGTCAAGAGTCCACAGATACATATGTACATATCTGCATGTGGGAGATAAACTACACCAAGGCGCATTTTTTCAAAATACGTGTTTTGTACTGATGGAATCAGCATTTTTCCCCCTCTATCGATAGATGAAATACAGTAAGTTCAATGTTTAAAGGGGCAGTAGAACTGATCAAAACCACCTGGGAGGTAAAGAACACCAAGTCCACTTTAATAAGTAATGGTAATATTATATGACGTAATTTTTATTAAGGATATGTTAGACATAAAAAAAATAATGTTAGAGTTATATAAAATATTTAGGGTAAGTCAAACTGTTAATGCTGCAGAGATAGAACCACTTGCGATTTTAAAAATTTTTTAGCGGTCTCCTGTAAAATTTTCAAAATGTAACTTGATACAGTTTACCTCCCACCTACAGATATGTATATCGATATTTTTCAAGCATGATTACTCATACATAATGCCACAAGTTTTTAAAAATAAAGCACAAAAAGCACCTTTCTTATAAATAGTTAATCGTAAAAAGAGCGAATTTTTAACATTTTACTGTTTCACCAATATTTCATGGAACCTACATCAACAAAATTATACTCAAAGAGGGATAATTTTTCGTATACACAAAGGATTATAAATAAAACAAAAGATTTTGTTGATAATATTCTATTTGATGAAGATTGTGTCAAAATAAAAAAAAACTTTTCACAAAACGAAACCAAAGCTAAAATACCGAATTTGATACAGTTGATATTTTTAGCTGATACATAACGAGTTCGTACCCCGGTTAAGCCAAACTTTTTTTACTTTTATTTTTTAACTGTTCATCAGCGTTCCCATTTTTTGGGATTTTTTTGTGATTGGGGGCCATTCACATATTAACGCTCCAGGGAGGGGGGTTAAAGATTTGTTACGGATTAGATACTTTATACTGAAAATTTTGTAAAAAGCGTTACGAAAATAGCGTTACGTAATATGTGAATAGGCCCTTAGGGATACAAATTTTGTGAAAATCCCTAGGGGATTTTTTTTTTGGGAAAACCACTTTTTAAATAACAGAAGGAGTTCGAAATAAAAATCCCGATAATCAAAAATATAGAAGCCTCTATAGAAATACCCAGATAAAAAAAATTTAGCTCCATTTGATTTTTAACAGACCTTACCAGAACAGGCCCTCTATCTATCAGGCATGCATGTATGACGTGCAAATAGGCCTGCTAAGGAATGCCTTCAGTCAGGCTTGCTGAGTCGAGGAAGGCCTTGGTCCGCAATGACATCGCGTGTAAAAAATATGTGAATATGCAATCTGAGTGGAAGTACTAGTCTGCTAAATCAGCCCTTATAGAAACCTCCTCAATTTACCGCTGGGTATATGTATGTAGAAATAAAATTAGTTTTTAAATCTTCAATATAAATGGGTTTAATTAAATAAATAAATGTACACAGAAAAAATTATTCCTAAAAAATTTTCAATTAATACACTTGATCAGAAATTAAAACTAGTTTCAATTAATTTCGTAATTGAATGTGATCAAAAAGAAAATTTCTAGCCAGTTTTAAAAATGTATCACAGAAAAAACTAAAATTCGATTTAAATTTTGGGGGATGAGAAAATAGCTATTTTGGGGATTTTGGGGTACGAAAATTCGAAAATTTGGGATAAGGTATGAAATAAAACTGGGAGCCCTGCTGCTCATGTACATTTTGTATATTTTACGAAACATTTTCATGGTGCGAAACTACAAAATATTTCGCAATATGTACGAGTGCTATGTATGAAAAATTACTCAACTTACCATCTGGCCCTTTGGTTGTCTTAGGTGGACGCCATTTCTTCTTGAAAATTCTTCGCAAGAAATCGAAAAATTTATGACCCTTGATAGTGCTCATAAACTTCGACTGCACTACATTTATTTGCTCTTTTATTCGATCACAATTCTTGCGTATATCTTCGATTTGACGATTAACACTATTAATAGAAGATTGAGCCTGATTACGAGTCTTCATAGCCTCTTCGGAATTGCTTAACAATTTATTTTCTATTTCTTCACTGTCACGTAGTATATATAATTCGTGATTGAGAGTAATCAAATAGCTGGTCATAAATATAGTCTCAAATTTAGTATGTAAGCGTTCATTGTGCAAGTCTCTTAGACGAGAGTTAAAAAGGCGAATATTCCTATCGACCAACTGAAGAATACCCTCTTGTTCCACCATCAAATCCATTAGCCAACGATAACGTGATTCTATGAGCCAGGGTGTAGGATTTTGTACAGAATTATCATAGTAGAGAGAATCTGCTTGATGTGGCAACTTTTGCAGTTCATCGATTAGCTCATCAGCTCTTGGAAAGCATTGTACATTTTTAATATCTAATGTTAAATATTTTTCCAATTCAAGCAAAGCCTCTTGGCTTATAGAAGCTTTCATTTTAGCCGGCGGCGGTTGAGGCAGGAGATCTTCCACAGTTTTATCCAAATATAGAATATCATTTATTTCTATATTACAACCTGGACTACAATTTGCATTTAAGTTCAATTCGGGCCATTCGACATCCATATCAAGTGGTGCTATTTCAACTAAAAATCTTCGATTCTTTTCAGGTAAATATGAATGTAATTCATTCAAACGTTTTTGTTTTCGTTTCACTAGTAGATAAAGCTCCGTTTTCTCATCTCTCATTTTAAACATCTTGCCATTGAAATCATTTATGATTTGATTTAAACGTTCTCTGAGTGTAACAATTTCTTTGTATTTCCATGTTAGGGTTTCAAAAGGTTGAGGCTCATATTCCTGTCCCGTTTTGAGTTTATAATCTCCTACATTCTTTTCAGCTTCTTGAATTTTACGATCATCATCTGGATGATTACGATTAGGATCTGGTTTTTGTTTAATAACTTTTTCCCAATAATAAGTACGTTCCACTTCGTACGATTGGCGAGAGCGATAGCTACGCAGTAAACGCAGCATTTTGCGACTAAAACGTGGTATTATGCTATTAGGATCACGCCCAAAGAAAAACGTTTCTGTGGCTGGTTCAGGCAAACTCTTTTCTTTATCCTCAGCCAACATAAATTGCGCAGGTCTAAGAAAAACATATAAATTAAGATACAAACTTATTAAATAATTTGTTAACATTGAAATATAATGTGGAGTATTTGAAAACTTTATGGAAAATTTTAAGGTGGATATATTGGAACTGGTAATAATAAAGGAAATAAAAAATGTGTTCTGAACTTGTTATAGTATTTCTTACTCTATTGCTAGTGTTGGTACAACTTCCTCATCTGTTATGTCTTCTCTGTTATATGTATGTATGCAGCATGTAGATAATGTTAAAGAATAATTTTTTTTATATAAAATTCAATTAAAGTTAATAAGAGTTTTCATGAAAGCGATTAAAATTGCCATGTGTGCAATTGCGCAATGCTTGCGAGGCGTGTTTCACGAAGGGCCTTTTGAAACTGTTGTGTAGCTTTTTACACCTAATGTCAACTTACTTCTGTGTATCTGTGTGTCTGTACAAGTCATTGTATAGCCCAAACGGCAGATACGACTTTGATTTAGTTTTTTCCGTGTGAAATGTGACTTAATCGAGTGTTCTTAGCTATGTTTGAAGAAAATCGGTCTAGCCATTTAGAAGATATCACACTTTTCTAGATGCATCCTGTTGAATTTGTGTGTCTTTGACACCGTAGCTCCTAAACGGCTAGATCGATTTTAATTTAGTAAATTTTGTTTGAAGGTGATTTGATCCAAAATCTTCTAATCTATGTTTGAAGAAAATTGGTACAGGTATTTTGAAGTATCATCTACATATTTTCTTCGGGGGTTCTTAAAATCTTTAATTTAATGCTATTCTGGCTTTATTTCCTTAATTTTACACATAAATTATCAACAAATATTTATAAATTAAAATTTTTATTTTAAATGAAATTTATTTGCTGGTGCTTAAGCATTGTCTATATGCATTTCATTGGCGCTTTACCAAATCGTCAGTAGACTTCAAACACAATTTAAAGGTGAAGAAAAATAAAATAGATTCATATCGAATACAAATAATTTGCTGGGTTTTGTATAATTTCCAAAGCCTACTATGCTTATTTTTGAAAATCATTTGCATATTTGTAAATTCTCAAATGGTTTTTGAAAGTTTGTACATAAAATAATGGGTTTGTAATTGTTCAAAATTGTGCTTGAAGTCTACTGACGATTTGGTAAAGCACCAATGAAATGCATATAGACAATGCTTAATAAACACCAGCAAGCAAATTTCATTCAAAATAAATTTATGGCAATATGTCAAATAATAAATTTCTTAAAATTTTTTATTGCTATTTTTGCGTTTATTTTTATTATTTTTTTCAACTGCCCAAATGCTCTGCAAGTTTACGAGCCTAAATTGTCTTGCATATTTATATTGGTTGTGCAAATGAATTTCCAAACATTTTTTGACAGTTCATTTACAAGAGTAGAAACATTCACAGTCTGCGCAGTTTACGAGGGACTTAAACGTTTTCATGAGGACCCTTATTATGTTTATAAAGATTTACATATTTTATTTACTTACACTCGTTTTAAAGCTTCCAATCTTAAACGTTCTTCAATATCTGCTTTAATGGATTCAAATTTTTCATCTAGTTGTCCCACACGAAAAGTGTATACAACTATATTATCTCTAAAAATAGTCCAATGAAAAGTATTTTTTATTCCATATTTGGGTCAGGAGAAAATAAATAAATATTTGTTGCAAAATGTTTTATGAAAAACATTCAATTAATTGTACGGTCTCAAAGCAATTGCAAAGGAAAGCAGTTAGCCTCTCATGCACCAAACTTCGTTAGAGGACCTATATTTTCTTAGACATCTTTTTTTTTTGCTAAATTTTATCGTTAGAAATAAGAAATATTCTCTCAAAAGTCTTGTTGCATACATACAACAAGTGCGCGAAAGGGTTAATTTATGCCTTTTGCCTATTCTTACCATGAAATTAGAGGATATTTATCTAATTTCCTGAAAAGCAGCTCACACAGGAACTTGCTCTACTAATTTACAAATTTAGAAATCGTAAGTTTGTCTGAACTATAGTATACTTTTAAAAATTCGATACTATCGTTTCATAACGTTCTATCGAAACTATCGATTGGGGCGACTATCCATAGTTTTGCAGCTCTGCTGTTAGGCATATAAATATAATAGGTTCCTCGGTAGGCTAGTGGGTAGTGTGCTCGCCTATCAGTGTCGAGGTTGTGGGTCCGATTCCCACCATAGACTCTGGTCTGTTTCACTACAGCGAGTGAAGATCTTTGTTACTATTCTCGTTTAAATTAAGTTATGATATAATTTGTAATTGTATTTGTAATATTTAGTAAATAAATAAAAATATATAATGACATAGGGAAATTTTTAATCTGGTCTAATAGGACCTTTACATTGCCTCGAAATCTAGTACTTACGAGATTTCATGCTAAACCTAGTTGTTTTTTACTAGATTTCTTATACAAAACGATATATAGTTTGTCACTAGATTTGGACGCAATCTACTCAAAATCTAGTACTTTTTTTTATTTATTTTTCTACCCTGTACAACATTTTCTTATAAAAGGTGAGTTAATTGGCTAAGTGAATACTACGCTCTACAAAAATCTTCTATTAAAAGTGTGTGAATTAGCTAAGTCGGCACTTGTTGGGGTAGTTTCAGATAAACTTCAGTCAAAGGATTTTGTCTTGTATACGAAATCTTGAAAAATATCAATATGCTTAGTGTAAACGATATAGATTTCGATAAAGATTCCAAATCAAATCTACTAGATTTCGAGGCAATGTAAATGCAGTGTGGGTTATACCCAAAAGAATAAAACTAAAGAGGTTACATATAGTTTGTGGACGTAGGACAGATATTATATTACACATTGTATAAAAATTGGAAGATTCTATTCATTGCTTTTTTTTACAAAATGTTATTCGAGATATTCTCAAGAATTTATGTGAAAAAAACGTTAATTTGATCTAGCATTAGCAACTAACGAAATGCCGGCATATAGATTAGCTAAACACAGCAAATGAATTTAACTTTTTTACACATAAATTTTTTTTTAATCTAGTTTAGAACTTATGCTACGTACACACTATGTCATTTTATGACATCGCAAAGCAAACATGATAGTGTGTACTAGCGGCAACGTTTGCCACTTCCGATGTTTTTCGGTGAGTGGCAAACTGTTTGCGCGCCTAATGTGTACAGTTGTCACAATAATGCGACAATATTGCAGTCATAAAAACAAAATGACATCATGTTCTCATTTTGACGCATTGAGTTGTTAATTTGAAATATGACGCCACAAAATGACAACAAAAGAAATGTCCAATGTGTACGAAGCATTAGAGATTGTGACTCACTGCTCATTAATGGGTTAAGCAGATATGATATAATCTGAACAATGAACCTGAATGAAATATCTTGGATGTTTTCGATTAAAAGTTGAGTCTCAAATCGAACGGCATGCTAAATTCATTGGGAGCAGTTGATTGAAGATTGAAGTGAACACAATTATGTAAGTATTATCTAGATCCCTCCAGGGTTATCGATTTAGCGATATCTTTCTGACCTTATATAGCTTACAATTTTGTAATTTAAGACACGTAAGCTCGAGGTGTTATTCACACATTCTCAATAAAAAAATTTTAAATAAAATTTTTACTTACGCTACGCCTGAGATGTTAAACGGTATATGAGTCAGTTCTTTTAAAAAATAATCATACAGCTTTTGTTTGCCAACTTGTGCCACTTCTAGATCATAAGCCAAATCTTCACGTACATCATCTAATTCTGCTTGCAATTCGTCTTTTATTTGATTAGTAACTCTTTCATCCAAAAACAATTCACGTTGAGAAAGTTGTAAGTCGTAGTGCATTGCTTCATTAGCCACCAACACTTCGTCGAATTTGTTTTGCAGCACACCAATGTCCGCTAAAACCTTACGGTCATGGTCGGCAGCAGATTCTTCTTGCCTTTTAATTTCGGCATAGATTTTTTCTTGTTCCAACGAGGGATGTTCGGGATCGTAAATATCTTCAGCTGGTATAACTTTCTTTGGCATCAATAAAACAGTTTTTGGTTTAGCAGTGGCTTTTGGACCAAACCAGTCGTAAACGAAAACATTACCATCGTGGCCAATGGAGAAAAGAAATTTTCCATTATGATTAAGTATGAGGCAAGGTATGTTGCCATTAATCGGATCATGCATATTTAAAAAGCGGTAATTTTTTAAATCGGTAAAATCATTGGGATTCTTGTAGTTAATGCGTATTTTACCATTAATCATCCCAAATAATAAGTATTCCTCACTGGAAATAATAAGATATTTCGAAATTGTTATTCAAATTAAAAAAAATGGACTGGATTTAATGAGTGTTTTCACAAAGTGTACAGCAATAAATCTAGTGTACAGAGTAGGAATGGACAAGTGAAAAATATATGTATTCCGATATACATATGTATATCGATATCGATATATTTATAAATTTCGATCTGCATCGATGTATATCGAATAAAAAATATCGACATTTCGATATATATCGATATATTTCAATCATGATTATTAATACATAGTCCCAACATTTTTTTTATGAAAAACAAACAGCACTTTTCTTATAAATAATGCTGATTTCTTTATAAACAAAAGGTATAAAATTTCGAATTCATTTTTTAGGGTAATTATTAGGATGTGCTAAACGCAAGAAAAAATTTCATTTTGGCCATTGTTCAGATAACGGTATATTTATGTTTTTCGATATATACTTCTCTTTAAAGCGCCATCTAGAATCAAAGGCTAATTCGATTAGTGATCTATATTTTGTTTAAAGGCTGCAAAATTACGCGTCGAGTAATTAATAATTGATCGAATAAAAACGGCTGAAGGTGCGTTTTCCCTCCTTTTTTAAGAAAGGGACAAAATGACCCCACCAAAGAGTTAGAGGTTTAAAATACTCCACAGAAATTTCGCTTGTGCTGTTTTACATAAAAGTGCTGAACATACCGTATACTATAAACATAAGACTTACAAGATTTCTTATGCTTTGCATAATTTATTTTTTTTTATTTTTCAAAAATCCTAAAAAAATAGTAGTTATGGAAGGCCCACTACCGGATCGGGCTGAACAGCTGTTGGGTGGATAGAATTAAAATATTACAAATTTGCAAAAAAAAAAATTGAAGGATACAATCATTTTCAAAAACACGATTTGAAATTTCAAATCCAAAAATCAAAATAAAAAAAATTTCAATATTTTTTTTCCATTTGTTTCTGTAAAAATCATCTAAAAGCAAAAATTAAAAAAATTGGCCATTATAAAGTGACTTTTTGAAAATGTAATATTTTTTTAACGAGTAATCAAAAAAATCTCAAAATTTACCAGGAAGGCTCTTTTGACGGCTACTAAAAAACTTCACAAACTTGGGGAAATCAAAAGGATTTTTTTCAAACCGTCCGATTTGGCGTGTAATGCCCCATACAGTACTTGTTTATTAATAATTCCTGACTTTGCTGTAAAAAGGCTGGGTTTGAGTCTTAAAATCTGAATTTGATTTGAAAGTTTTTGAATTTGATGCTTAAAATAATGAATTTGATATGCAAAAATCTGAATTTGATTCTTAAGATGCTGAATTTAACATGGAAAAGTCGAAATTTGAAGTTCATTACATAAAAATACTTACATATCTATATAAGAATGTATTTCTACATCATCGCCGTCTTTTATCATTGTAGAACGTACAGGCTGAGAAGCGCCAATGGTTAATTCGTATATATAACCAGCATCGTAACCACCCACAGATACCCATATAGTATTATTAGTAGTATAGCGAATCCATAAAATTGGATTCGGTACAGTTGGTATGTATAAAGGTTCTTCTTCTTCATCAGGTTCTGAATCGGCTGAAATTCAATGAGATTAAATTTCAATAAGAATAAATAACAAAGAGAAAAGACAAATTACACAGACCGCTTAAAAATACTGTGTCCTTCGTCAGTATTTCCTATCACCTACAGCTTTTTTTATGACCTTGTCTAATTAATATTTCCACTGGTACATCAGTATATTTCACCCTAACTCATGAAAAGGGGCTACTCTTTAATTTTAATCGAAAGAAAACACTTAATAACATACAAATTCGAACAGTTTTCTTTTCGAATCGAATAACAGAGTAACTTCCCAGTATGGCTGATTTCGATCAACAAAACTCCAAAAGATTTCTGACAAAATAACTTTCTGTCTTAATGTCTTTTTTTTATTTATCAACGTTATTAACCAATTAATATCGAAAAATAGTGGTTTTTATGCAAAGTTAAAAAAAAGTTTTCTTTCAATAAGCTTACAGAAACTTTAAAACTTCAAAAACTTTACCTTTAAAAGATAGGTATATAAAAAAATAAGCCTTATATCATGAAAAGCGATGGATAAATGTTGATTTTATTAGCAATTAAATGAATGCATCAGACACTTAAAAGATACTTTTGCTTTAAATAAAAAATAAAAAAAATTTAAGATGCGGTTGCAGCCATCCCGCTAATTTCGTGCTCAAAGCTCTGCAAAATCCATGGAGTTTTGAGTAATAAAAAAAATTTCAACAATTTCGATCACGACATCCCTCGAACCACTTAACAAATTTAGATAAAATTTGCGGAGTAAAAAAGTAAATGAATCTTAAAAATCGAGTTGACAAGAACTTTTACAGTTGTTAAAATTAATCACTTTTTCGAAATTTTTCGTCAACGATATCTCTCGAATCTATGAGCTTAAGAGCTGATTAGATTTTGGATTCTATCGGTTTATTAGTTAAGAATTTATTTCAAAAAAGCTTTATTTCGAAAACTTTATTTTCGAAAATTCTCAAAATCTACCCAACCGAATCGGTTCATCATATTACAGAATCTATGTGAGGTCCATATCTTTTGAATTCCGTAAACTTGGTTCCGATCGGTTAAGCCTTTTTTAAGTCATGAGAAGTTTACATACCCTGCAGATAGCGCGACTAACTCATACACGCATGCAAAGCATACTCCATAGAGGAGTAGGATTAGTTCAAAGGTAACGCAAATGTATGTAGAAAATATGGTCGATTTAACATTACGATGTTCTAGGGATGGACTATATACCCCAACTTTCCACTACATAGGAGTAGTC
Source organism: Panzeria rudis (assembly GCA_956483635.1). Taxonomy (NCBI): domain Eukaryota; kingdom Metazoa; phylum Arthropoda; class Insecta; order Diptera; family Tachinidae; genus Panzeria; species Panzeria rudis. The sequence continues at coordinate 103,003,087 of OY101449.1, forward strand.
TCAAAGCTACTTCATGCCACCACTTGATGGAGCACTCAAGTGTTCGTGTTAAAATTGGCAAAACACGAGCACTTGTCTGCATTACATCGGACTAGTCTTTAAACTACTCTATGTTACTATTCGATGGATCACTCAAGTGTTTTAACGATTGCAATCGTTAAAACGTAAACACTTGTCGGTTAACTAGAAGCTATTGTTTGCAAATGACATGCTCCATGACTGCATTACATTGGACCATATTGTAACTACAACATTTCAGCTAAAATGGACCACGTAGTCCAATATTATCTGTAGGGTACATACACACACATACATACGAACATCATCGTAAAAATAGCATAGACTCCCATGACATCAAAACGTCGAGATCTGATGAAAACTCGATTTTCGATATCAGTAAATTCCTATCTTTGATTGCGGGAAGCTAAAAATATATTACCGAAAGTAACTTTTAAGTGTCTTCACTGAATTGCTAAAACTCCGAAAATAGCGTTACGTAATACGCGAATAGTCCCAACCAATAAACTGTTGATCAGATGCTAAAAACATAATAAAAAACTGTAGGCGATAGAAAAAAACTGAAAACGCAGTCTTGTTAAACGCATTAAACTCCTTTAAGATATTATAGTTTTTCTCAAGAAGGGAAAAATCGCGAATTTCTAAGTCAGTGTTATCATAGGGGAACCAAAAACATTCATATAAATTTTACTATATATTCCGTTTGTAATTGCTATACATAATATTGATTCAAAGTTGATTTGACGATGTTTGCCTATACTTCATATATATTTTGTTTGATGTTATTCCTACATAGAACGTACATACACACACAATAAAATATTCGTAAATCTAACCATTTCATTAGTTAGAATTGCAGCAAACCATAAAATACATTAAGTTACTTCGCTAGCAGCCTAAGGCACTAGTAACGAATTATTTGACTGCGGAATTTTCCATAATGCCATCACCAATTACGGCTTTCGCTAAAAAACGTTCCTCCAAGAAAAACTCTCCGAACTACATCGTTGTATAGGAAACCGGATTCCTCAAATTCCTCTCCTGCTTTACTTCAATGAGTTTTGTTTGGTTCTCACCATGTATCAAAATACGCTTTATATAAAAAGCTAGGTTACAAAATGTATGTTTTTGAATGCGGTTAACGACAACGATGCGAAACAGTAACTAGATACAGTTACTCGACGCCAAACACTAATCAAATACGGGGACTGAAACGCAAAATTCTCGAAGGCCAATAAACGAACAGTGGCCTGGCTGCTTTACGAATGTAAATACTCTTTTTGGTTTGTAATTTTTTGGTCTTGAACTTAGCTCACAATTTTTCGCATGTTTATAAAGCGGACGCCTTTACCATGTCAGCCAAATCATCTTGCTAAATAACGACAGCACATAGTAAACATAGACATGTGGTGACTTGATTTATTTAACCATAAAAATTGGTGATTTTAACACAAAATTTTTTTAAAATTACATTAGTGATGTTAACTATCAAAAATAATTCAATTTTAAATCGTGGTTTTTCCAAATTTATATTTTACAATTCAGTAAAAGGTAATTTTTTGGTCTTGAACTTATGTTCTCACAATTCTTTATAAACCAGACGCCTTTACAATCTCAGCTAAGTCATCTTGCACAAAGTAAACATAGGCATGAAATTACTTACAAATTTAAAAAGTTTTTTTATCCAATAAAAATGTTTATTTCATAAAAATTGCAAAAACAGTTTAAATTAACAGTAAGTTAACAATTTAAATTGTTTAGATTTAACTAAAATTTTATTTCGAGTGTATGTATTTTGGTTTCTTTTAACACACTCACCTAAAGCCTGTTCCATATCAATTTGTAAACCTGGATTAGCTTCTTTTAACTTTTTTATTTCTACCAGTTTACGTTGCTTCTTTTTATCTTTACGCTCGTTTACAATTGCTCTTTTCAATTCTTGACGTATCATACTTTTGACTGATAAAAATTTTGTAACTTTAATTTCATTTTCATTCGTTAAATTATAACTTAAAAAAGTTTCTTCTTCTGTCACCTCTGTGGGTAATATGTATTCGTAAACTTCTCCCGTTTTACAACCAATCAATATTGTATGTTGGGGATCTTTCCAATAAAAGCAATTGGGTATAGCTCCAAACTCTATAAAGCCCATTGGGCGTAAAAATATAAAAGCATTTTGTTTCTCGATCAAATTGTATATAAAAATTGACCGGTCGGCAGATCCTGTCAACAACACAGTGTTCAATGAATTTATTGTCATTCTAGTAACAGCAGCGGTGTGAGCTTTTATGGGTCTTATTAAATATATTGACGGTTTATTGATAATTGTCAAATCTAAATATATATGCCTTATTAGACCATCTTCAAAACTAGCCACTAGCTCCATGCTAGAATCAGATATAGTCGGACTAAACCATAACAGATCAGTGCCTTTGGATTGAAATTTCTTTTCCAGTATAATTTTTTTGAACTCATAGTCGTAAACTAAGAGTCGACCATCTTCTCCTAAAGTCATTAGATGTGGAGAAACAGGACTTGTTTGAGCCGCTATTACTTTGCCACCGTGACAGGAATACAGTTTATATGAATCGTTGGGAATATCTCGGGTGTTGAGATCACAATACCAAATTCCTCCACCACCATCCTGCAAATATAAAATTTTTTCGTAAGCTTTATACTTACGTACATTTTTAAATTTTTGTAATATTACTTAACACAATTAACTAAAATATAAATAAACCTTTTTTAAAAATAAAAAGAAATTGTAAACATGTACGCTGAAAGGAAACCCTTCATTCAGACAATGAATTTCTTCATTGTATTAATGAAATTTATCATTGAAAGTCAGCTAATGAAGCCCTTCATTGGATTAATGAAGAATGTTTCATTGTATTTATGAACTTTATTTGGCCAGCCATGTCATAAATGGAATGAAACTATTTCATTAGTTAAAAGAAAAAGATTCATAAATTAAATGTAATGTTTCACTGTTTTTTCACAATTAACACACTCAGGCAATTAACGTGCTATGATGTACATTAGTATTTGTCAGTCAATCGCTGTCAGTACTGCTTATTAACCAGTAAATGATGATTGCCTTCCTGAAACTAGTCTCGAACTCAACACCTCAGGATTTGTAATCAACGCGCTAACCACTTCAGCCAACAGCCCTCTTATTTCTCATTATTTTAAATACATGAGGTATAGTTGGAAAAAGAGAGACGAATAGCTAACAACGTATATGAAGAATATTACATTGTATAAAAAAATATTTTCATTGCATTTATGACCATATTGGTTTGAAATTAAAAAGGTTTTGATTCAAAGATTTTATTTTCCATATTACAATAGAATAATTTTGCCTCATAAGACCAATGAAAATTGTAATGAAAAAATTTTTCATTAATCCAATTACAATTTCACAAATACAATGAAAATTTCATTAATATTATGAAAGAATTTCATTGGTTGAAAAAATGTTATTAAAGTTACGGAGGACGATGGTTTTAAAGCACACACCGAGAGATATGCCATTCAATGGATATTGATTAATTCATGATTTTTCCTTTTTGCTACATTTTTCAGTTATTTCTCGAACTTTCGATGTAAAATACAGCTAGAAAATGTAAAAAAGCATTTTCCAGTATTATAATGTTCTGAAGAACTATGAATTATATTATAATGAGTATTTTTCCTAAAGTTTACTTCACCGAGTTTCCCACAGTTTGGCAGCTATGGACCAAAAATGGTGGAAAAACGTATAAAAAAATGGAATTTTTTCGATATTTTAGCAATTTTGAGGCAATAGATGCACACAGGAAAATTTCATAGTAAAATCGTCGAAAACCAGGTTAATTAAAAATTTTTCGGTAGTGATTTTGCTTCATATGTGTTTCATGTCAATTCAACATAATTTACAATAATCTTAAAAAAAGATGTTTCCATTTGGTATAACTATATTTCATGTTGATTTAATATTCCACTACAGTTAAATCAAACTGAATAATCAAACTGAATAATAATCAGGTATGTGATGGAAGTCGATTTTGAAAACGAAGCAATTTTAAAAGCATTTTTTAATAGACGTTTCATCCCATTTTTATAATTTTTGTGATTATTATTTTTTAAATAAAAAATATTTGTATGCTAAAACTCTTTTTAATAAAGAAATCTTATTAAAAAACACCTTTTAAAATAGCTTCGTTTCCGAAATCGATTTCCACCACATATCTAAATACGAAGAATCATGTTGAATCAAAGTTATTTCAACTTGATACAACGTTAATTTGATATTGAAACAACACGAAGAATCATGTTGAATCAAAGTTATTTTAAAATTAAACAACGTGAATTTGATATTGAAACAACACGAAGAATCATGTTGAATTAAAATTGTATCAAGTTGAAACAATATGACTTTAATGTAGCTATTTTATCAATTAATTTACTTACGTGATGTCTATTAGCATAGGCATCAGAAAAATTTGTGTTGTAGTTGCCTGCCCCAGCCAAGATTTGAACTCGTGCCACTTGCATGGTAGTCAACGAGCTAATCACTGCAGCCATGTTCGGGATAGAAGCGACTTTTTGCAAGTTTTTATGCTCTTTGCAGTTTACATGATTTTTAAACCATATTAGACTTTGTTATCATGCCGTTATAAGCAAGGTTTTGCGAATTCTCGCTATTTTCGCGATTTTTTCCGAATTTTTTGGCATTTTAACGATTTGTAATCAAAATTATGGCTTGTTTAAAATTTTGCAATTTTTCGCGAATTTTCGTTATTTTCGCGATAGGCGAAACTTTTCCAAAGGTTTTGGTTTTCTTACATTTTTGGTGCCATTAATCAATCGCATCATTGTAATCTTTCATATACATATAAGCAAGTTTATGCGAATTATCGTAATTTTCGTGATTTTTCCCGAGGGGCTGACATTCCTTGTAGTTTGAGCGAGTTTCAATAATAAAACTTTTGCGGCGCAATGTGTTTATTTATTAAATATTCTACAACAAAATTCATACCCAGCCTTTGGGTAAATACCAGAGTATTTACCAATTTTTACCTAATTTGCTCATTTTACCAATTGGGTAAAATGTTTCGATTGTGGATGGCAACCGAACCTCAATTGGGTTGCCAGTTGCTGAAAACAGTATTACCGGTGGCAACTGACAACTGAAAGTTGTCAATTTCAGTTGCTATTTATATGCTAGTTCCACAATGCAAACAAGAGACTTAAGCAAAAAAAATTTATGGATATCGGTATAAATTTTAGGCAAATAATGCTTGTTTGCATTGTGGAAACAACACATTAGTGTTTTTCTGGCAACCACAAACTCTCAGTTGCAACCACAAATTCTCAGTTGCAACCACCAATTCTCAGTTGCCGAACTGAAGTTCGGTTACTATTGTTAATTTTAATTGATAGACCTAACAATTTTTAGGGTACTTTTTTTATAAATACTAGGGTATTCATTTTAATCGACTTTTTAATTGTTCTATTAATCAATCAATTAATCCAAATTGAGGTTTTTAAATTACTCGAGCAATCGAGTAAAACTTTTATTTCGTTCAAGTTATTAGAGTAAGCTTTACTGGTAAAAATTATTCGAGTTAATCGGAAAATCTTTGAATTTAATCGGTTTTTTATTCATTTTTGTGGAAAAAAATAAGACAAAATAAGTTTTTTCGCGTTTTTATATATTTTAATAATAAAAACAAAAAAACAACATTTCTACATAAATTCCCAGGCAGAAAAATACAAACGTTGGCAAAGCGTTTTCTAAGGTGGTTCAAACGTTGGTAAGACGTAACACGATAAACGTTGAAAGTGCTTTGCCAACACGAAAATGATAACGTCGATCCAGGCTCGGCCGACTGTTTTTGATGTCGATGGCCAAGCATTGTGAAAACTAAAAATTCAGTGCTTTCCCAACATCATTTCTTTCAGAAAAATACAATCGGGCCAACGTACGACGTTCAACGTTTAAAGAGCTTTGCCAACACGGAAATGATAACGTCGATCCACGCTTGGCCGATTGTTTTTCATGTCGATGGCCAATCATTGTGAAAACTACAAATTCAGTTCTTTGCCAATATCATCATTTTGTTTATTAGAACATTTTCCCAATACTATAATTTTGTTTAGTAAAACATTTTCCCAGTATCTCACTCTACAAAATGCCAATAAAGAAAAATAATATATTTTACCAATTCAATACGTCACATATTTTTAATACTACTTATTATTTAAGTTATTTTTTAAGTTTAAAGGTTAAAAGTAAATTCATATGCATGCATATACACATATGCAACTTTAACGGGTTCTTCTTGCATTTCCTTACTAATAGTTCCTCAAATAATATCCCATTATTATATCCTCTTGTTAAAAATAGAAAATATTCACAAGGAAAAATTATAGAGACATTTGAATCGAAAACACTATCGGAAATCAATCTTGGTAGCATATTTGCACCTCTGGGATATAAACTATCATTTTCTGCTACTAAGAATGAGTATCTTCTTCAAAAATGTAGGAAATACATATATTATGTATAACTATGTATTTTTCAAATGTACAGTAAAGAAAGAACTACTCTTACTTATTTCTTAATTTATTATTTGTAGTATTGAAAAAGTAAGCAAACAGCCCTACTTTTAGTTTGTATTTTTCTACTAGTCTTTCTGAGTAATTTTGTTAATTGCATATATGCTAGACAAGTTTCCTACAGTTTTTAGTATTGCATATCTGCTACTGTGCAGGGAATGTAAGTTTCTCATATTTTGTTCTTGTTGTGTTGCATATTGTAGCATATATCCTAGACTTACAAGAGCTGCAAAGTCTGCAATAGCAGTTTCCTACTAAGAGTGATTTCCCCTACTATTTTCTTTTGTTAGCATTTATGGCTATAAAATTACAACCGTTCCTCCTGATACTATTTGTTTATTAAATAATGGAAATGTTATGGTTGTATCAGAAATTTTCAGTAGTAAACTTTCTATATACAAATGTGATAATATTTACCTAAAAAGCAATATTTTTAGCAAAATGTTTGATGTTTTTGAGTATCCACTGTCATCCAGGGACATAGGATTATATATCGTTAAAGATTTAGAGCGGAAAACAATTGAAATAGACTAAATTTCAAAACCACATACAGGATCCGTACATACAGACAAACGGACGTCCAAGACAGAACTTTTTTAAACAGTTTTTTAATTAGTTTAAATAATAAAAATGTCATGAGTGTTAAAAATAGTATTTTTTTCTTAGTATGTGTGTGTATATATTTTTTACAAGTGCAATATATGATAATAATAGCCATTTTAAGTTTGAAAAATCAGAAGTTTCGCGTGAAGTGAGAGTGATACCCACCTCAATGCTTCGCTTATGAGGCGTGCAAGAATCGGAATTGGTATAGCATTATTGTTGTTATATATATTAACTTGTAACAATAAAGCTTTTATAATTCCGAACATTACATTCGATATTTTAATACGAAACATCTAGTTAACTAGTTGCTCTCGAAATATCTTCTTTATTTCAAATAATTTTTGTTTGATGCTTATATTTCCGAACTTTTTTAGAAGATATTTGAAGTTGGTTTTTTTCTCCCTATTATTGTTACTACATTATTTACTTAATTTTTTGATCATGCGGACTATTCGTATGATATAACGTTCGAATTGAATGGCAAATTTCATATAAATTAAACAATTTTTCCACTTTTTATTAAGAAATCTGCAAAAACTCATTAAAAATAGAAAATTTATATAAAATTTTTTAATCGAGTTATTCGATTAATCGACCTAAATTACTCGAATAAATTTTTACTCGAAATTGAAATTTTTTGTTTAATCGAATCCCTATCGAATACCCTATCAAATACCCATCGATTTGGGGAATGAGACTTGAAGTAATCCAAATTTTAGTTTTTTAAGCACACTCAGATAAAAAAGTATGATTTCTACATATTATGTAGAAACACTCTTTTTACATAAAATATTATCGCTTGAAAATTTACTTACCAGAACATAGTGACTATAATCATTTTCATCAAGCAATTTGATTTTCTGTATCATTCTTATTTCACAATCTCCTACATAAAACTCATAAATAGGTTCAATTTCTACAAAACGATCTTCGTCTGGAGGATCGGCTAGATCAACAGTTTCCCAAAACCAAATACGAATGTAGCCATCCATACCCACCGTAGTCACTTCACCATTATTCATGATAATGCTCACAATGGGTTTTGTGTGACATGGCCTTCTGCCTTTTCGACAAATTTCAAATTTTATTAAACCAGCTTCCCATAAAAGCATATTACCCCATTCACAGCCAGATATAACATTTTCATCGGCCAACATAAAGACAGCATAGATATCACTGAAGTCTGTTTTACCAAAACGACCCAAATCCCCCTGAAGCTTTAGACCCGTAAAAGTATTTGCCATTTTCCAAAATTTGATATGACTCAAGCCACAGGTTACCAAAAGAGTGGGATTAAATTCGGAGAAGTGAACATATAAAACATCATTTTGAAAGGCTTTGGAACGTAAAATAATCTCTGCTTTCTCCCAGTTCCATATGGTAAGCATATAATCAGGATAGCCTGCTTGGGAGGCAAAAAGTTCACCATTGAAATTGTAAGAACCACAAGTAAATTGTTGCTTGGCAGCACCTTCCAATTTAATACGTATTTCATGAGAAGGATATTCGTAAATAAAAACTGTAGCTTTTGGTCCATTTTCTCCAATAGTTAACATATTTTGATAGTCCAGATGATAGTTTTTCTTTAGAAATGTAAATAAAATACTTAATAAATAACCAAGAATAACATTTTTATGATAACAAACCGTTATGAATCCTATACCGCATCCAAATACCGATTGACGAAATGTTACTTCTTTTTTCGATATACTAAAGTAATGTATGTACGTTCCGGAGGCAAATACTAAAGTGTCCTCATCTATTAAAACCATGTTATACAAACGTTTGCAGTCATAACCAAACGAATGTCTTTAAATAAAAACAATTGAAAATACATTTTTGTCTCTCGTATAAGGCAATCCATACCTGAGCTTTAATATGTCTTCACTAAAAGTTGGTACAAAATCCGGCTCTGCATTTGATTCGGTATTTGATTCATCTTCCTGTTTAAATTCAGACATTTTTATTCAAATGTTTCTTATTTTATTTTTATTTCTTGTTTTATTGGATTTGTTTCCATAGTGAAAGTTGTCGTTATTGACAATAAAAAAAAACTAATTTTTAGAAATACATAAGGTACATTAACATACCTTGAAAATACGCAAGACAATAAACTTGTGAGAAATTAACTACATATCGGTGTGACAATATAAGATAAGATATATCTTGAAAATACTTAACGAAGTAGTATTCCTAAATATCTATGTATGAAGTGGCGATATCCATACAAAACTCACCACTAAATCGGTTAAGTAGTTCGAGAGATATCGTTGTCGAAAAGTTTAAAAATACGTTTTTTTATTTTCTAGCGCTTTGAGCTTGAAATTAGTGGGAGGGCTGGCCAGCAACGTCAACCAAATCCACCGGCGTAGCTAGGAAAATTTTCTAGGGTGGGCTAAAGCGCTTCCAAAAAAATAAAATTATTTTGTTTATTATATAATTTCTGTAAACCGAGTCGATTTTAAAGCGAGTCATTTTTCAAAGCCGAATAATTTTTAATTTCGTTCGATTTACTTCAGTAGAATTTTAGTACAAATAGAAATTTTGAATGTTAAAAATATTTAAAAAAAAAACGTCGTAAAGCATGGTATATGCTGTTTTCCATGATATATGCATGCAGATACGTAGTTTAAATAATACATCATTATGTGAATTTAACAGTGCTTTATGTCGCTTCTTGGTGTTTCCCCAACCTATTTTGGGGTTTCCCAAAATTACCTAATGTTTAGTAAAAGAAAAATAAGAACAAGGCTGGATCTGATTAATCCAAAAATAAATTAAGTAAAGTGCGACTTTAACCCGCACACGAAGGGTTCCGTACGAACATACATACATACATATATTCCTTCTCGTTTTTCCCCATTTTTTCATTTTGGCAAATTTTTTGTTTTGCTTTTTCGTTTAATTTTATTTTTAAGAATATTTTTGTTGATTTAGTGTTTTTTTCTGTTTTGGCGCTATTTTCATTTTTGTGATTTTTTTACGATTTTTCGATTTTGAATTTTTTTTGTTTTTGCCGATTTTTTTAGTTTTGGCGATTTTTTGGTTTTAACGTATTTTTTTGTTTTTACGTTTTTTACGGTTTTTGACGATATTTTTAGTTTTGGCGATCTATTTTAGTTTTGGCGCTTTTTTCAGTTTTGGCGCTTTTTTCGGTTTTTGGTAATTTTTTTAGTTTTAGCGATTTTTTTTGTGTTGACACTTTTTCGTTTTGGCAAATTTTTTAATTAAAAAATTACTAATTCGCAAAAACTTTCTTGTATATGAAAGATTACAATGTTACGATTGATTAAAAGCTCCAAAAATGTAAGAAATCCATAAACTTTGGAAAATTTTTGCTCATCGCGAGAGTATCGTGAATACGCGAAAAATTGCAAAATTTTAAACAAGCCATAATTTTGCTTAAAAATTGCAAAAACCGTAAGGAATGCCAACATTTTGAAAAAAAATCACGAAAATGGCGAAAATTCGAAAAAACTTGCTAACCGCGGCATGATAATATGGTTTAAAAATCGTGTAAACTGTAAAGAGCCTAACAACTGGCAAAAAGTCTATCCTATCCCGAACATTGCGAAAATTCGCGAGAATTTGCAAAATCGAAAACAAGCTCTACCATTGACGAGAATCCGCCAAAGCCGCATGTTCATGGAAAATTGTTAAAAATATTGAAGAAATCACTACTATTGTAAAGAATAACAAAATCTCAGAAGAAATTGCTAACATCGCGGAAAGTCTAATGTATTGTAAAAGTTTTTGTTTTTTTTAATTTGATTTAAAATATTTTCAAATATTTAAAATTTGAAGAGTTTGAAAAAAACAATCATTTGACAATTATTCTTTTCTGATATTTATCGTTGACTATTTTTTATTTTTGCATCATGATGGATATTTATATTTGAAAATACAATATATAAACATTTTATTTTTTTGTACAAATGAAAATAAATTTTCATCAACAAAAATATGATATGGAAATAAAAAATAAAAAGTTTCCGGGTCTCTGGTTTTAAGTCTGTTAGCTTTTTAATATTTAGGCTGAGTCTTTTATTAAGTTAAATGTATTACTAAATTAAATGTATTTATTAAATTAAATGTAATCGTTGAGTGTTGTCTTTCACTAGTCGATTATCTGAGTTTGTTTGTTAGTTTAAACTATCATAATTGGCGGTTTAATTCTACTGAAATTTTTCTTCGATCCTGCTGCAATTTTATACAGAAGATTTTCTTAAATTCTGATGTAATTTTCTTTATCAATTTGAATGTTATTTTATTTTTATTTTACAATTTTCTCTTGATAAATTTAATTTAAAATAGCAAATAAATATCTTTTCTTGACTATAATTTCGCACACACAACAAAAAAACGAACTTGTTTCTTCTTCTTCTTAATGATGTATTCATTATTTTGATGACATTTTGTGAAATTGACTTAGATTTCCATACTAATACAAAAAAATACTGTCATTTCTTATGGCAATGCTAAAAAGTTTAAGTTAGGACTGAAAAACGTTCAAGTAGATTACAGTTCGATTACATTTATTTTAAGATTAACTAATCAAGTTATTAATTGTCGTTTAAGCTGTATGTAAAAGACTTACCCCCATTAACACAAAGCTCAGTTATGTTGATTTTAACTTTAAGTTTATCAACTTTCAGTTGGCCTAAACTTAAATTTTAACTGAAAGTTAACAATTTTCGTTAACAATAAAATAATTCAGTTAACTTTTGTCATCAACTTGCTATTTTTCAATTGCTATTTTTGAGAAATGCAAACGTTTTAGCGATTTATATAAATAATATCATGGTTCAACAGCATCTGAGTACGACCGCTGCACAAAGAAGTGCTGCATTCGCCTAAAAAGCTTTGAATTTGTTATTATTCTTGAAAATTTATGTTAAATATTTTCAGAATAACAAAAATTTTATTTATTTTCAAATGTCAATAATTTCTTCAGTTAAGATCTGAAACTCAAAAAAGGTTCCAGTTAAATTTAATTGAAATTGAATAGAAAATCTGCTTTGTGTTAATGAAATTTTATTTATCAAGACTTAAATTTTGAGTTTAGTGTTAACTGCAGGTTAATATTTTTATTGTTAACGGCCCTCAGTCTTAAAGTTTAATAACCTTTTTGTTAAACTTAAATTAAAAAATAAGTAGACCGGTTTTTAATTGACTTTTAATTTATTTTATATTGCAATTTCAGTTAATTTTAAGTACGGAATATTTTGAGTGTAATAATATTATATTGGATACATTTATGATGAATCGTGATTAACTTTTTACTCTGTAAGAAACCGGCAACGAATTTAGAAGTTAAGCAAAATCACATTCAACAGACCCACCTGACAAGTGGTGATAAGCAAATACACGTGAGCACTGACGATGGAAGTGTAGCAGCTTCCAAAAGTGGCGCTACTCTGTTCTGCTGTGTACGTTGAAAATTTATGTTGATCTTAATTTGTCCCTTTTTCCTTGGAATATTAATCAGGCCCAATTCTTTCTGAATATAACGTTACGAAGCTTAGCCTAATAATCAATTTGGATTCACAAAGCAAATACGTTCGAAATAATCATATTAATAATAATAAATTTATGTATATTGAAGTAAAAATATAACCCTGCGTTTTAAGTATATTCCAATTACTTCAAAATACTTTGAGTCGTTACCAAAAATGACGACAACAAAATATGTGTCATCTCAATACAAAATTTTCTTAGAGACATGACGACAATTGAAATAGCAATTTCAAATTTTGTGTCCACGACGACAACTGGTATAAGGGGGATTATTTTTTTATCATAAATTTTTGTTTAGAAATTTTGTTGGAAGGATGTTACTTTCTACCCGTCCGTTTTTTTACATTATTGATACTTTAAACTATAATAAGGAACCCCAAACTTGACAACTCTTAAGGTATGGTCAGACTTGGCAAATATTTGACCAAATAGGCGTAGCCACTACTTTTGCCCAGGGTCAGTGTGATTTAACTTGATATTTATATTACAAAATATAATTAATTATGCTGCAAAAAGCTATTTTTATATAATTTTAAATAATTCAAACCAATATTTAAAAAAAGCATTGGAACTAAAGGAAATAAAATTTTAGTCTGTTGGTCACGTTTTTTTCGGCAAATATTTGCCTAGTGTGACAGTAGCTTTGCGCTTACACTCAATAAAACATGCCATATGTATGTACCATGATACAATAATAGAAGGCAGGGTTGTCAGATCTTTTCTGATTGATTTTAAAAATCGCCAAAATCTGTTTTATGTAGTTTTTCTTAATATTATATATTTTGTATTACATATGTTTTTATATAATAGTTTTTTTAATATAATTTCTTATAAAATAATCGCATACAAATTTAGCAGAAAATCGCCAAAAGTAGAAATAAAATCGTCAAAAACTATTTCTTGTCAATTTTTCTCATCCAAATTCAAAATCCATTAATGAGTGTAATTAATATAAGAAAAAGAATCGAAATCACTTTATTTTAATTTCTTCCAGGCAAGTTTTGGTGCGAGTTATTTTCCTGAATTATAAACATTTTTAAGTTCAATTTTGTTGAAAAATAGCCATAAAAATCGCCAACAAATTTATTTATCGCCAGAAAAATCGCCATGTCGCCATATCGAAAATTTTGACGCCAAAAAATTTGAAAAATCGGCACGTTTGGCGAGAAATCGCCATATCTGACAGCCCTGATAGAAGGTAGTCCAATTCTCTCTTTTCGTCGCCATACTAAAGCACTTATGACACTACATTTTTCTTGCATTGTTTTGCTATAGGATTGAAAGAAAGAAATAGGAAATGATAGAAAGAAACAACTATACAAAGTGTAAACAAAACGTAATGGCTTCTTTAAGTGCTGCCTACTTTTTATTTATAATAAAACGATAAAAGAAAAAAAGTTGAAAAAAGAGGCGCTAAGTCGCTGAATTCGTGAATAAACCGCTAACTTGGCAGCACTTTAATGTTTCAGGCTTGAGATGTCAATTTTAAGTTGAACATTTTTACATTTTTTCTACAGGCCCCCATTTTTTATCGATAACATTAGTAAAAGCTTTGACAATTTGGTATTTATCTTAATATAGCTGAACTCTTTGCACCTGGTAAAATTTTCCATTATATTCTATTTGCACTGTTCTCCCAAACTTGAAAAATGAAGACAAAATGAAGTGTCATAAGGGCTTAACGTTCTGACATTTAATCGAATTATGAAAATTCATGCTACCATATTAATTTATGAAATCCAATTTTTTCCGTTTTATTTAAAAATAAAAATAATAAAAAATACAGAAAATATCTGATAATTTTTATTAAATTGTGTTCAATTAAAATATTTAAATTTAAATAAAGATGAGTTGCCTTTTTCCAGAATGCGGTAACACAAAACACTTTTGTAAGGATTCTGGTGTAAAATTTGTTTTAAGAGTACTTTTGACTTAACTGCACAAAATTATTATCTGGTGTCACTATTCCTTAAAATCCCATAGAAATTCGTTTTTTAAGTTCACTTTCTATACCTGCACTTTTAAGACAAATGCCTTAAATATTTGGCATTTCAAAACTAGTTTCATACAAAAAATCAATCTTAGTTGCATTTTGACTTAACTGCACAAAATATTTGTTTTCTGTGATTATTCTAAAAAATCCTTTTTTTAAGTGCACTATATATACCTGCACATTTAACATATTTTTGGCTGCACATATGTATTAAATAATTGTGTGTACGTGCACATTAAGGCAGGTAAGTACATTTAAGCTAACAGCACTTTTGACTTATCTGCAAAAAAATCGTGAAAAGTTGATTATGCATCTAAGTCAAAATTACTGTAATATACAATATGTAGAAAGGTATTTAAAATACTAAAAACAAGTTTCAATGTTATGTTAATACAGTGGTGGTGACATAATCAAAACAATCGCTCTAAACCTTCCGGATTTCTCATTTTTATTCACGCTTTTGTAGATTCAAAAATTTTTTTGGTGAGACCGATTAGTTGTGTGGCTGATAAACGTAATTCCTTGACTTCTATTAAGTTGAACCGTAAAACAAGATTTTATACTCAAATTAAAACATTTTAGAGTGACTAGTAATGTAGAAACAGATATTAGAAGAAATTTTTATGAAAACTATCGTCGGAATTGCCAGTGAGGGTATCGTATTAAAATCAGTTTCAACGACCTTAGAGGCCGTGAACCCAGGAGTGACGGAGAACCCCGAAAAACTGATCTCATTCAAGATTGCTGTGTGACCTGTTACTCTTGTCCTCGCCAAACATGTCTCTGATAGTCTAAGGAGACCCATTTTCGCTGTTCTTTCCACGTAGTCTTCTATGGGAAGCAGGTGAAGAATGGCGTCCTAAGCAGCTTGAGGTGTGCTGCTCTAGGCTCCTGTAATGCCCAGCGAGGCACACCTCTGCACCTTAACAAGTAATCCCCTATATGACTCTCCTTCCTCAATGCCTCCCACCACACCACATAACCATAGGAAAAATCGGTCTGACAACCGATGTGTAAATCCAGCTTAATGCCTTCGGTTGCAGACCCCAGTTCCCTCCAATGGAGTTCCTGCATGCGTAGTAAGCATTGGGCCCTTTCTTTCGCCTTTCCTGCGTGTTCCTTTTCCATGAAAGCTTACTATCTAGGAAAACACCCAAATATTTAGCATCCTCCACTAGCCTCAGCTCCGCCCCTCCAATCCTAGGCAGTGCAAAGATGTATATTTTGTACCTCCTGGTAAAGAGGACTAGCTCAGTTTTCTCTGGATTGACCCCCAGTTCCTTAGCCCAGGAGGATAGTTCGGTAAGCGCCGACTGCATGACTTCACTGATAGTGGGAATAAACTTCCCTGTTACCAGGAGGAAAGATTTATTTAAAAAAAACTATGTTTATATATGAATATTTATCAACATGCAAAATCTTTTTACCCGACTACGGCAAAAACAAGGTTATGTGTTTAACCTATATGTATGTTCATATGTTCCCTCATAACTTCTAAACTAATTATCATAATTTGAGAAGTATGGTATCGTTGGAAACGTTGGAGTTATAGGCTATGTAACGTCACATTAAATTGAGTTAGGCGACATAAGGTCATGACGAAAAAAAATATTTTAATGATGTTGAGCTGGGTATGAAATTAAAGAGCTTGATTAGCACATTTCAAAAATATATATATTGTTAAGTTTTGCTCGCTGCGGTTATGTGTTCAATCGGTTTGTATATGCCTATGTGGTGGTATTTTCCTCTGTTCCCTCATAACTTCTAAGCTACTTACCATAATTTGAGAAATGTGGTATGATTGGAAGCGTCTTGATCGTCTGCCGGCTATAGGCTATGTGGCGTTACATTAAATTGAGTTTGATACCCCCTATACGACATAAAGTCATGACGACAAAAATAAAATTAATGATGTCGTGTTGGGTGTCAAATGAAATATATACATACTGTTATGTTTTGCATGCTACTGTGTTTGCGTGCACCAGATAATTGGGAATACCCAGCAAAAATAAATCTGGTACAAGGAAGCACGTAGATTAATAAGAAGTGCTTCGGAGATACGGAAAAGCACACAGTGCATCCCCTCTACCTTACGAGGATGCAATAACGTAAGCGAGCGAAGAAACTTACCACACACACGATGAATTTTTAAACACGAAGTTTTTTATTCAACTCAAACTTTTTTATAGTGCATCATCTCTCGCTTACGTGGGTACAAATATAGATGCGAGTGTGATTTTTGCTTCGTAATATAATTTTTTTTATTCTTCCATTGAATTGTGTATGAAAATAAATGTGCCTCGATAGCTTAGTGGTTAGTGTTCTATTCTACCATGCGGAGATCGTGGGATCGATTCCTGATTCAATACGCCAGCAAAAATTATTAAATAAAAGTAAATTGTAGTTGTAATATAGTTTCCAATTGTGTTTGTACCACTTAATACATAAATAAATATAAAAGCAACATAAAATAATTTCAAATAAAAAATTTATCCAATTGTAGGTGAAATTGTGATATAAAGAGCAAAAATTTTTTAATTATATACATACATATAAAAAATACATGAGGTTAATGCATCTAAGATGCGCAAAAAGAAGCTCATGCCTCCAGACCTACCAAGTGGGACATCCCATACAAAAATCATGTAATACGAAAGCAGGTTGGAAAGGGAGAGTACCGAAATCTCTCCCTTACAAACCTGCTTCCGGTAAACGGATATTTTTGCTGGGTAACTTCTACAATTCAGCCTCAGATGTGAGTCAAACATACTTCCTCTCCAACCAAAATACATGCATTCTATTGTCCATTATGGACAATAGTATACATGTTATATGCACGACCCCAAAATAAAAACTCCGAAAATAGCGTCAAGTAATATGTGAATAGACCCTTAGAGGAGCGGGCGACAATGGAGGAAACTTTTAGTAAGCGAAGAAAATCCTCAGTAAACGCAAAGATTTTCTCCTTTGAAAACAAAAACTCATTTACTATTTTTTTCATGATGTATACTAATTATTCAGCACAACCATTATTAAAAGTATTCAACTAAATATTTTAGAGAAAATATAGTATTAAAGAAAATGAAATAAATCCTCAAAATGATATAAGTCCCAAATTCTTTTTTCAATGAAATAAGACCCCCACAGTATTTTTTCTGGCTCTATTTCATTTGCAGTTTTTTTTTTCTATAAAATGAAATATGTAATTCCAAAAAAAAGTGAAATTACTTCCAAAATAAAATGAAATAAATACCAAAATTTGGAAACTATTTTATAAAGGTGGGACCAAATCTGGAGCCGAATTGCCGCATACGTGATCGAGTAAAATTGTTCGAAATTTTCTTTTTGGGATTACGGCATACGATAATCGAGCACATGCTGCTTAAATTCCACTCGTTATCACTAGAGCGATCGAAAACAATATTTTCTTTTAATTGTGTGTTTTGCAAAAAAGCATGGAACATTACCAATAAACCTTGTTACAGTCGTCAAATCGACTTGGTTGTTGAACTAGCTTAAATAAACACAAAATTTTTCTTTAATGTATCACAAATTCTTAGACGATTCAACAACCAGTGAAAAACAAACTTGGTACACTTTTTAAAAATTTCCATTCGATACGTGACGTCTCGCTGCTCAAGCAAATGATAAAATAATAAAATAAGCACTCTTTCTTCAAATGCGTCCATACCAGGGGCCGAATTACCGCATTCGTTATCGAGTAGGCTTTCTTATCGAATAAAATTTTGTGACGTATCGCATGGATAGATTACCGCATTCAATAGCAAACGTATCGAAATTTTTAAAGTGTACCAAGTATGTTTTTCACCAGTTGTTGAATCGATTAGGAGTTTGTAATATAATTTAGAAAAACTGTGTGTTTCTTTAAGCTATTACAACAACCAAGTCGATTTGACCATACTACTAAGGCGTATTGGTAGTGTTCCATGCTTTTTTGTAAAACAAACATAATAAAAGAAAATATTGTTTTCCATCACTGTAGTGCTAACGAGTGGAATTTAAGCAGCTGGTACTCGATTATCGTATGCCGTAATCCCAAAAGGAAAAAAATTCGAACAATTTTACTCGATCACGTATGCGGTAATTCGGCCTCAGAACAGCGTTCGGCGCAAATATGTACAGATGTGGACCTACATTTATGCAATAACTCCCAAAATGTATAAACCTTTTTTTCAGTTTTTTATTTGGGAGTTATTTATTTAGGCGTTATTTGGTACAGCCAAAGTTTTGATTTTACACACAATTTAATGGAACAAGAAAATTTCATTATTCTCTCAAGAGTCGAGTATACAAGAATTTATATGAAATTTTTACACAATATGAATAACGATATGGCGAATATTTCTGCATTATTAGCTCAAAAATAACAAATTTTGTGTTATAACGACGTTGCAGCAAATGAGCGATATGTATGAAATGTACATTAGCAAAATATTTGTTTTTAGTTATACATAGGTGCTTTGGAAAAACCCTGTAATTTTGTAGTTTGAAGTAGTGGGAAAATGTCCTACTAAACAAAAAAAAATTATTTTGGGATAGCACATAAATTTTGGTTTTCACAGTATTTATCCAACGATATAAAAAACAATAGGGAGTGTTAGCACAATACTTCAAAATTGTAAAAAAATCATTAAATATTTCTCAGATCGAAAAAAACGCTAAATTAGTAGCAAATGAAAAAAATCCGAAAAATTAATTTAAACATTGGTTTCATAGCGAAAACCCTAAAAAGATCAACTTGCCAAGAGAATTACATTATTTTGCTTCTCGTGCGGGTAAAACCCGTGAAAAACTCTATCAACAAGTTTCTGACAGCGGATTCTGGCAGAGGGAACAAAAAAAGCGTGTATCGCAATTGAGCCATAGGTAAGTTGCGCTAAATTTTGCCACAGATATTCGTATTCTCGAATAGTCAAATATGTATATTCGTAACATCACTAGTACTTACACTACATTGCTTTTGATTTCACTATGGACAATTGCATTTAAAATTATTATAATTTAAATTCAATTTATAAAAACAAATGCAATATTAACAAGTTATATCACGAAACGCATCATCATCATCTTGGAAAAGTTTATCAATATTTTCAATTTCTTTGCTTATGTCTAAATCTTTACTTATATTGGTAGCAGCGGCTGAAGTCGTTTGATTTGATTCTATATCCTCTTTAAGATTAACATGCTGATTTGTTTCAGTTTTTGATGGTGAAAAGTAGTTTTCAATTTTTTTAGACTGCAGAAAAGATAATAACAAAAATCAACATTTAACTAGCGAACAAATCAAAGAACGCTTTAGATGAAACTCACCGTTATAGGAGCAGAGGTATGAGTAGCATCTTGAAGATTATCACAAAAAATACCAGCTTTATTCAAAGTGTCTTGTTTATTTTTTAGCATAGACCAAATGTGATCATCGGCAGTTTTTGTGGCCATTAAATAACGACACGTCACCGGCTTTGTTTGGCCAATACGATGAGCTCGGCTTTCAGCTTGAGCTAAAGTCTAAATATGTTGCCAAATAAGAACTTTTTTAATTTCTTTCAATATTATAATTTGAACTTACACTAGGATTCCAGGTTAATTCAGCAAATATTATGAGATCTGCAGCAGTTAATGTTATACCGGAATTACAGGCACCTAATGATAATACTGCAACCCTACACGAAGATTTCCTTTGAAATTTATCTATAAATTCTCCTCTTTCTTGTTTGCGTGTATTACCATCGATGCGTATATATTTAACCTTTAGTTTAGTTAAACAGTCACATATGGCATCCATCATAATGCGGTGATGAGCAAATACTATAAATTTATTTGCTTCTTTAACTTGCTGTTTTAAATAGGCACTAAGTAAAACTGCACGCTTAAATTTGATTAACTAAAAGTGAAAAAAGAAAACTTACCATACAGCCCTAGTTTTAACTTCTGCTGTTTGGGCATAAAATCTCAAAAGAATTTGTTCTCTTTCGGCAGCTTTGCAAGTTTGTAAATGTTGAGCTACAGTGCTTAAGGACTCTTTGACCTCATCGCTTGCCCAAACAAGAGCTGGGTCTAAAACAACAGTTTCTCTGTAACAAAATGAAATAAGAAATAGAATTTTTAATAATTAATTTCTTGAATATCCTTACCTAAATTTCTCGGATAAATCGTTTAGTACCTCTGATTTTGTTCTTCTTATCATATATTTAAGTTTTAAAACCACATTTAGTTCATCAAGATTTGATTGACCATTAGCATCCCAGCCAAAGTTTGTTTGTTTGCCGTCACAATAACGACTTGCTGAAAGACATTATTTTAAATGAATAAACCACATTCATACACTCTCAATCAGATGATTAGAACCATCTTTTTAAATTTTTGGTTGACAGCTAAAAGTTTACTACCATTATTTCTCTATTCTAGTATGAATTATTATTGATAATTTATTTGAACATGTACATCCTTCTTGCTAGTTGGCTTTAGAGTTTAACAATTAAGTTATGAGTTTAGGCGAACTGTATGGGTTTATATCCAAAGAAATTTAATTATTTTTGGCTTAAGTTCGGCTTTAATTTAATTTTTCAATTAAATTATATTTGTATTTAGAGCTAAATGTGAAGCATGTAGACAACGAAAATGTTGACTGTGCGGAGGGTTGAACTGACGTTTCGATAGCTCCCGCTAATCTCATCAGAGTTCTTTACCGCTTAGACCACTCGACCAAAGTCGGTGGTTTTCTTTGTCTACATGCTTCACATTTATCTCTAAATAAAAATATAATTTAATTGAAAATTTAAAACCGAACTTAAGCCAAAAATAATTTAATTTCTTTGGATATAAGCCCATACAGTTCGACTAAACACATAAGTTAATTATTTTACTGTTGCATGAAAACTTTGATTTTTATCAATTGAGTTCCTTCACTTAATTGTGAATAAAATCTACAATTGCCCATCGACTTTCATGATTTATGGCTTATTTCCTAATATATCTAGCTTTCTGATAAACGATTAAAAGTAAAATTTTTGCCCTCTTAATTTTTTTTACAAGTTTTTGCAAGCGAAAAAAGTTTAATTTTGCACGAAAAATCGAATTTTCTTCGCTAATTTCTGTATAACTCTGAAAAAGTTGGAAATATAAAAAAGTTATGTATGGGTGACAAAGGTGATAATTTTTTCAAATCGAGTTAGTGTGAAATATACTGATGTACCTAGTGGAAATATTAGCCATGCCCATTAAAAAATTTGTACGTGATTTAAAAAAAAAAAAAAACTAAAAACTGATATGAATTTAGCGCATCAAACTTTGTTTGTTCCACATATTTTTATTTAAAGGCGATTTTTTCCTGCAGACCAGTGTAATCTAAAGAAATCTCATTACAGAAGTCCTTAATGGCTTGAATTGGTGATTCCTTATCGTCTTCCGCCTTCATAAACCTTGCGGGAAAGCCAAACCCAAACATTCTCAATTATGTTTAGGTCGGGAGAATATGGTGGCCAATTAAGAAGACGAACATTTTGCCTTGAAATAAATTCTTTTATGACTCCGGCATTATGAATAAGAGAATTATCTTGTTGCAGAATCCATGGAATCGGTCCAAAAATATGGGGAAAGCTGGTTGTAACAGAGTCTTGTAAGCTTCTCCAGTCATTTTTGCACTTTGAAACTCTAAATTGATTGTGCTACGGTTTGAAAATAATCAAAGTTTTTCACAATCGCGATTACGATTAAAAATTTGAAAAAAGTACGGGATTTTTCGTGCAAGAAGAATATTTTTCTCTCAAATTCACTCTCATTTACCCAATCTTGCAGTATAAGAACAGTTTTCACACAAATTGGGATCCCGCCGGATCCCATTGTTTAAAGTTCTTGTTAAGCGGATGACAGACGAGTCAATAGTTAGCTTCAATATATGTGTTTGTGTGTATATTTTTTTGCCAATTTTTCACATATGTATGGATGTAAGTAGGTATGTATGTATGTGTGTTTATTAGAAAGTAATATTTTTCTTCTATAAATAGTTTAATGTATAAATCAAATGCGACTACTAACGGAAAAATTTTCATTTTTTATTTGTCTTTTTTGGAGCAACTACTATGGCATTAAACTTTAATGTTGTTTTGGATATTCTTTAATCTTAAGAAAATACCCTTTTCGATGGTAGTAAATTTTAGCTGTCGGCAAAAAATTTAAAAAGATATGGCCTACTAAAACAGATATTTCAGTGGTTCTAATCATCTGATCGAGAGTGTATTACTTAAAACAAACTCACTAAACTCCATAAAACCCATAAACTTTCTATCCACCATTTGCAACTGGCTGAATAATTCTAATGGTCTTGAAAGTGCCGGTGTCCCCGACAATAGCAAAACACGTTGAGCCTGTTGCGACAGACGATCTGCTACCATTGTACACTTAGCCTTAGAATTTTTTAAATTATGCGATTCATCAAATATAAGAAAACCAAATTTACGTTCCATTATTTGATTAATATTTCGCTCCATCATACTATAACTTGTGATTAGAACTTTACAATCACCAATATATTGTTGATTCGAATCTAACACTTGTATGTAATGCAATGGTATGGATGGTAGTAGTTCTCTAATATGATGGCTCCAAGAGTCACGTGTAGATGCAGTTGTGCAAATAAATAAAGGCCAATTGTCGCGATAAAAGTCTGCTACAGCAATGGCTTGATATGTTTTGCCCAAACCCATTTCATCACAAATCATGCACCGTCCGTGTTGGGCAATGGCAAAACTAAAAATAAACACATGCAAATGTCAAAACAATTATTTCTGTTAAAACATAATGGAATGACGGCCCTTCTCAAGATGTACGATTACAGGGCACTAGACACGGTCAAAATGCTTGATGTCAAAATCGTGTACGTGTGCTTGACGATAAATCAAAACTATTTAGATTTTCCATCAAGCGTCGTCGGTGTCACACATAATAAAAAATTTTCACTCATACCATAAACATACTTGTCAAGCAATTTGATCGTGTCTAGTGCCCTTAAAAGTTAACATGGACTTTAACGGCAAGTTCGGCATACAAAACTTGCCGTTAAAGGCCTATGGTAACTTTTAATCATACATTGTGAAAACAGCCGTAAGTCACTTATTTATTTCCGACACTAGGAATAATTGGATGATTTTTCACAAATTTCTATTCAATTTGGAAATTTGTTTTGTGTCTTTGTTCGCTATGAATAAAAACATTACACCGAAAAAATCCATGCAACACATGCACGAAAACGCTTGTACATATTACGACATATTACGTAAATTCGCACCACGAAATTCTTTCGTAACATATGAATCGTTGGTTTATGAAACCCCTTTTGTAATTTTTTTAGCAGACCTTTTATTACGAAAATTGGTAGTTCATATTATAATACGTCAATTGATTATGAAACGACCCATGTTTGGTTATTAAATTCAGTTAAATAAATAACCAAATATGGGTCCTTTTATATGATCTACCGATTTTCGTAATAAAGTCTGCTGAAAAATATATACATATAAAAGGACTTTCATAAACGAAAGATTCATATACGAGATGTACGAAAATAACTAAAAATTAAAGTAAAAAAATGTTTGGCTGAACTCGAAAATCTTCATACTTCAACGCAAATAATGTACTCTACCCACTCAGTCACTTTCTACTTAGTACATACTTACATCAGAAAAATATGTCAATTTTTAAGAAATAATTTTAATTTATTTTTTTGCTTCAAATATATTCTTGTGGACTTTTGGCAAAAGCACTAAGTCAAGTTAAGATAATTTTACAAATAGTGGTATTTATAAATGCAGAATTTTAAAGTGCGCCTTTTGGTGTAACCGTCATATTTCTACGATGCTTAATCGCAAAAATATTAATATTTTAAAAATTTTACTTATCTCCTTATTTGTTAATTTGCATCAAAAACGAAAAAAAATTAAGAATATTCTGATCGATATTGGTTAATTATGATTAGTTTTCGTTCTTCCTTAAAAGCATAATACAATAATAAAAGGTGAAGTATTGTGTTTCTCTTCCAACGGGTTGTGTTTGAATTTGGAACGATTTTCCGTCATCCCACGTCAAATTTGGTTAATAAACATACCAGTTTCGGCTATGTGCCATCTTCAGTGTTCTATTGAATATTAATTTTAGTATTCAATATAACACTGAAAATGGCACATAGCTGAAACCGGTCTGTTTATCAACCAAATTTGACGTGAGATGACGGAAGATCGTTCCAAATAGAAGGTAACTCCATTTAAAATGTTTGACTTAGGCTGGCCACACACACTCTAAAACATTACTTCAAATTTACGATCATTTGTGTTGAAAATTTCCCCTTTTCTAAAATTACATCGATTTTGTAGTTATTTTATTAATTATTTTATTTTATTATTATGCTTAATCGTCAACAAGTAAACATGAAATGCGAAGCGGATGTCGCAATTAGGGTTCTATCTTTTTGGTTGCCAATTAAAGTACATTGGTAATTAAAGGTTAAGAAAAAAAGTACACAGTATAAAAATAAAGTACAATTCATTTCTCTTTATTTTTATATTTAAAAACGTATTTTTATAGCTTTTCGCAAGTTTTATCAAATAATTATCATTTCTAAACAATTGCACAGCACCTTTACATTCTATATTTAAATTAAAGTGAATAATTAATAAATCATCAGTCTTGCAGTAGATAATTCCGCAAAACCTTCAGAACTGTATATCTGATAATAAAGTTTGTTTAATAACGCAATTTCTCCATAAAGATCATCCATATTTATATTAAGTTTTTTCAGATTTAAATTTTCGATTATGTTAACAATATTATCAAATTCAACATTGCTCTTTAAATTTATATTGCTAATTGTAAATAACAGTTTGTGTTTTTAAAATCAAACCACTTATTCAGGTACTTTAAGGCTTTATCAATAAATAATAAAAAAATCATGTGAATTTCGCTAGTCAGTTCCGATGAAGACAACAGTTTAATTTTTTGACTGAATGGTTAGCGCGTTTGAGTACAAACCCTGAGGCCTTAGGCTCAAAACTATTCTCAGCCAAGCCAACAACATTACACCACTTTACAAGCACAATATAACACAAAAATTTTTGGAATCGAGTGAGAAACAGAGAAATGACAAGCGTTGAAAAATTTTACATGACCGAAGTGCACTACTTTGCCCTTCATACCTCTGAACCTGAAAAATATGGGAAGCTCACCTTCCTAAATTATATAAGAACACTTCTCTGATATCTCCATGTAAAATTTTATACTGATCGGACTAAAGAGTTAGAAATGGTTGATATATTTCCAAAATATTTAATTATGCCCCTCATACTCATACTCCATACAATTAACAATTAACAATTTTACTTTTTGTACGTTGGGAACAAAATGTTATTTAAGATATGGATCAAAACAAAAATTTTTAATTTTTTGTTTGCTTTAATGGAGCATTTCAATATGGTGAATTTTGAAAAAACGCAATATATTAATTTTTTTCAAATATAAAGGCTTGTAATTCAGTGAATTTTTATCTGATCAACACAGTATAAATATGAACTGAAAGAGGAAAAACATATCTATGCAACAATGCCAAATTTGCTCAATTCAAATAAACAGTACTCAAGATTTTTGGAAATATCTTTACAAACTGCAAAAAACTAGTTTTTCGCGAATATCTCGGAAACGGTTCTTAAGAAAAATAAATTAATGCCATATTCGTGTTCAGCAGCCCAAATTTAGCTTAAAAAACATCTCATTTTTGAGGTGCATTTTTTTTAACTAGTGTTATAGACAGCAGAATACTCTAGCTGAGTATTTTTTTAAATTCAATAAAAAGCGAAAAAAGTATATTATTTTCAAAGATAAGGGTTTTTATTAATATTGAGAAAGGGAGAAAAGAAAATCTGAAATAAATATTAAACATACAAAGAGGGCGAGCAAAATAATTCATGGATGATCATTTAAAACATGATATAATAAATAAAAAAAAGTTGCGAAAAATTGCAAAGTTTTAAACAAGCCATAATTTTAAAAAAAATTTGCTGATAACCTTAAGGAATGGCATAAATTCGGTAAAAATCGCGAGATGTCAGAAATTCGTTAAAACTTATAAACAACTACATAATATCATCGTCTAATATTGTTCAAAAAGCGCGAAAACTGTAAAGATGTTGACAACTTGCAAAAAGTCGCTTTTATCGCGAACATTGCAAAAATTCGCCAAAAGTTCCAAAATCGGAAACATGCCTAAAATTGATTAGAAATCGAAAAAAAATTATAAATAAAAAAAAACGTGAAAAACTTACAAGTTCGCGAAAAATTGCTAAATGTATGTATTGATGAAATCAATGAAGTACATATATCAAAATTAAGTACAACAAAAATGAAGTATGACAAAATTTCAGAAAATCATATATGTAGATCGTAAAAATAAAATTGCTAATATCGCGGAAATTACAATGTGTATGTGTAGTAAATGTTTTTGTTGTTTAATTTTTATGGTGTTATAAAACCGCATCATTACAATGAACATTTTTCGATGCTTTCGAATTCAACCATAAATATAAAATTAAAGTTCGTAACAAGTAATAAACAAAAGGGCATTGCAATCAAGTCTTAAGATAAACGATATAAGCGGAGCTATTGAACTGCACCATTTTCCTTACTTTCCTTTGAATACAATTACACATTTGTGCAAAATAACTCTAATAGAAGTTGAGATCCCTTTTCTATTATATGGCAACGCTTTTTTATATTTTACTTTAAAAACAAACTTCAAAAATCCTTATTAAAATAAATAAAGAGAGAATGAAACTACCTTATATTTATTCAAGGTAGATTTAGTTAAAATATACCTTGATATTTAAATCTACCTTGATATTTATTATATCATGGTTTAAAAGTGCCTCAAATTGCTTAAAAAATATTAAATAATTAATTTTTTTATTTTTTCTATAATTGTCATGCTCTAAAAAACATCAATTGAGAGATTTTTATTAAAAATAAGAAAATTATTTTTTCCTTGCATAGGGCCGTTTTACGTGGAATCACTCTACTCCAACTTTAACCGGCCGTGTTGAAAAAAATGTAGTAGGTACTTTTGGCAAGTGACATCAAAAGTTGGCGCGTTTAGCCCGAATTCCAATATGTTATAATACTTGGTCGATTTGTTTTTGAAACTGCGAAAAAAAATGTTTTTTTTTCAACAAATCAGTACTACTGATTTCGACAGGCCGCTATGGATTAAATCAGTTAAATTTTGGCTAGCTAAGTTAAGTTACAATAAAATGAATGCAAGAATTTACATGAAAAGTTTGTATTCTATTCCGTGACAAAAATTAGTTAACTAGCTGATGTTTCCTTGTAAAAAGCATCCACCTTAATAAGTGGTAAAAGTGAACAAGAACGCTGATGAGACGTTGTAGCGGCCTGTCGAAATCAGTAGTACTGATTCGTTCTGCTAATCTGATTTGAATATTCCAACACTACACTCTAAATAAAAATAATTTGAATTTAATATTAATTTATTTTTAAGAAACTAACGTTCAGATGGCATTGATGTCTCAAGGATGTGCGAACTTTCGTTTGCATTACATATATGTGGAAATAATTTGATGTTTTCCACTCGTTTAGTGGATTTAAATTTCGATTACACTGTTTTTTTTTATATATTGGCGTAATTCAACTGGAATGCTTCTCAATATTTCAGAAAAACACACTTGCCAATATTTTGATATGATAAAAAATCGAATTTAAAAGCCCAATAATCTATTTCAGTATAAAATCGTAGACGTAAAGTCGATTCCGAAAAATCTGTTTTTTATAACGCAAAATCGAATTTCGATTGCAATCGAAATGGATCTACCATTCCCTATAGTCAACCTCTCAAATAGATTAACAGATTAAAATGTGCCTCCATGTCACAGAGTTCAATTCCGTTGCGGTCTAACTTAACTTAACTTAACGCTCAAGTTAATGCTTTTTTCAAGTTATAACATAATTGTTAGTACATTTGTATTAACAACGCAGTCACAACTTCAAGTTACAATCGCATTTCAAGTTAGGTGGAGACGTAGAGTTAATGTTAAAGTTAGCCATGACACAATAATACTCGTACATGCATTAGCAAAAATTCTCGTCTGCTGTGTTTTGCATGTGAGTGTTTGATTGTGTGTACACCGAATTTTGATCTTGCTCAGTATATAATTTTTGACAAATCACATAAACATTTAACAACATATATGAGAAATATCTTCTAATCCATGTGACTGTATTATTGAATCATGATTTTGTCTATACTTTTTTAATAAATTTCATAAAGTTATATAAAAATCTTACCATACTCCATCTTGTTGAAAGGGCATTAACTTTGTTGCCAATATCGGCTCGATTGATTCTAAGCACGATTTGTTAATCGTTTTATGGGGTGCTTGACACAAAGTTAGTACACTCTTAGGTATGACCCCAATAACAACATCAGGTTTTAAAGGATTAATGCGATCCTGCAAAATTTTATAATCCGACAACGCAAAATTCCAATATCGAGTTTTGGCATCTTAAAGATTACAAACAGTTTAATCAAGGTTTTAATAAACAAATAAAAATAATAATTACCATAAGCTTTGCTTGGGATACTTTTAAAAACATCAATAAGCTTAGCATGAAAACTAGACGGTTGTACTTCAAAACGAACTGGGGATATCATTGCTACTTTACAAGAAACACTTTTGACAAAAACAGGGAATGCTTGCTTCTGTGAGACCAAAGAGGCTGCCATAGTTACGACGGGGGTCTTTGGTTTGTTTGTATGCCCGATAGGGGATGAACTCTTATAAAAACTGCTAGCATCTTTGCTTGGCGCACCCTCTGTCGATGGCCTTTTGTAAGGATGAGCTGATTCTCTGGCTGGATGTTGCTGTTGTTGTCGTTGGACAAACACATTACTGTCCTTTAAAGCGCTCAGAAAGGAAGAAGCTTTATTTTCATTATTATCTATGTTTTGCGAAGAAGTTGAACCATTATTATTACTGCCGACGCTACTAGCATTTATAATTCCTCCAGATGATGTTTTGCTTGGATTATAGTTATTTGAATTTGCAGCCAGCTGAGCTTTTTTCACTTTCAATTTTTCCAATGCAATTCGTTTTTTCTCAGCAATTTCTGCAGCTGAGCAGGAGGACATTTCTTTATATTTTTATAATTAAAAGGAAAAACTAAAATAAACAACTTCCCGCACAAACTGTGAAATTTTTTTAATTTACTTTCAGATATAGCTGCCAGACTTGACGATTTATCGTCATTTGGACGATTTTTTAGGATACAGATTTCACTTTGACGATTTGAAGATTTTTGCCCTAAAATTGAAAATTTTTTAAATTATTTGCAGTCTACACCTAACTTAACTTAACATTAACTTCAAGTTAATGATAAGTGTAGACCGCTCAAGTTAATCCTTTTTTCAGCTTATAACATAGTTGTTAGAGCAATTGTTTTAACAACGCAGTCATAACGAAGTTACAACAGCATTTCAAGTTAGGTGGAGACGTAGAGTTATAAGTTGACAACTTTTATTTGTTGGGAATATATATTTATCGTCTTTTTCAATAAATTCTAATGTACTTTTCTTCGTCCAACATCTTGAACAACTGGCATGTTTAAAATCTCGTTAAAAACGTTTACGTTCTTGAAGAGTAAACCATAGACTACTTACTAGACCCGTCGCTTAACAACAATATTACGAAGATTGCATGAAAGAGAAAGCAAATCTTCTTTTCTAATGTGGTTTCTAATTTAACTATCTCTTTCATATTATTTTAGTACGAACATTTTGCATGTAAAACTGCATAACACATGCTAACACCCTTTTTTAGCTGCCAAAAGTGAGTATTCTGCAGTGTTGCCAAAATCTGATGAGGGAAAAATTCTAGATTTTTATGAAAAAAGTGCTAGAAAATCTAAAAATATGCTAATATGTATATATGTGCTAAAACAAAGGCAAAACAATATTTTAATTATGTAATAAAATAAATATGTATATAAAACCCAAAAACTAACAACACTTTATTTATTTATTTATATTTTTTATTTATTTATTTAATCAACGGCAATACATGCGGCCTCTTGGCCTATACAAAAATATTACAAGTATTTATATAAACTATTTCTCATAGCAAGTGATATGTTTATCTATAAATTAACTATAGTAAGAGATCATGTAAAGATAATATAATCCAACAATTTTAAATAATAAAGCTCAAAATAATTATAACAACAAAGCTTAATGTAAAAAAGCGTAAATTCAATAAGGAACACAATCTCAAAAAAAAAACTAACTTCAAGTTAATTGTATTCAACAGCAATAACAATAATTTCAATTAGTTAGTAAAAGATTCAAGTAACTTTCTCTTAAATGAGGACAAATGCAATGCAAAAGAACGAAGGCAAGTAGGCAGGATATTCCACAGCCGTGCGACACGAACGACAAATAATTTTTCGTAAATACCTTGGTATATGCGAGGTATAATAATTTGAGGGTTTCTAGAGGATCTTGTATATAGTATCATATTCACAATTTGAGTAGGTGTTTGTGTTTCAATAATTTTAAAGAGATATGTATATTAATAATCTAAGCTTTAGATAATCATCTAATGTGAATTTTAAAAATTTTTTTAAATGGTTCGAAACATGCTCTCTCAGCCTCATCCCATAGACAAATCGAATAACTTTATGAACGAATGATTTTATTTATTTTCTATTTTTTAAATTGCAACCGGTATAAACTTCAATGCAATAATTGATTTGAGACATCAGTAGCAAAATGACGATAAATCGTCAGACAGAGAAACAAGCCGAGGCAAAAACCAGCCGCCGAGTTCGTTTAAATTTGTTCACGACTGGGTTGCAAATTTGCGTATTTTTTTCGAAAAAATTTTTACTACCTTTTTTCCCAAAATATCTGTAAATAGGTGAGCCGCCGAAAATTCTGTCGGCGGGCCGCCGCCGACCCAAAATCTGCCCAGCCGCCGCCGATAATTTTGCCTCGGCTTGTTTCTCTGCTATGGTTGCGATTTGCAAGAAGTAAACAGACAAAAAAAAAGTTGAAGAAATCGAAAAATATAACAAATACATAGTTTTTGCAAAAATAAGAGTAATTAATAAAATAAAGTGAAAAACGCATTAAACTGTCAATGCAGCAATGACGACTTTAGAAAATGAGGAGGAACATTTAGTGGAAATGGCTACATATCCAAGCAGAGGAAAATTAACATTGTTTGATTTGAGCTGGGAGGATGTGATTATACCTAGAATACTCTCCTATTTGACGGTCAAAGAACTATTTACATTGCGTTGTTGCTCGCAGACAACAAAGCGAATAGTTGAAGGTGCTTTGGAGAGACTAATAGAAATTAATTTTTCTGGTAATTGCTCACGTAATGTGGAACTGACCTTTACTGTACTGGGCGAAAATTGCAGACGTTTGGAAAATTTACATTTAGCCCGTTGTCATTGGCTAACTGATGAGCTGCTCTTACCCATATTAGCGAAAAATAAACGTTTGAAGATTGTTAACTTAAATGAATGCGTCAACATAACACCACTAGCCCTGCAGCCCATTATAATTCAGTGTAAGGATCTGCGTGTATTAAAATTATCCAAATGCCAGTGGCTTACTACTGGTGCTGTGGATGCTTTGACTCTACATCAAAACAATTTAGAGGAGTTTGATATATCGCACTGTGCCGCTATTGGAGAACGTTGTTTGATAATTTTCTTTAGAAAATTAAATAAATTAACTATACTTTCGTTAGCCAATACTCCAAGTGTAACGGATCAAGTTCTAATACAAATTGGCAACTATTGCCGTGCTTTGGAGCACATTAATTTGGTGGGCTGCTCCGCCATATCGGATTATGGAATTCAGTAAGTGGAAAACGATTTTATACATTATGGGCCATATTCATAATAAATTATCAAATGTTAAAAGGTTTATAAAACAGATTTCCATTCCAAATTTGTTTCATAAACATTTGATAAGTAATATAAATAAGGGCTTATGTCTCTATAATAAGGTTTTATGTCGTTTGGATCAGTGTGGCACTTAACATTTCAATCAAAAACATATTTCTTTTTCAGAAAGCTTATCATAACTTTGAAAAATGTAGTGTTGAAGAAAAACAAGATTTATAGTAACACAATCTCCCTTCCCTTATCGTGCTTGGTGATATTCGCCTTCGACATTTTTGTAATAGATTAAAGAAAAATGTATCGTGCTGTCTTTAATCTATTACAAAAATGTCGTAGTCGAAAATCGCCAAACACGATAAGGGGGAATATATCGACGGCCTATATTCAAAAGGCTGTATGTTCGATTTTGAGAAAAATCACTTTTTGATGGCAAAGTATTGCGTAAAATAAGCCGCATCTATGGTATATATTTAAGAGTAAACTATTTTTTTTGCAATTTTATCGTCATTTTTTTCTCTATCTTACGCAGTTAACTATTTCCGAAGACAGAGTCCTCTATCTCATAAAATGTTATTTAAATAAACTCAATTTAAACTGAAAACATCTAATTTTTTCGATAATCTCGTATGATTAAAACTTGCTCAAACTGTAAGTAATGTCAAGACCTCGTGAAACATCGCGAAAATTACGAATATTCGTAAAAACTTGCTAAATATGAATGATTAAAATGTTACGATTGATTAAATGCTCAAAAAATGTAAGAAAACTATAAACTTTGGAAAATTACGCCCATCGCGAAAATAGCGAAAATTCGCGAAAAATTTGAAAACTAAACAAGCCATAATTTTAATTAAAAATCTCTAAAACTGTAAGGAATGACAAGAATAAAAATAAATCGCGAAAATCACGAAAATTCGCAAAAACTTGCTAACAGCAGCATGATAACAAAGTCTAATATGGTTTAAAAATTGTGTAAACTGTAAAGAGCTCAACAAATTGCAAAAATTCGCTCCTATCCCTAACATTGCAAAAATTCGCGATAAACAACATCGGAAACAAATCCTAACATTGATTAGAAATCGCCAAGGCCGCATGTTGACGAAAAATTGCTAAATATATGAATCGACTTAGGCTGATATTTAATCGTATTATAAGATACATCTTTAAGCTGAGGGTCTTTCAACACGTGTCTGAGCACGTCAAATTATTTCTTAAATGTACCTTTCTTGACTTCGTTAAAATAAGAACTCTGTGCAGTTTCTATAATATTATTAAATCAAATTCATATCTATCTTATTTATTTAATTTCTCAAGATCAATGCGTAATCCTCATTTAGTTATTCCAAAAATAAACAACACCACATTCGAAAGATCATTTCAGATAAGAGTATGCAGACTTTACAACGATCTTCCCATTAGCATAAGGAATTTTGAACATTCTAGTTCTAGCTTCAAACACAAATTATACAAAGTTTATATAAAATTATAATATAAGTTCATCACTTTTTATAATATATTTTAATCATATATGGCCCCATGGGCTCGATTAAATAAATGAAGAAATAAATAAATAAAATAAATAAATATATTGAAGAAATCATTAATATTGTAAATAACAATAACAATTGAGAAAAATTCATTACATCGTGGAAATCGCAATGTATAGTAATCGTTTTTGTGCTTTAATTTAGATGTCACAATTAGGGTTGTCATCCGTCCTCTTTTTCCCCGACAGTGTCCTCTTTTTGTGGTCTCTGTCCCGTGAAAAAATGTGCGTCCGAGAAAGTCCTACCTTTTTACCGACTTAAAAAGGGAGCTTATTCTTTATTTTTTTTTATATAAACGTTTATTTATTCACTATTCTTAAGCTTAAACTATAAATAAACAACTAGTATGAAATATAATGTATAAATACGCTGTCCCCTAACGGGCTCTCAAGTATACTACATATCGTGTACATGTCTACAATAATCATATTTTTCAACATTTTATATCACCTTTTATACAAAAGAAAATGTATATTAATTATATTGTTAATGTAATGAAAAATTTTAAAACATTACTCTTTAAATGGCAAGGATGTGATCAAAGGTACAGTCAGGAGGACAAAATAAGTTTGAATGATGTATTATTCGGAAAGCCACCAATACTTGTATATATTAGTTGTTACGTTTCTATCATTTAGAAAAATGCTTGTGTCAAATCTACTATTTTCTACTGTGAGCTCTACTAAGTATATCTTTATTATTAGCTCTTCTATATATGTGGTCAAATATGGGGATACCACTTTCATTTTGTAAATATCCGTTTCTATCGAGGTACAAAAATGCTTCGGGTGGTACATAACCACTTTGCAGTGCATTTTGTATATATGTGTCATTAGCATAATATGGAGCCATTATTAAATTATTTTCTGTGCAATTAATACTTCTCAAGATATGGTTTCTAATGAATGAAGGGAGCTTATATTCGCGTAAAGTATCTGTTTTACATTTATATATTTTTTCGCTTTTATACTCTTATTGCTTGAAAAATTACATTTATTATAAACAAAGCCAAAAAGGGAAATACATAATTGGTATTAGATGGCCAGCTTATGTTGTAAATAATACTGTCCATGAGAGTTGTGTGTTATTCTATAACGTATGTATGTATTTAAAATATCGATGGTGTTCCGTAAAAAGGGCCAAAGTAATATAGATTTAAGCCAGAGTTCATAATTTTTTTAATATTGATTATTAGGCTAAGGTTCGTAACAATATACTCAGAAATAATCAGGCATGATTAATATTCCAAGGAACAAGGAAAAAATTAACATCAACTGAATTTTTCTACGCAGAACATAGCAGCGCTACTTTCGGAAGCCGCTACACTTCCATCATCAGTGCTCATGTGTATTTTGCTTATCACTACTTGTGAGGTAGCTCTAGGCTTACCACACGGGCTTGATTTGGTTTGATTGTCAAGTTTTTTTAGGCTTGTCAAGATTTAAGCTAAAAAGCAGTTTGTCCAGCTAAAAATTAAATTCTATTCTGTGCACAATTTTATGCATGAGCTTCAATTAGCTATTTTAGCGTTAGAATTTAATTAATGAATTTAAATACATGATAATTTATATGGATACAAAGTTAAAATTATAATGAAAATCTTCCTCAAAAGGCGTTTTCTTTGCAAAGCAGAGTCCTTTGTTAAAAATAAAACACTTTTGCCTTTGGAACTACATATTAATGGAAATTCCTCGGGTCTATAGACAAATGATAAATTATATGCATATTAAGCGTTTCATTCCAAATATATTTCTAAAGAATAAATAGAGTATAATTAAAAAACAAGATGAAAGGGAAACCGAAAACTTCATATCGAGCCTTTGCTACCATAGACTCACAACTCAAAAAAATAGTTTCGAATTTACTAAAAACTTAATGGTAAAAGAAAATGTTATTCTTCTCTCAAAAGTTGAGTATACAAAATATTTGTATGAAATTTTCACACAACATAAAGAATGATATGATGAGTGATTCTACATTAACACAAAAATCACATTTTTCGAGTTATGACTCTATTGCAGCACAGACTCGATATTTAATTTGATTTCCTTTGTATTTTCGATTCCTCTTAATGCGTTTTGTAAATTATGAATTAGTTTTAATGAGTTAGTTTTAATAAAAATTTAAAATTTGTGAAAGTTTTTGCAAACAAATTAAGGTACAGAATCAGCGCAAATTTAATCGGAGTGCTGAGGGAATATATAAGAAAATGCAAGCAAATTGATACCTTCTATATTTTTCAAAGTCGATTAATGAATGGATTTTTAATGCTTTGCAAATC
Organism: Panzeria rudis; assembly: GCA_956483635.1. NCBI lineage: Eukaryota > Metazoa > Arthropoda > Insecta > Diptera > Tachinidae > Panzeria > Panzeria rudis. The sequence goes on from OY101449.1 coordinate 103,039,637, forward strand.
ATTAAGTTAGTGTCAAGATTTTTTCTTAAATCAAGCTTTTTTTCTCTATTTGTCAAGCTTTTTCACAACTTGGATCTGGTAAGCCTAGGTGGGTCTGTTGAGTGTGATTTCAATTCTTATATATACAAACTTTTCGTGAAAATTGAATACGAGAATTTAATCAGTTATGTTGATGTCAACTAACCTGTTTATCATAGCAATTCCCGTGTTACCGTTGGTTTATTTGACTTCATTCCCATTGCTTTCTGATTTCTTTAGAGTTCATAATCCCTACCGTTAGAGATATTTAATGTGCAATCGATTAACTAAACTAACTTCAGGTTCTCAGTTGATGAACTACTTTTTAATCAATTCTTGTGCTATAGTTTCTTTGAAAATTATAAACGACGAGACTACTTTAAAAAACTTTTTTAAACTTTAAAAAATTTGTTCCCAACATTTTAAATTATATTTGAAGTCCTGGTAAATATCGATGTAGTTGCGTAAAAAGGGCCAATCTGCTGTGTAAAATGGTGAGAGATTGGCCCTTTTTACGCAACTACGTCGATATATCTGCAGCTGAAACGCAAAACGCCCTAACTAACATATTCATAATTTTACAAGAGTAGCAATAAATATACTAATTTATGTAATTGTCCTTTAATATTTTCTTTATTATATCAATATTTTATATCGGGAAAGTCTGATTATGTAATTATGTGTGTTGGTCGAATACATCGCAATTTATTAAAAAGCCGATTAGATTTTTTTGTTAGTTAGTGCTTTTTGCGTTTTATTTAACAATATGTAGAGCATAAACTTCGATTTATGCAAATATGTATCCTAAAATGTGCTTGTATATACTTATGTACAACTTAATGGAAACATATCGATGGTGTTGCGCAAAAAGCGCCAATCCCATTGAAATTGTAAACGTTGCTAAAAGTCTGGGAATTTACTTTAACAGCACCCTCACTTGGTCTAATCATATTAATTTCGCCTGTGAGAGTGTGTTTTCTATATTAAGAAATCTTTGGCATCATTGCACTCCTATAAATATTCGAATACTTCTCGCTAAAACATATTTAATGCCAATTTTACTTTACGGTTGTGGACTTTTTGCCAGTTGTGATAGTATTAGCAAAAGAAAACTTAATGTGACTTTTAATAATATAGTTCATAGATATATGGTTTGAGACGATATGATCATGTTTCTTTGTACGTAAACAAACTTTATGGTTTGATGACTATTTCAAGGTAAGGATTTTAATAATAATGCATAAAATAATATACACGTGTCAACCCAATCACCTTTTTGCGCGATTGAACTTTTAAACTCTTAATAGAGTCAAAAGATTACTTTTTTAGATATAGCAGTCAGATATCTAAATACCAATTCTTTATTCATGCATTAAGTCTCTGGAACGATATTCCCCACAGCTCTCAAGTCATTAGTAACGGACATAAATTCAAGAAAAATATTATCTGTAAATTTTCAAGTTAATTTTGCTCAACTAAGAGGATACTATTATTTTGATATTTATGTTTTTATTATTTTACTACTTATGTATTGAGCCATTTCAAACTGAATGTCATATTGATCATTTTATGGAGTCATGGAGGTTTTCCATCCATTTTAATTAGGGATGTAACGATACGCCGTTTTGCCGATCCGATACCGATACCGATATTTAAAATTAAATATCGCCGATACCGATTCCGATACCGATACGAATATTGAAATTGAGTTCAAGTTTAGATTAACAAAACTCAAGTGCAATTTTTTATTATAAAAAATTACATTATAAGAGAGAATATTTAAAATTGATAAAACATTGGAAGTAATTTTTAAGGAGCTACATTTCTTTGCTTCCAAAAAATTTATATTAAAAATATGCAGATAATTAGTAGAAAAGCAAGAAAAAATGTTTAATTTCTTTATAAAAAATACTCGCCATGCTTTTTAAAAAATTGATTTTTTTAAAGGGCACTTATCAACTAATATTCTTCTATAACTTAATAGTTTATTTATTAAAAGACTTCTAAGTTTATATATATTCACTTAAATTTACATAAAAAAATTTTGAAAATGGGTAATTTTTTATCCTTTTTCCTTGAGGAAAAATCATTATAGAATACCGAAAAAGAAATTTGTCCTAGCATCGCTTTCAATTCGATGATTGGTAGCCGAAAAACAGAACTTCTTGCAATGGCAAGGATATGTAAAACTAATTAGAAATTATCAAAATTTGCAATACTTCCAGATCGCGAATTCTACATTTTCATGACTTTGGAGTGTCTTTTTTTGCTGGAATAAGATTTAAAAAACAACGACTTGAATTTGAATTCATGGTAAAATTAACAAAAAAAATTTTTTTACAAAATAACAGCATAAAATACTATTAATTTTTAAAATTGATATTAATAGGATTTAAAAAATAACGAAGTGAATTTAATTCATGGTAAAATCGAACGAAAATAAATTATTTGTTAAAAAAAAACTCTGAAAAAAATTTTTTAAAGTATCGGCGTATCGACAGTAAAATATCGCCGATACCGATGTATCGGAAAATCTGAAGTATCGCCGATATATCGGTATCGGTATCGGTATTCGTTACATCCCTAATTTTAATTTCAAAACTTAAAATTTAAAAATGTTACAATTTGTCACTTTGCAGTCATTAGGTCCGCTTGTTTGCTTTTCCAGTAAAATCCAGTAGTTGAGTAAATTCTGGGTAATTTGAGAATTTTACTCACAAGAATGGCTCTTATATTTTCTTAAAATAGTCAAAAGTGTTAATGTTTTTCAGCACTATATTTGTTTGCCATCAGCTGTTGCCTTAATCTTACGAATTTTTACCATTTTTCAGTTCGCGTACTTTTTTGGACAATAGCATTTTTTGAGAGTAAATTTTTCAGTTTACTCAGTAATTACTCATTTACTGCAAAAGTAAACGAACGGACCTAACATTTGCATACTCTAAGTCAAACAACTGTCACTTTACTCTCTCAATTGATGCTCTCTTTTGCAAATTTATGTGTAAACGAACCCATTTCAGTAAAATCCAGTACAAATTTGTACAAATTATTATTTATATTATATTTTATATATACACACAACTTCAATTATTATATTTTATTGTATATTAAAATGTATTTTTGTATGTAATTGTACTGAGTTCCATACTGCAATATGAGACTTAGTCTTGTGTATGGGACATCGAAAATAAAATAAATAAATAAAAAAATAAATAAATAGAAAAATAAATAAAATTCTTTAAATACATTTTGGGACCTGATATGTATATTGTTAAAGTTGATATGGTTGCATTTGGGAACGCATGATTTTGCTTAGTTGCTTTGCAATAAACGTTTTGGAACTCAGCCAAACTAATTACAAAAGAATGAACAAGACAAAGAAATCAAATGAATGTCTTCTTGTGGTTTCAAAGATTTTAAATCACATAAAAAAATGCAACATCATGTGTTTTTTAAAGCAAGAACAAGTCACACTTACAACTTTTAAACGGTTGTTGATTTTAAATCGCGTGATTGTCAGAAAAGCATTGCTAATAAATTTTCATTATAAAAACAATACGATATGTGTTTGTAGCACCTCAGATTTAACAACTCTCAACAGATTTGAGAATATTTATTTATTTATTTATTTATTCCAATTCAAAGGAGCCGCAAGCCTTTCAAGGCCTAATTGGCAGTTCTACATAGTTTAAAAATAATGTTACATAGGTACTTTCATTCTTCAACTAAATAAATTAGAGTAGATTAACAATTCAGTTCCATACTTAATTGCTAATAGGTACTACAACTTTTCCATAAAGTTATACCTAGTAACATCAAAGTTAATTATTAACATTTAAATCTAAAAAAAAAATAATAGTAATAATTTTTCCCCAATTTTTATTGTTATTATATATTTGCACAAACATTTTGACCAGGGCTAATTTTTGGTGTTTCCAATAGCTAACAAATAATATGTGTTTTCACAAATTTGATAAAAATATATTCTTAATTTTTGATTGGGAATAAGAAAATCTTCTATTCGAGTAAGGAATCATTGTATTCCACAACCTAGCTATTTTTACGCAAAACGATCGACTCATTATTAATGACGTATGTCTAAGGCAAACAATATTGCGACTTCTACTAGATGAACCGAAATGAAATTTTTGCGCCAAATATGTAGGACTACCACTTTTTATCGTTTTATAAAAAAACATAATTTGCTTAAGGTCTACATACCGTTCAAATTCACATCCTAATACTTGTTTGCAGTATGGTGATACGCTTTCCATAATATTAATGTTATAAATGTAACGAACAACCCTATTGAAACATTTTTTTAATTTGCTTAAATTCCCATTCGAGGTACAGGAATAAATTTCAATTCCATAAAGAAACAGTGGCAAACATGTCGCCATTGCAGCTTTATGCTTAACCCCTATAGGAATATGATATGAAACACTCCTAATACGACGCATATTCGATCAAGTCTTCTCCCAAAAAAGGTCCAACCTTTCTCAGCAAAAAATAACAAATGGGTTTGAATCATAGGTTCAAGTGATGACGAAACTGCTTCGATTTAGGTGAAACATGCATAATTTTAACATTAGCGTTAGGTTAGGTTAGGTTATCAGGTCGCTGGTGAAAATTATAAAGAAAGGGTTCCAGCCCACTTGGGTCCAATAATAATGGTCCCTTTGTGATACCTGTAAAGGAAAGGAAAGGGAAGAGAGAACAGGACAGTGTATCAAATAGAGTGAAAGGAGAGGAGTTAATAGAGGTATTAGAAGTTAGTTCGAAGAGAAGAGAGAAAGAGGTAAGGCGTACGGAGTTCCGTGCAGGAAGGTTAGGTTAGGTTAGGTTAGGTTGAACAGGCTGCCGGTTTCTAACAACCGGCCCACTTGGGTCCCTTTGTGATGCCTGGGATGGATAGTAGGGAAGTTCAGAGAGGTGTCCCTCCTATCCCAGAGGTTGGGTCGGTGTTAAACCAACCCGAGTATCTTATGAATGAATTTATTCCCCTAACGTCGCATTCCCCCAGGTCTGCTAGTTCGGGTAGTGATGGATTTCCCAAGTATGACGCCCTATTTCTATATAGTGCTGGACATCGACAGAGGAGGTGTTTGACAGTTTCTTCCTCCTCCTCATTCTGACAACTTCTACAGAAATCATTAAAAGGAAGATTTAATCTTCTGGCATGGACACCAATAAGACAGTGCCCTGTTATGACCGCTACGAGTATACGCAGCTGTTGACGAGGGAGCCCCAGTATGGTTGCAGATCTTGCGAAGTTATACTGGGGCCAGATGGATCTGGAAACCTCACAAGTGATTTCATTTGTCCATCTGGTTTGCGCCTCTCTAAATAGTTGGCGCTGAATTTGTATTTTACATCTTTTTAGTGGGACACCTACTAACCAGTCGATGTCATTTTCATGTAGGCGGGCACCGGCCTTGGCTAGACCGTCCGCAATAGTGTTACCGGGCACCCCCGCTTGACCCGGTACCCAGAAGAGCCCTAGGTTCGCATGTCTCACCATCTCATTCAGAGATGCCCGGCATTCTTTAACCAATTCCGATGTTGTGTAAACACCAGATAGAGCATGTAGTGCCGCCTTACTGTCGGTACAAATTCGGATGTCCTGATCGAATATCCTGCCCTTTTGATTGCTGATATTTCAGCCTGAGTGATGCTACATTGGTTTGGTAGCCTAAAGTTTATCCTACGTTGCATTTGTGGGATGTAGAAACCCCCGCCCACTCCGATGCCCGACTTTGACCCATCAGTGTAGATCTCGAGCACATCCTCATATTGGTGTATGTGGTTTGCCTCAGAGGATGTGCCCGAGAAGTCCACCAGGAATCTTTTGTCGGGCATCAGAGTAGGCGAGCAGTAGTCAGTGTGGTCGGGAAGATCTAAGATTTGCCCTAATATCGTCGCATGGCCTACGTTACCCCGCATCCATGCATCTGAGGCATCTAGTCTAACCGCCGAGTTCATGGCCAGTTGTTTGATCATGAGTTCAGCAGGAAGCCAATGCAGCATGGTGAACAGTGCTTTGGATGGAGTAGTGCGAGGTGCACCCGTGATCAACAAAGCCGATGTTCGAAGTACCTTTTCTATTATTTCAGAGTATGTGGCTTTATTTAAGGAAGTTCACCAGACGACAGACCCATACATTAGTATGGGCTTAACCACCATTTCAAAAAGCCAATTGACGTTTTTAGGACTTATGCCCCATCTGTTGCCAATCGCCCTTTTGCAGGTGTATAGAGCAATAGCAGCCTTGGCTGCCCTAGCTTGAACGTTGGGGTACCATGAAAGCTTAGAGTCCAGTATAATACCGAGATACTTCACGCTGCCTGATAACCTAAGGGTGACTCCGTTGAGAGTCGGTAACGTGAAAGTCGGAGTCTTGTATTTTCTCGTGAAGAGAACAAGATCCGTCTTTTGAGGGTTAGCATTAAGACCACGTTCAACGCTCCATTTACTTATGGTACCTAATGCCGATTGAAGACGTTGAGATAGAGTATCTAGAAATTTACCAGATATTGCTACTGCTACGTCATCCGCGTAGGCTACTGATTTAAACCTCATAGAGTCTAGTTCCACCAGTACCGAATTTATGGCGATATTCCATAGGATAGGTGACAGAACACCTCCCTGGGGAGTACCTCGCCTAACCGTTTTTTGAATAGTCGTTTGCCCCATCATAAAGGAAATTACCCTATTTGTTAATATTCCTCGTATGAAGCTAATTGTTGACCGATCAATGTTCAGTCTTTCTAGTTCCATAATGATGGATTCAGGTCGTACATTGTTAAAGGCACCCTCTATATCAAGAAAGGCCACGAATGTATATTCTTTGTTTGCCAGGGATTTTTCAATGAATCCTACAAGCGAATGAAGTGCCGTCTCAACTGATTTGCCCTTCGTATAGGCATGTTGGGAGGTTGATAGAAGGTTCGGAGAAATTGTTGATCTAAGGTGTAGATCAATTATCCGTTCCAGAGTTTTAAGGAGAAAAGATGATAGGCTGATGGGTCTAAAATCTTTCGGGTTTACGTGTGTAGTTTTACCCCCTTTGGGAATAAAGACCACGGAACATTTGGTCCATGCTATCGGAATACAGGACCAAGTTAGACAGGCCGAGTATATCCGAATGAGCCATGGAGTGATAACGTCTGCATTACGCTGTAGGTCAGCTGGAATAATGCCATCGGGATCCGGTGATTTGAACGGGTCAAAGCTGTTGATGGCCCACATTATTTTTTCCCTATTTAGGGTAATCGTGGCCATGTTAGAATGTATTGAATGCATGGCTGCAATCTCTCCCGTGTAGGGAGTGCAACCGGGAAAGTGCGTGTTCATTAGTACCTCTAGGGTCTCCTGACTACTGGTGGTCCATCCGCCACCTGATTTCTTAATGAAACTGGGGACAGTTGGAAGAGTAGCCAGGATTTTGCGAAGGCGACTAGTCTCAGAGGCTCCCTCAACATTGCTGCAGAAGGACTTCCATGACGTTCGTTTCACACCCCTGACGAGGTTTTTGAACCTGTTTACAGAGGCTTTGTAGGCTGACCAGTTACCTAGTCTTTTTGCCTCATTGAATAGTCTGCGACTCTCCTTGCGAGCGTTCGCTATTTCAAGACTCCACCATGGTGGCTTTTTCTTCCCACGCAGTATACTAGGTCTGCATGATTCGGACGTCGTTAAGTTGAAAGCATTTGTTAAATTGTCAACCGCGATGTCAATGTCGTGCCTATCGTTTATGATTGGCGATTGTGTAAGAAAGTCAGAGAGAATAAGCTTTTGCTCTTCCCAATTTGTTTTCTTCCTATTTATTATGGGCGTAGCCCGATCAGTCAGAATCCCTATAGTGAATTCAATATAGCGATGATCAGAGAAAGAACAGTCATTTGATACCTTCCATTCCCTAATCATATCAGTATGCGTAGAACTAACTAGCGTGATATCTAGAACCTCCTTCGTATTTGATATGACGAAAGTGGGTTCTGACCCGACATTTGATATGTCTAAGTTGTTACAAAGAATGAAATCAAATAAAGACTCACCCCTTGTATTTGTGTCAGAGCTTCCCCATACGACATGATGTGCATTTGCGTCTGCTCCAAGAAGGACTGGCAGGAAGGGTCGTTCGTGTTTTAAAAACGCCATTTGGGTAGTCAGCGAGTGAACCACCCGCTGCTCCTAATGAAGGAACTTATGTTCTTGAGTTCTATTTCTGAGAACTCGGAGAGGCTACCGAAGAGTCTTTTGCCCAGTAGGCGAAGGCGGTGGTCCTCCAGAGCTGGACAAAGGCATAAAAGGTGCATTACATTCTCTTCTTCTTCTACGTCATTACAGCTTGTGCAGTAGTCATTGTATGGGAGACCCATACATACATTAGCGTTGTTATTACAATTTACGATGACATTCAGTGTTTAAGTACGTTTCGGTTTATTATGAGTTGCATCATTTGTACCCTTTGTACAACCTTGTTGGAAACCTTTAAAGGTTTCGGCGAGTAAACCGTTAACGGTGCTTAAGCAATGTTTGCCACTTTTCAATTAGTTCTTAGTTTTGATATACATATTTTATTCATTCGTTTATGAATCTTTAAGCAAGCACTACGTGCAAAAGATAATCTTTCTATAATATCCTTACGGGAAAAGTCTTAAGTGAATACTTATCTCAATAAAAGTGAAACCTTAAAACATTGAAATTCTTGTGTTGTTAATTATACCTTTTGGTTGGTACATTACGGATATACGCCGAAACATTGTTCCTTCGAACCGGATAACACAAGGATTTGTAAATTTCTTCACGAGGAAAATCGAGCTACTTGGATTCAAACAAATTGGTAAAGTTCATAAAGGAATCCAGGTTAGTAAATTGAATTAAAAGTGATTCAGTAAAAAAGAAAATATATTCATATATATATATAACAAAATATATAAAAGTAAATTACACATACATACATTTAATTTATACATGTATGTGTGTTTGTGTAAAACTAAGTGTTGGTTTGCGAGAAAAAACATTAATTCGCCGAGATTATAAAGATAATACGGTTCGCCTAAATTATAAAGATAATACGGTTCGCCCTTTCTGAACAGTAATTTCTCTAAAACATAGTTGATCACTAATAATTTATACAAGGCTGTGTTTATTTTCGCGGACGGACAGCGAACATATTAAATTTACAAGGTAAAGTTTATGATTCAAAAGTGATAAAAAGGAATTTATAACTAATATATAATTCCATATATCATTAATTAAAAAACAAAATCCTTGTAAACAAAAGCAGTGCGATATACACAGTTACGGTGCAAGAAACATTTAAATAAAAAGTGATCAACAGGTGCACATACATAGTAAAATACAATACATATGTATATACATATTTAGTATTGTCATTATTAATATTACTTTGTGCATTTATTTATTCATTTTGAAATTTGATATAATTTATTACAAAATTTACAGTGATAAATCAGTGCAGTAATAAATTGTGTCAATTAATACAAAAAAAAAATAAAATAAAAAACAAAAAATTTTCTTCTTCTTTCCATCATATTTCTGTAGTCACCCTACGGTCGGTCAGTTTGACAATTATTTCATTTGTTCAAAAGTAAATATAATTAAAACAATTTCTTTTATATTAAGTGATTTATTTTTTGTGTTTTACATAAATATCACTTATTTGATAATTTAATTGTCATCGAAAAATAAAGTTTAATTCAAAAAATAATGGCAACTTCGGCATTAGAAAAATTTGTTCGGGCTACTGATGCTATCATCATGTTTGAAGCGTGTTTTAACGATATTTTAGAGGAAACTCATACGATTTATACTCTAGAGCTTCATGATGAAGAATTAAAACCTTTATGGGAGAAAGTGAAAGTCACCTATGAAAAATGTCTTTATGGGTTAAAATCTCCGAAAGGTATTGAGACCGCGGATGATACTGAAGGTACAGATGCGAACGTAATCACAGCAAAATATCGTAGTGCGTATTCATCCTATATACAATGTTTAGGAAATATAAGGAGGAAAAAACATGAATTTGAGTTAGAACAGAAAACAAATAATCCGCCAACAATTGATCAAAGCAAAGGTGATATGTCGAGTCACACTTTAACTATCCCTCCATGTGATGTGGATATGTTTAGTGGGGACTATTTGTCATGGCCAGCTTTTCGGGATTTATTTACGGCCTTGTACGTAAATAATTCCAGACTTAGTGATATTGAACGACTATGTCATTTACTTCGCAAAACTGGTGGTGAGGCAAAGGAAATGGTATCGAAGTGCCCTCTATCCAATCAAGGGTTTGATATCGCCTGGAAAACCCTTCAAGATCATTATGAAAATCCCCGAATGCTGATCAATAATCAGTTAAAGTGTCTTTTTTCTTTAGACACTATAACAAAAGAAACGAGTTCGACCCTAAAAAATCTACAACGAGGTATAAATAGTTTTCTGAATGCCATGTCAGTTTACAAAATTAATACTACAAATTGGGATCCTATAATAGTTTTCATTTGCATACAACGTTTGCCTTCTCAAACTGTTACGCTGTGGGAACAAAGCATAAAGGACAAAACGGCCTTGTCATTGTGGAAGGATTTGGATCAATTTTTAACAGAAAGGATTCAAACCCTAGACTGCATACGAGATCTCACTCATTTAGAAACAGATAAAAAGTTATTAGAACGTAAAGTGAAAACGCACGTTTCTACAAAGGCTTCTTCGAATTCTTGCGTGTTATGTCCGAAACAAAATCATGTACTACGATTTTGTCGTCGTTTCAAAAATATGTCAGTTTCAGAGCGGTTTTCAACTATAAAAAAATTTCATTGTTGTGTTAATTGTCTATCAAAATCTCATGAAGTCAAAGATTGTAAAAGCGAGCATCTTTGCTTTAAGTGTAACAAAAAACATCACACTATGCTTCATAGGGAAGAGACACCGGTCACTACTGCTCAAAATTTGTCACAAATGTCGGCCTCAAATAATTCTTTTGTCGTTTCCAATTCACGTTCGGCTGAAATGGACACACAAATACCCTCAACATCAACTGCTGCCCGTGCTAATTTGAATAGGCAAGTTTTTCATATTTCACAAAAATCTACTGTCTTGTTAGGTACAGCTATGGTGTCTATCATTTGCCGTGATGCTACGTATCCGGCTAGGGCGTTAATTGACCCAGCCTCAGAAGCCTCCTTTATATCAGAGCGCTTGCGAAATCAACTGCGACTTCCGTCACATTCTACGAATGTACAGATTTCTGGCGTTGATAAGGAGTCTTCTATAACTTCGAAAAGGCTTTGCACCATTCATATCGGTTCTCCATTGGATAAAAGAATTGACTTGGAAGCGCAAGCTCTTGTTTTGCCTTCTATCTCACAGAGTTTGCCTTCATTTATCTGTCCTTCTGAGATAAAGGGGGAAATTCAAACGTTGCGATTGGCAGACGCTAACTTCTACAAAAGCCGACCTGTTGATGTGCTACTTGGAGCTGATTTATATCCAAAAATACTTCTTGGTGAAGTTCGTACAAACCTCGTGGGGTCTCTTATGGGTCAAAAAACTGTTTTCGGGTGGATTTTGACCGGACCTATCGACACTTCTTTAAATAAATCAATTAATGTTTTTTCAACCTGCGTAACCTTTTCGGAAGAAGATAATTTAAACAGAAATTTGTTAAAGTTTTGGGAATTGGAAGAAGTACCAAAGGGTAAAATTATTTCTCATTCCGACAAACTGTGTGAGGCAATTTACCAAAATACAACGGAAAGGGACTCTACCGGTAGATACATTGTATCTTTGCCCTTTAAGCCAGAATTTCCTCGAGAATTAAACTTAGGTATATCTAAAACGACAGCTATGAAACAATTCTTTAGAATCGAATCGTCAATTTCACGTAACGCTGAGGTGAGAAGCCTGTATGATGAGGTTTTATTGGATTATTTAAAATCTGATCATATGAGACCGGTTGAACCCGCTAATATGCCGGTAACAAATTCTTGCTATTTGCCCCATCATCCTGTGATTAAGCCTGAAAGGAAAACTACAAAATTGAGGGTTGTATTTAATGCCTCTAGTAAAACGTCGAATGGAAACTGTTTAAATGATTGCCTATTTGTAGGACCTACGTTACAATCGGATTTAGTTACACTACTTTTGCGCTGGCGGTTGTTCAGATTAGTTTTCAATTGTGATATTTCTAAGATGTATAGGCAAATTCGTGTGCAACCTTCTCATACACCATTTCAAAGAATTCTCTATCGTAGTTCGCCGGAGGAGCCAATAACTGAATATGAATTGCAAACTGTAACCTTTGGGTTGAATTGTGCTCCCTATTTGGCAATTAGGACTTTGTTACAATTAGCGGATGATTGTGAGGAAAGGCTTCCATTAGCATCCACTATCTTGAGAAGAGGGATGTACGTCGATGATGTTTTGACTGGGGCCCATGATATAGCCAGTGCGGTTAAGGCAAGAGATGAATTAAATACAGCGTTATTAGAAGCAGGGTTTGAATTACGAAAATGGACCTCCAATGAAATAGATATTTTAGCAGGACTTCCATCAGAACACTTAGTAGATTCTAAACTCTTGACTTTTGAGGAAACTAGCTGTTCTAAAACGTTAGGTATTCTCTGGAATGCTAAGCTAGATTCTTTCTTTTTTAAAGTGAGTTCGATAGAGGTTAGAGCGGCTTATACGAAAAGAGAAGTACTTTCGATGATAGCGAAATTTTTTGACCCAGTTGGCTGGGTAAGCCCCATAATTATCAAAGCTAAAATTATTATCCACTGAAAAGGAATGGCAAAATTTTGTTGAAAACTTTAACCAGGTGAATTTCATTAAAATACCAAGATGGGTTAAATATGATAAAGGCTCAACAGTTGAACTCCATGTTTTTTCAGATGCCTCAGAAAAAGCATACGCGGGTGTAATTTACAGCCGTATTGAAAACTCCAATGGGGAAATACATACCAATTTATTGACTGCAAAAACAAAGGTAGCACCAATAAAGTCTATTTCCTTACCACGTCTGGAATTATGTGGTGCAGTATTGGCATCAGAAATATTAAAAGTTGTATTGAAGGAAATAGAAATTCCAATTTCAAAAATATATTGCTGGACAGACTCGACTATTGTCTTAGCATGGCTACGAAAAAATCCATGTTCGTGGACTACCTTTGTAGCTAACAGAGTTTGTCGTATTCAGGAGAACACAGGCAACCACAATTGGTTTCACGTTCGGTCAGAGGATAATCCTGCCGATTTGGGCAGCCGGGGGGTAGACCCAGTCACTTTATCGAAAAGTGAACTTTGGTGGCATGGTCGAAATTGGTTAAGTCAGGACCAAGGTAATTTGTATAAGCATACTCTTGAAAATATTGACACAGATGTTGAGAGTCGCTCAATAAGAAGTCATGCTTCGTTTTTTTCAAAATTCGAGGACATTTTAGATAGATTTTCATCACTAGATCGAGCTTTACGTGTGATTGCATACATTTTTCGATTTTTTCATGTGACAAATTCAGCTCACAAAGAACATTACAAGTTTGAAACTGTGCTTGTGTCTAGTGAAGAAATTAATTTTGTCAAATTACGCTTGGCGATCGTTGCTCAGAAGGCCTTTTACCCTGAAGAATACAACTGTCTTTTAAAAAGGTCATCTATACCACAAAAAAGTCCATTATTAACATTAAATCCATTTCTGGATGAAAAATTCGTCATGAGACTGAATGGGCGACTGGTAAAATCACCATCGTTATCGTTTCGTGAGCAATACCCAATTATTCTTCCCTATTCCTGCCGATTTGCCAAATTGATGGCAGAATTCATTCATTTATTGTCAATACACGGCGGTAATCAGTTAATGCTGAGAATTTATCGTTGTGAATATTGGGTGCCTCGCTTAAAAGTCTTAGTTCGTACGGTGATTCGTCAATGCAAGCGTTGTATTATTGATAGGCATCGGTCATGCAGTCAAATAATGGCTGCGCTTCCTGCTGAACGTACTACTATAGATAGACCATTCACGAACACGGGGGTGGACTTCGCAGGGCCCTTCGATATGAAAACTCAAAATGGAAGAGCTGGTAAAATAGTAAAAGGTTACGTTTGCATATTTGTTTGTTTTTCGACTAAGGCAGTACATCTAGAAGCGGTCTCAGATATGTCAACTGATGCATTTTTAGCAGCGTTCAATCGGTTCATTGCCAGAAGAGGATGTACAATATTCTCAGATAATGGTACAAATTTTGTAGGAGCAGCTAATGAAATTGCAAGAGAATTTCAGACTTTTATAAAAGAATGTCAGGCCAGAATGTGTTCAACATTTGGATATCAAGGCTTAACCTGGCGATTCATACCAGCAGGCGCTCCCCATATGGGAGGCCTATGGGAAGCTGGTGTGAAAAGTTTTAAGCTACATTTTAGAAAAGAAGTTCAAGCCTTTCGTTACACTTTTGAGGAATTGTCCACCATTTTGGCTAGAATAGAGGCGTGTTTAAATTCTCGCCCTTTGTGTCCTATGGTAGATAATCCTGGCGAACCAATCGCCCTAACACCGGGACATTTTTTGATTGGATCGGCTATACTAGCCCCACCTGAACCTACTATATATGACAGCCCAATAAGTCTCATAAATCGTTATCGTAAGGTCCAAGCACAAATTCATCAATTTTGCAAAAGATGGAAAGAAGAGTACCTGGTAGAACTACATAAACGTTATAAATGGAAACAAACTCAACGAGACGTGGCCTTAAATGATCTGGTTGTTGTTAAAAATGAGCAATTACCTGCCACGTCGTGGAAATTAGGCATAATAATAAAAATTTATACGGGTTCCGACGGTCACGTCCGAGTTGCCGATATTCGCACACAAAACGGTACAATCACTCGCCCAATAACCAAACTTGTTGTTTTACATGAATAGAATCACTTTATCAATTTACACGTATTAACCATTTTTTTTCCTAGAACCATGAACTCCAACGCCAAAGATACTATTTCGGATTTGTTTGACGATGGCTTATTAGATTACGATGAGGCTATGGAAATAAGCGCTCCCGAAAATCCTTCGGTGTCTACAGTGGATGTTCCCTCTACCTCGACCGTGATCAATAAACCGGAGCTACCTCTAATTGCAGAATCATCTGTGATTTCAACTACTGCCACTATTAATGTGGATCCTGTGATTACGTCCGTCCCAAATACCCCAACCGTGGTGCAGGTGAACGCTCCGGCTGCTAGTAGCGTGGTTAAAGACGTTGTGCAAAGTCGAGAGGGATTGAAATGTCCAATTTGTGGCAAAACACATCCCCTTCGGTTTTGTTACAAATTTCGCGATATGAGCTTGGAGCGAAAGTTGCGTATGGTTGCGGCTCATCGTCTTTGTTGTCGATGTCTATCGAGTAATCACGTCAGCAAGGATTGCAAAAGTACTGCCACTTGCCAGGTTTGCAAACAAGCGCATAATTCTTTGTTACATGAACACAAAGGAAAAACAGCGAAGTCTACGAAAGCACGCTCCAAGCCCATGTCTAAAAATTGTTCTGTTCCGGTTCGGCATTCCGTTGCGTTTTCCCCTACCTTACGTCTAAAAATTCGTTGGTCCAAATCAACGTTTCCAGTACGAGCGGTACTTGATGTCTGCTGCCAAGGCAGTTATATCTGTACGAAATTAGTGGCTAAGCTCAAACTACCTTTTAATCTGGTGGATGGAGAAAGGTATTGCCGAATTGAGATCGAATCGATTCACGACTCAAGCCAGTGTTTAAATATTACGGCAAAAATTCAAAGAATGCGAGGAATTAAAACCCCAGGAGAATCTGTATCAGATTCGATTTTAGAGTCGTTCCACGGTCTTCAGTTAGCAGATCCGAATTTCAATCATTCGGGGAACGTCGCGCTGGTCTTAGGCCCTGAAGTCATGCCTATGTTAATGAAAGGTCGAATACTAGCTAGCCCGGGACTTCCACTTGCCCAATATACCATGTTCGGATGGGTTATTTCGGGATTATCACCATTTTAAACGTTGCAAATGCATTTCTCGTTTCAGGTCTTTAATGCCCACCACAGGAGTCCTTCATGGCTTACAACTGCAATAAATTCATCAGGGGTCCTTCATGACTCAGCTTCATTTGAAATCCACGTTTATTTATACAGTCCACAGGGGTCCTTAATGACTCAACTTATGTTCAACAGGAGTCCTTACTGACTCAAATAGTTAATTTAAATCTAATTGCAACTTGTTTATCGTTGCAAGGTGGCCGGCAATGTTTAAGTACGTTTCGGTTTATTATGAGTTGCATCATTTGTACCCTTTGTACAACCTTGTTGGAAACCTTTAAAGGTTTCGGCGAGTAAACCGTTAACGGTGCTTAAGCAATGTTTGCCACTTTTCAATTAGTTCTTAGTTTTGATATACATATTTTATTCATTCGTTTATGAATCTTTAAGCAAGCACTACGTGCAAAAGATAATCTTTCTATAATATCCTTACGGGAAAAGTCTTAAGTGAATACTTATCTCAATAAAAGTGAAACCTTAAAACATTGAAATTCTTGTGTTGTTAATTATACCTTTTGGTTGGTACATTACGGATATACGCCGAAACATTCAGAATACATTCCAAGAAACAAGTGCTCAAGAGATTATGAGAACACTTTCATTTCGAACGCCACAAAAAGACACACACTAAACTTATATTACTTCAATTTAAAAAGAAAAATAATTGAATATTCAGTTCATTGAAATTATACTTCCGTTTTTTTTCGTGTTTTTGTTAATTTCGACACTTTTACATTTACATTTATTCATTCTTTATGAAGAACCTAGTCTAGAGGCCATAATCGGTCACATTACACTACTCAAGAAATTTGAAATTTTACTCCTACTTACAAAATGCCAATTTCTTTTCTTTTAATTGTAGTGCTTTAGACAACCACTGCATGCGTTTGAAATCACTTCTAGTTCAACGTTGCCCTCGCATCACTGAACGATCGTTAGGACCATTGCGTAAACGCGTAGTTATCGATAGACCAAATCAATTAGATTTCTATCAAAACGATTTTTATCCCAGTGATTTTTTAATCTACTAGCCGTGCCATTATTAAAAATGTTGCTTTTGTTTAAATCAAATATTTTATTTTGCAGATCTTTAACAACAAATTGTTCCAAATTAAAATCGTTAATGGTGCATAGATGTGAATTAGTGACCGAAAGAGCATTGGCGCCTTTAAGGGGCAGGCTACACATAGACAAACCCGTTAGAGATGCAGCGCTTGGAGGCTTGCAATTAGTGCCCTACGGTGTAGACCGACAAATAAATCACTTGTTTTTGCAGGTTTAAAAATTATAAAAATTAGTTTAAAAAATTTTAAAATAGGTTTTACCATTACTTTTCTGTAAATACTATTAGTTTATTAATATTTTGTGCTTAAAATTGTTTTAATATTCTTTCTTAAAAATTTCAAGTATTTTCGAACATTAATATTAATTTAATACTATACACATATGTAAATTAAGCTGAATAGAAATAAAAAGCAACACAAACCCGAAAAATTGTTTAAGATTCAAAAGAAAATAATTTTTAAAAATAATACATCAATACTCTCATCATTGTGCGTTTATTAAAGGCGATGTTAAATTCGATGCTGTTTCGTCTTCCAATGTTAATTTTGTATCACACATTTTCCGACTTATCTCTTCCATATAGGACTTGTGGTCTTCTTCAATATTATCTGCACGCCATTTCTCATGCAGTTTTATTAATTTGTCATATGCAGCCACAGACATATTAAGGCTGGGCATCACCTCTAAAAGACCTGGTTCGTCAGTAAATGCCAAGCCACAAAGACCTAAATATGTGTGAAAAGGATCGGTGGTGGAATGAGGCCATTTAGCAAAGCCACCAACTACATTATCTTGCGTTTCCAAGATATAGGAACGATTTGCCGCATAATCGGTTAACTCAAATGCATTAAGAATTTTTAAAGAAGCTCCAATCCAAAATGAATAACAGGTATCTACAGGCTTATTAGGACGTCCTTGGAAACCATCAACTTGCCGGAATACACACCATCGTTTAATGCCCTCTAACGTTTCGGTATCAACTCGATGCAACTGCTCGCTTAAGTACAATGCAGCCAAAGCACAGTATGTGGTACCACCGTGACCTTCGGCTTCTAAGTTTTGACTGAAACCATAGTCGTAACGCTATTTAAAAAGAAGTCCTTAAAATCTTAAGTGTTTAACAATTATTATTTCATACTTACAATACTGTTCATAATAAAATCATACATTTTAGACTTATTTACATCACCCCAATAGTCTAACATGTGACATATTGCCGCCGCACAGAAAACAAATCTCATATCATTTTCACTCCCATCTATACAGGCACTAAAGCTCCCATCAGGCCTTTGTACAGCGGCAACACCTTAATCGAAATATCGATTATTATTTTTAATCAGATTTAACAGTTTTCTTTTTAACTTACCGTCAACAATACTCTTGCGATCTAAACGTGTCAAATCATCACCCAAAGTTACCAATATACCTATGCTTGTATAAGTCATAGCTAAATGGCCCCATTGATAACATCTAGCATTGGCTAAAAGTTCTTCCTCTTCACTTTTTATCAGAACAGAACGGGAGCCCTGAATGTCAAAGAAGGTTCTCAGTTAAACATTTTTTTTTTCAAAATACATCACTAAAATAATCCATGCAACATATTACGAAAAAAAACTTTCTAATTATTTTTCCTGTAGAATATTCGAAACTTTCCTACATGTTACGAAAAAAGTCTATGCAATAATTTTATAATATGTATTACGAAAGTAGTGAAAAACTTAAGAGCCAAATATACTACGCAAGCGGTTTGCCAAGCGTGGCAGAAATTAACGTTTGCACAAGCCTGTTGTGTAATCTATGTCGGCGTTTTCGTGTTTGACAAGCGGCTTGGCAAGCCGTTTGAAGAAAAATCCAAAAAATTATATATTTTGACTGCCATATTGAATTTGTGGTAAGCTGCTTGTATAGTCTATTGTGAAATTTCCATATAGTGAGGCCGTCGTGGAAAATTTAAATTAGTGATTAAAGTGGAAAGTCTATGCTTTTACCATCTAGTTTAATTTAGTCTCTGTGCAAATGAAAAAATTATATTTAGCAAGCCGCTTGCGTAAAATAAATTGAAATTATTTTTCATCAAGAGGGTATTAAGTCAAAATTTTAACAATTTTAGTAGAGGTCAAAAACTGTTTGTGGTTACATCTTAAGAGAATTTGAAAATCCGAATACATCACAGCAAGCAAATTCCACTTGAAAATATATTTATATTCTTAAATTTTTGCAGGGCTCGGACTTTCATGCGACTAAAAATTGCGCTTAACAAAGGCACCTTGTCGGAAAATGCACTTGATTGGCATCACTGATTTTTATAATGTGAACGTTGTTACATTTTGTATTCTTTTTGACTATTCATTCTCTTTTTTGATCTCAACAAGTAAAGATCCTTTTTTATATAAATTTGACTTTTAATTATATCCAAATAAATAAATGAACTTTAACAATAAAATTTAAACAGGTTATGGGCCCAGAACAAAGTTCTGGTTATTTGAAGAATAATTAAAAGTGTGCAAAGGAAAGAAAGTGAATTGATTCAAAGAATTGTTGCCTTGTGGAATTTTTTATGAAAAAATAAAATGGCGTCGTTATACCAAATAGAAAAGCTAGATGGAACGAATTATGAAAGCTGGAGCGTACACATGCGGAGTGTGTTGATACACAGTGGTTGGTGGAAGCATGTAAGTGGTGCTATTAAAAAAGAGGATGCCAATACTGAAAGAGATAAAGAGATGTGGGACGAAGATGATGCTAAGGCTCTCGCAACTATTACACTTTGCTTGAAACCATCTCAGTTGAATTTGGTCAAGAGCAGCAAGACATCATACGATGCTTGGAAAAGTTTGGAGAAAACATATAAACCAAGTGGCCCACTACAAAAGGTATCGCTATATAAACGTCTAATCAATCTCACAATGCCTGAAGGTGGAGAAATCAGCCAACATATAAATGAGTTCACACAATTATCGGAAAGGTTAGCAGAAACAGAAATTGTAATACAAGATGAGCTTTTGGTTATTATGCTTCTCTCCAGTTTGCCGCATGAATACGAGCATTTTGTAGTGGCTATGGAAACGCGCGACGCTTTGCCAAAATTGGCCGTTATAAAACAGAAAATTCTCGAAGAAGGAGATAGACATAAGCAGAAAAATTTTAAAGAAGAGACAACAACAAAAGCTCAACAAGCATTTGCTATGAAAACAGCGCCTAGAGACAACAAATTTAAGAAACAAAACAAATACAAGCAAAGCAAAATGAAAGGCAAGTGTTTTAATTGCGGCGAATTTGGACATTTTGCAAACAAGTGTACCAGATCAACGAATAAACAGCAACAACAACAACATTTATTACATGCAATACAAATACAAGAAAAACAAGGTAAAGAAAATACAAAGTGGTGCGTTGATAGTGGTGCAACTTCACACATGTGCTGTGAACGAGGTCTATTTACGAATTTTGTTGAACATGAAGAAGAAATTCGGTTCGAGGCAGACAAATATATATTATCAAGAGGAAGAGGTGACGTAGAATTTGAAATTAATAATGAAAAAATTAAACTACAAAACGTTCTGTATTCTCCTGAACTAAATATGAATTTTGTTTCCGTTGGTCGTATTGTGGATAATGACTTCACCGTGGTGTTCAATAAAACTTCTGCTGATGTGAAAAGCACCAGAGGTAAAGTGATATTGAAGGCCTTGAAATGTGGTAACTTGTTTTTGTTTGAAAATGAAGTTGAAAGATTATATACATCTACCAACGTGAATCAACTGTGGCATAATAGACTTGGTCACGTAAATTATAGGTCGTTGTGCGATATGTTCAAGAAACAGATGGTGAAAGGCGTGACATTGAAAGATAACAGTATCGTGGCCCAGTGCAAAACTTGTATGTGTTCCAAAATACACGTTGCTCCATTTCCTCAAGAAACAACCACTAGAACCAATCAGCTGCTAGAAGTGATACACAGCGATGTATGCGGCCCATTTAGCGTTAAATCTCTTGGAGGTGCGCGCTATTTCGTCACATTTATTGACGATTATTCGCGGCGCATTTTCATATATTTTTTGAAAGCTAAAAGTGAAGTTTTTGAAAAATTTAAAATATTTAAACAACATACCGAAACACAGACTGGTTGCAAAATAAAAGCTTTAAGGAGCGATAATGGGCGGGAGTATGTAAATGAAAATTTTGATAGTTTCTTGGAAGACAACGGTATTTCACGACAACTTACGGTGCCATATACTCCACAACAAAATGGCATAGCCGAACGGGCCAACCGTACGCTTGTTGAGATGGCTCGCTCGATGATGATACATAGCGGAGTTCAAGCGAGCTTATGGGCAGAAGCTGTAAATACGGCCACTTATCTACGCAACAGATGTCCTACAAGAATACTCAAAGACAAAACACCATATGAAATATGGTTCAACAGAAAGCCCAATCTTCAACACTTAAAAACATTTGGCTCATACGCGGTAGCTTTAAATAAAAATAAAAGTGGTGGAAAATTTGAGGCCAAGGGTGACGAGTTTGTTATGATCGGGTACTCACAGGTTGCAAAAGCATACAGGTTGTACAGTAAAAATAGCCGCAGCATAGTTGAACGCCGTGATGTCTTGTTCGACGAAAGTAATTTTGATAAAAACACAACTGGACCAATAACGCCAAAGGCAGATGACTACTTAACAATAATTGTTGATAATGCCAAAGAAAAATGCAGAAGTGATCAAGTAAGTAATATAGAATCTCCTCTTATAGTAGACAACAATGTCAAATCAGATGATGAAACCGATGATTTTATCGGGTTTGAAGATGACGGGGATAGTGTAGGTGCCATAGAGGTCGATGAACAGAAGGAGGGTGAAAACACTAATCGTCGAGGTAGACCAAAAACAATCAGGACTGGTAAACGTGGCAGACCTCGTAAAGCTCAGCTCAATAACATGACAGTCGAAAGTATTCCTGATACTGTAGAGGAAGCTCTTGAAGGTGCTAATCGAAAAAATTGGTACGAGGCAATGCAAAACGAGATGACATCTTTAGAAAAGAATGAAACGTGGTCGTTGGTGGATCTGCCACCGGGTGCTAAGGTCATTAATACAAGATGGGTGTTTGCGTTCAAAAAGGACGAGCACGGAAAAATAGAGCGTTTTAAGGCGCGCCTCGTAGCTAAGGGGTGCAGCCAAAGGTTTGGTATTGATTATGGTGAAACATTTTCACCGGTTGCCCGCTACTCTACCATTCGCTTAGTGATGGCACTTGCTGTGCAATGGAAAATGCATATGCATCAGGTAGACATAAGCTCAGCATATTTGAATAGTGATATACAACATGAAATTTACATCAGACAACCTCAAGAATTTGTTGACGAAGAGAGACCTGATAAAGTATTGAAGCTGCATAAGGCTATTTATGGATTAAAACAGTCCGGTAAAGAATGGAATTCAAAATTGGATACAGTTCTTAAAAGTTTTGGCTTTGAGCAGTGTGCAAACGAACCATGCCTCTATAAGGCCACACGTGAAGACTTGATTCTAGTGACAGTTTATGTTGATGATTTAATAATTGCATCAAAAAACAAAGATCATGTACTAGAAGTAAAAACATTATTAGCGGAAAAGTTTTCCATCACAGATGGGGGACAGTTACATCATTACCTGGGTTTCGAGATAGAAAGAGAAGGTGAAACTGGTACAATATCCATTTGCCAATCGCAGTACATCAAAAATTTACTCAAGGAGTATGGAATGCAGGACTGCAAGCCAGTATCAACACCGCTCGAAACAAATTTTCAAGTGAAATGCGATGACAACTGCGAAGAAATACCCCAGAAGGACTACCAATCCATCATTGGAGCGCTCATGTATCTTGCCATTACGACTAGGCCAGATATCCTCCACTCGATATCTAAACTGGCACAGCGAAACGTCAATCCACACCGCGAACACATGCAAGCCGTGAAAAGAATACTACGTTACCTTCATGGTACTATGAACTGGAAAATTATGTTTAAAGCTGGTATACAATTAATTGAGGGTTATGTAGATGCAGATTGGGGAGGTAATTCTCTTGACCGCAAA
Organism: Panzeria rudis; assembly: GCA_956483635.1. NCBI lineage: Eukaryota > Metazoa > Arthropoda > Insecta > Diptera > Tachinidae > Panzeria > Panzeria rudis. The sequence goes on from OY101449.1 coordinate 103,062,874, forward strand.
TCATACACGGGCTTTATATTTTATGTTGGGTGCTGTCCTGTATCATGGTCTTCGTCGAAGCAGTCATGCGTGGCTCTCAGTAGCACTGAGGCCGAATATATGGCCATGTCTGAGGCGGCAAAGGAAGCTGTGTTTTTAAAGCGACTTCTTGAAGAAATTGGGTATGCATCTGGCGAAGCAGTTCTTCTTAATGTCGATAACCAGGGTGCACAAAAACTGGCATCTAATCCAGTTTTTCACAAGAGGACAAAACATATTGATGTCAGATTTCATCACGTCCGCGAGGTTATACGAAATAATGACGTACTTCTCAAGTATTGCCCAACAAATGAGATGATTGCCGACATCTTGACTAAAAACTTGGCGAAAACTAAACACGATTATTTTTCTAAATTAATGAAATTTGAACAAAGTAATTTTTGAATGTAAAACACCATTCACATTAAGAAGGAGTGTCGGAAAATGCACTTGATTGGCATCACTGATTTTTATAATGTGAACGTTGTTACATTTTGTATTCTTTTTGACTATTCATTCTCTTTTTTGATCTCAACAAGTAAAGATCCTTTTTTATATAAATTTGACTTTTAATTATATCCAAATAAATAAATGAACTTTAACAATAAAATTTAAACACACCTAAAATCGAAAAATATGTGCAAAAATATGCATTTATATACGAACAAAGTACCAAAACTAAAATAATATGAAAATATTTAATTTTAATTTTTTATTATTACACTGATTCACAAAATTTCAACTTTTTACGATCACCTCAAAAATGAAATGTTTTCTAATTTTAATTTTTTATTATTACACTGATTCACAAAATTTCAACCTTTTGCGATCACCTCAAAAATGAAATGTTTTCTAAGGTAATTTGGGATCACTGAACACTGAACACTGGCATTCATTTATTTTTCTTAAGAACCGTTTTCGAGATATTCGCGAAAAACGTGTTTTTTTGCAGTTTAGAAGGCTGTTTCCAAAAATCTGGAGTACTGTTTACTTGAATTGAGCAAATTTGGCATTGTTGCATAGATATGTTTTTCCTCTTTCAGCCCATATTCAAAATGTGTTGATCCGATCAAAATTCAATGAGTTACAGGTCTTTAGATTTGAAAAAACTTTATTTTTTCCACGTTTTTTTTTTAAATTTACTATTTTAAGTAAGGCAAAATAAATTTGCTTAAATTTATTTTAGACCCACATTTTAAAGAAAATTTTTTTCCGAATATAGCAAGCGTAAAATTAGTTACGTCGGACCAAATATGAGAAAGTTACAACACTTTTAGTGAACACATGAAAATTTTAATTTTCATTCGTTGGTCCTTTGGTCAGAATGAGTTTTTGCTTCCATTCCATTACTTTTACTCGTTTGAAAAAGAAAGGTCGACATATCGCATATCAAAGTTACCAAAATTATATGTAGTTTTCAACACTGTATTTAAAATTTTTATAATTAAAATTTTTATGAAAGACTTACGGCAAAACAAGTGGAAAAATGGTGCTATGTGGTGTTTTGTGCATATTAAATTTTTTCTTAATGCTATAAAATCGTTCATTATTGATATTTTCCAATGAAATTTTGCAGTTATATAGGAATTTATGTGAAAACTATGACAATCATTAGAATTCATAAGAAAGTTTCAATAAATATATAAAATAAGTCGATTTCAAATGGGTGCATGCCCACCAAAAATTGTAAATTCGATTAAGTTGTTTTTCTAAAATCATGTCTCTGAATCATGTCTTGAGAAAAAAAGTTTATAGAGAAAACAATTATGGTGCTTTTTTTGGGCAAAAACTGTCATCAATTCAAAATTTTTCAATTTTCAAATTAAAGACTGTATATTTTCCCACTCTGAAAGAATACTTCCATCAACTATTTTTTTAACTATTCGAAATTTGGTCATGTAACTAACAAAGAAATAATTGTGACAATCGGTTATTTGGACCCGATATTTTAAAAATACTGGACCAAGGATTTGAAAAATTGAGAAATTTGAAATTAAAGTGAGTATACCTCACTAACCATACAAGATATTTGTTTAACCAAAGAGTTTTTTAGAACTTTACAACAAAGTATATAAGGACACAAAAAAATTTTGGAATCGAGTGAGAAACAGAAAAATGACAAGCGTTGAAAAATTTTACATGACCGAAGTGCACTACTTTGCACTTCATACCTCTGAACCTGAGAAATATGGGCAGCTCATCTTCCTAAATTAAATAAGAACACTCCTCTGATATCTCCATGTAGAGTTTTATACTGGTCGGACTAAAGAGTTGGAAATGGTTGATATATTTCCAAAATATTTAATTCTGCCCCACTGGCATTTTTCTTAAACTCATACTCCATACAAAATTTTTTTTATTAAAATTAAATTTCGGATGTTTTCACTAAATCCATTATAACTTTCTAAATTTTTGCCCGATGTTAACAATTTTACTTTTTGCACGTTGGGAACAAAAATTTTTTTAAGATATGGGTCAAAACAAAAGTTTTAAATTTTTTGTTTGCTTTAATGGAGCATTTCAAAATGATGAATTTTGAAAAAACGCAAAAGTAAAGTTTTTTTTTCAAATATAAAAGCTTGTAATTCAGTGAATTTTTATCTGATCATCACAGTATAACTATGAACTAAAAGAGGAAAAACATATCTATCCAACAATCCCAAATTTGCTCAATTCAAACAGTACTCAAATCTTTACAAACTGCAAAAAACTATTTTTCGCGAATATCTCGAAAACGGTTCTTAAGAAAAATAAACTAATGCCATATTCGTGTTCAGCAGCCCCAATTTAGCTTAAAAAACATTTTTTTTTTTTGTGAAGTAGTGTTGTTAGAGAAGAAACATGAAACAAAGATAATTGGATCTATTATTTAATGCAACCGAACTTTTGTTGCGTTGAAAGTCGGCAACTGCAAATTAATGGTTGCCAGAAAAGCATTAAATAGCAACTGAAACTGGCAGCTCTCAGTTGACATCTCTAGTATCATTTTCAGCAACTGGCAATCCAACTGAGGCTCGGTTGTCAATACAGCTTGAGAATACATAAGCTTTTATATACAAAAGTTAATATAATATTATTTTTATAAGCTTATTCTACAATTGCTAGAATAAGATTATAGTAAGCATCCACATATCGCGACCTTAGTATTGTTTTGGCCCACCGATCATTTAAAAAAAATTGAGTTAAGTAAGGGGTATATATATTTTGAATACCCTCACGAAATTATTCCTGGTTTCTGAGATATCAAGCATTCATTGTGCTCGATATCATAATTTTTGATAAATTAAAAAAAAAAATTTTTTATAAAAAAATAAATAAAAGAAATCAAGTAAAATACCAAGTTTCAAATATCTTTTCTAATACGCTTATTTTCAATAAAAAGTAGAAAATTTCATCTCAATAACAAGTTACTCAATACACAGCAGTTAGTATACACATGAAGCAACAAAAGCTACTTTTTACAAATAAAATAAAAAAGTGGCTACTGGAGCACAAAACAAGATATTTTACTTTCAATAAAAATATGTTAATCGGATTGATGAAAGTTCACAAAAATGTACATTTTTCTTCAAAACATATGCCGGAAGCAGTGGTGAGAATACAAAAAAAAACCTATCGGATATATTTTGAGAAAACTTTATGTAAATCTTCTTTGTTGTTTTCTCCATTCCGACTTTTTGGCATATGGGACAAAACAATACTAAGGTCGCGATATAATATATTCAAGAGGGTTCCGTTTTGATTTTTTCTACAATTGTTACGATATCCATTTTTAATATATTTTCAATACTCTTTCAAGCTTAATGTGCTGTTTCCATAATGCAAACAAGCGACTTGAGTAAAAAATTTGTATGGAAATCGCTGAAAAAACTGAGTGCTCTTCATATTAATTTTATGAAAGCAATGCTTGTTTGCATTGTGGAAGCAACACGTAAGGCTTACGTTATTAAACTTATTATATTTTTCTCAAACCATTTGATATGTTGGGATACGTTATACGACAAAATTTAAACGAGTTCTAAATTTGAACTACAATGAAACCTCTCCTAACGGTTACCTCCCATAACCGGAAACCTCTCTTAACCGGACAAATTCTTTAGCACCGAGATTTTCAAAAGTTTTTCCATACAAAATATATTCCCATAACCGGATACTCTAATAACCGGACGCAGACACAAAATTTTAGAAAATTGTACTCAAAATACCTCTCATAAGTGAACAGAAGCGTTGAAATACGCCAGGATTTTATTAAATGTTTATGTAGTTCGGCTTTTTTCAACTATGATTAATATTTCTGTTAATGCCAACGGCATTGGAAATTCCGACGTTTCGACAAATCGACATACTGGAATAAATGTTCATTAAAAGATGTTTGTTAGAGCGGCTGGCTCTGAAATATAAAAAATGTACATTGATTGGTTCGTTAAGCAACATTTTTTGAGTCACAATAGGCTAGTTCTCCATTGCTTTAATAATATGTAACATTACATATAAAATAAAATATTTTAAATAATAAATATGTTCCTCTCTCATAAACGGACAAAAATACTGCGATGGCGAGTGTCCGTTTATGAGAGGTTTCACTGTTTTAGTATTACTAAAAATTTCACGGTGAAAATTTAAAACCTTAATTCTCCTTTATTGCTAACTTTTCTTATCGTGAAATTAATTTTAAAAAATGCATTTTATAGATAACATTTGCTAAAAATAAATGACTTTCATAAATAAAATGTTTTTTGAGCAATCACAGATTTTTTCAATATTAGGTGTGTTTGAGTAGTTTTCCAGTAATATTCAGTAACTTGAATATATATTAAAAATCGATTTTATTTAAAAGTAAACGAACGCAACTCATTATAATTTGTACAAATTATTACAATTTATCAGCGACTTCACCACAGCTATTATCTTTGAGTTGTGTAAATAAATAACATACATTAAAATAAACAAACTATAAAAACTCTGCCGTAGTAGCTAAAACTCAAATAAATAAAGCTAAAAGTTAAACAATTTGACTGATTTACGAAATGATAAAATATTAAGATAATATTTAGCAAACAGATATGAAGCAAGTCATCTCAAAATACAAAAAAAAAACAAATTAAGTACATTTGTAATTTTGTCCTCCTATTGTTGCTTTTTGAAAACTTTTGCTTTAGAGCCTTATAAGCAGGTTTAGAGAACTATATGCATATGCTCCTCTTCATTCTTCTCTAAGTGAAAGTAATACTCTGTAATAGCATGTAATGATCAAAAACCATACATTTACATATCTGGTTTTTTTAACTAAAATTTACTGTTTCAAAACTTTAAAACTCAAATTCGGTTCACAAAAGCAGAAACATGCGTTTTAAAAACACCCTTGTGGCCTTGCCATTAATCTAAACTGTAACCATATAAGCTGTATCTGCATAATAGTATTTTAACCGGCTTTAAAAGGTTATCTATTCGTTCGCATTTTGTTATGTTTGTTCCCTCTACAAAATAGGAAACTGCAAGTCCTAAGAAATTTTGCTATTAGTGGATTTAATTTTTCTAAATCGAGTAATTTGGAATCGAATCAATTAACAGAGCAAACAGAACTCATTTGAAAAAAAATTTTTATATCTTTTTATGATTATGGAAGACATATCGAATCGATCGATTTTAATTTAGTTTCCTTTGTTTGAAAGGTGACTTGATCTTAACTCTTCTAATCTTAATTTGAAAAAAATTGGTCAAACCATTTTGAAGTTATCATCTTCGGGGGTTTTTAAAATATCTAATTTAATGTTATTCGGTTATGTTCTGTATTCCATGTGGAATTAAAATGTGTGGAATTATCAAAACATTGTTGTTATAAATATTAATTTACAACAATAATGCTTTGATAATTCCGCACATTTTAATTCCACATGAAATACAGAACATGGCCGATTATGTATATATTCTTTTAAATAAAATTATTAATTTAAATATATTTTCTGTCTATATTTTCTCAGACATTATAAAAGAAAAAAAAATTATTTATTTCAAATGACCTTGAAAGTCTGAATTTTTGGAATAAAACCGAATAATATCGAAATCATAGAATTATAAGAAGGTCCAAGATAAAATTTAATTTAAACATTTCAACATAAAAATATTACTTTAATTATTTTCTTTTGGATGATAATTTGGGGATATTGTAGGGTATTTTATCAAAACTAGAACTACAAGATGGTTTTTTTAAGACAATCGCTTCAACGTTTTTGAACCAAATTTACGGCTTTGAAACGGCTTATTTACCAGTTGAGATGATTATATTCACCTCCTTAATGCGTTGTCCTTAAGTAAGCAAAATTAACAATTCGAGTACAAATAAATTATCAACTGTTAAACAAACCCACCTGAAAACCTGAACAATTCCGTTCACCTTGCTTTGGTATAACTAAACTGCCGTAAATCCAATCTATTATGTTTTTACGCATTTCAGGGGTTAATAAGTGAAGGGAATTCAAAACATCTAAACCACAAACAGCAAAAAATGCTATAGTGCCTCTGAAAATTGTAAAATTATGTAAATATTTGCTATTTATCTAACATATTTTGTTGTTGAACATTAACATATTTACCTGGTGGAGTCGTGAGAGGCCAAACGAGACGGTAACAAATGCAAAAATCTAACAAAATATTTGGCATGTTTAGATAGCAAAACAGGCGCTGTATCTGCTATGGGACCCTCAATATTTAAAGCATCATAAGACATGTTAAAGCAGGCAACCAGGAACTTTTACTTTTTTATAACAATGACTAATATGTTTTAAAATTAAGTGATTAAAATACCTTAAACCATTTAACAAATAATCCAACCGGTTAATGTTTTTTGTTTCACGCAAATTAATTTTTTTAGAAATTTGTTCGCACTATCTTTCCTTTTCAAGCATTTATTTGTTTTTGATAGCAGTCGCTTTAAAAGGTTAAAGAAATAATTATTCTTTTTTTATTTGAAATTACTCCGTGCCCCTAAACAGTGCTATGATGGGAGGAAAGAAATAATTTAACAAAACAATTTTAATATCGAAAGCAACAAGAAGTATAATTGAGTAAATTTAATTTAATTTACTAAATTATCATGATACAATTATACAGGTACATGCATTAGCTAAAAATTCTCGTCAGCTGTGTTTTGTATGTACGTGTTTGGTTGGGTGTACAACGAATTTTGTTGTTGCTCAGTATGTAATTTTTGACAACTCAGATAACATTTGACTAACTAGATGAGAAAAATTTTCTAATGCATGTACCTGTATTATTGTATCATGGTAAATTATCATAAATTTGTCAAACCAGGTGTCAGCCAGACAGGGCTGTCAGATTTTTTCCGACATATTCCGCCAAATTGATTTTAAAAATAGCCAAAAGCAATAAAATTACTACGTCTCCACGTAGTAATTTTTATTGCAACAATTGCCAAGCTTCATATAAAAAATACACACAAAAAAAAAATTATGTAATTTTCAATATGAAATTTGGCAATTGCCGATAATAAAAATTGCTACGTGGAGAAGTATGGTAATATTTATTTGATAATAAATTTGTTCCTATATAACCCTACGTCTATACCATATATATTTTTATCATGACAATTGTCAAATTCCATATAGGAAAAACCGCTAACATAAAACAAATTATTTTTCAATATAAAGTTTGGCTTTAGTCATGATAAAAATATATCAGGTATAGACGTAGGGTAATACTCTTTTTAATATAAATTTTTATACGATAATCGTATAAAAATTTTGCCGGAAATCGCCAAAAGTAGAAAAAATCGCCAAATATTATTTATTGTAAATTTTTCTCATCCAAATTCAAAAGCCATTGATGACTATAATTGATTAAAGAAAAATCATTACAATCACACTGTTTTAATATCTTGCAGACGGGTTTTGGTGGGGTTTATATATGCAAACGACGAATTAATATATCTGAACTACAAAAATTTTGTAGTTCAATTTTGTTAAAATAATAACCATTAAAATCGCCAAAAACTATATTAATCGCCAGAAAAACGTTTGGCGAGAAAACGCAATATCTGACAGCCCTGCAGCCATAGTTGTCAGATTAAATAGGGATGAATTCGTCAAATTTCGACCGAAAAATCGTCAAAACGTCTAAATAACTTTTCGAAATCGTCAAATTCGAATTCGTCCTAAGTAAAAAACACTATTTCGAGGTTAATAAAACAAATTTTGTGTCGAAATCAGCGTTATAAAGAGAATAATAATGTATATATAAACAGTATTTAGTGTATAATTTTAGAAAAATTATATACATACATAAACATTAATTAGAATTTAATGAGAGGCTTAGTGCAATAACTCGGCAAGCCACAAAAACAAAATATTGAATAGTTCAACTTTTAAGTTTAAACAAAATTTTAAATTGTATGGTTTTTGGAATTTTCTACTTTGAATACGCAGCATTATTATTTGCAAAATACTAGAGTTTATCAAAAAATGTGTCTAGGATGCATATATATGGCAAGAGAATGAGCACATAAATCCAATTTTTGATTTTAAGTGGCTTACGAGTTAAAGCCCTTCATGTATTCACTTGTAGCATTTAAATTTTTTATGTGCATACATATGTACATACATCTCTCTCTCTATTAATGTGATATAGCCATATAGACCATGATTCACTATCCTACAGAATCGTGCGATCTGCCAAATATGACATTTGTCCAGAAAAGTATGGAAAGAAAAGATTTTTTTCGGCCAGTCGTGCGATTTGGCAAAATTTTATGAAAAGTTTCATAAAATTATAGATTTCATGCGATCCATGTGTATACACAATTCCATGGTGTAATAAGCAGGCACTGAAACCATGAAAAGAATGGGTTCAGGTTCGGGTTCGGTTCAGGGTTCGGGTTCGGTTCAGGGTTCGGGTTCGGTTCAGGGTTCGGGTTCGGGCTTAAATCCAAAATTTAAACAAGCGCAACTATTTTGCTTAATAGTAAAATACATAAATCAATTTTACATTCACGTTTATACGTTTAAACTAGGGATGTAACGAATACCGATACCGATACCGATATATCGGCGATACTTCAGATTTTCCGATACATCGGTATCGGCGATATTTTACTGTCGATACGCCGATACTTTAAAAAATTTTTTTCAGAGTTTTTTTTTAACAAATAATTTATTTTCGTTCGATTTTACCATGAATTAAATTCACTTCGTTATTTTTTAAATCCTATTAATATCAATTTTAAAAATTAATAGTATTTTATGCTGTTATTTTGTAAAAAAATTTTTTTTGTTAATTTTACCATGAATTCAAATTCAAGTCGTTGTTTTTTAAATCTTATTCCAGCAAAAAAAGACACTCCAAAGTCATGAAAATGTAGAATTCGCGATCTGGAAGTATTGCAAATTTTGATAATTTCTAATTAGTTTTACATATCCTTGCCATTGCAAGAAGTTCTGTTTTTCGGCTACCAATCATCGAATTGAAAGCGATGCTAGGACAAATTTCTTTTTCGGTATTCTATAATGATTTTTCCTCAAGGAAAAAGGATAAAAAATTACCCATTTTCAAAATTTTTTTATGTAAATTTAAGTGAATATATATAAACTTAGAAGTCTTTTTTAATAAATAAACTATTAAGTTATAGAAGAATATTAGTTGATAAGTGCCCTTTAAAAAAATCAATTTTTTAAAAAGCATGGCGAGTATTTTTTATAAAGAAATTAAACATTTTTTCTTGCTTTTCTACTAATTATCTGCATATTTTTAATATAAATTTTTTGGAAGCAAAGAAATGTAGCTCCTTAAAAATTACTTCCAATGTTTTATCAATTTTAAATATTCTCTCTTATAATGTAATTTTTTATAATAAAAAATTGCACTTGAGTTTTGTTAATCTAAACTTGAACTCAATTTCAATATTCGTATCGGTATCGGAATCGGTATCGGCGATATTTAATTTTAAATATCGGTATCGGTATCGGATCGGTAAAACGGCGTATCGTTACATCCCTAGTTTAAACACTATCTTCCCAGTTCTGTAAATCGAGTCGTTTTAAAAACGCTCGATTTAGAAAAATTAAATCCACTAATAGCAAACTTTTTTCATACTTTTCTGCAATTTCATATTTTTAAGCTCTCATATCTGAAATTAATTTACTATATACGATTTAAAATACATCAATGTGGGGCATTATTTATTTTTGGAAACCGAGAAATTTACTTGGATTCAGCTTTCCGAACAGAGCCGTATATTATTTTTCTTTTTAATTTAATTAAATTTAACTTATTTAGCTTAAAAAAATACTTATTTCAACTTTGTAGCGTACGTACCGCATTGACATAAGAAATTATTAGAAATACCCAGAACAAGAAAAAGCAAAAAATTTTTGCAACCATTCGGCACTTTTTAAAATTGCAAAAAGCTTTCGGGGCAGTGATGTTATATGTAGGGGAAATCCCTATTCGTAGGGATTTTTGTCTAAAAAAATGATCGTAGGGAAAAAAGGACAGATTTTTTCAAATCATTAATATAAATAAAAAGTAAAAAAATGGTGTCAACACATAATTCTTAAAAATCAATAAATTTAAGATAAAAATCGTCCAGTCGTCAAAATGCCATTTTCGACACCCAAAATCGTCATATCTGGCATCCGTTCCTTCAGCACCTGATAAATATACTAGCTCTGTATTAATTAACAGCTGTTACCGTTACACTTAATTTATTCCGAACACTTCCACAAGAAAGTTTTTCATAATTATTGTAGGCACATGAGATTTTGTTAAAAACTTTCACGGAATCAAAGGCAGTTCTTAAAGTTATAATTTAGAAATGCGTTTAACACAATTTCTGAGGTCAAAAGTAAAAAATTTCTCCAATTTCCCGAAAGAGTACATAGAAAGAAGTAAAAGACAGGTAATGCGTAACGCAGTAAATTTAATTTTGTAAGATCACTAGTAGGAAAAACTCAAATTGTGATATTCACTATTAATTAAAGGTGTATTATGAAACTCCCAAAGGTGTTCCACAATATTTAAATCGTACGGTAGAACGCAAACGTTACCGTTATACCATGAACCGCCCTTGGACTGGACAATTCCGTCAACAAAATATGCCGGGTACAATGCGTAAAAAAGTATTTGTAACGCCCATAGGTAACATAAACTAACAAATTATTATTTAGTTTAATTTTTAATTAATAAAAAGCTCATTTGATTTCACAGAGGAATGGGGCTTCTTCCGCGGCGATCGCATTGAAGTTTTGGTAGGCAAAGACAAGGGCAAACAGGGTTATGTTACACAAGTAATACCCGAACGTAATTGGGTGGTAGTGGAAGGTTTAAATTGGCACTATAGGACCGTTGGAGGCGAAAATGATTTTCCTGGAGTTTTGATTAAATCTGAAGCGCCTTTAGATGTATGTCAAACAGTTATACAATGCATTTATTTTATAATTTGCGCATGATTTTTATAAATTTTAAGGTTACCAAAGACTTACGTCTGATAGACCCTTCGGATTTGCAAGGGTGTGACTTTGAATGGCGTTATACAGAAGAAGGCGAAAAAGTGCGTGTATCAGTGCGGACAGGACGCTTAATACCCATTCCAGAATCTAATAATCAAACACATGACTATAAGACCAAAGCAGCTTATCTTGAAAGAGAGAAGGATACACCAGGTGAGTTTGTATGAACGGAATATATAAATTTAATTTTACATTATTTTAAAAATTATTTTTAGTCCCTGGTTTTTTCTATCGAACAAGAATTTTATATTTTAAACTCCATACTTATTTCGAATTTGTAACTTAAGTTTTAAAATAACGAAATTATTTTACTGGACCCAGGGAGTTCTCTATTACCGTCATTGTAAAAAAGTTTAATAAACCAAAACCCGACTACTCAAAAATTGTGCGCTGAAAAGTACAAGACAATAAAGTATCGGAGGTTGTATGCCACCTATGCATGTTTTACACTATCTCACAAGCCATTCGACTTCTGTAGAAAATGCAGCCCTGATCTAATGAGTTTATGGAAAGTTTTGAACAAGCAATAACAACACATTATATCAGGGTTGCATTTTGTGCAGAAGTCGAACAGCTTGTATAATAGTCTAAAAACAGCTCTAGTACTAAAGCTGTTTTTAGATTATTTTAAAAGCTGTTCGACTTCTGCACAAAATGCAATCCTGATATAATGTGTTGTTATTGCTTTTTTTTAAATTTCCATAAACTCATTTGATCTGGGATGCATTTTCTACAGAAGTCGAACGTCTTGTGGGATAGTGTAAAACAGCTCTAATGCCTGTTTTATACTATCTCAGAAGCCGTTCGACTTCTGTAGAAAAAGCACCCTAATGAACTTATGGTAAGTGTTAAAAAAGCAATAACAACACATTATATCAGTGTTTCATTTTGTGCATAAGTCGAACAGCTTGTATAATAGTCTAAAAACAGCTTAATAGGCTTTTTACATCTACCCACATCTTTCATCTTTCATCAATTCGCCAAGATGTTATCATCTTCCCATAAGAATTGTACAGGGCTAAATATGTACATCTTTCTTCATCTTTCGAAGATGTTTCTATCTCATTTTGTTTAATATTACATCTTTCGATAATTTTGGTGTCATCACTAGCAAAATGACATTAGATTGGAACAAAATTAAAAACATGTGTGTGAGCCAGTGAAGGAAAAGTTGATACGATCGTACTTTTTTATAATATATGATATTAAAAAGTGGTGGCATGCAATAACGTCCATGGAAATAATGACCATGGACGTTATTTCCACGTTTCATAACAAAAAATCGTTACGCAGCGAAGCCACTTTTCGACATAACCAGACGAGAAAATCCTTAAGACCGGCCGAAGGCGGGCTAGGAAACCAGTACACCGGATATTATTATATTCTTTTCGAAATGGAAATAATGCCCATGTACATTTTTCCTTTCTTATGTGAAAAAATGTCTACGGACATTTTTCCATGAACGTTATTGCATGCCACTTTAAAAATACCGTGTTATTTCACTGATTCACTTTACTACTCTCCAAATAATATCACTGCTGTATATAAATTCATTAGCTTTTTCTATATTCTCTAATTTTTTAATACAATTGAACATTACTGAAGCCTTAAATTCAATATAGCCCGCTCAAATAAGGTAAAAAATTGCTAAAGCTAAGATGCTACTATCGGCACAGTGTACCGATTTTCGTCGGCGGCCGCAATATCCATCTGTAAAAACCCCCTATGATCTTTTATATCAACTAAGACTGAGGCATTTTCAAAACGCACTTTGAGATTTATAAGTCTTATAAGCTGGTTTTGAGGACTACATTCGCCTATCTCATTCTTATCTACAATAACTAATATAATACTTTATAATAGCATGTAATACCCAAAAACCATAAATTAAGCTCCAAAATTGAGAAACGTGCGTTTTTAAAATGCCGGTGTGACCTCAGCCTTACAAAGAAATAAGGCCGTAATTGTTCTGCACTGGTAATAACGCAATTTTAAATTGTTGCGCAATTATTTGAGAAATAAGTCCGTTTGGCTTTAATAGATATGACTTCATTGCGCTGGCGAAAATCGGTACGTTGCTACTATAGCGGGATCTTCGCTTAAGTCTTTGAACTTGAGATAAAAAACTGAAATTACAAATCTAATAATAGCCAAATATGTGTTCTGTATATCGCACGATACAGTAAAACCGAATTTAAGTTCGAATAAAATGGTCTGAGCCTCGAAATGTTTTTATAAATAAATCAGCGTAATTGGAAATCGATCGATTTACATCACATGTCAGACAATTTTATCTTGGTCTTGTATAATAACAGCCTTATTTTTAAAAAATATTTTATGTTTATTAAGAGCTTATTTGACAATATATACAATAGTTGTCAAATAACGCTTCAATAAACATAATATATTTTTTATAAATAAGGCTGTAAGTCTCCAAAGTATCACGTAGTACACGAGACTACGTGATACTTTGGATTACAAAATATCAGAAGTCAATATCCACAAAAATCGGTGTTTTTACGGTTCCGATACACCAAAAGTGTAAAGGAACCCTATTGCTTTCGCTACGCTGTTCGTCCGTCTGTCTGTCACAGGCTGTTTTCTCGGGAACCGTAAGAGCTACGGACCTGAAATTTTCACAGAATATGTAAAACTTTGACCGCTACAACAATAAATATATGACAGCTAAAAAGTAAAGGGTGTTCTAAGGCGAGCAACGAAAAATGTTGAAATACTAATGTAATATGCAGACACTTATATATATAGACACTTTAAATTTTCAAAGTTCGTGTTAATTGGTGTAGTCTGTAGAATAGACTACACCAATTAACACCGATATTTCAAACAATAAAAATTAAAGGGTGTTCTATCAGTCAATGTAATTTTACTATGTAATTTAGACAATCTGCTCTATCTTCGGAACCGTAAGAGCTACGGACCTGAAATTTTTATAGAATATGTAAAACTTCGGCCGCTACAACAACAAATATATGACAGCTAAAAATTAAAGGGTGTTCTAAAGCGAGCAACGCAACATGTTGAAATACTAATGTAATATACAGACACCTTATATATAGAAACTTTAAATTTTCAAAGTAAGTGCTAATTGGTGTAGTCTGTAGAATAGACTACACCAATTAACACCGATATTTAAAACAATAAAAATTAAAGGGTATTCTATTAGTTATTGTAATTTTGACTATGTAATTGAGACAATATGCTGTATCTGGAAACCGTAAGATGTAAAATCTTGAAATTTTGAAACACGCTAAAACTAAAAACATCCAAAATTAAAAAATTTCAAAACGAAAAAAACGCTAAAATGAAAAAAGCTCTTAAAGAAAAAAAGCGCCAAAGTTAAAAAATCGCTAAAACGCAATATATCACCAAAATTAAAAAGATCGCCAAAAAAACTAAAAAATGTCAAAAATCGAAAAAGTCCAAAACGAAAAATCGCAAAAACTAAATAAATCATGAAAAAATCGCCAAAAAAAGAAAAAATCACAAAAACGAAAAAAAGAACACAAAAACCAAAAAAAAGCGCCAAAACTAAAAAAGCCAAAAACAAAAAAAAGAATCCCCAAAACGAAAAAAGTGTCAAAACAAAAAAAAAAATTGCTAAAACTAAAAAACCAAAAAAAACCGAAAAAATCCCCAAAAACGAAAAAGGGTCAAAACTGAAAAAATCGCCACAACTAAAATAAATCGCTAAAACTAAAAATATCGTCAAAAAGTGAAAACGTTAAATAAATGCCATAACCAAAAAATCGCCAAAACTAAACAAATCGGCAAAAAACAAAAAAGTTGCAAAAACAAAAAAAAAAATTTAAAAATAATTACGAAAAGCGCCAAAACAAAAAAAAAACCAAAAATCAACGAAAAATACTTAAAAAAATAATAACTAAAATTAAACAAGAAAGCACAACGAAAAAACTGCCAAAATGACAAACGGGGCAAACACAAAAAATGATATACATATGTGTATTCGTACGGAACCCTTCGCGTGGGAGCCAAAGTCGCACTTAATTTATTTATAAAAACTATAGAGAATACAATTTCCTACAAATTTTTTATACAGTTATATTTTGTAGGATCAACCGTTTTGAGATAAATGGCGGAGTAGAAAGGGCTACACCGCATTTGCATACACCTAGGACCACCCCAACCCTCCGGATAAAAATTAAAAGAATATATATGTACATATGTATATATGATTTCATAATTTCTAGTAATATTAACATATATGTAATTTTTCATCTAACGTTTTGTTTCGGTGTTACGGTGTTCAAAACTTTTTAAATTGATAATAGCTATCGCAATATGAAACCTGTGTTCATTACATCAAAGTGCATTAAAATACGTTTGGTCGAAATTATGTATGACCACATACATAATTTGAGCCGAATGAAATGTATGGTATATTTGCTCTTTTCGACAAAAATTAAAAAAAAACAAAAATTTTGTTACTCTTCGGGTCGAAAAAGTAGTCTAAAAAAATTATTTGATACTGAAATGAAAATATAATTTCCCATCCCTGGTGTGAGGCATTTTCATATGTATGTATGTAAATTTATAGACACATATTTTAAAAATAGTGGTACATGAAATAAATATTTATTTAACACGAGATTTTATTAGCTAAAAACATTGCATTAATTATTGTTTTTGTTATGTTAAATCGCAAACAATTAATTTGTTGTTTTTCTTAATAAACTTAAAATATTAATTTATTAAGCACAATATGACTTTTCATCAAACACGTGAAAATAAACATAAGACAGATGGAAGATGAAAGATTTTGCAAATGTAAACATGTTTTTTTCATTTTTTATCATTTTCCACGCATTCCTCTAAGATGTGATGTGGGTGAGTGTAAAATGCTATAAGTGTTGTTTACACTAGAGGGCACCATTATTACATTCATTTGTTATTAAGCGGCCTACTTATGCTGACTTTAGACGACATGTTTTTTACATATGGCTTGTTAGGTGTGTGAGACATATGTAACTTCGCATGTTTGTCAAAATTGTCAATTTACAGACGGTTTATAATATGTGCTTTCACACGTAAATGTGCAATTACATCTGACATAACCTCTGAGTGTTCACAACAGCTGAGTTTTTGCACAATTTTCGTAATTATATAAAGCGCTCTTTTCTTTTTAATGTTTTTTCAACTAAACCACACTTTTGATAATTTAATACAGCTGATGTCAGATGCATTGTCAGATGAAAATAGAACACGCTCTAATTGAAAATTTTTCATCTGACTTTGCTTCTGTAAATGTCATTTGACAATGTTTCATATGTTTCACACGGCATGTATCACTTTTGCAGTGGGAAATTTGACAAGTCAGATGTAAAATACATATCGTCTAAAGTCAGCATTACTTGCAATATAATTGTGCAATTTTTCGTATTGTACAATAATAATGTGTATGCCATATTCGAAGGTGGCACAATATATTGACAAAAATCAAAAGACTTTTGATTTTTATTGTACAATGAAGATACATGTTTTGTCGTTGAAATAGGCCTAGAAACTTGATTGGCTCTGTTGATAGCAGCGTTTAAAGTTTCCTCAAAAGTTTGCTCTTTTAGAACATCACTGTCATCTGAAACACATAATTCCCCATCTTCTTCGTCATTGGATGCATCAAAAAGACGTTCATAAATAGTTTCTGCATATGCAATTACAGCGCATTTTTGTGCATATTGAAAAACATTACAGTTGCTTTTACTAAAAAAGTTTGGTTCTTTTAAATAATTAATTAAAGAGTAAAATTTTTTTTCTCTTCGTTCTTCAATTCGTTGGTGTAATGCATTAAACATTTTTTGCCCAAGAGCGGACGGAACAGCTTTGATTTCCTTGCATAAAGCGATTAGAATAGCATCAGCTGCTAATAAATTTGTGCTTCTTCTACTCAAGGCTTCAACGGCTAACTGAATTGGTTTTAAAATGTGAAGCATATCGTCTAACGAAGCTACGTTTTCTTCTATCCACATATCTCCCGTTTCTAAATCAATAAGTGCTTTTTTGATTGATTTTTTCAAGAAAACAAATTTTTCAATCATAGGCACCATCGAGTTCCACCGCGTTACAATATCTAATTCAAGACAAATTTCCTTATTACATTCTGCCACCACATATTTTTGAAGTACGGCGTTTTTTGTTGGGCTTTTTTTTAAAAAGTTTTACAATTTTCCTTGTAGTAGCCAAAACTTCTTTAAAATTAACATTTATAAAAAACTCATTGCGCACATTATTATGGAAAACGTCATCAAAATTATCACAGTCATACGAAGAATCTGATTCACCATCATACGCTACAGTTATTTTTTTGTAAAAAACATCTATTACTGCCAAATGTATGGCGTGATTTAGGCAAAAAATGCCATCAACTGAGCTACTTCTAACAAATTTCTTCATAACATTGGGACCGTCAGTAGTTGTGGAGACTATGTGCTTTTCAAATTGTAAATTGTATTCATTTAAACGACTTTCCATTAGCGCTCTTAGCTCAGTAGCTCCACATTTGCCAGGTATATAAATCATTCCAAAATTAAAAAATGAGTTTTCAACACCAAATATACAAATATTTAGGTATCTTCAGTTTTTGAGACTTGTCCATTCATACATTGTTAATGAAAATCTGCCTTGTTTTTTTAATATTTCATTTAAATTATTTATTACCTTTTGTTTCACATCAATATATTTGCTTATAATTAGCTGCTGCACTAAGCCTTCCGTTTTTCGTAGAGCCAAGCCTTGACGAGCCATTGATTCCCTTATAAACTCACTCCTGGTGATAGATCTAATAGAAAAACCATCCACTGAGGCTAATTTCGCTACGATGTCACATAAATCCTTCTTTTTTCCAGCATAAATATCTAAAGTAGTCTGCATTTTGTTTCCCTTTTCTTGCTTCTGATTTTTTGTTGGCTCTTGATCAAAGGATTCTTGGTGCCGAGACTTCAAACGGCGTAATAATCCGCTGGTACTTTGTCCTTTACAGGAAATAATTTTCGAACATAGTGTACATATCGCTGTTTCATCATTTTTCCGTTTAAAATACCTCCATACAACTGATGTCTCCATCTAGAATAAACATATGTATGTATTGAACACACAATTAAAAGAACCAAGTTTATATCTTACCTTCGATCTTGAAACAGCCCAAACGTCGAATAATAGTTTTTTTTAAACACAGGTAATAACCAAATTCAGTTATGGTTTTCAATTTAACTAGAAAACAGAGTATGAAAAAGAATTGTCAAAATGAAAATCAAATTCTTTTATATTTGGTCTTAAATGGCACTCACTCTGAATTGATATCAATGGAGAGAACCTGCATGAGACACGAACCCCAAGTAGTTATGTGAAAAAATTACTAATACACATTTATAGCCTTCTTTACTCTCTATCAACTTACATAGATAATATTTAATGGAGAACGATGCCAATTTAAAGAAAATTGAACATTTTTGATCTGCAAAATCATCACTTTTTATGTACATAAATAGAATTTTAGTCCCGGGAATTTCCGGATAAAATTCCCGGGAAAGCGGGAAAGGAAAATGAGTGATTTTCCCGGGAATTCCCGGGACGGGATTTCCCGGGAAAAAACTCTAGTTTTCACTGTCCGAACGGCCAAATTTTTCTTTGAATGTTCAATATTTACATGCTTTAGAATTTCTTTCTTATATAAAAAATAATTTGATCGAAAAATTAAATTAAAAATGAACTTAAGCCAAACTAATTTAATAACTTTGGATAAAAACCATACAGTTCGACTAAAAATTCATAACTCAATTATTAAAAACTCTAAAGGCACTTAGCTAAACATGAATGTGTACTGTTCCAAAAACTTGGGCAAAATAAACATTCAATAAAATCCCAGCATTGAGAATATCGATGATATCCCACGCTGGTAAGACCGAAATGGAAAAAGCTTAAAATAGTTGAACATGTTAAGAAAAAGACAGTTAGTGAAGTTCCGAACATTTAGACAAAGTTCAGTAAGGTGCGACTCGCCGCAAGATCACGACAGTGTGTTAACTGATCTGACTAATATTAGTAGGATTTTCGCTACAGTGTTGTTGCCATTGTCAGCGGTAGTGTGGGTAATGGACTCTGATGAGTAGAGTTGGTGGTCACGAAACAGCTATCAGTTCAACCTTCCGTACAGCCAAATTTTTCTGTGAATGTTCAATATTTACATGCTTTAGTTTTTCTTTCTTAAATAAAAAATAATTTGATCGAAAGATTAAATTAAAAATGAACTTAAGCCAAACTAATTTAATAACTTTGGATAAAAACCATAGAGTTCGACTCAAAATTCATAACTCAATAATTAAATTTGGCTCTCATTAAACCTAATCCTTAGATTTTTAATTAAATCGCTGGCAATAGTATTATTGTTATCAGCGTTGTCAACTTTTAAATTTCAAAAAGCACTGAAACCAGGAAAAAACACTTAATTTTTGAAAAAATGCACTAAATTAATATTTTTCATTTTATATAAAAATAATATAATAAAAATAATATAATATAATAGTAAGTATGTATTTGATCATTTCATAAATAAAAAGGCATAATTTTTGATGTATTAAAGGACATATCGCATATGCACTCTAAAACTGACACAAACAACTCACTTTATGGTAATTTCTGAATTCTGAAGATAAAAATATATAAGGATCTGCTAATTAAATCGAGATACATCAGCTAGTATTTCATAGGTTTCACAAGATGAATATTTTCGCTTCAGGGCGATTTTTATGTGAAACAAAGCGTTAAACGTATGTAAAATGCATGGACATTCTGTTACGTAGTTTAGACTTGCCCTCCAGCCACACGTACACTATGTGTGAGACTCACATCATATCTATTTAGCCGCGAATCACACACTCAAACAAAGAATAACATAGGGTATGTTTGGCAACCACTGCTGTAAATTGAAACATTCAACTTGAAAGAGAAATTGAAAGCAAGTTCGCATCAATTTTAAAAAGTATGAGAGTGTTAGTTAAAAAGTGTGCGTCTATTAAAACTTGAAAGGCAAAACCTGATCGTCTAACCCAAAAGATAAATAGACGCATCAAGCTAAGAACGCGTGCAACTTTTGCGTTTGAATACTGATGTGGAAAAAGTTTGATGGTAATATTTGCTAATGACTTAAACGGGCTTATATCAACAGAATGTTTATATTTTACTTGGACAAAACTAAATAGATATGTAAATAAATTTGTTTATTCTTCTAAAAGGGTAAAAAAATAAGTTTAGCAAAGGTTGCATTAGCAAAGAATTTTACACTTGAAAACAAATATTTTTTTTAAATAAATAAAGTTATTTTTGCATTTTGTGCTCAGTGCCACCGTTACAAATAAAAAGCACCGAGTACTAACTTAAACATTTTTCGCGTCAAAAAGTTGAAAAAGCACTAAAACCGGTGCGAAAAGCACTGAGTTGACGACGCTGATTGTTATACAACAATTAATAATTCCCTCAAGTTCAATTAGAGTAGCAGAGTCTTTACTAAACTCTTTTATAGCCACGTCCAAAGATTTTAAAGATTTACTTAAGCTAAGATCACTGAACACACTTCTTTGTTTGTATGAAAAATAATTTCTAAACACATACCTTTTATAAATGAGACGAAACAAATAATTAAACACACAAAAAATACGTATAATACTACAAAATATTTTAAATTAACCGATCAGTTAATCGGGTACTAATTAACCGGTTAACCGATTAACGGTTAACCGAATGAATACCCTACTACTTTAGATGCTAAAATATTTTTTCATTTAGTTTTAACATTTACACCTGTTTATTTTTTCTTCCAGCCACTGTCGTTGAAGAGATAACCTTCCAACCAAAATTAAGTACATTTGAAATGGACATTATGGAAGAAATGGAAATCAAAGAGGATCGCATACCCAGAAAATCATACTGGTATTAGTTTAATTTAAAACACTCTTGAATTATTTGTTATACAAAGTTAATTGAATTAACATAAACTTTATTAAAAAAATATATATCAAAAAACAGATAACAATTATAAAAAAACATTTCTATATACGTGCGTTTGTAAAAATATCCTCACGATGATCTCTTAAATTTTTAGCTAAATTGTGTACCGTTTTTTCGGCTGTATCGAAATCATTCCGCAAAGTCTTGTTAAAAGTTTCATATAACCAAGCAGAAGCTTTCGAGATGTTCGATTCATATGTCACAAATACCTTTGAAGAGTGTTCGTATCTGGCTATGTTGACTATATCGGTTACCATGTAATTGTTGCAGTGCTTAACAGCTAAAACTTGACGGTTACTTATGTGTTTTATTTCGACATGAGGCAAGGAACAAAGAGCACATTCCAAAGATACTAGAGAGGATTGTAAGTCTTTGCGACAAGATAAAGCTGTTTCGAGTTTTTCCTTGGGATTTCTAATATTAAATTAATAAAATTAATGTTTTTGAGTTACATATTCATTGATTTATAACTTACACAATTGTTTTAACTTTTCGCCACTGCTTAAGACTTTGAGATGCAGAATTAGCGCTAGTTCGTAGCAAAAGACCACATATGCGCCATTGTTCTAAAGTACTTCCTAATTTGTCTCTTACATTGCGAGTCGCCTCCAATTTAGAATCTAAATTTTCTTCCAAACGACTCATATAAGTGCCGCCACTGATGAAAGCTAAAAAGGAAATTTATGTATTTATCAATGAACAGTAAAGTTTTTTTACGATATTACTTTTGTCGAACTTTATCTCCGCATCCTTTTATAGATGGTTTTAGAGTTAAGAAGTGATCAAATTAATTTCAACATGCAGTAATAGTATCGCTATAATTCGTACTGCGTTAATTCGGAAATCTAAATAATTTGTATCAAACTGTTGTTCCATTAAAAATCACTTTAATTCGCCAAAATTCCGTACAATTTGGTCCCCTCTCTAATTTCTATTTATTTTTACAATAAACTTAGAAAGAGTTATTGAATGATAATATGTAACTAATGGTGAGCTTACAAACAATAAAGCATACGTTTTTTAAAGATTAAAAATACTTAAAAAAATATAATATACCTTGCTGATCTTTGCTGTATAATTTTCAGTGACATTCACTGTACGATTTTGGATTTTTTTTCTTTATTTGAAATGATATACTTCCAGATTAGTCATGTTGAAAAGTGGACAGCGTCACGCCCATACAAATTACGTACCTATTCTTTTACAACTACTTCTACTTAACTAATTCTTCTGAAACTTTTCACACACATTAAGTTCCCGTTACAATAACATGCAATGTAAACCTGGATGAATTCGTAAATGCAGTAAATTTGTGCAACCGGTCTGCAAACTATTGCAACAGTTAAAAAAATGCTGCTGTAGTTGCAAGAATCTGCGGCTGCACTGTCAATTGTTCACATAAAGAAACTTTTGACGGAGAAAAGTATTGCGAAGCGCTGATTTTCGAACGCAGAACTTTGATTATTGCACAATTACTGCATTTACGAATGTACCCTCTATTTTTCAACTCTTCCACTAAACCCACGCAGATTAAGTTCTCGTGGGAATACAACATTATGATTCGAAAAGTGGGAAATGCCACACCAATGCAAAGTAAATATTCTTTCCAACTATCTACTTCTATTAAACCGATTCTTAAGTGCCTTTTCACACTATGCCTTTTTAGCCTGCCTTTTTTTGACAACTTTCTTTGAAATCCCTACGAAAAGTCAAACACATTTACATTACAGACTTTTTATCCATGCCTTTTTTGACGATTATACACATGCTTAATGATGAGAGTACGAAAATGACAAAGAGAAATAATAAAGAACCCCTCAAATTTCAATTTGTGCTTTTTTTTCTTATCCAGCTAGCTTCTCACCTCCTTTCTCTCTCAAACTAAAAAAGCCTGCCTTTAAAGCCAGACGAAAAAGGCACAATGTAAATTGCGTGTAAGAAACTGCATACACATCTAGTTCTAGTGAAAATAACAGATTATTATAAGAAAAGTGGACAGTGCCACGCCTGTTTTTTAGTCGGTTTTTGTGCATTGGCAAGTTGTGCCTAGAAAAATAATGAATTATGCAAACAGAAAAGCCAAAAAAACTAAACACAAAATATATAAAAAAAACTGCTTCAAAACAAACAGCTTGGATTACATTATGGAATACTACACGCGCACCTGCAGGTATCGCACCTAAACCAGTGACAGCCATAGCCTTTGATCAGGCTCCCTTTTGTCAAAGATTTTATTTCAATATGTCAGCAGTGCAACTTACAGGCCTATTCTGACACAGTAATAACGCTGCGGTAAATGGACCTGACACAAAACAAGTCACGTGACCGGGCCCCAGGTTGTAGGGACCAGTCCGAGTTCTAACACTTCCTATGAAGCGGACCAGCCACTTTTACATGGGGATGGCCTAGGATGGGGTTAATTGATACTTTGTATGCACCTTGTAACTTCTCTCTGAACTATCTTATGGAGTCCTAATCGGTGTAGAATAATATAGATTATATATAAATATTATTTCAAAATTCAGCTGTAATTATCGATGAATTTATTTTTTTATTGTTACAAATTACAGTAGAAATTGTATTTTATTTTTAAGCGATGTCTTTGATAGGATTCGAACCGACAACCTCCAGCATGACAGGCTAGTACACTACCCACTCCACCACAGGGGAACTTATATTTCAATGTTATAAGTACCAGTTAAGCTGGAGTTAATATCTGAATATAGTTACGGCACAGGTTCCTGAGTGTCATGGCAGTCTCATTGAAGGGAGACAATCAATATTATATAGATACTATGTGATAGGCCTTAGATCCAGGTGCATCGAATTTGTTCAGTGCCGTTTACTACAATACTAGCCGGAGTACTAACTAAATTGACTGAAAATGGTTAATATGTGACCATTTACACAAATTTGACGTGGGATGACGGAAAATCGTTCCAAATTTACACAATATGTATTTTTTTCGCCATTCACTACTTATTTTTGGTACCAGTCTCATTTTCTCAAGTCATAAAACAAGTACTTTTGGATCATTTGTCACCAAATTTTCCGCAGGGAATAGTCACTAGAGGGCTGCAAGAATATACTCGAAAGTACTCGTATGTATGTTTGTGTGTGTATGCATGTATATATGTATGTATGTATGTATGTATGTATGTATGTATGTATGTATGTATGTATGTATGTATGTATGTATGTATGTATGTATGTATGTATGTATGTATGTATGTATGTATGTATGTATGTATGTATGTATGTATGTATGTATGTATGTATGTATGTATGTATGTATGTATGTATGTATGTATGTATGTATGTATGTATGTATGTATGTATGTATGTATGTATGTATGTATGTATGTATGTATGTATGTATGTATGTATGTATGTATGTATGTATGTATGTATGTATGTATGTACATATGTATGTATGTATGTATGTATGTATGTATGTATGTATGTATGTATGTATGTATGTATGTATGTATGTATGTATGTATGTATGTATGTATGTATGTATGTATGTATGTATGTATGTATGTATGTATGTATGTATGTATGTATGTATGTATGTATGTATGTATGTATGTATGTATGTATGTATGTATGTATGTATGTATGTATGTATGTATGTATGTATGTATGTATGTATGTATGTATGTATGTATGTATGTATGTATGTATGTATGTATGTATATATGTATGTATGTATGTATGTATGTATGTATGTATGTATGTATGTATGTATGTATGTATGTATGTATGTATGTATGTATGTATGTATGTATGTATGTATGTATGTATGTATGTATGTATGTATGTATGTATGTATGTATGTATGTATGTATGTATGTATGTATGTATATATGTGTTTGGTCGTGGCTACCCAGCAAATAATTTTTGCCGATTTCGGTCCGAAGTCGGTCAGAAAGTCTGCACAAGGTGCCGAATTCGTATCCGATGTCGGTCAGAAAATGTACCGAAAATTATATGAGTGGTTGACAAGAAATACGATCTCTTTATCTGAGGAAATTCTAAAATATATACCGAAAGATCTAACAGAATTCTGTACGAATTTCCTAGGGAAATTCCAAAGGAATTTTCGACATGTCTTATAAATATCGGAAAAATGTCTTAACAAAACATCAGAAAATTTTCCGATTTATCTGATACTTTTTACGTCCTAGCATATTAATATCAGAGAAAAGTCGGAGCTAAAATTAGAAATTTATCAGAAATTTCGTTTAAAATTCTCCATGCATTGTTGTGCTGCTTATGGCAGCTTATCAGAAAACATTTACCCATATTTTATAAGTTTAAAGACTCAAATATTTGTGCGTATAAACTCAAGAGATAAATGAGAATTGTAACGAAAACTAAAATCAGACAATGTGCAGAAGTGACTGTTAAAATTTGTAAGACGTAGAGCAGAAAATGTGGAGACTACTCTGTTAAATGCCTTAAAGGAAATTGAATTGCCTTTGGATAATATGCAGACTATTCTTATATTAATCGGATAATATTTCAGACAATGTGCAGAAACGTCGTACCAGAAAACTGCCTACTGCTCCGCCAAATGTCTCATGGAATTTTAGACAACTCGGCTGATTGTCTGGTAAAGTCTCAGATTTGTTCTGATGTTAGATATGTCGGCCAAATTTGTTTCCTGGGTATGTACATATATACACACATATTCATACATATACATTAGGGTGGGCCAAAAAAATTTTGTTTTGTTTTTTTCTTACTTTATACTCTGAAAAATAGGTTGGTAGAAAAAAAATTCTCTCCAAGTATGAGCTCTTAACTTTAATAGGAGGGTCCTCCGCCTCTCAGGATTTTATTTTTTCGTTATTATTAGAAAGAAAAATTCATATCTCGGTATTTACTATTCGGAAAAAAATATCTCGTCTCATATATTTGTATTAAATTGAATTCTCTACAAAAACCTCACGGTTCAAAAGTTATTTAAGATTGAAGTTTGACTATTTTCAGACATATCTTTTTTTATGAATTTTATAACTCGTGAATAAAAAATTGTTATGATACGCGCACATCATAGTTTTATAGGAAATTTTCTGATCTACAAAAATGGTCTATTATGTTTAGTCGATTGAATTAACCGTTTAAAAGATATTCATCGTCAAACTTATTCTGCATTGAAATTTTTATTTTCATAATTTATTTTTTGACATTCAACAATCTATGTTTATTTAAAAAAAGAATTTGAAATAATTAAATTTTATTACAAAAATATGTAAATTTTGTTCACCACCTTTGTTGAGTTATTTTTTACCCCCAAAAAAGGGGTGTTATAAGTTGTAGTGTTTGTCTGTGTATCTGTTTGTCTGTACAAGTCCACGTACAGATCAAACGGCTGGACTGATTTTGATTAAGTTTTTTTCTGTTTGAAAGGTGACTTGATCGAGAGTGTTCTTAGCTATGTTTGAAGAAAATCGGTCCAGCCATATAGAAGATATCACTTTTTTTCTAGATGTATTCTGTTGAATCTGTATGTTTTTGACGCCGTAGTTCCCAAACGGGTAAATCGATTATAATTTAGTAAATTTTGTTTGAAAGGAGACGATGCAAAATCTTCCAACCTATGTTTGAAGAAAATTGATCCAGCAGTTTTGAAGTTATCATCTATTTTCTTCGAGGCTTCTTAACATTTTTAATTTAATGTTATT
Organism: Panzeria rudis; assembly: GCA_956483635.1. Lineage (NCBI taxonomy): Eukaryota > Metazoa > Arthropoda > Insecta > Diptera > Tachinidae > Panzeria > Panzeria rudis. The sequence continues at coordinate 103,090,142 of OY101449.1, forward strand.
TATTACCTTCTTGCCGGAATACAGCAACAAATCAAAGTTACAATAAGGTAACAAAATTCGGTTACAAATTTATTATTATCAAACTGTCAGAATAAAGCTGTTAGTGTTTTTGCCACTATTTTTAGTGATTTTTAATGCCTAAATATGCCAGTTTTTTAGCTTTAGTGCTTTACTAAAAAAACACCAGCTTGAAGCTTTTCCAACTTTTCGTCAGCTCTATTGTTTTTTACTAATTTTCATATCATAACTTTTTATAATAAAAATATAAAAATGCTTTTTAATTTGTTTTTTGCATTTGGATTTATGGCGCCCCTTGCCATCTGGCGCCGTCTATTGTTGTTGAGCAAATAACAAAAAACTCACAATTTTATACTATTTGTAGAAAAAAGCTGATTGCAACCCCTGTTTTGCCTTGAAAATGTTTATATTAATTTCTCGATTTTTGGCTTGCGGCAGCAACCACTGTGCAATGACACATGTTGTAGATAGCTTGTCTTGCAGTCATAATGTGTACATGTGTACAGGCATACAGACATATAGGTACACAGACACACACTACAAACTTATAACACCCCTCTTTTTTGGTCGGGGGTTAAACTCATAGCAATACTCTTATATTAAAAAATTTCAACGATATAATGAACAGGAACTTTTTTTAAAGAATTTTTAATAAAAAACATGAAAAAATGCGAATTTTCCATTTTTGCCGACGCATGAGACGTATGAGTAATATGATGGTATGTGCTATCATATTACTTATACGTCTACAGCTTCACGCTAAAAATGGGAAATTCGCATTTTCTTCACATTTTTTTCGGAATTAAAAATTCGTAAAAAATGCCCATTCAATATATCGTTAAAATTTTTAAATATAAGAGTATTGCCAAGTTTTTTAATAAATAGTAAAGAGTTCGCGGCATCGCTACCACTCACGCACGGGTGCCCCTGTGGCTGAGTGGTACCGATGCTAGCCTGTCAGTCCAGAGGTCGTGGGCTCGATTCCCGCCATAGACCCTGGGTGTTTTCCGCAGACAAGCTAATCGCTTCGCGGGTTGTGTTTGTATAATTAAAAAAACATGAATTGAGATAACTTAAAAATTTCTTCTATGCTATTAACGGAGATATTTACGAAGTCAGGACCAAAGTCACGGCCAAAACACAAAATTTAAAAATATCTCTGAAAATATTAGGGACAAAGTGTATATTCTGTGTCTCTTAATAAGTTTTACAACATGTACAAATTCATTGAAATCGGATAATATTTGTAAAAGTTATGAGGCCAACAAAGTTTACCATGCCCGAGATAGTCAACTTTGACACCAAATGGCTCACCGAGTGTTTCAACAGGGTGGTCTCAGTTTCATCATTCTTAAAGCTTAGGTCCTCTATGATTTTTACATACATCATTTTGCAATCGGATCGCAAATTTCAAAGGTATAGATTTATTGCCTTTTTTCCAATTGGAGCCACTGTGCGTTTTAGCATGTAAATAAAGCTCCAATTCCACCTTGTGCGAACATCAATAATCATCTTTTTTATTTGCCCTGCATATAATTAAACTTTTTTTTTAAATATTTTTTATTTAAAAAATTTAAATATGGTAAAAAATTTTTAAAAACGAAACAAACGCGAACTGATTTAATGAACGATGTCGATGTTTTCTAGTTTTGACAACGATGTATCGTCCATTATGAACGATATATCGATGTTTTCTAAACATCGATGTATCGTTTGCATCCCTAAATATGATACCACCATAGTGTTAATCGGTACTTACCGATTATACCATCATGATTGACATACATCTCATTGAGTTCAGCATAACTGCTCAACAATGCTTTCAGCCTTATTTTCGTGTGTTCCAATATTTCATTGTAACAACGTATTGTCATCAAATGTAAAGCTGATTCGCTTAATTGTGCAAAGAAATCTTCATGTGTGGAAGCCTTTTGTACATCTCCTAGTACTCCTAAATTTAATGCTAACTGGAAATAAGTAGTTAATACAAACAAAAGTAAATTAAATACGTGATTTTTTGGGAATTGCTAAAATTTATGTTTTTTAAATTTATAATCGTACTATTTCACAAATTTAATATTTTACTTATTCAGTAGAATATTAATTGTTTATAAAAACACACAAAAGTAAATTAGCTTATAAAATTCTTTGTTAAACTAAACATTTAAATAGATCGTTAAATTTATAATGATATGCACGCATATCATCAACAAAGTAGAAATTATTTAAACGTTTTTGTGTTTTTTTTTTCTATTTATACAGAACTTTTTAATAACACTGTGATACAGCAAAATTATGCAGGTGTTCTTATGTACCAATTCTGTTTTGTTGGAGCCCATAGATAATGAAAATACCTTTAGTTTTCCTAGGTCACGTCGAAAAGTCATTTTATAACAGTATATCGTCGCCTTTCTTCTTAAACCACGTAAGCGCCAACAACTCATTTTTCAGAAAACGAAAAAAACTTAATAACTTTTTAAATATGTGTTTTATAACAAAATTTTTTTTTTACAAAACATGGCTTTACGACTCTCTGAAGGGTGTAGCATCATTTTTAAAAAAAGTGTATTACTAATAAGTAACTGTATCCAAATTTGTCGCTTACGTGTTTTTGGCGCCAACAGCAATTCGCAAATTTTGTCGCTTACGAGGTTTTGTAAAATTAAAAAGCATAAATTTCTGTGTGTAAATTAACATTTATTCTTATATTTTTTAAAGAAAATGTTTATTCTCTAAAAAAAGTAACGAAAAATGCTATATAAAATGAATACAAAGAAACTTATTACATATTCGGCCTTGTTCTCTAAACCGAATCCGAGTAAATTTCACGTTTTCAAAACGAATTAAAATTTTTGGTGTTCTCTAAACCGAATTCACTCACACGTCTTTAGTCGTTTTAAAATCGAGTAAAGAAACCTACTTGAAAGTAAATCGAATGCCGTTTTTCCTTAACAATTTCTTTCCGAATGGTAAAAAAGCACTTCGTACTTAAACTTCAATATGTTTTTTTTTATTTATTTGGACTGAAAGATATTTGTTTTTATAAAAATGTCTTCTAAAAATATAACTTTAAAAAATACTATTATTATGAGTCATATATATTGCACCACCAAATTAAAACTTATTCGGTTTTGAAAAATAACTCGTTTTAAAATCGACTCGGTTTAAAGAACAGAGCAGAGCGGATTATTTATTTCACTCTAAAGCTCACGTTAAAAATTCAAAATATTGTGACGCAGAAAAAATGTAGCAAATAAACCAAAGATATAATATCAAAAAAAGAACATTCCATTGGTAAAAAAAAAGTTTTCTTACGGCACTTTATACAATGAGTTAACGTGGACTTTAGCGACAAGTTTTGTATTTCGAACTTGGCGTTCAAGTCCACGTTAACTTTTAATCGAAAATTATGAAAGGGGCCGATAACTAATTAAAATTAAAAAAAAACACTTAAAAATCTTATTATTTATTATTAATAACGAGTTGTTCAAAAAAATGATGAACTATTTGCCGGCATTAGTTTTTTCAAACTTATCAAATCTTCATATTTTCCTTTTTAATGCCAATTGAGCTTTTGTAAAATGAAAGCAACGTTTAATTGAGACCAACATAATTTTTGTTATGAGGAAATAGGGTATTCATTTTAATCGACTTTTCAATTGTTCGATGAATCAATTAATCGAAATTGAGGTTTTTAAATTACTCGAGCAATTGAGTAAAACTTTTTTTTCGTTCGAGTTATTCGAGTAAGCTTTACTGCTAAAAATTATTCGAGTTAATCGGAAAATGATTGAATTTAATCGGTTTTTTGTACATTTTTGTGGACAAAAATAAAACAAAACCAGTTTTTTCGCATTTTCATATATTTTAGTAATAAAAACCAAAGAAAACACAACATTTCTACATAAATTAGATCATAAACTGATCCTTTAAAATAGTTTTTTTTTCACTATTCAAATGTCGCGCTTTGAGAAAATTTTGCGCGAGGATATATTTAATACCATTCCGACCTGCCCTGTATTCAATGCAGAATAAAAATAATCGGAATTGGCATAACATTATTGTTGTTATAAATATAAATACGGTTACACTTTGGAAATATTTGCCCAAAAAAACGTAACCACTACATTTGCTCAGAGTTAGTTTGATTTAACTTGTTTTTTTTTATCACAAAATAAGTTGTGCTGCAAAAAGCTATTTTTATATTATTTTTAACAAATGCGAACCCATATTAAAAAAAAAATATTGTAATTAAAGGAAATACAGTTTTAACTTGTCTGTGGGTTACGTTTTTTTCGGCAAGTATTTGCCAAGTGTGACCGTACCTTAAGGCTTTTATAATTCTGAACATTACATTTGATATTTTACGAAACATCTAGTTAATTATTTATAAAAAATTGGAAGTAATTTTTAAGGAGCTACATTTTCTTTGCTTCCAAAAAATCTATATTAAAAATATGCAGATAATTAGTAGAAAAGCAAGAAAAAAATTTTAATTCCTTTGTAATTTTAAAACATACTCGCCATGCTTTTTAAAAAATCTATTTTTTTTAAAGGACATTTATCAACTAATATTCTTCTAAATAACTTAATAGCTTAATTATTAAAAGACTTCTAAGTTTATATATATTCACTAAAATTTACATGAAAATACAGTTCTGAGTTTAAATTCGCATAAAAAAAATTGTGAAAATGGGTAATTTTTTATCCTTTTTCCTTGAGGAAAAATCATTATAGAATACCGAAAAAGAAATTTGTCCTAGCATCGCTGCCAATTCGGTGATTGGTAATCGAAAAACAGAACTTCTTGCAAGGGCAAGGGGATATGTAAAACTAATTAGAAATTATCCAAATTTGCAATACTTCCAGATCGCGAATTCTACATTTTCATGACTTCTTTGGATTATCTTTTTTTTGCTGGAATAAGATTTAAAAAACAACGACTTGAATTTGAATTCATGGTAAAATTAACAAAAAAGTAAATAATTTTTTTACAAAATAACAGCATAAAATATTATTAATTTTTAAAATTGATATTAATAAGATTTAAAAAATAACGAAGTGAATTTAATTCATGGTAAAATCGAACAAAAATAAATTATTTGTTAAAAAAAACTCTGAAAAATTGTTTAAAAGTATCGTCGTATCGACAGTAAAATATCGCCGATACCGATATATCGGAAAATCTGAAGTATCGCCGATATATCGGTATCGGTATCGGTATTCGTTACATCCCTAATGTAAAGCTACGGTCAGGTTACACTTGGCAAATATTAATTAAGCAAACTTTCCAACCGATTTTTGAATAAAAAACTGTTTAAGCATATTTTACGCATATTTGCATATTTACAGTCGTATATTTAGGGCTTTTTTTATATATATTTTGTGACATATTTTGGCTGATTTCCTGCATATTTTGGTTTTCAAATTTTAATATGCATATTTACAAAAAAAAAAGTCTGATTGTCATCGAAAATTTCCCCAATTTCTTACAAATTTTCCTCATTCCACTGATTTATTCCAAGTTTATTCACAGGTTTAAAAATTTTAAATTATGGAGTGTTAAGGATTTTTTGAGCAATTTCAATTTTGTGGAGATTGTTGGCTTATTTGCATTTCATAGAAAAATAGCAGGACGAGAATAATCGCGTTTGCGAATATTTAAGCTATTTAGGCGATTTTGCTGATTTGTTCCCAATAGGAACCACAAAATATGACTTGGTGCCAAACATTTTATATTCGGACAAATTAAAAGGCATGCTGGCATTTTTAAATCGACTCCCGTACCCATAAGGAACTAGAATATATAGGTGGAGTCCAATAACGTCCAGTGAAATACTGTCCATGGACGTTATTTCCACGTTGAAAAGGAAATAATGGCCAATTTATAAAAATTACTTTTTTCTTCGACCTTCATTTAAAGTTTTAAGAGCATATTTTTAGGGTTCCGTACACCAAAAGTGTAAAGGCAGCCTATTGTTTTCGCTTCGCTGTCCGTCTGTCCGTCCGTCTGTCTGTGTGTCTGTCACAGGCTGTTTTCTCGGGAACCGTAAGAGCTACGGACCTGACATTTTTACAGAGTAAGTATAACTTTGGCCGCTACAACAGCAAATATATGACAGCTAGAAATTAAAGGGTGTTCGAAAGCGAGCAGCGAAAAATGTTGAAATAGTAATGTAATGTTTTCTTGGGAGCGGTAAGAGATACGGACCTGAAACTTTCACAGAATATATAAAAATTTTACCGCTACAACAGCAAATATATGACAGTTAAAAATTAAAGGGTGTTCTAAAGCAAGCAACGAAAAATGTTGCAATACTCATGTAATATGCAGACACTCATGTAATATAGTTAGTGTTAATTGGTGTAGTCTGTAGAATAGACTACACCAATTAACACCGATATTTAAAACAATAAAAATTAAAGGGTATTCTATCAGTTAATGTAATTTTGACTATGTAATTTATACAATTTGCTGTATCTTGGAAACCGTAAGAGGTAAAATCTTGAAATTTTTAATTAAAAAAAAGCGCCAAACCAAAAAAAAAGCGCCGAAACTAAAAAATCGCCATAAACAAAAAAAAAATCGCCAAAACGAAAAAAGTGTCAAAACAAAAAAAAATCGCTAAAACTAAAAAAAAATCACAAAAAACCGAAAAAATCCCCAAAACCGAAAAAGCGCCAAAACTGAAAAAGCTCCAAAGCTAAAATAAATCGCAAAAACTAAAAATATCGTCAAAAAGCGAAAAAAAACTTTAACTGCCTGGCTCACGATGTCGACAAATCGAGTTCGTTCTCATATTTATATTGAAAACAAAAACAAATTTAATTTTTTTATTGCTGTTCTCAATATAAATATGAGAACGAACTCGACTTGTCGACATCGTGAGCCAGGCAGTAAAACAAAAAAGCGCGAGAACAAAAAACCCCAAAAGTAAAAAAATTGGCAAAAAACAAAAAAAAAAAATTGCAAAAAACCAAAAAAAAAAAAAAACGAAAAAAATCGCCAGAACGAAAAAAAGTGTCATAACAAAAAAAAAAACGCTAAAACTAAAAAACACCAGAAACCGGAAAAAATCCCCAAAAATGAAAAAAGCGCCAAATTTTAAAAAATCGCCACAACTAAAATTGATGGCCAAAACTAAAAGTATCGTCAAAAAGTGAAAAATAATGTTAAAAATATGCCAACAACAAAAAATGGCAAAAACTAAAAAAATCGTAAAAAAATTGCAAAACACGAAAAACTGCCAGAAAAAAATGAAAAAATCACGAAAATTAAAAAAACACCAAAACCAAAAAAAATCGCCAAAAACAACGAAAATACTCAAAGTCGCACTTTACTTAATTTATTATATAAATTTTGTGAGTATATTTTTATGTTTTTAGTGTGTATTTAATGCGCTTAAAACAAATTTTTTAGGGCATATTTCCGGTTTCCCTGTATATTACATTTTAAATTGAATATATTTATTATAGTAGAAAGAACCATATATATTCCCAACTTAAAATAATCGAAGAACGAAAAGTCAACATTAATTGCAATAGGAATAATTTCAAAGAATCCACTTGAACGTTTTAAAGTGCTCTCCTACAAAACTATAAAATATGACAAGCACTTTTTCCTTATTGCCACAAATATATTCTGTTGACCGATTTATGAAGATTAAACGATTTGAGTTGTGACTGTTTTTGATGTAGTGTGCGATATGTCGTTGGATAGGTTAAGAAGAGTTCTCTTATGTGTTCGATTTACGTTTTATACCTGATGCAAAATTAATAAGGGACATTATTAAAAATCCTAAATTTTTGAACTCGAAAGCTTATAAAATAATTACCGTTTAACATATTGTAATGATCCACAAAAAATAAATGTATTCTTGAATTGTAATGATCTTAGAAACTTATAAATACTGTTCAAACTTTGCATCAAAATATTTTTTTCGCCACACATTCTTATAAGAATTTATAAATATATCAGAAACTATTGATCAGACTAATAACTCATGTTAGTACGACTTGAAAAAAATGGGAATGCGGATTTTAGAAAATTTTTTTTTTTTTGTTATTTAACTTAATTAGACGAAGCCTTCTCAGGTTATGCTGATATGAGCCGTGTAATGACCTTAATTTTTTAAATAATCTCAAGAATCGGAGTCAACAGATGTACAACAAAATTGTCACAAAAAAGAAAATTCATATTTTGTAGGCCTGTGTAATTAGTTAATTATACGACAGTTAATTTTACTTACATTAACTAAATCCGGTGTAGGTGTTTTAGCTACTATATTATTAGATGATAATGAATGCATAATGCCATGACCACCATTAGCAGCGCCATTCATGCCACCATTATGAAATTGTTGGTTAGCGTATATGGAGTTTGAAGTAAGCGGATGTAGACCATTTTCAATATTATGTTTTCCATTATTAGCACTGTTGGTGCCGCCTACTGCTTTACCATACGCCACGGCCTTATTATTATAAGGAAATGGATGTTCCTCTGTAAAGCCATCAATATGAAGTACGCCCTGTTCATGTACCTGTGAAGGTAATGATGCCTGTTGTTGTAAAAACTCTGACATGGAGGAGGTTGAAGTAATTGTTTTTTGTGCCAATTCACGGTTGTTGAGACTTTCGCTAATTTGTTTGGCATCGACACCCATTAGTTCGCTTTGTTTGCTTTGCAAGTATTCTATCCAGGCCTCACAAGTTGCCAAACGAGGGCCGGGACAAGTTGCCTCCAGTTTACTGATTTTTTCATCGAGACGCACAAATTCAAGGACAACATCCGCAGGATTCTAATAATGCGTGCGTAAAAAAATAAAAACAATACAATAAATTTATATGATACCTTTTTAATATATATGTAAAGACAGCCGTGGATACAAAGGGGGTGGGGTGTGGAAGGACATATTCCCCCCCAAACCAAGTAAATTTCTATAGAGTTTCTAAAAGAAGTTTGGAAAAATAGTATGTTTTACTTGGAAGTTCCCCCCCAAAAGCTCAAGCTGGATCCGCGCCTGTGTAAAGAACAAGTGTCTCTGTGTTCGATCACTCTATTCGCTGAAACTGCCCAAACGATTTCAATGAAATTTTTTGAATTTGTATGATTGCTTGAGACATACACACATACATACATATGTACATAAATATGTACATACATATGTACATAGGATACCATTGAAAGGGATACGTGACGCGATTTCTTTTAGATTTATCCTCATTTTAGGCGATCTGTGGGTGGGCAATGTTTTACCCGTGCCACTATAGTATACAAAATCCATCACTTCTCGTCTATACAGTCACACACTTTATTTGCCACACTTATGCAAACATATGCATGCACACATGTTTATGTCTAAAATATTTTCTCTGTAATTATTGTTTTTGTTTGTTGAAAGTACAAACAAAAACCACAAGGTAGAATAATTAATGTCTATTTAATTACCGCTTGTGATAGTGGCCATTGGCTAGAGGTATTGGCCATAGAAGCCATGCTACCAATTGGCTCATCTAATACACTATTTGTATCCATTGAAGAATTACAGCCCATCATTTAGTTACAGAAAATCAATCAAATACAAATAACATTTTCGTAAAGAAAATAATTTTGTTCTTCTTAGTATTTATATTAACAATGCACTTTATTTTTCTTATTTCAAATTCCGTTTAGTATAAAAAATTGGTTTCGTTTTCTTTTATTTTTATTGTGAAAATTAAAGTTTTATTTTCCCGTTTTTTTCCACATTTCCCATTTAAACGTTACAACGTCCAGTTCTTGAATGACTACAAAACATTCATGTCAGTAACTCTTATTTGTATAATGTTTTTGTTGTTAGTCATGTTTTACACGTTTTTTTGCTATCGCACAGTGGAACTGGCGTTATGTAACGCGAATTATTTAAAGCAAAATTTTTAGTTTTAAGGATTATTTCCCATATAAAACACAGTTCTTATTAATAGAATTGTATTTCAATAACGGATAATTACTAAAACTGCAATTGTGTTAAGTGCAACCAACGACAAAATGGCTGATTCTCATTTGGAGTGTACATTAGGGTGTCCGTTATTTCCCAAGTGGGTTTTTTCTTTTGTGCCACCTCTTTCATTTTTAGATTTTGCCCTAAAAATAAATATTCAATTTCAAACTAAACCGTGCCTTAATCGTGTAACATTTCCCATAAAAAAATAAATAAGGATTTCGGACTTTTTGCATTTATTCATAAAAAATAACAAAAAAAGTCCGTCAACCAAATTTCATGTGGGATGACGGAAAATCGTTCCAAATTCAAACAAACCACGTCGGAAGAGAAACACAGCATGAAATTTCAGCAAGTAAATGAAAACTGAAGCACACTAAGATGGATTAAGGTTCAGCATGCAAATCTGCGGACAACAACAAATTAATTTTGTAAAGTAAATGGAAATAAATTTGTAACTTCTAAACTGCTAATTGAATTTGTCAGAAACTAATAACATCTTTAGAAAAGGAAACAGGCTCCATATCTCGGTGGCATCCTGCCTTAAGCTTAGTACTTTGTTCAAATTTGCGAAAAATGTTGATCAATATTGATTTTTTCATACGAAAAATATGACAAGTAACTAATCATACTTAGCGCCTGAAAGCATGCTGCAATTGTAAACATTTAAAAAAAAGCCCAATGTGTTTGTTGAAAATTCCACACGAAAAAAGTGGTGCTCATATTATTTCGCACATTGATGCCAACTTTAGCTCTTTTTTACGATATGACAAAAAACGATATGACATACTGTATTGTCATATCTTAAGTTTTTTACGATATGACAACACTAAGATAGCCATACATGGTGTTGTCATATCGCAGCGTTGTCATACCGTAAAAAACTGACGATATGACAATACAGTATATCATATCGTTTTTGTTATATCGTAAAAAAGAGCCAAAGTTGGCATCAATTTTCGCATGAAGACTCAAAATGTTGTAGATACATATCAGGGATGGCAAAGTTGGTACAATTGTACCATTTTTGATACAATTTGGATTTTAAAAGTACAATGGTACACTAATGGCTTATTTAGTACAATTAATGATTTTTCTATTTTTTTAGGAAACCTTATTGCAGTTCTTTTATTGTGATAAAATATTTTATACTTTTCATCCGCTCGTACATGTGCCACTTTTATCTGAACTGAATTTTAATTTTGCGAAGTATTGACATCAAAGTTCAGCTTGGTCAAATAAGGTTAGCTCACAAAACGTCTCTATAGTTTCAAGCTCTTAGTGATCATCATACATATTAGTGTATGAAAAAAATATTTTTTTTATAAATTTATTTGCATTGTAGTAAAGCTAAATTATTCGTAACTTTATTGACGCTATGTATGTCGTCTTAGCTTTCAATAGCTAGTATGTGAGCTATTTTAAGTTAGAAATTGCAATAGCTAAATCCGACTTAAGCATATCTTCCCTTTTGCCACGGATATATGTACAGAAAAGTGATGTATTTTCTATACTTAAAAAATGGTTCTGGTTTCAAAAACCTGTTTTGGTACAATTATCCTCAAAAAAGTACAATTTTAGAGAATAATTGGCACAATTTTTAAAATCTCAATTGCCATCCCTGACACATATCCTATGTTTTTCACAAAATAAACAGGGTACAACTTCTGCAACAATTTTTCGTGAGCAGTTCGTGTCAATTTTTTTGTATGAACTTTTGACAGCAGTTCGCACGAAATGATGAGCAGAGTACCATGCTTTAGGCATGAATGGAGCTACAGTGGGCCAAAGTTGACCACCTCGGAATAAAAATAAGATTCTGATACTTGTAACTTTCTTAAATGTTTTCCTATTTCAAATATTTAAAGCGTTTTGAGTTATGCATTTGTTTCCGTACATCTCATAGTTTAAAAGATGTTTGCATAAAAAAATATATTTGTCTTGATTTTTTTTTAGTTTTTTCTTATAACTTTCTAATTTATTGCTCGATTTTCTTAAGAGAGGCACCGTTCGATTCTTGATAAAATTTAATATAAAACTGGTTAGAAAAGTTTTTTATTATCTGTATTTCTTAAGTCAGAAAAAAGGATAAAAATTAAAAATTTTGAAATTGACCTAAAAAAGGTATCTTTATTATTTTAAATTTTGTAAAAAAAAACTTTGTTTAACATATTTACGGCTTTATTTATAAAAAATATTTTATTTTTATTAATAGCTTATTTGACAACTTTCTATACAATAGTTGTCAAATAAACCTTTAATAAATATAATATATTTTTATAAATAAGGCAGTTAATCTTTCATTACATATCACGTAAGGCGATCCATTAACAATGTGTCTAGCGACAATTATTTTGTATTTTGAATATGTACCCTACATCCAGCAGTGGTCGAAAATATATTTTAAACTATGAGAGATATGGAAGCAAATGTTAGGACATTATTTATTTTTATTTTTTAGCATAGCTGAAAGCGCTTCAAATTTATGAAATCGCGTAACATTTAAGAAAGTTACAAGTCGAAGAATTTTTTTATTCAGAGGTGGTTAGCTTTTGCTCACTGTAGCTCCGTTCCTGCTTAAGGTACGATGCCATCGAGCCATGGCGTATAAAGCCTGCTGCCTCCACTAAAGATGTTTCGTGTTTCAGAGAAATCCAATTAGCAGTTTAGAAGTTTCAGATTTAATACCATTTATTTTGCGAAAGTCTCCACTGCGGAATATAGTATTTTCGATCGTTGTTTTTAACACATAATCGACAGTCATTCATAACATTTTAAGCCACGTTAAAATTGATTTCAATCGGAGGAGGAAATACATGTTTTCTTGAAGCGCACGAACAATTTTTTTGGTTTAAATTATAGAAAATAAACTAAACAAGAATTATTTAAAAATTATGAGAGGCATTTGCGGTTCCGTGTTATCCAATCCACCGCCAAGAATGGTCCTTCTATGCCAATTAATAATATTGCTTTTGATCTCATGAGTTCATATAAATTAAAAGTTCCGTCCCACTGTGCCTGGTACAATTCATTTTGTAAACATGGAAGTGAATGTTCCGATTACCTTTATGTCCATGTATGTATATGTCTTCGCTGTTTCGTTTTTTTATAATTTCTTAATATTGTATGTAGAAACACATATTTAAACAAATTCATTCATATTAACGAGGCACAGTGGCGTAAAATAAGAAAGTGGTAACAAAAAAATATATTTATTTTTTGTGGGAAATGAAGGCGTATAGATTAGCCTGCATTTCGTTGAGTGCTAATGGCAACTCATCAGTATATCCTTAACCATTATGTTTGAAAAGTTTTCAAACTATTATGCTAATAGGCAGGCTCTCAAACAAGAAATGAGAATTGCAAATAAAAAAGCTTAATAGATTTAAAAAATCTATACAAACAATACAATAAACAATTTTTATTCGATATGAATCTATTTATTTTTCTTACAACCTTTATTATACATTTTGCAAAAGTGATAATATATATAAAACTTCTAAGCTACTTACGGCTCGTTTCTGTCGTAGATTACGCTGTATGCGGAAACGAGCCTTAGCCGTTTTACACAAAGAAAATTTGTAAATAATTTGAAGCAGAGGACATTGCCATTTTAATTATTGGATTTGGGAACTGGCTGTTTTAGCACAGGGTGTCAGAGTTGGAAAACATATTTTTCGAATCTAGTAACTTTTGTATGTGAAAACCGATTTCAAAGTTTATTAGCTTGCTATGATACAAATTAGCAGAAGATTTTAGCTGTGTATATATTTTAGACTTATATTTTGCTTTTGCACTTTGAAAACAATTTTTGTTGGAAATGAATCACCCTATTGAATATGCAATATTCATCAATGGTCGAACTTTAATAAAAAAGTAATTGAATATGTAGCTTTCGTTATGGAAATCAGATTTATTTTTTCTCTCTACTGGTACACAGAAAGAAAAACGCCGTACTAAATTCAATTATTTTCTACTTACTTTGAATACGAGTTGTACCCAAAAATTTAAGTACGAATAATACTAAAATGTACTTAAATCAAGCCGAAAACGGGTTAATCACGCAAAATCTTAAATCAATAACAAAATTCTTAGATTGTGTACAAAAATTCTTATTTGTACTACTAAACTTTTTTCGCAGTCGTATGTGTTGGCATTTGTTTGCTGCTTGTTGATAGCTTCAGTCGCGTGTTGTGCTTATGTTGTTGTCTTGTTGTTGGTTATTCTGTTTGTTCGTGCTTGTTCGAGTAATAGACGACAAACGTCGTATTATATGCTGCTGGCTTATACTAGATTTTAGTTGCCGTTTTTTGTATACTGAGCTAGCTCAGTGGTCTAAGACGTTGGTCTACAAACATGATGAGCTAAGTTCAATACTAGGAATGAACAAAAATAAATTTTAAATTAAAACAAGTAAGTAAAAATATTTAATTTATGTAAGTAGTAAAAATATAAATTTTCAAGTCTGTTCCAGTATTAAATAAGTAACAGTTAGCCTTATTCGGGCTTGATTCAAGTACTCGGTGGGTTTCATTAAAGTACGCAGTTAGGATTGATTCAAGTATGCGGCGGATTGATTCAAGTATACAACGGGCTTGAATTTACATGTAATATGACGTTTGTCAGCTACTTGTCGGCTATGCCCGAGCAATGAAAATAAACAACAACAAGAGCACAACAGTGATTTGTGGCTATCATCAAGCAAACAAACACCAACACAGTACGAGTATGACTGTGTATAAAGTTTATAAACATATTCGTACTTAAGGGGTCTGGACACGGTCGAAATGCTTGATGTCAAAATCATGTACGTGTGCTTGTTGTGTGAAATTTTTATGCTTGATGACCTACTAAGCATTCATTTTTAGTTTGATTTTGTGCTGTTCGTTTGTTTGGTAAAAAATAAAAACGTCGCTAAATAAAGAAAATTTGTTCAGGCTTGATATGTTACATACACGGACAAGCATGTAGCAGCAAGCATGAAAAAAATCTAAATTTTTTGATTTTCCATCAATCTTTGTCGGTGTCACATAAACTAAAAAAATTTCATTCATACTATTAACATGCTTGTCAAGCATTTTGACCGTGTCCAGATCCCTTTAAAATAAGATTTTTTACATGAAGAAAGGCTAATCAGGCTAAAATTAAGTATTTTGCACTTCAATATTTCGACTTGAATCAATCTTTCTGTACTTGATTTCAGAAAAACCGGGATTTCCGTACTTTTGACACCGCTTGTGATTAATTTAAGTACAGGTGGATTGATTTTTCTTTTCAGTGTATCTGTCTGAAAAGTGGAAAGAATCAACAGAAAACAAATTTCATACACACAAAAAAATTTCATATTAAAATCGTCGAAAACGTTAATTTTAATTCAATATGATTTTACAATAACCTTCAAAGAACATTTTTCTTTTTGAAATAACTATATTTCATGTTGATTGAATATTCCAGTACAATTAAATCAAAACGAAGTTGATACTGAAATAATACGAAGACTCCTGTTGGGTACAAGTTATTTCAAGTTTAAACAACATAAATTTGATATAGACACATCACGAAGAATTATGTTAATATAAAGTTATATCAAATTGAAACAACATGTCTTTAATGTACATATTTTATTAATTATTTTACTGACGTGATGTGTATTGGCATAGACATAAGGAAAATTCGTGTTGAAGTTTGCTGCCCCAGCCAAGATTTGAGCTCGTGCCGCTTTCATGATAGTCCACGTGCTAACCAAGGCAGCCACAACAGCTTCAAACTTTACTTTAGCTGTACACTAAATAAATACCCATCGTAGGTTAAGTGAATTTCATTTTAATTCAACATGATTTAAATGTTTATATGACATAAAACTTATTTGAAATTAAAGTAATAGTCATGTTGATTTAAAATGAAATGTAACGTTTATAACAAAGTTGTTTCAACAGTGAAACATTTAAAATCAAAGAGATTTAAGGTTAGATTAATAAGTTTTCATTTAAAATTAACCTGAAACAATTGTAATTTTAAACCAGCAGCAGTAAATTTTCGCTGGTAATTCGTTTTTTGTCATCTAAATAGCCGACACATGTAAGAATAAACAACAACAAGTCACACAACTAAGCCCAACAGTGAACTATTTCATAGAAATATCATCAAAAGAAAAATAAAATTTTTTATTTTTTTCCGATTTTTTTAAATTTTACGTATTTTTTTGCAACGCTTTCCTTAAAAACATACTCATTTTTAATTTTGTTAAAAAGTGTATCTTATAGCGATTACAATAGGCACTAAATTATTAAAATCGGTTGGGAATTAGCAAAGTTACAATGATCTAGACCTACAAGCCTCACTGAGTCGTTTTTCACGAGTACTTTCACACTACGGCTTTCTCCCGGGATTTTCTGTCCCGCGAATTCCCGGGAAAATCGCTTATTTTCAGTTCCCGCTATTCCAGGGTAAAATTCCCGGGACAAAATCTATTTATATACATAAAAAAGTACTATTTTGGCACCTGAAAATCCTTTTTTTCTCTTTAAAATGTTATCGTTCATCATGAAAAAATATCTATGACAGGGGAAAGAAACTACCGATGGCTCAATGTGCAAAGTAGTTTCGATTTAACTGCCTTTTTTTAAGCGCACTTTTGACTTAACTGCACAAAATTATGAATTTGTGTCACTATTCTTTAAAATTCCATACAATTCCTTTTTTTAACTGCACGTTCTATACCTGCACTTTAAGGATAAATGACTTTAGTTTTTGGTACTTTAACACAATTTTCATACAAAAATTCAATCTTAGGTGCATTTTGACTTAACTGCAGAAAATATTTCTTTTCTGTGGTTATTCTTCAAAATCGATTTTTGAGTGCACCTTGTATACCTGTACATTTAAAATATTTTTTGGTAGTTTTAAATTATTTTCATATAAAAAATCAAAGTTAGCTGCACATACTTAATAATTGTGCTTACTTGCACATTAAGGAAGATAATTACATATAATCTAACAGCATTTTTGATTTATCTGCACAAAAAAATCGTGAAAAGTTAACTGTGCAGCTGCATATTAAATTATTTTGAATTGAAGAACGAAGAGAAAAAATGTTGTCTCTTTCATTAAATAATTAAAGGAACCAAATTTTTTTAGTAAAAGCAACTGCAATATTTTCAATATGCATTGAACTGCACGGTAATTAAATATTCAGGAAATCTTTATGCACGTTTTTTAATGCATTTAATGACGAAGAAAATGGGAAAACATATATACTTTCGAGCAAACTTTAAACGCTGCTAATCACTCTTTTGATCACTTCCGCCTTCTGACAACCACGTGCTAAAATCATTGATGAATGACCAGAAATAAAACTACTTTGATTTCAGCTTATCAGTGATTTTACAAATGATTTGTATGCTCTCTTTTTGCTCGGTCTAAAATAGTTTTTAAATACTAAATTTCGTTAAAATGCCGATAAAAATTTAGTTCTTTTTTAACTAATTTACTTTAAATCTTTTTGTTTTTCTGATTTGTTAGGTTTTTTGCTTTTTTATCTCATTTCTTTAGAAAATGTTTTGCTTATGAAATACTTAAAAAAAAGCTCAGTTTAAAATAAAGAATGATTCAATGATTCAATTTGGTTATATATACATCAATGGATTTTGAAAATTAAAATTTTTGCTTAATATTTTATTACGTTGTTAAATTCCCGCGAATTCCCGGGATCCCGGGAATTTATTTCTTATTTCCCGCTCTCCCGGGAAACAAAAAGTCCGGGAATACAAAAACCCTATTTCACACTGACAGCGTGCTATTTTACTTACGTGACGTGTATTAGCATAGGCGCCCATAGATTTGAAATCGGGCCACTACTCCAGGATCAACAGCTTCAAAATTTAGATATACAGTAAATATTAGTTTCATATTAATTCATCATGACTTGATTGATTATTTAACATAAAATTGATTTAAAATTAAAGTCATGTTGACTTAAAATGAAATGTAACGTATATAAGAAAGTTGAAAAATATTAAATGAAAGAGATTTAAGATGAGAATAAAAATTTTCCGTTTAAAATTAATATAAAACAATGGTCATTTTAAATTAGCAGCAGGAAATTGTCGCTGTTAATGTGATGTTTGTCGGCTATTTGTCGGCTATATAAAAATAAACAACAAAAAGCCACACAACTGAGCACAACAGTGAATTATAGCAATGAACAAAGCAAATAAACACCAACACACTTAAACAACAAATTATTTTTGTAAATTTAATGTGATTTAAAATGAAAACTGCGACATGTTGATTTAACATTCATACTTTTCTCTGTGTGTACGTGTTGTTCAAGGCACACTAAACTATATATGTACTTCCGTTTGCTGGTGTGTAATTATAGTCCATAAACTTTGCTCTGGTAGAAACAGCAACTGCAATTACCGATTGCAACTTGCTTACAATGCTCTATAAACGCATCTATAGCTACAAATATTTTGAATGCATTGTAAAATGATGTATCAATTGTTGTTGTCTGGAAAATAGCAAAAATTTTGTTTTTAATGTATTGTCATATGTGGTGACTATTATATCTAAATCCTGTCGAATGGAAAATACCCAAATACATCAACTACACAGGGCAACACTGATTTGGCTGAAGGCGATTTATAAGTGATACATACATACATACATACATACATACATACATACATACATACATACATACATACATACATACATACATACATACATACATACATACATACATACATACATACATACATACATACATACATACATACATACATACATACATACATACATACATACATACATACATACATACATACATACATACATACATACATACACACATACATACATACATACATACATACATACATACATACATACATACATACATACACACATACATACATACATACATACATACATACATACATACATACATACATACATACATACATACATACATACATACATACATACATACATACATACATACATACATACATACATACATACATACATACATACATACATACATACATACATACATACATACATACATACATACATACATACATACATACATACATACATACATACATACATACATACATACATACATACATACATACATACATACATACATACATACATACATACATACATACATACATACATACATACATACATACATACATACATACATACATACATACATACATACATACATACATACATACATACATACATACATACATACATACATACATACATACATACATACATACATACATACATACATACATACATACATACATACATACATACATACATACATACATACATACATACATACATACATACATACATACATACATACATACATACATACATACATACATACATACATACATACATACATACATACATACATACATACATACATACATACATACATACATACATACATACATACATACATACATACATACATACATACATACATACATACATACATACATACATACATACATACATACATACATACATACATACATACATACATACATACATACATACATACATACATACATACATACATACATACATACATACATACATACATACATACATACATACATACATACATACATACATACATACATACATACATACATACATACATACATACATACATACATACATACATACATACATACATACATACATACATACATACATACATACATACATACATACATACATACATACATACATACATACATACATACATACATACATACATACATACATACATACATACATACATACATACATACATACATACATACATACATACATACATACATACATACATACATACATACATACATACATACATACATACATACATACATACATACATACATACATACATACATACATACATACATACATACATACATACATACATACATACATACATACATACATACATACATACATACATACATACATACATACATACATACATACATACATACATACATACATACATACATACATACATACATACATACATACATACATACATACATACATACATACATACATACATACATACATACATACATACATACATACATACATACATACATACATACATACATACATACATACATACATACATACATACATACATACATACATACATACATACATACATACATACATACATACATACATACATACATACATACATACATACATACATACATACATACATACATACATACATACATACATACATACATACATACATACATACATACATACATACATACATACATACATACATACATACATACATACATACATACATACATACATACATACATACATACATACATACATACATACATACATACATACATACATACATACATACATACATACATACATACATACATACATACATACATACATACATACATACATACATACATACATACATACATACATACATACATACATACATACATACATACATACATACATACATACATACATACATACATACATACATACATACATACATACATACATACATACATACATACATACATACATACATACATACATACATACATACATACATACATACATACATACATACATACATACATACATACATACATACATACATACATACATACATACATACATACATACATACATACATACATACATACATACATACATACATACATACATACATACATACATACATACATACATACATACATACATACATACATACATACATACATACATACATACATACATACATACATACATACATACATACATACATACATACATACATACATACATACATACATACATACATACATACATACATACATACATACATACATACATACATACATACATACATACATACATACATACATACATACATACATACATACATACATACATACATACATACATACATACATACATACATACATACATACATACATACATACATACATACATACATACATACATACATACATACATACATACATACATACATACATACATACATACATACATACATACATACATACATACATACATACATACATACATACATACATACATACATACATACATACATACATACATACATACATACATACATACATACATACATACATACATACATACATACATACATACATACATACATACATACATACATACATACATACATACATACATACATACATACATACATACATACATACATACATACATACATACATACATACATACATACATACATACATACATACATCTCAACCATTGCCAGGCGTTCGAGATTTAAATGTAGATGTCGCTGTGCTGAGTGAGCCATATCGGAACATGGGTTCTGTAAATTGGGTTTCCGATAATACGGACACATCGGCGATATGGAACACCAGCATGCTAACAATACGAGATAAAATAACATCGCAATGTGGATATGCCCGAGCCACTGTCTCTGGCATCACACTATACATTTGCTATATTCCCCCTAAGTATTCTATAGAGGACTTTCGAGTAATAGTTGACAATATAGTAACAGATGCAGCTACAAGAAATCCTGTCATAATAACAGGTGACTTCAATGCGTGGGCTGTTGAATGGGGCTGTCCGTCGACAAACACAAGAGGTAGAGTACTCTTGGAAGGCTTTTCTGTATTGGGTGTTGTACTCATTAATAATGGAGTTGAACAAACTTTCAGAAGGGGTAATAGTGGATCGGTTATTGACATTACATTTGTCAGTAGCAGCATTACAAGCCAAGTGAACTGGAGAATATCCGACATCTATACTCATAGCGATCATAGCGCTATAATCATAGATGTACTAGATGAACAGCCCCGTGTGACTGCACAAGCACGAGGCTTGACAGGATGGAAGGTAAATACCTTTGACAAAGATATCTTCGCAGCTTGTATGGAGAACATGGAACTGAATGGTTCATCTGAAGACATGACAGTACAATAACTAAGTCTTATCACTAATGCCTGTAACGTAGCTATGATAAAGCATAAAAGGTCACCAAATAAGCCCCCAGTGTACTGGTGGAATGATGAAATTGCTAGCTTGCGATCGCAGTGTATAAGTGCACGAAGGCAGTATACACGAACGAGAGGTAGTTTAGAGAATAGTGTACACCATCAAATATATAAGGATAAAAGGAAAGCGTTGAAGATTGCAATTCGGTAGAGCAAGCGCAGGTGTTTTCTTAATGTTTGTGATGAAGTAGATAGTAATCCTTGGGGCTTTGCATATAAATTGGTAACCAAGAAACTTAAATGTCTTGGTCCATCGTCGCCAAGAGAAGAGCCTATCCTCAAAGGAATTGTAGATCATCTCTTTCCCCAACAAGAAACTCCGACATGGCAACACAGCTACCCGGCTGAATGTTTCTCAAAATTTAAAGACAAGAAGGCACCAGGTTTAGATTGCATTCCGAATATGGTACTAAAAGAAGCTGTTGAACTCCATCCTGATTATTTTTTGAAAGCAATAAGCGCATGCTTGAGCCAGGGTATTTTTCCAACAATGTGGAAGAGACAAAAGTTAGTATTGTTACCTAAGGATAATAGGCCGCCAGACGACCCTTCCTCTTAAAGGCCGCTGTGTATGATAGATACAAGTGGGAAATTGCTAGTAAGTATAATCTGTAGAAGATTGGAAGGTTGTGTTGAAGCTAACCGCGGTTTATCAGATAACCAATTTGGTTTCAGGAAAGCAAGGTCAACAGTAGATGCTATCAAAGTTGTAGTAGAAACTTCTGCTCAGGCTATCCAAGGGAAGAGGTGGAGAAATGGAACAAAAGAGTATTGTGTAGTTGTAACCCTAGATGTAAAGAATGCCTTCAAAACGGCAAACTGGGAGCATATTGTTGATGCCTTAGTCAGTTTAGACATACCAGGATATCTACTAATTGCCAGTAGTACAGGACTATTACCGAAATAGAGAGCTAGTTTATGATACTGATAAGGGTACTAGAAGACGGAAGATCATTGGTGGGGTGCCTCAAGGATCAGTACTTGGCCCACTACTGTGGAACGTCATGTACGATGGAGTATTGATTTAAACCTACAGGAGAAGGTAAAGATAGTTGCATTCGCAGACGACATAGCGTTAGTATGTGAAGCAAAAGAGTTACTAGAGGCGAAAACCATTCCAAACGCCAGTATTCAGATCGTAAGGTCTTGGTTGAGATCAATGGGTCTAGCTTTAGCTGACCATAAAACAGAAGCGATTCTGATTAGTAGTCGGAAAAATAGGGAAACCATTAGGCTAAATATTGGCACGTGTAGCATAGAATCCAAGGAATGTCTAAAATACCTTGGAGTCATGATTGACACTCGTCTGTCTTTCTATGAGCACCTGCTCAGCGCTATGCTGGATCATGCCGAATACAAGAGGTCCAAAATATCTGCAGAGGAGATTGCTAACCAGTGTATCTTATATGCATCCCCTATATGGTCAGGCTCACTGAAATAATGTACATATGTGAATCTGATATCCCCTGTGTATAGGATGGCCGCTCTGCGAGTATGTAGCGCATTCCGAACTGTATCGGACGAGGCCGCCTTTGTAATTGCCGGCATAATACCCATCGAGCTAGAAGCCGTTTCGGACAGTACGAATGGTGTGACTGATATGTGTATACGGAAGTGGCAAGAACGATGGACAGCGACTGACAAGGAAGATGGACTTACTTACTGATACCTGACATTAGAGTATGGTTACCAAGAAGACACGGCGACTTGAACTTCTACACTACACAGTTTTTGACTGGACATGGTTGTTTTAGGTCGTACTTGTACCGTTTCGGACATGACAGTGTTCCGTTTTGTCCGAGTTGTGGTGGCAATGTCGTGGAAGATGCCGAACATGTGTTCTTCATCGGTCCACGATTTGATAGTGGTATAGCGTATTTAGAAGTAGTCTTAGGGCGTTGTATTAGGCCGGACAACATCGTTCCAATCATGTTGGAATCTTTGTATAACTAGACGTATGTATGCAGAAGAGTCCATGTAGTTTAGACTTGGGGTCTAGGACCTTTCCCACCCCGTGACGTATAGCTCTGCGTTAGTACCATGGGGAGCATTTGGGTCAGTGTGAAGGGGTGTTTTTAGCGTGTTAAAATCTCGCACTTCTGGCAAACACCACCACTGCCAGAGTCTTTCGATGATTTTCATCCCACGAATAATAATATAAAAAAACATACATAAATACATACATACATACATACATACATACATACATACATACATACATACATACATACATACATACATACATACATACATACATACATACATACATACATACATACATACATACATACATACATACATACATACATACATACATACATACATACATACATACATACATACATACATACATACATACATACATACATACATACATACATACATACATACATACATACATACATACATTTAAAGTTGGTCCAAGAGCTAGAAATAGAAAAAAGACAATACGACCAGATGCTTTGATTATTAAAACTTGTGGGGATGCTTCCTATGCTGATATTCTCAGACAAGTGAAGAAAGACCCTAAGCTGGATAATCTGGGTCAAAACGTAAAAAATATCAGGAAGACTGAGAAAGGTGAATTATTGTTAGAGTTGAGTAAACCCTCGCATCAGAATACAAGTGAGTTCAGGTCGACGGTAGAAGAGGTATTAGGTGAGGTCGCAGAAGTTAGAGCACTATCCCATGAGATTAGGATCGAGATTAGAGATATAGATGAGGTAACCACAAAGGAGGACGTCTATGAAGCCCTCATTAGAGAATCCGATTTTAAATCCCTGCAGCCTGCTGCAGTTAAATCGTTAAGGAGAGCGTACGGAGGAACGCAAACTGCCACCATTGGCGTAAGTGCTGTCTTAGCTTGCCGTCTTATAGAGATGGCGAAGATACGTATTGGTTGGGTTGTTTGCAGAATACGCGAAAAGGTAACACCAAGAAGGTGCTATAAATGTCTTGATTATGGACATAGAGCAGCAAACTGTAGGGGGCAGGACCTTTCTAAAAACTGCTTACGGTGTGGCAAAACTGGCCACAAAATTGGAACTTGTTCCAATAAACCGTCGTGCTTGCTTTGTAGGAATGGAACAAACACCGCTAGTGACCATGTCACCGGATGTGCAGTTTGTCCATACTACAGAAGAGCTCTACAGAAACTTAGGGTTTAAAGCAAAACTTAAGGCATCAAAATGCGTATATTACAGTTAAATCTCAACCATTGCCAGGCAGCTCAAGAGCTTCTTAAGCAAAGCGTTCGAGATTTAAATGTAGATGTCACTGTGCTGAGTGAGCCATATCGGAACATGGGATCTGTAAATTGGGTTTCCGATAATACGGACACATCGGCGATATGGAACACCAGCACGCTAACAATACGAGATAAAATAACATCAGAATGTGGATATGCCCGAGCCACTGTCTCTGGCATCACACTATACAGTTGCTATATTCCCCCTAGGTATTCTATAGAGGACTTTCGAGTAATAGTTGACAATATAGTAACAGATGCAGTTACAAGAAATCCTGTCATAATAGCGGGTGACTTCAATGCGTGGGCTGTTGAATGGGGCTGCCCCTTGACAAACACAAGAGGTAGAGTACTCTTGGAAGCCTTTTCTGTATTGGGTGTTGTACTCATTAATAATGGAGTTGAACAAACTTTCAGAAGGGGTGATGCTGGATCGGTAATTGACATTACATTTGTCAGTAGCAGCATCACAAGCCAAGTTAACTGGAGAATATCCCACATCTATACTCATAGCGATCATAGCGCTATAATCATAGTTGTACAAGATGAACAGCCCCGTGTGATTGCACAAGCACGAGGTTTGACAGGATGGAAGGTAAATACCTTTGATAAGGATATCTTCGCAGCTTGTATGGAGAACATGGAACTGAGTGGTTCAGCTGAAGATATGGCAGTGCAATTAGTAAGTCATATCACTAATGCCTGTAACGTAGCTATGATAAAGCGTAAAAGGTCACCAAATAAGCCCCCGGTGTACTGGTGGAATGATGAAATTGCTAGCCTGCGATCGGAGTGTATAAGTGCCCGAAGGCAGTATACACGAACGAGAGGTAGGTTAGAGAATAGTGTACACCATCAAATATATAAGGATAAAAGGAAAGCGTTGAAGATTGCAATTCGTAGGAGCAAGCGTAGGTGTTTTCTTAATGTTTGTGATGAAGTAGATAGTAATCCTTGGGGCTTTGCATATAAATTGGTAACCAAGAAACTTAAATGTCTTGGTCCATCGCCGCCAAGAGAAGAGCCTCTCCTCAAGGGAATTGTAGATCATCTCTTTCCCCAACAGGAAACTCCGACATGGCAACACAGCTACCCTGCTGAATTTTTTGACATTCCTCCGGTTACGATTGCCGAGATAGAAGGTGCTGTCTCAAAATTTAAAGACAAGAAGGCACCAGGTTTAGACTGCATTCCGAATATGATACTAAAAGAAGCTGTTAAACTCCATCCTGACTATTTTTTGAAAGTAATAAGCGCATGCTTGAGCCAGGGCATTTTTCCAGCAATGTGGAAGAGACAAAAGTTAGTATTGTTACCTAAGGATAATAAGCCACCAGACGACCCTTCCTCTTATAGGCCGCTGTGTATGATAGATACAAGTGGGAAATTGCTAGAAAGTATAATCTGTAGAAGATTGGAAAGTTGTGTTGAAGCTAACCGCGGTTTATCAGATAACCAATTTGGCTTCAGGAAAGCAAGGTCAACAGTAGATGCTATCAAAGTTGTAGTAGAAACTGCTGCTCAGGCTATCCAAGGGAAGAGGTGGAGAAATAGAGCAAAAGAGTATTGTGTAGTTGTAACGCTAGACGTAAAGAATGCCTTCAACACGGCAAACTGGGAGCATATTGTTGATGCCTTAGCCAGTTTAGACATCCCAGGATATCTACTGGCAATTATACAGGACTATTTCCGAAATAGAGAGCTAGTTTATGATACTGATAAGGGTACTAGAAGACGAAAGATCATTGGTGGGGTGCCTCAAGGATCAGTACTTGGTCCACTACTGTGGAACGTCATGTACGATGGAGTATTAAGGTTAAACCTGCCGGAGAAGGTAAAGATAGTTGGATTCGCAGACGACATAGCGTTAGTATGTGAAGCAAAAGAGTTACTAGAGGCGGAAACCATTGCAAACGCCAGTATTCAGATCGTTAGGTCTTGGTTGAGATCAATGGGTCTAGCTCTAACTGACCATAAAACAGAAGCGATTCTGATTAGTACTCGGAAAAATAGGGAAACCATTAGGCTAAATATTGGCACGTGTAGCATAGAATCCAAGGAATGTTTAAAATACCTTGGAGTCATGATTGACACTCGTCTGTCTTTTCATGAGCACTTGAAGTATATAGGTTCTAAGGCATCAAAAACCTGCTCAGCGCTATGCCGGATCATGCCGAATACAAGAGGTCCAAAATATCTGCAGAGGAGATTGCTAACCAGTGTAGTAAGAAGCATTATCTTATATGCATCCCCTATATGGTCAGGCTCACTGAAATACTCTACATATGTGAATCTGATATCCCCTGTGTATAGGCTGGCCGCCCTGCGAGTATGTAGCGCATTCCGAACTGTATCGGACGAGGCCGCCTTTGTCATTGCCGGCATGATACCCATCGAGCTAGAAGCCGTTTCGGACAGTACGAATGGTGTGACTGATATGTGTCTACGGAAGTGGCAAGAACGATGGACAGCGACTGACAAGGGAAGATGGACTTACTTACTGATACCTGACATTAGGGTATGGTTATCAAGAAGACACGGCGACTTGAACTTCTACATTACACAGTTTTTGACTGGACATGGTTGTTTTAGGTCGTACTTGTACCGTTTCGGACATGACAGTGTTCCGTTTTGTCCGAGTTGTGGTGGCAATGTCGTGGAAGATGCCGAACATGTGCTCTTCATCTGTCCACGATTTGATAGTGGTATAGCGTATTTAGAAGTAGTCTTAGGGCGTTGTATTAGGCCGGACAACATCATTCCAATCATGTTGGAATCTTTGTATAACTGGACGTATGTATGCAGAAGAGTCCATGTAGTTTAGATTTGGGGTCTAGGACCTTTCCCACCCCGTGACGTATAGCTCTGCGGTAGTACCACGGGGAGCATTTGGGTCAGTGTGAAGGGGTGTTTTTAGCGTGTTAAAATCTCGCACTTCTGGCAAACACCACCACTGCCAGAGACTTTCGATGATTTTTATCCCACGAATAATAATAAAAACAAAAAAACACATTCATACATACATACATTAAGTTCATTGACTATAAATTACTTTGTTTGAATTGGCTGTGATTCCCGAGGTAAACAGTTTTACCAAAAATAAAGGACTTAAATTTTGTACCAATTTTCTTCAACGTACTTGTCCTATGATGCAGAGTAGACGAAATCTGAAAAAAGAAATTAACGATTTTTTATCGAAATGTTGATTTTTGGATATGCCAATCGAAAGAAGCAATCAATACAATGAACATTTGCCATATGCAATTTTTTTCGAAAAACTAATATTTAACGCAATATAATGACAAACGTGTTTTTTGAACTAGTCTTCTCGTTTCAAAATTTCTATTCTATGACTGTTTAACTATCATACAATGAAAAAATCACATCGATATAGCTGCAGGTTTGCCTGTTATGACAGCTTGAAGGTATGCACTTTTTTTTTGCATATTTTCAAGTATTGTTGATATGTTTGGTACTGCAATTGGTACTGGGTCGTATGATTATTAAATAATTAACTATAAAACATACGCAGATGCGATTCCAAAGCAGTGTCATTTAAAAGTTGCCAAAAAAGTGCCTACCTTCAAGTTGTCATAACAGGCAAACCTGCAGCTACATTGATGCTACTTTTTCACTGTATGATAGGCAAACAGGCGTACTAAATAATTGAAGTACGAATAACACTAAAATGTAGTTAAATAAAGCTGAAAACGGGATTACTTTAGAAAACTATTAATGGACTTTCTTAAAATGAGTAAAAATCTTGAATCAAGTACAAAATTCTTAGATTGAGTACAAAAATTCTTATTTTAAGTACGACTTTTAGTATAAACTTTATATACAATCCTACTATGTTGGTGTTTGTTTGCTTTGTTGATAGCTACAATGGACTGTTGTGCTTTTGCTGTTATTTTGTTGTTTATTTTGATTGTTCGTGTTGTGTAAATAGCCGACAAACGTCGTGTTATTTTCTGCTAGTGTACATTAGCTTTTAGCTGTTTTTATTTCTATGCTAATGTAGCTGAGTTATCTAAAGCGTTGGCTTGCAAACATGATAAATTAATTAAGTTACGTATGTTCAATACCAGATATTAATAAAAATAAATTTCATATTAAAATAAGTAAGTAAAAGTATTAAATTTAGCTAAGTATTAATAATAATAAATTCAAGTCTTTTCCAGGATAAAATAAGTATAAATAAGTCTATTCGGGCTTGATTCAAGTACGCGGAGGGCTGGAACACAGATTTTTTGGCTTAAATCAATCCCCGATCAGGCTTAATAATGGCTAAATTTAAGTATTTAGCACTCGGATAATCTGTACTTGACTCAAACTTTCTATACTTGATTTAAGTACACCCAGGACTACCGTACTTTTGACATCACTTGAAACTGATTTAAGTATGGATGAATTGATTTTTCTTCCCTGTGTAGAGCTGCTGGAAAAAGCCAATGACGCCATCATAATCAGTGCATAGTTTCTGTAACTAATGTGAGAGTTTCTCGCATCGAAAAATTTATTATCATTCTGTGAATAACAGTTGAATGAGAAAAAAATTAATATTTTTGTAATTTTATAAGGTTTGTAGGGTGATTCATATAAAAATGCAACTGATATTCTATGAAACGTCCTACAAAAGATCGGATGACAAGTATAATTATTAATTTTTTCTCGATGTGAGAACTTCTCACAAGTTACAGAAACGAGGCAGAGCACTCTTAATTAAAAAAAAACTATGAACGGTAGTCTGGAAAATTTTTGAGTGTAGTATTTCCACGAAATATTGATCTAAATTTTTTTGTATACAAATAAAGCTTAAGTCCTACTTTATTCAATGACGTTTAAGGATAAAAATTGGTGCTGAAATTACTTTGTGAAAATATCATATATGTAGTTCATTGCACAACGAGAGAGTCTCTACACTGATAGAAAAATCTGATGCAATTTGATATCAATGCTATGCCAAGAGTCTTCATTTTTGACCCCATTATACTTTTCATCACTGTGATGTCGACCTTTTCATCACAATGAAATGACATATCGACATCAGGGGAATGACTAATTGACATCAATTCAATGACAAAATATCATCAATATGATGTCACTGATAGAAAAGCCGTCATAACGCTGATGTAGTTTGACATCCATACTATGTCATGTGTTTTCGCTTTTGACTCTTTGACACTTTACATCATTGTGATGTCAACCTGTCATTAATAGAATGGAATGATTGAAGCAATTACACATATTTATATATTTTTACTTTTACTTATTTCTATTTCAGTTTCAATTTTTGTTATTTTATTTTTTCTTCTTGTGTTGGTCTTGATGCCAGGCTCCTCAATTCATCGCACATTCTTAAACAAACGCCTCTATCATTTCAGCAATGTCGATGCGGAAATGTCGATGCGACATACATATGATTACTAAGTGTTATCGATATGATGAAAAGGTGTCATATTATCGTTTGCTTCAATGTTTCGTCTCTGCATCCATGCTGTACTGGCTTAGTTTTTAAAAACATTGCATATTTTATTATTAACTTTGTCATAGTAGTGATGATAAGTGTACATCAATGCAATGGCATGTTTTTAAAATTTTTAAAATGCTTTCAAACACAAAACTAAAGAAATAAAACAATAACATTTGTGTTAAAATACAAATTACAAATATTATAACATTGTTTATTTATTTCTTTTTTAAATATTTTACACTTTAATAATATAAATGTATAATAAGCGACATCGTATTGATGTCATTCCAGTCATAGCATTGATGGCACTTAAACTATGAAAAAATTCTTGATGACGTTTTTCATCAGATTGGTGTCTGTTTTCATTTTATTGATGACATTTGCCATAGCATTGATGTCAGAATTCTCATGATAGGGCATCATCAATGCGATGATACATTTTTCTCTGAGTGTATCAAAAATATTCTTTGGAGAAAGCTTTAAGACTCCATTTAGTGTTCTCAAAGCACCAACACCAACGGAACAATTTTTGGAATCGCACAAAAAACGTCATTAATCATAAAGGTAATAGAAACACATTTTTTCAGAAGGCCAAAAGATTTTGGTTTGTGATTACAGAAGCCCAAATAAACACAGTTTACGATTAAAGAACTACTGGAGTCTCGATCATATTGTTGTATATTAAATCGCAAAATAATCAAGAACTTAAACGTCATCTTGAACAAATTAAAGCTCGTCCTTTTGAGGAACAGCAACATGATCAAAGACAACAAGATATAGAAGGCGAAAAAAATATAACAACAACAACCAGACTTAAAAAACAATCAACAAGGTTTACAAAACAATCAACAACATTTAGAACAAAGAGAACAACAACAAAATTTACAACAAATTCAGCCACAGCAACAATATCAACAGCATGATAGTCTAGAAGAATAATATCTACAGCAGGACAATCAAAAACTTCAAAATCAGCAGCAGCAAAGCCATCTACAACAAAATAACAATACTGTACACAGAAAAAACTAAATTTAATTTTCCGGGTTTCCAGTTGTAATAATACTAGTCAAAAAAGGACACCCATATTACTACACTGAAATAATTTTGATTCATAAAACAAATGAAACAATTTCATTAAATTTGTTCATTAATCCAATGATAATTTCGCAAATTCATTTCGCAAAACATTTCATTAATATTGTGAAAAAATTTGATTGGTTGAATTAAAATTTCATAAATCGAATGAAAAAGTTTCATTATAAATTCAACCGACGAAA
This sequence comes from Panzeria rudis, assembly GCA_956483635.1. NCBI lineage: Eukaryota > Metazoa > Arthropoda > Insecta > Diptera > Tachinidae > Panzeria > Panzeria rudis. The sequence continues at coordinate 103,122,277 of OY101449.1, forward strand.
ATTTCATTAAACTTCAACTAACGAAGTTCTTTCATAATATTAATGAAACTTTTCATTGGATTTATGAAATTATCATCCAACCAATGAAATTCTTTCACAATATTAATAAAAGTTTTAATGAATTTGTGAAGTTGTCATTGGATTAATGAAAAAATCTAATGAAATTGTTTCATTGGTTTTATAAAGCAAAATTCTTTCAGTGTAGTTGTAACGAGACAAGTAAAGCTATGTACAGACGATTGACAGATCTTACAATATTGTAAGTAAAATGTGCTAAAAGGCTCTTACAATCGTGTGAACTGAAAATTTTTGTCTGTTGGCAGAAATAGCATTGTCAGTCGATTTTAATACTACCTGCTGACAAAAAATTGTAAGAGATCTCACAATCGTGTGAACACATCGCGTTGCCATTGTCAGATTCTTGTCAGACGTATTTTAATTGCCAGATGTGCGAAGTTTCTGCATCTGGCAATGGCGTCATTGTAAGAGACTTCTTTATATTGGCAGTACTTCACACATCTTTTTTAGGGAAAAAGGAAAATAAGAGAAACTGTGCAGCTAAAATAGTTAAAATTGCTTCTTTATGTTTAATACTAATTTATATTTTCACTTTTTAAAGTTAACACAAGCACAGATTATAAATAATTGATAATTTCTGTTAAATGATCAGAGTCTGGCAGCGCCAAACAACATATCTGACAATTTTTGCATCTGACAATCGTGTGAACTGCCAATTTTTTTACTGACAATATTGTCAGATAAATTTATTGTCAGACAATTGTCTGCCAACATTTTCAATTATACGACTTATACATAAAACATATTTTTAGCTCTTAAAAAAATAAGTAGAAGCGTCTTAGTGGGTAGAGTACTTGCCTTCTAATATGAAGAATGTGTGTTCGTACCCCGGTTAAGGCCTTGTTTTTTCAAGAGTTACAAAACTATAAATAAAACAAGTAGTAAGAGCACTAGTTTACAACAACTACACAGAAAAAACTATCACCAAAAAATTTTCAAACAAAAGTTTGTCTAAAAATAAATTTAATTTTCAGTAAATGTTCTGTCCATAATCTATGAATTGTTTGTTTGACTTTTATTTAGAACGCAAAAACCAAAAACAACAATAAAAACTGTGTCCTAAAAACCCACCTCGATGACGACATACACACAAATAACAACAACAATAATCATAGTAAGAGGAATGCAATTGTACCAAATTTGTTTACAAAAGATTTTTGAGTGAATCGATTAGTTAATGTCGTTACGTTAATTCTCATTCATTTTTCTATAGTGTTTAGATAAACATTCAGACTTGAACACATTTAACAAAGTGAAATCTCATAAATGTTTAATGGATGATGAAGATGACACAGACAAAAATTTTGTTTGTATTTTTGTTTGATTAAGTAAATTATTTTGCTTAATAATTTATAGTATTTTTAGTCTAATTGTTTATTAAACTCCGACAGAAATATTGTTTGATATTTTTCAGAAGATCCAGTAAATATTTTTGTTTGATTTAGTAAATTGTTTTGTCTACAATTTGTAAATATTTTTAGACAAATTGTTTTATAGATTTAAACAATTTGTTCACTGAAAAAAAACACGTTTTTTTCAATGAAATTGTTGAGGTATTTTTGTCTATATTTACAAATTCGTTTGTAGGTCCGTTCATAGGCAAAATATTTACTATTTCATTGAATTCCTTTTGAAAAAATGAAATTTAGTTTTTTCTGTGAAGTATTCCAACTGGGATATACCTGTATAAAAATGAACTAGTTGGGCTCCTATGACAACCTAATGTGAGAATCGATAGTTTGATATATGAACAAGGACAGAAGGCAACTAGTCTGATGTAAAAAGTAGCTAGTATAGTTCTAACTACATACTAGTTACTTTGTCTGCAGGGTTTCTTACATATTACACTAATTCATAGAGCATAACTAAATATATACATACATATGTATTTGAAATGTAAGTTAAGATTTGTTATTCATAGTAAGTATAAACTGACACGTTTAGTAGATAATCGTAATTGTACAATTTGATTAAGGAAATGTATTTAATTCGGTGCCATAATAAATGAAATACATTTACAAATACATACATAAAGAAATCAATTTGTGGAATACATATTTACATACATAAATATATATGTGCACATGGATACATAACACATATGTCCATATGCATAAAATAGACATGAATAAGTTATGAAATTAAAAATAAATTTTGGAAACTTGTTTTCTTTGTGACTATCCAGGAAACATTTTTTGCCGACACGTTTAACGTCGGAAAAAAATCTGAGACTTTACTAGAAAATCAACCAAGTTGTCTAAAATTCCCTCAGACACTTGGCAGAGTAGTCGGCAGCTTTCTGGTACGACGTTTCTAAATATTTTCTGAAATATTTTCCAATTAATGTCAGACTAGTTTACAAATTATCCGAATGCAATTTAATTTCTACATCTTACGACTTTTAGCAGTCACTTCTGCACATTGTCTGATTTTAGTTTTTCGTAATAATTCTCATTTTTCTCTTGAGAGTATGTGCATAAATGTGTGAGTTTTTAAACTATAAAATACAAAAAAATGCATGGCATAAGAATTCGAATTTTATACGACACTGCTGATAAATTTAGAATTTCAAATCCGACTTTTATCCGACATTAATACGACAGGACGTAAGAAGTATTAGATAAATCGGAAAATATTCAGATGTTTTGACAGAAATTTCTTTGGAATTTCCCTAGAAAATTCTTCAGAAGTCGTACAGAATTTTCTTTCGGTAAAGTTTTTAGAATTTCCTCAGAGAAAGCGGACCTCTTTCTTGTCAATCACTTATATGATTTTCGTTATGTTTAGAAGACCAACTTCGAATACGAATTCGGCATCTTGTGTAAACAATCTGACCTACTTCGGACCGAAATCGGTAAAAAATGTTTGCTGGGTGCATACATATGTACGTATGTATGCATATAAAACGTTTGTAAACTAATTCTCTTAAGATATAGACTCTTAGAACTAAACAATTAGAAATGTGAAGTAAAACTAAGTACATATAAGGCATTCGTCGAAGCCACGTGTTGAGCCAATCGCTTTTGCCTGTTCAGTACACACAGATCAACTCTTGCACAGTGGTTCCAATTGGAGAAAAAGGGGTAATTTAATAGACTTAAATTTTCGGCAGCAGTAATTTTTGAAGTCTATTCTTTTGAAATATTGAAAATAAAAATTTTAGTCTTAAAAAATTTTTGAGAAAAACATTGTCAAGATTTAGCTCTTTTTCACTCTTATTTATTTTGATTGAGGGTGCTGTTGGCTGAGTAGTTAGCGAGTTTGACTACAAACCCTGAGGGTTTGAGTTCAAGACTAGTTTCAGGCCAGCCAACAACGTGATGCATTTTTCTCATGTACACTGGTGTGTTATTGTGTTGGTTGCTGTTGGAATGTTAAAGTGATGAAGGCATAGCACTGATTACTTTGGCAGTACTAATAGTAATGGCAGCGACTAATACTAGAGGAACCGTCGGCGAACTAAAATAGCTAATAAAATGGCTACACAGTAAATTATTTTGCTTAATAGTTGTTAGCATTTTTAGACTAATTGTTTATTAAACTGAGACAGAAATATTGTTTGATATTTTTCAGAAAATCCAGTAAATATTTTTGTTTGATTCAGTAAATTGTTTTGTCTATAATTTGTAAATATTTTTAGACAAATTGTTTCATAGATTTAAATAATTTGTTCACTGAAAAAAAACACGCTTTTTTCAATGAAATTGTTGAGGTATTTTTGTCTATATTTACAAATTCGTTTGTAGGTCCGTTCATATTTAATATTTCATTGAATTTCTTTACAGAAAATTAAATTTAGTTTTTTCTGTGTACGTCACCAAGCAACGTAACGTGACAAAAGGTTTACTTTTTATGTGGAATTGCAAAGCAAGAGGAACGTCCCATAATACAGTTAATTTTTTGCTAAAAATTATTAAATAAATTAAGCAAAAATCATGTGTTATTTGTACCTTTTAAAATTTGTGACAGTTTTAATGTATGTATGTATTAAAATTTTTAATAATATATTACAACCATTAAATGGGTTTAGCCTTTGTGGCGTTACCTTGATAAACCTCATTACATAATTTTATGGGTAGCTGTATACATGTGTATCTGTAGGTGGGAGGTGAACTACACCAAGTCACATTTCTTATGCTGCTGATTGCAAAACTTGTTTGTTTTATCGATAAGTAAAATCCAGTAAGTCATACGTTTTAAGGGACAGTAGTACTGCTCAAACCCATGTGGAAGGTAAAGAACAGTAATAAGTAATATTATTAAGGCTATATTATATATGAAAAAATAATATTAGAGTTGTATAAAATATTTGGGGCAAGTTAAATTGTTAATCCAACAGAGATAGAACCATATGCGCTTTTAAAATTTTTTTCGGTCTTCTGTAAAATTTTCCAAGTGTGACTTGGTGTAGTTTACCTCCAACCTATAGATATGTGTATTAGGGTGGAGCGATTTTTTCTTATTTAGCAATCGCTTTGAAATACCTGTAAAAAGTTGCTCTTTTAACTCCCAAATATATACAGAAAATTTCATTTGGTAAAATTCTTGAATTTAGTAAAAAAAATCACAAATATTTTATCAACGCTAAAAGCTGTTTAACACTATCCCACAAGCCGTTCGACTTCTGTAGAAAATGTAACCCTGATCTAATGAGTTTATGGAAAGTTTTAAAAAAGCAATTACAACACATTATATCAGGGTAGCACTTTGTGCAGAAGTCGAACATCTTGTAGAATAGTTTAAAAACAGCTTAAATGACATTCTGAGTGTTGTCCTGTTAGTATAAATGATGAAACCGAACTAAGTCTGCAACTTCAGGCAAAAACGCTGCCAAATAAACAGGCCCAAAACTAAATCGACGGCAGTAGCTTCAAAATTCTCTCATATTATTGTTTATTTTCTTTTGTTCGTATGAAAAATGTATGAAATTTTATTAAAATACCGCAACATTGTTGAGAGTATGAAAAAAAAAACGTTCTCAAAATAAAATAGATTCTTTCTCATGACTGGTTTTTACGACGTATGATTACTGTCAATTTGTCCCCAGTTTATGCTTATGATTTAATGACTGTATCTTGGTGTCCTGACTCATCCCTATATTGTACACCGATTTTTAATATCAAATATTCCAGTAGAACTCGTCAACAGTCAGTTCAATTTCTCCGGTTCATGCTATCTTCATGTCAAGCTTTCGTTATGCATATGGCTCTGAGTTTTTAGTGCAACAAATGAAAAGCTCTTATAATTTGAGCTTCTTGTAAATATGAGTTGTTAAACCAGTAGTTCCGATCTAAAAAAAAATACCTTAATTTCAACATGGCAATAAATTCACTAAAAGTCTATTTAGTAAAAACGTAACGTGTAACATTAGAACTTTCAGCACAGCTCACCTTTAGGTGTTAGTGACTTTGGCATTAATGTATAACCTGTATGACCTGTAATTTTAGTGAAATTTTATATGTAGATCCAAATTTTCTTAGACCCAAGTTTAAGATACTTGTACTGGTTTTTTTAATACTAGTCAAATTACTGTAATGTAAAAGAATACTTTTGATTTAAAAAAAATTTGCTTGTACAGTGAGGGATTTTGTTAAAATTTTTGTTTGTTGTAACACTCCCATTTTCACGATTCAGAGGACTCCGTCGGCAGGACAATGCTGTTTCCATTACGATATTCCGAAAAAGTTTTAAAGTTTAATTGGAACTGCTGACATTTACTCTAGTTCTCAGAGCGATACAGATATATGAATATATGAATTGATTAATTTGGATTAAGCTGGTCTTTTTATAATATATGTATGCCACATAGTATAAATGTATTTAAATTGCTTAAAAATTAAATTATTAACTGCGTTGCTGTCAAATGTTCAATGCGCATTACAATGTTCTATACAAAAAGTTAGCGGATTAATTTTGCTGTTTGTTTTAAGCAGTAAGCGGGTTTTGGCTGTAAATAGAGTACTATCTACACTCCAAAGCATTACTTCAAATTTAGGATCATATATTGTCTAAATTTGTGTTGAAAATTTCTCCTTGTCTAAAATTACATCGATTTTGTAGTTATTTTATTAAAGTAAAAACCTTTCAAATTAAATATACATATTTAGTTCAAGTGGAAAAAATTTAACATAAAGTATAATACACTCTCGTACTCTCAGTCAGGAGGTCGCAGTTCAAACCTGCATGCAGCCAATCGCTTTTGTCTAGTAAAAACATATTGTTCAAAAATAGTGCGTGTGTAATTTTAGGTCGATAATAATCGGTAAAGTGTTGCCGACTATTATCGACCTAATTTTCAACAAAAGTGTTTTAGAGTGTAGCTGTATTTGCCATAATAGTTTTGGCAACACTATATGACTATAAAGTGTCCGTAGAATATAATATAAAGTTCTTTAGATAAGGTTTAAAATCCCCGTTATACAAAATAAATAGTGCTACCAGCGTTTAAAAAATGTTTCTAATTTCCAGCCGCTTTTATATTAGACTGCGGTAAAAAGTACACTAAGCTTGAACCAGGACCCTAAAGTACCTTCATGCCAAATTTTATAAAAATCCGTACAGTGGTTTTTGTGTGATGCGTGTTCGGACGGACAGACAGACAGACAGACAGACGGATAAACAGACAGACAGACAGAAAGACAGACAGACAGACAAACAGACAGACAGACGGACAAACAGACAGACAGAAAGACATACAGACAGACAGAAAGACAGACATACAGACAGACAGACATACAGACAGACAGACATACAGATAAAAATTCCAAAACTAGGTGTTTTGTGTTCTATATCGATTACTGTTTACGAAACCATAAAAGTGTTCAAAAAATATTTCATGTACAGACACGCCCCACAGTGCTTGTCCCATAGACAAATATACAAAAAAAATTGAAGTTCTTATATTGTAGATAGAAATTTATCAATCGAGAAATAACAATATAGTTCAAACGAATTTTAAAGAATTTTTTATATTTAACTCTTTTTAACATCACTAGAGAACGCTACCCATTAAAAATTTTCATGTTTTTTGAAGCACTAAAGAAATAAAGCGCTTCATAATTCGCTTTAAAATATGAGCTTGTTCAGAAGCTGATTTTATAGTGTCACAACAATGCAGGTTTTGAAGCGAGAAAAGTATTTGCATTTTACTTATACAAAAGCTTCGTACACAAAAAAGCTGATTTTATAGAGCTGATCCAAAGCAGGTTTTTAAGCGAGAATGAAGAGTAAGTTTATTTGAGTTTCTTGGTGCCGTTTTGCTACAGTGTTTTTGGTCGAGTGATTGGTACGTTGGACTTCAAACCTGAAGGTTCTTAGTTCGATACTAGTTGAAGTTAAAATAACAAACATTGAGTAAAAATATGAAATTAATAAAAAAAATAAAGAAACGAAATAAGAAAATTCAAAATGGCGTTAACGAATTCGATCCACATCGAACCATTTTTTCATATATTTTTAGTTCTAGTGCTGAAAATGTTGATGAATTTCAGCGCTTCAAAACCGCTTTTGTGAGCAAAAATGTAGTACTCCAATCCGGGAACTCGCCATACAAAAGTCAGCAGCGATATCAGCAGGCTTGTCAGCGCTACTTTTATTCCATAATAGTAGAAACCAGCTTTATTGGAAGCAACTTTTTTACTGGGTATAGTCAGAGAACTTTGAGTAATAATTGCCAAACAACTCATGAGTTTTATATGCTTCAGGAAAACAATTGTAAAAAATTAATTTTTTGAAGTAGGAGATTGAATTTTTTTTCTGTAATACTTAACTATATTTAAAACTAACTGTAAAAGAAATTTTATGTGAATTCTTTTCCTATAAGTATTTTTTATTGGTTTGAACGATGCTTATTATTCACTTAAGCTTCAAAAACTTGTTAACTTTGATGGAATATTAAAAAAAAGAAAGAAAAATATGTTTTATGGGTTTTTTTCTCTTTTCGTAAATTTTTACTGTTTTCTAATAACTAGAAAAAAAACTAAAAACATTTTACCACAACTTTTTTTTTCGGTTATATTTATTTATTGTATCTTCAATAAAATTGAACTAACAAAAAGTAATCAAATCTTAACTCTAAAATTTTTATTTTTTAAGTCCAGCCAGTGCCAGACAAAAATATTTGTTTCAGCGGTTGGTTGTTTGGTTGTTTACGTCTCTCGTGTTCGGCTGAGAGCTAAAGTGTCCCTCCTTCTCAGCCGAGTGTGGCCTCTAAAGTTAATGATGTTTCGGGCTATGGGATTTGGGTGCAACTCAAGTTTTTTTATGTAGCTTGTCACGTTTTTAGAAAACACTGTCTTAACCAGCGGCACATCTATTTCTTTTGTTTCTGACATACCATCGGGCTGCTGTAATCGTACGGAGTATTTTATTTTATTGCCTTTGAATTTTTTCTACATTTGATCCCGAGGCTGTGCCCCATAACTGGATTCCGTAGGACCATATTGGTTTTATAATGGAGTTGTATAGAAGAAGTTTACAATCTAGGATTAGAGTAGAGTTCCTTCCAATGAGCCAATTCATTTGAGCTGCTTTTAATTTCATTTGGGTCACCTTTGCATATATGTGTGCCTTCCATGTTAGACGATGAACACCGAGGTATTTTACTTCAGTGTGTTGATGTATAGTTTGGTTATTTATTTGTATAGGAGGGCAGGTTTCTTTGCACAATGCAAAAGTAATGTGTAGACATTTTTGTTCGTTAATTTTTATCCGCCATTGTTTTGGCCATTGCTCCAACTGGGGTATATAATCTAGCAGTTTGCGGGTAGCTGTATCATCAGCGAATGTTGATATGTGTATATTACTGCTTACCGGCAAGTCAGAGGCATATATCAGATATAATACAGGACCGAGGATGCTGCCTTGAGGAACTCCGTCTTCAATGGGTTGCGGAGGGCTTAGAAAATTACCTTCTTTAACAAAAAATGTTCGGTCAGTTAAGTAGCTTTCTAAAAGTTTAAGGATGTTTTCGGGTAGGTTTTGCTTTAGTTTATGTCTTAAACCTTCGTGCCATACTTTATCAAAGGCCTGAGAAACATCGATGATGAGCCCAGAACAATATTTCTTTTCTCTAAGGTTTTTCTAGCCACATTCACGAGTCTATGTGTTTGCTCAATCGTACTATGTTGTCTCCTAAAACCGAATTGGTGGTCTGGAATGCATCCAGTACGATTCAGTATGGGTGTTAGCTTACTCATTAGTAGCTTTTCAAATAGTTTTGACATGTTAGACAACAGGCTTATAGGCCCATAGGACTCCACCTTCGTATGATCTTTGCCTGGTTTAGGTATCATGGTAATCAGCGAAACCTTCCATTCTGCGGGATAGCATTTGAGGCGCAAAATAATGTTAAAAATAAATAGAATTATCCGTTTTGCAGTATAGGGTAGCTCTAAGAGCATTTTATTGGTTATTTTATCAGCGCCTGGAGCTTTTTTCGAGTTTAAGCCCGCAATATAGTGTTCAATCTCACGAATGTTGAACCTCAAAGTAACATCTGGTATAGCGAGGACTGGTGGCAGCTCAACTATAGTATCAGATGTATTTGGAGTAAATACTTTCTGCAAGTGGTTTACAAACAGATTACCTTTTTCAGCGTCAGTTCTTGCCCAGTCTCCATTCGAAGCTCGCAATGGAGGCTTATATATCACTGGTCTTTTGAGGCCTCGGGCTGCTCTCCATAGCGAATAGAGGTGTTGCGTCGATGCCATTCAGAAAGTTTTGAAGAGAAGCGGTTTTTTGATATTCTAGTAGAGTTTTCAGCTGTTAAGTACATTATTCCTTCAGCCTAGATTTTAGCTGAGGGGATCTGTAGCGTTGCCATTCTCTACGAACTCTTCTTTTTTCGGATAAAAGCCGATCTACATCTGCTGAAAAAATTTTATTATATCTCACCTGAAGATTCGTAGTAGTAGCATTTAGAGTAGCTTGCTCTAATAGAGTCATCTATGTCAGTATTTTTTGTATTTCAGCCAATTTATACGTGTGGTGGTCATCGTTAAATCACAAGTGGGTGAAGAAGTTGTTTGTGAATATATAGTGACAATAGTTGGTGAGTGATCTGAAGACAAATCTAAAGATGCTTCAACTGGGATCATTTCGCTGGGCACACACTTTACCACTCCAAAATCAATAACATCAGATATTTTTCGGCGATCTATTGGCCAGTAAGTTGGCTGCCCACTTGATATAACATTCAAACGCATTTTTGAAATTGTGTCAAACAAAACGCGACCCTTTGGCGTGATGAGGCGAGATCCCCAGAACGTGTGCTTAGCGTTGTAATCACCGGCGGCCAAAAAGCGTGGGCCTAGTGAATTAAAAAATCTACTATATTGATTTTCTGTAATAGAGTACCTGGGAGGAGAGTAAATTGATGAAATCACCAGGTTTTGATGAAAAGCTTCAATGCAGATGTTAGTTGCTTGAAGATAGTCTTCACAATGATCACTCATTAAGTAATGTTTTAATCGAGATTTTATTAGTATACCCGAGCCACCACAAGCTCTACCTTGGGGGTCCTTTGTGTCGTAGAGAGTATATCCGTTGATTTTAAAAAAAAACTTCAGGCAGTCAAGTGCGTCTCAGAGATAAGCATAACATCAATTTGTTTATCCATCATGTAGTATTCTGGTTCGTTTTTATGTTGGCGGATGCCGTTTGCGTTCCAGAAACAGATTTTTAAGTTCATGGTTTGTTTAATGCAGCCTGCAATAATGTAGACTGCATTTTCAACACATCCTGCATCATGTATTAAATTACCACAACTTAAAAATAATAAATTTTAGAAAATTGCTCTCGTCGTGATTTTTGCTGAAATTTCCATAGCTTTAATTAGTTCAAAAAGAGAATAAACTGGGAATGTAGTAAAACATACCCCTTGTACCCGCGCCTGTGGATAAATAAATTTCAGTTTAATTTGGCACAAATGTTTCTTTAATATAAAATATATATTATACCAAAATTAATGAGAATGGAATAACTTTTGTAAGAGTTATAGTATTCTTACGATAAAGGATATATAACAGGACCAAGAGTCCTTGATTCAATTACAATAAAAATTGCCACACAAGTTACTAGTACGGTATACGAATAATTTTTGACGTTATGTAGCCAATATTGAAAATTTTGTTTTTGGCATATATGGGCGGTAGGCGTGTCCTTTGTCAGATTAAAACAAATAGAATTTTTCTTAATTAGATTATTTTATAGTAGTATACCAAATTTCAAAACTCTGCGAAAACTTCTTCTATTTTTGTCCCATCGTTATATGCCCGGCAGGAAATTTCGATAGTAAAATTGTACTGATTCATTATTGATATTGTCACCAGTACTACTGACTAATTGTACCCAGGCAATGTTCTGTGCTATAGACATTTAACATGTGCTTGTCATTGAGATTCCACTACTGACATCGGAACTGTTGACTTACTATAGACCAGGTGGTTCTTATGGGACCATATGGAGGCACAGGTACCAGAGATTCACTAGTGCATTTTAATGATTCTAGTCAACACATATGAAGCTTTTTACCAGCTAAGACAAATAAATTATGTTTTTTATGAAAATTTTTAGTTTTCCGTTCAGCCGCATATATTTTCAACACATCAAAATGAGACCATAAGAATTCTTCTCTTCTCATTAAAGCTAAAATAAAAAGTGTACACGATTCATTGACAACTTCACCAAAAAGTCATCAAACTTGTCGACAAAAGTGGTGACTTGGAGACACTTGGCCCCTGGCTTTCTTCAGGATGGGATCAAAGCACTGTGCGCTCTTTTTACAGTTTTATTATATGTATATATATGTATATCTATAAGGTATAGAGCGCTGTATCAAAGTGGTGACAGAAGTTTCAAGTGCAGTTTGTGAAAAAATAAACGAGACGTTATCATCAAACAAAACAATTTAAGTACTCTATTTCTAAATATTTATCTAGGTTACCATAATGACTTTTATCATGTTTCTGTAAATCTATTATAAGACAAAATGTAACATGTTTAATAAACAAAAAATAAGTAAAAAAAACCTATTGGATTATATTATTGGATTCCTAAATTATTATTATGTATTTCACTTTTTAGTAGGCCTAACAATACAGAAAAACATTTATATTCAACATAAAATAATATGAAAAATTGGTAATTTTTTCTGATTTTCAATTGTGTTGGGACAGCTCAAAGCATCGAGACAAGTAAGTAATCTTTTGTACATTTAATTTACTTATTGAAAGACAACTTATATCGCTATGCCGTTGAAAAAAAAAACAAAAACATTTTTGTTCATACATTATCGCTCCACCCTATTAAGTATGTGTATATAAATATGTATGTATATATAAAAATAAGCCATTTGTTAATTAAATCCCTCAAAGGATTTGTTATCAGATAACTGAAATTGTTTTCATTGTAGTGCGTATGGAAATTATAGCAAGCAAATTGCAAATAACTCATACGTATGAAAATTAAATAATTTATGTTCATTAAATAAAACATTCATACGCCCCTCTGTTCTGCTCCAAGTTTCCTATGCATGCATGTACGTACTTCTGTATGTATGTATTAGTGATGTTACGAGTATCAATTTTTAGTATTCGCGAACAAGAATACGAAACGAATATTTATGCCAATATTTGCCGAATACGAATACTCAATCTGATATTTAGTGTTTCAAATTTAATTAAAAATCCCTCCTTCACCTTTGCGTCAATAACAATAAATTGAAAAAAAAACTATCACGCTATTATAGGTATTTAGCTGATTTTGAAATTATCTACTTCGCTCCTGAATGCCATTGCTGAACAATTTGAAATTTTTATAGACTTAAGTACATTATTTCAGATTTTAATTCTCTGACTTTGTTTGCGCTGTTAATAAGTAATTCAATGTGTTGTTTGGAGGAAACTATTTTCGCAAATATTTATAAGCAAATGATTATAAATATTTTAATTCAGCATAAGTTAGGTTTCGACTGTGCAGAGAAAATTGGTCCAGGCGTTTTCAAGCTAACAGGTGTGTTGCAGATCAGTTAAAATCATATGAAGAAGTAACCAAATTATTAAATGCGGCCGATATTTCCGTATCATCAGTAATTTCATTAATTGCCACTTTGGAAAATATTCTTAGGGATTTTTAATTCATCCCATGAACTAATTGGTGAGACAGCAGTCGTTTTAAAACACCAGCACAGTAGCAAATTTTCAGTTTTAGTAAATGAAATGAAATGATACAAAGTAACATTTTTAAAAAATACAAACAAGTTTAGCTAATCTATCAGGTTAAATATAATCGGAGATTCTGTAAGTCATAAACGTGCATCTTTGAGAGGCATGATGACTTTACTCATGGATACAAGTGAAAGTGACGCTGAAGGTGAAAATAACATTTCTCACCAGAGTTTAAAAGCTCCTACTCATCCTCTAAATCGAAAAACTATTGCGGAATATTTTGCGGAAAGCGGGTGGGAAATGACGTCGACCCACTGACATGGTGGAAAGTAAATAAGGAAAAATACGAGCTTCTGTTAGCTATAGCCAGGGAATAGTTAGTGACACCACGAACGAATGTTCCGAGCGAGCGAATGTTTAGTGATGTGAGGCTTATTTACACACCGCATCGCAATAAGTTTAAAGGAGAAATATTTCCAAAATTTTTATTTTTGAGGTTCAACATTCCACAACTGAGATTTGATTGTTAATTTAACATGATATGAAAAAAAAACAACTTTTTTAATGCCATGTAGCTGTGAAAAATTTTTTGTTTCTTACTTTACTAAAAGAAGATTATTATTTTAAGTTAAAGACAAAGGTTTCTTTTAATAAAACTTATTAAAAATTAATACTCTTTTTTTAATTTGTATTTTTTTGTAACGTATTTGCAAAATATTCCCGAAATATTCGCTTGAATTTGGCGAATACGAGTACGAATACGAGTGTAATGAAATAGGCGAATATTCGGCGGAACTAATACGAATACTAATATTCGCAACATCACTAGTATGTATGTATAAAAGAATCTGTTTCATTGATGGAAAAGGCAAATAAAATTAATTCATATATTCTACTTAATTTTATTACATCTTTTTATGACTTATACATTTTTTTGCGTTTACAAAAATAGAATAGCTTATCACAATAAAATTAAATTTGAATTTCTTTTCATATTAAAATTAACAACATTCTACGATACATATAATAAACTTGTTGCAACAACTCCTAAATAGATACATATATGTATATGTATGTGTGTATCTGTGTAGGAACAAAAAAAAAATACAAAAATGTTTGTTATGAATAAAAAAGAACAACAACCACCTGACACTAAAAGGTGAAAACATACGAAAAAAATAATGGAAATAGAAAAACAAAGCGCCAAGGGAAATAGCTATAAGAAATAGATGAATATATAAAAAACTTGATAGTTTGTATTACAACAATAAAACTAAAACCTTCAAAATACACATTGCACAGTGTATCGGAAGGTGTAATAATGACATCTAATTTGTAAATACCTGCAATTTATATTGAGTATGTTTTAGATTTTTTGACCTATATTTTAATAAAATTTATGCAAACATTTACTTTTAAGCAATCCCACTGTGCAACGTTAAGTATATATATATATATATATATATATATATATATATATATATATATATATATATATATATATATATATATATATATATATATATATATATATATATATATATATATATATATATATATATATATATATATATATATATATATATATATATATATATATATATATATATATATATATATAGTTAAGCCAATCGTTTGTAAAGAGGTTTAAAAATATGATATGAATAAAAAGTAATACATATACAATAGCTTAGCCCACTTGACCTGAGATTCGATATAAACGAATACTCCATAAAGCGCAGAGTTTTCGAAACAAAATGGTTCGTAATTTGATCGCGACTCTAAAAAAATTCGAATGATCGCTAAAGCGAACTTCTCTTGATAATGTTGCGATACTACACATTCGTGAAATCGGCGAAAATTTATAAAAGGTGAATTAATGAATGAAATTCATATGGTCGCAAAAGCGAAAAACTCTCGATAATGTCGCGATAATAAACATTCGCGAAATTACCATAAATGTATATAAAGTCAATGTTCGCAATATCGAGCTATTTTCGATAATGTGTAGTGTTTTTCATTCGGGATTTCCCCGGAAAAAGTTCCCAGGATCCCGCATATTTTCCGGGGAAAAAATCCCGAGAAATTTGTTCGGGCATGAATTTATATAATTTATTACGGCAACAATGTGAAAATAAAATAAAATATATAGATATGAATTTTTGAGCCAATTTTATTTGCCTCATATATCATTTTCGTGACTAACGGAATATAACAGATTGTCACAAAGTGGACATAATGAGCAAGGTATAGACGATATTTTCTTATTTGTATCCACTAGGGTTTCTAATTTCCCGGACTTTTTCCATTCCCGGGAAACGGTAACTAAAATCTCTTATTCCCGGGATTCCCGGAAATGCGTATATAGTTATTATTGTATAGAAAAGCGATATATTTTCTTTACTTAATACATATTTCTGGTTTCAAAAATCTGTTTTGGTACAATTAGGTCCAAAAAGTACAATTTTAGATAACAATTGGTACAATTTTAAAATCTCATATGCCATCCCTGATTCAAAGGCAAAAAATGCTGAAAAATGCTAAATAATTTTTTGTAAAATTCTGAAAAATATGCTATATGCTAAAAGCATTTTTTTCATGCTAGATAGGTGCAAGAAATGCTACATCTAGCATTAAATATGCTAAATTGGCAACGCTGTATATAACCGATATTAGCCGTTTAATGGCTATAACTTCGGTTTTTTTATATATAAAGTATGCATTAAGGAGCACTGTTTCTTCAGTAACTTAAAAATATTGTTTTGTTTTTTTAAGATATCACTACGTTGCAATAAAGGATCGATATTAAGATACCGTCTTCGTTTAACGCTTTGTACCACTAGCTTTTTAATATCTGATATAATTATTCTTCTTGTACTTTTTCCACAAAGGAATAAAAAAGATTAAAGGCCATATAAAATATTTTAGAACGCTTGATGTATGAATCGCATGAGAAACCTCTATAACATCGATTTCACTGCGGAGTTGTCGTAAACGGCACAGGAAGTCAATAGTACTTTCACCTTTGTATGAAGGCTTTTTCGTACAAAGGGAACATTGGACGTAATCGTTGCTTTTACTAAAATATTTTCATACTACTGATTGTGTAAGAAAACAACCAACAGTAATGTAAAATCCATAAAAGTTAAATTGAATTTCCCGAAATTTCCCGAACAAAATTTCACGGGATTCGTGTTAAAAAAATTCCCGGGATCTTCCGGGATTTTTTTTCCCGCGTAGAAACTCTACCATTTTATTTTGACCCACATTTTTATAAAAATTACACTTAAAAAAACTCATAGGAATGAAAATAACAAAACGGCTCCAAGTGGACATAATAAGGAAGTACAGGCCTATATTTTCTGAAAATATCAGACTGCTGTTGTTATACGCATATGGGTTTTTGAAGCTCAAAATTGTGCATTTATTATAAAGTTTCTCACCCTTTTTTCGCAGAAGATATTATTTTAACCCAGTGCTTTACTACATATATAACAGGGTTGACACAGGATTCAATTTAAAATCGACCTGTGTAATTTTCAGGTTGTCACTTAATTATTTCAGCAATTATAAAGAAAAATTATAAAAATTGTTACTTCGGGGGCTACTAGTCAGAAGTTATTCCACAAAAAATTAAAATTTTAATTAATCTGTAAAGAGCTGAATTTACTAATGTTTACTAATGTTTAATGTATTAAGGGCTTTCACGTTGGGTAGTGCAAAGTGTGCAAACATGCACACATTTGCGCAACACAACAATAAAATAAATGCATTTGCTGTGTTTATGTTTTGTGACCAATTTCGTTTGTTTATGTTTTTTTATTGTGTTTCACGTTTGGCTATTTATGGTCAATTGCAATAACTTGACAAGTGAAGTTCTGTGATATTAGTTTTAAGTTTGCCTGTGATACTTTACATTAATTTTTATTATTTAAATTATACAATTAATTGTTCGTGCTGTCCAGTTTTATAATTTATTCAATAATGTAACTGAAGATCAATTTAAAAATAAAAATTCTCCTGAAGACGTCGGAAAAAAGCTGACGAAACGTTGAGAAAAAAGATGAAATAAATTGGTTTTATTTGCATCCTAAGAATCAAGAAATCTGACCATAAATAGCCAAACGTGAAACACAATAAATGCATTTGCATTTGCTCCATTTTATATCATTTGTTCTAAAAAAAACCTAGAGCAAAAATAGGTTTGCATATTTGCTTAGTTGAAATAACATCAGCCGTCATCGGGCTTTTTTAAAATGAGAAAACTATGTATTTATGCAATAATTTTTAAATTGTATTTAGTAATTTGCAGTTAATCATTTTATTATACATAATTTAATAATTAATTTGTGGTTTGTATGTTCATATACTCAGAAACAAAAAGATTACTTTTGACAACAAAGGTCAATCCTGCCAGATTTTTTACAGCAAATTAGCAGCTTAGTAGTGTCAGCAGACTATTTTTTTTAGTAAATGAGCTGCAACATAAAACGTGCGTTCACGATCTACTTTAATATGCACAGCCATTTTACAAAATGCAAATTTGCACAATCACATCGTGAAAACCTTTATTCATGAACTTATTTAATAGATGTCATGAATTGTTATTAGTTTTTAGTGCAAATAAATAATTTTAAATGATATATTGTATCGTTTTGTATTTGGCGGGAATTCCCTTGAATTCCCGTGAAATTGTAAAATCAATCCCGCTTTCCCGGGAAATGAAATGAATGTTATTTACATACATGTGTGCAATAATTTAATGTAAAAAATTTGCCACTGTTGGCTGGTTGGAGGTGTGCTAGTCTGTTGGTCCACAGGTCCGTGTTCGATTCTCGGCAATGTTTCTGTTTAGTTATAATATTAAAAAAATAATTAATATGAAAACAAACTTATGTACAATTTTTCATTTACATTAAAATAAATGAATTAAAAAAACGCACAGTGTCATGGACCACCGGGATGGAACGAAGTTCCTGTAGCCTTTGACCTATCCCCGTCTGGAGCCTGCCGTCTTCAGCCTGCTACTTTCGGCCTTATGATATCGGCAGGTTAACTTTGGTTGGCCCCGTTCGGTCACTATTTCAGACGCCGCCTCATCTTTATCGCCCTGGCCCACACCAAATATAAAAATTATAATTTAAAAACAAAAATTTTACCTACATTGATGACACCAAGTAAATGACGGGCAGTAGCATGCAATAACGTCCACGAAAATAATGTTCATGGACGTTATTTTCACTCAGAAAGGGAAATAATGTCCATGGAGATTATTTCTATTTTGAAAAGGAAATAATGTCCATCAAAAATGGAAATAAGCCCAGTAAAGATTGTTTGCATAGTAGGCCTTCGGCTGGGCTTAAAGGTTTTCTCCTCTGGGTATGTCGAATAGTGGCTTCGTTAATTAAAGGCTTTTTTTGTAGGCAGAAAATATTTATTTAGCGAAGCCACTATTCGACATACCAAGAGGAGAAAACCTTTAAGCCCAGCCGAAGGACGTCTGGGCAAAAGTTTTTTACTCTCCAAAACCAGTACATTTCTTAAAAAAAAGTAATAATCATAATAATATCCCCCGTACATTATTTCCTTTTCGAAATGGAAATAATGTCTATAGATATTATTTCCTTTTTTTATGAGAAAACAACGTCCATGGATATTATTTCCATGGACGTTGTTGCATGCCACCAAATGGAGATAGTAATTTCAGTCCCTGGATGAAAAAAAGAGTAAATTCGTTGAATAAACCACTATCGCCTGGAAGATACTTAGGCGATACTTCTCAAGAATTTTGCCGAGTAGTTGGTGTTTAGCCGAAACACCTTCACTTACCAAAAAAATCAACTATTAGCCAAGACACAAACTGGTCTAAGGATTCCAAAAAAACTTACAAAACAAATCTCCCCAAAGTCCCAGAAGTTCCCCGGATTCCCTAAAACTACGACAAAAAATTCCCCCAAATCGCAGAAGTTCCCAAGATTCCTAAAAACTAAGACAAAAATCTGCCCAAAATGCCAAAACTTCCCCGGAAAATAACGGCAATACCGAAAACCACGAAAATAACAAAGCGGCAACACGGAGTTTTTAAGGAATTTAACCTTCGTTTGGAATTGTCGTTGCCAGTATTCGTTACACGTATTTGTTACTAGTATTTGTATTTGCTACGCGTATTTTTTTATTTACAATTTTATTTACCACCAGCATAGAAAACATTTATATGCTGCATATAATATGCACCATGTGCCATAAGGAACTTCATTCCAAAAATTAAGATAAGAATCTTGAAAAATTACTTTTGCTCCTCCCTCTTTGTGATATCGAAATTTCTTTGAAATAGGCTCACTTTTGATATTGCGAAAGATTTGCTATTCGTGAGCGAACTTTCGAAAGCGAATGTTTTTTGAACCAAAACTGGAAGACAGTTAAACTTTTTTCGAATCAGTTTTGAGTGTCATTCTCGAAAGTTATACACGATCACTGTTTGATCTATGTTTGAAATCAATATCATTAACGAAAATCTTAATCAAGTGGCATTCGCAATATCCATACACACATCATAGTCACACAACTGATTATTCACTTTTGGATCATGTGAAGTAGTCTTAAAGGATACAATTTGGTGATTTTTGCTAAAACAATCTTCTAAATACTAACTGAGTACGTAAACGTACATGCACTTTGTTAAAAAGTCAATGTAAAAAGTGTGTCAGAGTAACATAAACAATATAACCATTATGATATGCGGACAAAGTTGCCAGATAAATTTGTTACAAAATCACAAATTTTTGTGAGAAATGTCTTCAAAATCGTCAAAACGACTGTCTGAAGTCGTTAATGTAAAATTACACTGCTTTAAGTAGTCACCATTTCACGGAAATCATTACGTAGAACTAATAACAATATTTTGCAAATCTGTATAAATAGAAACATTTTAACATTTTCTTGAAACCAGTGGTGTCACAAAAACTTTTTTTCTACCAGAATTTTCCTCAAAATTGGTAGGTTTTCGATCAAAACCTACCATTTCGCTTGAGTTTATTATACTGCTAATATTATTACATTTATTAAAGTGAAATTTGCATAGTAAATACATTTGATAAAATCTAATCGAATGTCAAATAGACGTCATTGTGAGTCACTATTTACAAAAAAACCATATATAGTCCCGATCTAACATTTAAAACCCAAATAATATTGGGCAACATTTGAAACTCTAAATAAAATCTATTTGAACAGGGGCTCAAAGAATACTTAAAACCAGAATTTTCAAAAATTTTGCTAAAAGCTCTAAATTAGAGTTAAGTTTTGATACTTTCTATTTCTACCAAAAACTTAAGAAAACGCAACAAACCAACCAAAACCAATTCATTTAAAAGTTACAGAAATCTACCAATTTTGGATCAAAGTGTTAGCCCTGCTTGAAACTTAAAGGGTCCCAAAGTCAGTGATACCGAGTCTGCGACTGTAAACAAATTGGAGCTATACAGGTATGTAGTAATCATTTATTAATCAAGTTTTAGCTGCTTAGAAAAGTTAGTTATGAGTAATTCCATTTGGACGGGTGTGACCATTTTACGCACATTTTTTATTATAAATCAAGGATATAAAATTTTTTACTTAAAAAAATGTTAAGGCTCGCAAAGAGATTAAGCTCTGCTCAGAATGGTTGTCAGAATTATGACTTTCAGTATAAATTCTGTAAAATTTTGACTATAAGGTACAAAATAATTTTGATATAGGTTCAATCTGTTCAAAGTGTTTTTAATTGTATTGTTATTAAAATGAGACGGGTGTTACCGATGGGTGTGACCTAGTACGAAAATTTAAAAAATTCAAAAAAATAAAACTTTTTATTGATTTAATTAATATAAATAAGATAAAGATAAACTCATAAGAAAATAATAAGACATTAAATTATTTGCTATCCGTTCTATTATAGACATCAGAATACTCTAGCTGAATATTATTTTAAATTCAATAAAAAGCAAAAAGAGTATACTCTTTTAAGAGATAACGGTTTTTATTAATAATGAGAAAGGGAATAAAAGAAAATCTAAAATAAATATCAAATATACAAAGAGGGAGAGCAAAATGTTTATTGCATGATCATTTAGAGGTGCCTCAAGTTGATTAAAAAATATTTCATTGTGTATTTTTTATTTTTTCTACAACTGTCATTCTATAAAAATATCAACTGAGAGATTTTTATTAAAAATGAGAATAATATTTTTTCCTCGCATACGGCCGTTTTACGTGGAATCACTCTTATACATGAGGTATTAGAGTGGTCGTAAAAAAATTAAAATTAAGATTTCTTTAAATCTCACACCTCAAATCGATGGCCATTTATAAAAAACTACTCAAATAAAATTCAGGTCAATCAATTAAGATTAAGGCGTGTCGCACGCCCACAAAAATTTTACCATGTGATGTTTTTCCGTCTTTTGTGCCTCATAACTTAATAAATATAGCATTTACAAAGAAATAATCTTCTAACAAATTGTTGTCTGTAAAATTTCCACAGCTCTTGCCTCACCAACTTTTATCTAAATCGCATATTTAACAAAATAAACGGCAATATCGAAAAAAGCCCATAACAATTAAAATTTCAAAATGATTATACTAATATAAAAATTTCGGTACATTTTTTCGTTTCCTAGAACTGAAAGTTGTTTATTTAGTTATTGGGCCCGCTGAACACGAATCTGCACTTCATTTTGTTCTATCAGCTCTAGTTTTCGCGATATACCGTTGTGTCAAATTTGAAGGCTCTTGCAAGACATGTGTTAGTATAACTGAAGAAGGGCTCGCCCTAGTCAGTAAAAACGAAAAACTAAAATTCGACAACAAAATTGTCTTTAAGTCAAATGAACATTATTTCTAGGTCTGCCCATTGGTTTCAGAGATATCGTAAAAGTTTAAGCATAAAAATTAAAAATTTTATAAAAAATTTAAAAAAGTTGTCTCACTAGATCGTAAATAAAATCAAAAGTTGCGCAGCAATTTCAAGGTGTCTTGGCACCGGGTCCGGTGACTAGGCGATAAAGATGAGGAGGCATCTGACATGGTGACCGAACCTTGCCGGCCGAAGGTTGTCCACCGAAGATGGTCTGCCAATGGCATAAGGACGAAAGTCGCCGCCCGATGGCATAACGCCGAAAGTAGCAGGCCGAAGACGTACATTAGTTCCAATTGGAAAAAAGGGTAATAAATCTGTATCCTTGATACTTGCGATCCGATTACAAAACGATATATGTAAAAATCATAGAGGAGTGCCCAAGCTTTAAGAATGTTGGAATTGGGACCACCTTGTTGAAATACACGTTAAGCTACAGTGTGTCAAAGTTGACTACATCGCGCATGAAAAACCTTTGCAGCCTCATAACGATTTTAATGAATTTAAACTTGCACCCGTATTCCAAGCCATGTGACAAAAACAAAATTTACATTGTTCAGAATATAAAAATTGTCATTTGTCATAACTTTGTCATATATCTAAAAGGTTAGAATACGTATAATGGTGTAAAGTTTATAAATATAATTTAAAAATGTTTGTTTTTAGCCTTGAATTTATTTTCTATTTCGCCAAAATATTTTATGATTTTTAACACAATCCTTGATAGCACGCAGATAATTTTTTTTTAGTTTTCTCAATTAATGTAGTCGTTAAAAGGAATTAAAGTCCAGACTTTAAAATAACAGTGAAAAATGGTTAGATTAAAAATTTTCATTTTCAATATTGCAAAAGCATAGACTTCAAAAATAACTGCATTTGAAATTTTAAATCGATTAAAGCATGCACGCTACATCCAGCATTAGACGAAAATGGTGAATTTTTCTACGAAATTCTAAATCGCTCAAGAGAAAAAAGAAAAACGCCCATCGAGTTTTTCAGATTTATCTACAAAATAATATTAGATATATGTATTTAATAAAATCAATCTGGCTTTTAGTTGTTATTCGCCCGCTCTAAAATGTGGTCAGAAGAGCAGATTTTCTAAAAATAGTTAAGTTTTCAGAAGCATTCCGGATATCTAATAGTTTTAGGGCAAATGTGTATTGCGTATGAGTAATATGATGGCGACAGGAACTTCGTTCCAACTCAGTGTTCCATGGCACTGTGTGCTCTTGTTTTTATCACTTAAAATCGTTCAAATTGTGATAAATCGTCACCTCTGGTAACAGCATGTGCGTGAATTATCATTTAAATTTTATAAACAGAGAATTTCTTGAAACAAATGAGCTGAATGTAAGTCCTTTCAGAGAACAAAACCAAATCTGCCTCCGTACATGTAAATGTAAACAAACATAAGAAAAACTGTTTATTTCCAGTGGAAATTGTGGGTGAGAGAATGAATGCTGTCTCTATTTTCTAATTGTTTGTATTTTTTTTCTACGAGATGTAGCTGGTTGTGGTGAAATTTGTTTACTTTCCATGGTGAAGATACGAAAATCAACGAAACAGATTCCTCAAATACACAATACAATAGCACAAGTGTTTTTAGTCGTTTTAGAGTCGTGCAAATATGAAAACGTATTTTGCTAAAAAGTAGTTGTTAATTAAATTTGAACGGAAACGTAAACAAATTAAAACTGACAAAAAATAGTTATTAAACCAAAATAAAAAAAAATGTTTTAGTCTTATTTTATGAAAAGAAAAATTAAAAATAGACAAGTGTTTAAGTACAAAAAAAAATCTCAAATAAATAAGTAATCTTAATATTAATTAAATAAATACAAAATATGGGTCTTTCGGACAAATTACGAAAAATCAAAGGCAACAGTCCCTCCAAAGGCATAGAATTACAACGACGCCGTTCTAGTCAAAATTTAGTTGTACCACCTGGCCAAGTCACCGAACAATCATTACAAGTATGGCGTGCTTTGCCACCACAAATAAGACATGATCCTAGTATGGTTTCATTTCAAATGGAAAATGAACGTTTGCATGGTGAGTTCAAATAAAATTAACAGCAGCCACAAAAAAAATGCCAAAAGCAATAAAAACTTATTTAACTGCAAATCATGAGTCTTGATAATAAGGACATACAACATACGTTATGTTGTATGTTTGCATATATGTAAGAGTTTGAATGCATGGATTTACTGATATACATATAAGTAATCGGCTTAGCTATTATATATGTATAATATCCAACATCACAGGCTCTTTATGTCATTGAAAATTCTTTGTTGTGTATGTGTGGGAGTTGAAAGTTTTATGTGACCTGACAGACTAATTAACTAATGAGCGTTTAAGAGAAATAATCAAAATAACTAACAAAAAGAAAAGTTCACACAAAATACCTACAGTTTGATGAAAATACTTAAAATTTAACAGAAACAAAATTATTTCAAAGAAAGTTTTTTTTCTTGCAATTTTAATTTATTAATTTGGGTGTTTGCCAAAAATAAACTATGAAATCTAATTTCTATGACTTATTGAAATCACTTGAATTGTAAGAATTTCCACAAAATCATGTAACGTCTGGTTTGCTATCGGTTTGTCAAAAAATTATAAATTACATATCGTCAGCTTATTACAAAAAAGGTTTACATAAAGTTTTCTGAAAATATACACTATCGATTTTGATGTAAAGATGTAAATTTTTATAAATTTTCATATATATAATTGAAAGTTAATAAGATTTTATTGAACACGAAAAACCTAATTTTGTGCTGCTTAAGTCCGTTTCGGACTATAATACAAGTATTAATACTTTTGAGGAAAATGAAACACTGTTGCTATTGATTTTTGAAAATTAAAAAAAAAATTAGATTAGGGAGGCATATTTCTCAAAAGTATTACTGTTTGTATTATAGTCTCAAACGGTCTTTATTAAACTTTTTTTTGCAAATGTTCTCCTTTTTGCTGCATATCCATACAAACATATGTGAATTGTTAATAAAACTGCATGCGGATGTGCAATTGTTATTTCTGGACATAAGCAATAACGTTGGAAAAATGTCTGTGTTCAAACTTCTGTTAAGGATAGGGTAAACGTAATTATGTTTGGATAAAATTTTTATATATATATTCGAGTAGTAAACTTGCACGGCAATTTATAAAAACTAATATGGCCAATGGATGACACAATCGTCCGTATTCTAAATATATATAATTAAGGTTCACAGAAAAATTATTCAACGTCATAAAAATCTCTTATATAATACAACTACATATAATTAGCTAATGATACATGAAATTAAATAAATCCAGTAAAGTGCGATTTTGACTCGCAGACGAAGGCGTTCCGTTCGAATACCATATTCATAATTCTTTTTTTTTCGTTTTGGTGATATATGTTTGTTTTTCGTTTTGGTGCTTTTTTGTTTTGGCGATCTTTTTAATTTTTGGCGATTTTTTTAGTTTTACGTTTTTTTGTTTGGTGATTTTTTTAGTTTACGTGTTTTTTTGTTTTGGCGATTTTTTTCGTTTAGCGATTTTTTTTGCAATTTTGCTGTTTAGCATTATGTACTGTTGCCTACTGAACTAATTGTGAAAATTTTAAGAGTTTGAAATTTTCAAACTCAGTACTTCTTAGTGTATTCTGTTTAATATACTAACTCCAAATATGTCAAGTGCCTATATCATTGTTTTGAGTTTTTTTCTTTTAGTTTTAATGATTTTTCGTTTTTTGGTGATTTATTTAGTTTTGGCCATTTTTTTTGTTCTGGCTATTTATTTTCTGTTTGGCGATTTTTTTAATTTGATTGATTTTTTAGTTATAGTGGTTTTAACCATTTTGGTGCTTTTTTCGTTTTGGTGAGCTGTATAGTTTTGCCTGTTTTGGTCAGTTTTTAGTTTTGGCTTGGGTCTGGAAATTTTTTTAATTTTGGCGATTTTTTTTTGGTTTTTTCGTTTGTGAGGTTATTTAATTATAACATTTTTTTGTTTTGGTACTTTTTCATTTTAGCGCTTTTTTCATTCTGGTGATTTTTTAGTGTTGTCTACTTTTTTAGTTTGTGTTTTTTCGCTTACATGCTTTTTTGTTTGACAATCTTTTAATTTGTTGCAGTTTTTTTCAGTTTTTGTAAATTTTCGTTTGGTGATTTTATTTCGATTTGGCGAATTTTATTAGTTTTGTAATTATTTTTTAGTTTTGGGGGCTGTTTCGTTTCTGTGTTTTATTTTTTTTTATTCTAGCGATTTTTTTAATGTGGTCTACTTTTTTAGTTTATTTTTCGTTTTGGTGCTTTTTTGTTTTGGCGCTCTTTTTAATTTTTGGCGATTTTTTTAGTTTTTACGCTTTTTTGTTTGGTGATTTTTTTAGTTTACGTGTTTTTTTTGTTTTGGCGATTTTTTTTCGTTTAGCGATTTTTTTTGGCAATTTTGTTGTTTAGCATTATGTACTGTTGCCTACTGCACTAATTGTGAAAATTTCAAGAGTTTGAAATTTTCAAACTCAGTACTTCTTAGTGTATTCTGTATAATATACTAACTCTAAATATGTCAAGTGTCTATATCATTGTTGTTCATTTCACCAAACAATTGTTTGTACTCTTTATTTCATTTCTTTTTATACTCTCTATTTAGTCGTTAATCCGAGAGTGACGAGTGTACATGCATAGTAGCTTTGTTGGTATTTTGCCACATACAGTGTGTAAAATAAATGATTATGATGAAAATAAAGTGCTTTTTATTAGAAATAAAAATATATTTTTGAAAAAACTAAGGGGATTGGGGCAAAATGTATTGAAAATTTCTCCATTTTACCAATTAAAGAAATAGTAAATTCAGTGTGAACCGCATTATTATAAATTTTGACGACCAATATAATTTCTTGTGATAAAATTTTAATGAAAATCTTTGCGTTTACTTTATCGTATTACTGTAGTTCACAATTCTCACAGCAATACAGCTGCAAAATATATATTACATTAGGATTTTAACACATTTCGTTGCTCGCTTAAATTTTTAACTTTCATGAGCTTTTAGTAGCTGTTGTTGTAGCGGTGAAACGTAAACACAAAATACTTACCATCCAATGAGGTAAATCACTTTTGCTTTTATGCCATTCACAAAACTCTCCCACATCAAAACATTAAAACAAATGTGTTATTGTGAATCTAAAATGATTATTAGGCTAAGGCTCGTAACGTTATATTCAGAAAGAATTGGGCATGATTAATATTCCAAGGAACAAGGGAAAAGCTATCATCAATTTAATTTTTCAACATACACAGCAGAACAGAGTAGCGCCACTTTCGCAAGCCGCTGCACTTTCATCGTCAGTGCTCACGTGTATTTGCCTATCACCACTCAGGTGGCTCTGTTGGATGTGATTTTAATTCTTATATATACAACTTTTTAGTGAAAATTGAATACGGGAATTAAATCACTCCCAAGCTGATATTAAAGTGCACTTTCCCAGCATTGCCATCGGTTTATTTTTCTTCATTCCCATTTTTCTGATTTTTGTTCTACTCAAGACAAACTTTTTTGTGTTATTGTTGTTACTTTCTTTGCAAAACCAGTTGGACAGCAACACATGCATTTTTTGTTTGTTTTTGTTTCTTTTATTCATGTTACATGCATGAGTAATCGTGTGTATGTATTAGTGGCAATTTTAAATGCTTATAGTTCCCAAAATACTGAGCCGATTTTAGCAAAATATGAATTGTGCACATCTGTGAGTAAATATGTTTAAAATGTCATAAGTTTTGTGAAAATCGGTTGTATAATGTGGCCATAAACTCTTTCCCAAGGAATCGGTTTGCCTATTAATTATATGGTTTCCATAATTTCACTTTATTATTTCTGTATTTATAGCAATTTTATGAATATGAACATAAATAATGGAGGGTGCTGTTGGTTCAGTAGTTAGCGTGTTTGACTACAAACCCTGGGGTCTTGAGTTCGAGACTAGTTTCAGGCAAGCCAACAACATTATGCATTTTTCTCATGTGCATTGGTGTGTTATTGTGTTGGTTGTTGTTGGACTGTTAAAGTGATGAAGGCATAGCACTGATCACTTTGGCAGTACCGCCCAGCGATTAATACTAACATATCCTAATGCACTTCACAGCACCCTCCTTGTCGGTACTGTAGTGAAGTCCGTCGGCGAAGTAAAAAGAACTAATAAAATGGCTACACAGCTTAAGGAACTCTATGCCTCTACTTGACACCAAAGGGGCTTGCAACACTGCTCTACAAAAAAAAAAAATAAACGCGCAATAGCAGGGTTGTAAATCAATTAAGCTTTCTATCTCTCTCCCACTTCACCACCTGTTCTCTCTACACTATCCCTTTCCTAAAAGAAGGTAACACATTAATTAATTAACTGGTAAGCATTAATTGCCTGATTGTGTTACTTCTCTTTAAAAAAAAAAAAATAATTAAAAACCAATTGAAATATTTTTTATTTACTTTCTTTCTTATTTTCCATACAAAACAAACAAATTATACAGACCCCATTACATACACGCAGAGAAAAGATATGGTTGTGGCACGGTTGCGTTAACAATATCATGTTTCCCGATAAAGTTTATGGTTGTGGCAAATAAGTTATTATTGTTTTAACTAGTTTACGACAATTAAACTGATATTTACATTTAATTATTATAACATTCATAAAAATTGAAATATGGTTGCTTTTAACAATATATATTGTTAAAGGAATTCTGACTACAACCGTACGTAGTATATTTAAAAATGCAACTAAAGTATGATTCTAAAGCTAATGTCACACTTGGCAAACATTTGACGAGAAAAAAAACGTAACCAACAGACAAACTAAAATTTTATTTCCTCTAGTTCCAATATTTTTTTAAATATAAAAATATTTTTTTGCAGCATAATCAATTATATTTTGTAACATAAAAACCAAGCTTAGCCAAAAACTTTGGGCAAATATTTGCCAAGTGTAACCGTAGCTTAAGACAATAAAATATCACAAGAACCATGATATTTTAAAACAATTTGTTTTCAACCAAGCTATGGTTATAAAACAGACATGGATGCCTGCTTCCAAAAAAGTTTTTGTTCTCACACTTGGTTGAATGCTTTTTTGTTAGTTTTGTGTTTTCCTTGTAAGCTGTTGGTATGTTTTTGTGTTTGAAAAATAAAAAGAAAAAAAGGAAATTAAAATAACAAAATAGATAAATGCTAACAATCAATAAATAAAAATGTGTCAACAAATCGTTGACGTTAAGTATTAAGATGTTAAGTCAGAAACTATAGTTTTTCGTAATGTTAAATTTAAAATTATATAATTTGTATTTTAATATGTATTTTTCTGACTTATTGCTAAAAGAGCAGATGACTTCCATTGAAATCAGTTGTGCTAGATTTAAGTTATTGATGCCTAACGAAAGAGAAAAGAGCTAAGTCCAATAAAAAACTCAAAAAACATTTTTTTGATTTAACACCTTAATACTTAACGGTAAAGAAAGTAAATACCCTAGGGGGAAGGGAACTGACACAGAACCTGTCACGTGACTAGCCCTTGGGGGATAGGGACCGGTTCGAGTTCTAACACTTTGCATGGAAGGGACCTATCACTTTAACATGGCTTTGTCATAGGAGGGAGCAATTGATACCTTTTAGACATTTTGTGATGGGTCACTAGACTGATCTAAAGAATAGTGCTAGTAGTAGTTTCTATAGAACTGGTTTCGGATATAGTTCCAAGGAAAGTAGGGGTTCATTTAGATTACATAAACCCCTCCCACTCATTGTAACTCATCTTGATTGGATTATGTTTTAATTAAATGTTTATAGCTTTTTTATTTTATTTATTTGAAATTTATTTATATTTTTATTTTATTTGATTTTTTCTTTTGACAACCAAACCAATCGTCATCTGATTTCATTCTACTAAAACCTAAAAAGTAACTGCAAGAAATGTAGTGTGAAGAAAATTAGCGGAGTTCAGTGTTTGATGCAAATAGTCTTGCGAAAGCGAAAATGCACGTTACCGTAGACTTAAATCCTAGCACATTTTGTTGATATATTTGATAAAAAAAAAGCTACGATAGCTTGTATTTGCACTTTCGCAAGACTATTTGCATCAAACACTGAACTCCACTATTTTGTTTTTAATAAATGCAATTAAATTGGCCCTTACAACTGAAATGCAATTTCTTTAATTCAGAACTCCATTACAAAAATGTATTTAAACTTTCGTAGATATGGACACAAATATTTGTAAATACAAAAAAAAAACGAAGACAATATTTTTCTAATCTTTATGCAGTTTTGGAACATTTATATCTGTTAAGAGATGGGGTCTAGTTTGATCAGTCACAGTACATTCCTATTTCCACAAGTCATAGGACAGGTGCTTTTGGAACAATTGACACAAATTTCCCGCAGGGTACATACATAAAATGAAAAATTGAAAAAAACGGATCTGTTACATTTATATTTTTGATTTTAGCTAAAAGATAGAATCTAAAAAATAGAATTTTTTAGCCGCTGTCAATTTTTAACCAAAATATGATTAAGAAAGCAACTTATATACGATTACTAAGAACCATATATATGCTTATTTTGAACCCCATGTATATATATTTGGAACCATATTATGGTTATGTTTAACCATATATATGGTTATATTGAACCATATATGGTTATTTTGAAGCATAGGTATGGTTATTTTGAACTATATATTTAATCATAGTATGTTGCTATTCGATTATGCGACTAAGTGTGAAATATGCAAAAACATGCTGTAATAATATGCACTAACAAATCGATGCAAAAATTCTTAAAAAGTTTTGAAACATATAAATATCTTATTTGTACCTAAATACATCGCACATGTGCATATGTGCGGTTTCCCTGGTTATAACCCTTTTTAACTTTGGCTTGGGTTCGCACGAAAAAGTAAAATATTTGCATCTAGCTGTTCTATCAAATTAGTAAAATTTTAATAAAATCGACCAACAATGTTAAAATTTATGGCAATTTCAAATAATTATTCATATCGGGCCTATTCGGAAATGCATCACTGCGCTGCACCAGAAAAGCAAACTTCTTTTTAATGCCGACAAAAATCTCATTATGTTTGGTTTTATTGTGTGACTATTGTTTATTGAGTATTTGATAAATTTTTGGTCCAGATCTACTTCGCTGATGTACATAAAAACATTTAAAATCACTGATTTAGCTCAGTGATGCATTTCCGAATAGGCCCATCCCAATACGACCTACATAATACATACACTTCCAAAATACAACAACCACAGTGAGGTGGAAACAAAATTTTTTAAAAGCATATCACAAATTTCTAAAGGGATAATGCTCTCTATATCGTTTCTACCCTTCCGCTGCTGTTAACTTTACTGTCCTAAAATTTTTAGATAAATTACGCTGTACACAGAAAAAACTAAATATCATTTTCGGAAAAGGAATTCAATAAAATAGTAAATATTTTGTCTAGGAACGGACCTAAAAACAATTGGCAAATATAAACAAAAATATCTCAACAATTTCATTGAAAAAAATATATGTTTTTTTCAGTGAACAAATTGTTTAAATCTATAAAACAATTTGTCTAAAAATATTTACAAATTGTAAACAAAACAATTTACTAAATCAAACCAAAAGATATACCGGAGTTTCTGAAAAATATCAAACAATATTTTTGCCTGAATTTATAAAGCAATTAGTCTAAACATACTAAAAAAAATAAAAACAAAATAATTTACTTAATCAAACAAATTTTTTTGTAATATATCAAACAAAATTTTTGTGTGGGTCATCGTCATCATCATCCCTTAAGCATTTATGAAATTTCACTTTGTTAAATGTGTTCAAGTCTGAATGTTTATCTAAAGAATCTAAAAGAATGAATGAGAATTAACGCAACGACATTAAGGAATTGATTCACTCAAAAATCTTCAGTAAAAAAACAGTCGCATTCCTTTTGCTATCATTGTTGTTGTTGTTACTTGTGTGTATGTCGTCATCGGGGTTGTTTTTACGACAGAGTTTTTCTTTTTGTTTTTGCTGTTTGAGTCCTAAATAAGAGTCAAACAAACAATTCATAGATTATGTACAGAACATTTACTGAAAATTAAATTTATTTTTAGACAAACATTTGTTTGAAAATTTGTTTGTAGGAAATTTAGTGAAAATATTTTTCTTGAACGTATCAACCCT
Organism: Panzeria rudis; assembly: GCA_956483635.1. Taxonomy (NCBI): domain Eukaryota; kingdom Metazoa; phylum Arthropoda; class Insecta; order Diptera; family Tachinidae; genus Panzeria; species Panzeria rudis. The sequence continues at coordinate 103,154,626 of OY101449.1, forward strand.
CTAACTCCCCCCCCCCATATAGCGGTAATGTTTGGCTTTAACAAATCGTAAGAAACGCCCCTAAAAAGATAAGTGCAGGGATAAACTGTTCTACAAAGTTGCTGGGCATAAAATTTTATTATAGGTCTTGAAAGACAACCAAGCTCCAGATTCAACTTATACGCTACACAGAAAGGAAAACGCCGTACTAAATTCAAGTATTTTCTACTTATTTTGAGTAAGACTAATTTAAGTACGAATAACACTAAAATGTACTTAAGTCAAGACGAAAACGGGATAATCACGTAAAAAATCTTGAATCAATACACACTCGTAGTGTGTTGGTATTTGTTTGCTTGTTGATAGCTTCAGTCGCATGTTGTGCTTATGTTGTTGTCTTGTTTTTGGTGCACGAACAAATAGAAGTTCGTGCACTGCCGGCTAATAGCCTACAAACGTCGTATTACATGCTGCTGGTTTATACAGGATTTTAGCATCGTTCTTTCTATACCGAGTTAGCTGAATTCTCTAAGGCGTTGGCTTACAAAACATGATGAGTTAAGTTCAATATCAGGAATGAGCAAAAATAAATTTAAATTAAAACAAGTAAGTAAAAATATTAAATTTATATGAGTAGTAAAAATAAAAATTCTCAAGTCTGTTCCAGGATTATTAAATAAGTAAAAGTTAGCCTGATTCGGGCTTGATTTAAGCACGCGCGGTATTGCTTAAAGTACGCAGTTTAGGATTGATTCAAGTACGCGGCGGATTGATTCAAGTATACAGCGGGCTTGAATCTACATGCAAGACGACGTGTATCAGCTACTTGTCGGCTATGCCCGAGTAATGAACATAAACAACAACAAGAGCAGAACACCAACACAGTACGAGGACGACTGTGTATAAAGTTTATAAACATACTCGTACTTAAAATAAGATTTTTTACATGAGTAAAGGCTAGTCAGGCTAAAATGAACTATTTTGCACTTGAATATTCCGACTTGAAACAATCTTTCTGTACTTGATTTCAGAAAAACCGGGATTACCGTACTTTTGACACCGCTTGGGATTAATGTAAGTATGGATAGACTGATTTTTCTTTTGAGTGTAGAAATAGTTGAAAACTTAAACTACGATGTTTAAGGATTAACTTCATACTTATTCACAATAAGTATTCGGCATAGCCAATCTTGTAAGTCTTGCGTTTAGCACTTTAATGTAAACATATTTTCGGAACATTTTAACCCTACAACTCTTTATTTTATTGGTCTTTTTGTATATTTTTTAAAAAAGAGGCAAAAAAACTCCCCTTCAGCGCCGATATAGGGCGCTGAAATGTTCTGCAGAAATATTTCCCATAAAATTCTACTACAAGTTTTAAAGTAATCCAACCTCCAGTTTTGACTTGAACGTTAGAAATCATTCAAAACTTACAATGTGCTTAAGGTTAATTTTGTATTTATTCACAATTCGTACTCGGCATTATAAATCTTGTAAGCTTTACGTTTGAGGAATAAGATGTGCTTAAGGTACGATCACTCTTGGCAAATATTTGCCGAAAAAAAACGTGACCAACAGACAAGCTAAAATTGTATTTCATTTAATTCCAATCATTTTTTAAATAAGGGTTCGCATTGCTTAAAAATAATATAAAAATCGCACTTTGCGGCATAGTTGACATTATTTTGTGATATAAAAACCTACTTAAATCACACTAGCCCTGGGCAAAAGTAGTGGTTTCGTTTTTTTTTTGGGCAAATATTTGCCAAGTGTGACCGTAACTTTAGCTTTTTTATGTATAAGACCACGAGGAACAGTTTGATAGAAGATATTAGCCGTTATATCGCCGCTGAAGTGGAGTTTTTCACCCCTTTCTTAAGAAAGGTACAAAAAGACCCACACAACAGAGAGTTAGAGGGTTAAAATGTTGCAGAAAAATGTTTTTCGTGGTATTTTACATAAAAGTGCTGACACATCTTATACCTTAAACGTAAGACTTACAAGATTTCCTATGCCAAGTATAATTGTGAATAAGTATGAAGTTAATCCTTAAAAATTATTGAAGTTTTCAATGATTCCTGGCCAACTATTTGCGTCTGGAGTTTGGTTGTCTTCGAAGAGCTACTAAAATTTTATGGCCAACATTTTTGTAAAACGCCGACAAACGTATATTTTTTTGTCTCCTCTACTAGAATCGGTTGTCAGAACCCGTAATTTTGAAAAAAGTTCTAAATTGTTGTAAAGTGTTATATTTAAAAATTTTGTTAACGTAACGCTCAATACATTTTCTTACGAGTTTAATATTTGGAATTTAAACAATTCAGATGCATAACTATTCATTAGAAAGGAAAACCCAAAATTCGACAACTAAATTATCTTTAAGCCGAGCAAACGTTGTTTCTAAATCTGTTAATTAGTTTCAGAGACATCGTAAAAGTTGGAGCATAAAAACTAAAAGCTTCACAAAAAGCTTCGGTGTTTAATTTTTGTATTTAAAAATTTAAAAATTCATAAAAAAATAAAAATACAACAACGATTTGATTGTTTGCTCAGCATCATGTATCTCAATATATTCCAAAGGAAGTTAGATTTTTTGATTTGAAATTGCTACAAAACTTTTAATTTTATTCACTATTTAGTGAGCATACTTTTTAAAAACTTTTATGAAATTTTGAATTTTTAGGGACAATTTTTTGCGATATCCTTGAAACTAATGGGCACATTTAGAAACAATGTTCGCTCAGCTTAAAGATAATTTTGAATTGAAAGTTACAAGTAAGGCTAATAAAAGTGTATTAAAAATAAATCAAATATTAACTGAATTATTTACTTATTTTTGTTAAAATAGCTGACACCGATTTGTTATGTTTGCGTGTCCTTACTTTAACGGTGGTAAATTGTATAATTTCATTTTGTTTGTTTAGTTATTTATTATAATTTTACTATTGCTATTGTTGAGGAAATAAAACTGTCCAGTACTTATAAAAAAAACATAAATTCATTATAACTGTCGCATTGTCACATTGTCAAATTGTAATTGTTTGAAGCGTCACTAAACATAACATTCCTTTGTAAAACTTTTTAATGAAAATCAATAGTTAATTTCCGCTGTCTTCGTGTCACTAGATGACAATGAACAACGACAACAAAACAATTTTAGAAAGATAATGGAACTGTGTTTCGCCCTAATTTTATTTATTCACAATTATTTCATAATTCATTCAAGTTTTCTTTGAAGAAAATACTTATTTTTTACGATTGTTTATTAGACATTTTTCCTTTTTTTTATTCATGCACATATTGATGACCCCTCAGCGGCAAATTATCGCAAGAGATATTTTTAAAACTTGCTATTATTGAAATTGCAAATTATGAACCTGTCGATAGCATAAAATTGTTAAAATATCAAAATATTTGATAACTTAAATAATATCGGCTAAAAGATTTTGTAGTACTATAAAGCAATTTTATCGTTACCGACAGCCAAAAAAAAACATTCTTCTGAAAAATTTTGTATTTTGGCTCTTGCGGTAAATTCTCAGTAAACGGTCGATATGTAGTCTTTGTCATTTTATTTATGCCATTCATCTCATGTTGTCACATTAATTAATGTTTGAATATTTAATTAAGATTAGTATTCAAAATTAGAATAATAACAAGTATTGACTGACGTCTTTTTTTTTTTTTTTGAAATACAACCAAATGCAAAAAAAAAGCAAAAATACTTCAAAGCAAAATTTTGCATTTTATTTTTTACTCTAAGCACAAACGGTGGGACGGACCACAGATCATCGGTGCAGCACAAATTATTGCACTAAAGTTTAATGTGACATTGACATTTTAATGGTTTATTTAACAATACCGGGAAAACTTAATAAAAATTTTAATAGTTTTCTATCAGTATAAAACATTTTACAACCTCAACAATAGCATTTTTATTTATTTTTTGTTCAGAGTTTGTTGTTTACAATAAGCGATCGTAAGAAAACAAATGTTTTCATTTATTGGTAAAGTTTCTTTGTAATTAGCGTAAATAAACAATAGAGAAAAAAGGTGATTTTATCAGTTAAGTTATTTATGGGATTTTGTTTTAAAATGAATTTCCTAAGATTCTGATTTCAAATGGTTGAATATCACATTTGAAAATTATACTATTTGTGTAAACTATTTTCCCAAGAATATATTTTTTTCATTAAATCGTTAACTTTACTACACAGTAATAAACGGAGATTACATAAAAGCAGATTTGTAAGAAAGCAAAATAATACGACCGGATACAAACATGATTTGATATGGGAAGTTCCAACTTGAAAGCATAACAATGAGAAACAATTTTTGTTACCGATTTGAGATCCTTTGTAATACAAAAACAATTTTTTTTTAAATATAACACAGCGGAACAGACTTTTTGGTGCCCTAAATTTTACCTCCCCACGATTTTCGAAAAAAAATTTATGGCACCAAACTGCAAGCAAACAAAAAAATTATTTTCAAAATCGGTGCATAAATGGAGAGTTATACGATAATCATTATTTTGGAAAAAAATGTATGGGACCAACCTGCAAGCAAGCCCTTTCAAACAACAAAATAATTTTCGGTTCAAAGATGACAGAGTTATGCGTGTACAAACATAAAAAAATAAAAAACATACACACGAATTGACAACCTCCTTCTTTTTTGAAGTCGGTTGATAAGAAATTAGTACAAAATGTAGCGAATTATTTAGAGATTAGCTCGAAATATGAGTTTATCTTCCACATCCTAAAAATACAAAAGTGTAAATGTCCTTTTCTTATTTTTTAATATTTATTGATATTCTGAGTTCAGATATCGCGAATATTATATTAACGTTATATATCCCACATTTTTGGAGTAAATACCCAGTAAAAAATTTTCATATTTTCTTTTTGAAGCACTAAAGAAATAAAGCGCTTTATAATTCGCTTTAAAATATGAGCTTGTTCAGAAGCTGATTTCATAGCGTCACAACAATGCAGGTTTTGAAGCGAGAAAAGTATTTGCTTTTTACTTATACAAAAGCATCGTACAAAAAAAACTGATTTTATAGTGCTGATCCAAAGCAGGTTTTTAAGCGAGAATGAAGTTATTTGAGATTCTTGGTGCCGTCTTGCAACAGTGTTTTTGGTCGAGTGATTAGTACGTTGGACTTCAAACCTGAATGATCTTAGTTCGATACTAGTTGAAGTTAAAATAACAAACATTGAGTAAGAATATGAAATTAATAAAAATAAATAAAGTAACGAAATCAGAAAAATTCAAAATGGCGTTAACGACGCCAATCCATATCGAACAATTTTTTTCATATATTTTTAGTTTTAGTGCTGAAAAGGTTGATGATTTTCAGCGCTTCAAAAGCGCTTTTGTGAGCAAAAATGTAGTACTCCAATCCGGGAACTCGCCATATAAAAATCAGCAGCGATATCAGCAGGCTTGTAAGCGCTACTTTTATTCCATAATAGTAGAAACCTGCTTTATCGGAAGCAAGCTTTTTACTGGGTATCTTTCAAAGAAATTTAATTATTTTGGCCTGAGTTCGGTTTTAATTTAATTTTTCAATTAAATTATATTTTTATTTAGAGATAAATGTGAAGCATGTAGATCAGCGGTTCCCACCAAGTATTGCTTCACGGACCCCTTGAGATATTTCTACTAGCGTACGGACCCCAAACATTTTTTTGTCAAATATTAAAATTAAAATGTAAAAGTACAAAACAAAAAAAAATAAATAAATATATTATGTTTAATAAAAAAAACGTTAAAAAACAAAAATTTTAAAATACATATATTAAAAGTATATTTTTATTTAAAAATTCATTAAGAGATAATTTTTAGGTTTTTACCCCAAACATTTTTTTGTCAAATATTAAAATTAAAATGTAAAAGTACCAAAACAAACAAAAATAAATTTATTATAGTGGTGTTTTTGTCGATCGCTATAATCGCTTAGATAAAATGCTTCGAAAAAAACGACATAACTGCTTAATTTCTTTAACTTGATATTTCTTTTAATTTTGAAGTTTGAAAAAATATAAAGAAAATAATAAAAAATTCTTAAGATTTCAATATTTTTTTAATTTATGAAATGTCATTTTGAATTTATACTAGATAACGTCATTAGATAATTTTTTATAAATGCTTAATTGTTAAGCACTTTAAATTTTTACTGCTTAGTTAAGCGAATATACACTAAAATTTGTATGAAATTTTTATATTTCGGTCGAGAAAAACACCACATATGTTGAATAAAAAAAAAACGTTACAAAACAAAAATTTTAAAATACATATATTAAAGAATAAATTATTTTTATTATTTTTTAATAATTTGTTTTAATTAGTTATTTTGTCGGAACTCTTTGCGGACCCCTTGAAATGCTGCTACGGACCCCTGGGGGTCGCGACCCACCATTTGGGAACCGTTGATGTAGATAAAGAAAAAAATAGTTTTTGACTGCACGGAGGGAGGGTTGAACTGACCTGTTTCGATAGCTCCCACTAATCTCTTCAGAGTTCTCTTCCGCTTAGACCACTCGACCAAAGTCTTGTAATTATCAATGATAGTTCATACTCGAATAGAGAAATAACAAGAAGCTTAACATAAGACATAAAGAAAAAAGTGAATATCAATAACTATTAAATGAAATACAGCTCTAAGAGTGACATTATGAATTGATTAAAGGTAGATGATATTCAACTCTTGACTGCAAGCCACCGACTTTGGTCGAGTGGTGTAAGCGGAAGAGAACTCTCGTGAACAAATGAAAATAACAGATTGTTACTTAGTGCACGTAATGAAAAAAGTATAGGCTATATCTAAAAATTTCAGATTCTTGTCTGTATTCCCACGTCGGTTTTTGGGCCCATTATTTTTGATAAAAATTTCACTTTTAAAAAAATCATTTCTCGTAATAGAATGAAAATATCAGATTTTTATCTATATCCTCACATGGCTTTTTTGAAGCTCAAATTTGAGCATTTTCTTGAATATTTAAATTTTTGCACCTTTATTTTTGCAGAAGATAATATTTTAGCACAATGAAACTTATGTCATGGAATCATACGGGTTCCTTCTTCACTACAAAAAAAAAAAAAAATAAAATAAAAAAAATAAAAAAATCAATGCCTTATGTTCAACAGGGTTCACACAGGGTTCAGTTGAAAATCGATAAAATGAGAAAAAACTGTGTAATTTCGAAGTGGCCACTTTTCGGCCATTTAATTATTCCAGTTCAGTTTTGCATAGCAATATTAAATGATCATTACTGCCCTATAAAACAAAGCGTGAATCGTTGCAATATATTTTCTACTTAAAAAGCTAGAGCAATTATACAAATTTAAGAAATTGGTCAACTTTTTTTTAATTCGGGCGGCCACTAATCAGAAGCTATACAATAATAAATTAAAAAGATGGCGGTTATGTGTTTCAAGTACCTACAAGATTGTTCTAAATTGTTCTTATTAAAATTAAAAGAATGCGGACACATATTTGTTGAATTCACTTAGAGTTACTCAATATTAATTTCTGACACCACGAAGTATATCACAGAAAAAAACTAAATTTCATTTTCTGTAAAGGAATTCAATGAAATAGGAAATATTTTGTCTATGAACGGACAAACGAACAAACGAATTTGTAAATATAAACAAAAATACCTCAACAATTTCATTGAAAAAAACGTGTTTTTTTCAGTGAACAAATTATTTAAATCTATGAAACTATTTGTCTAAAAATATTTACAAATTGTAGACAAAACAATTTACTAAATCAAACAAAAATATTTACTGGATTTTCTGAAAAATATCAAACAATATTTCTGTCTGAATTTAATACACAATTAGTCCAAAAATACTAACAATTATTAAGCAAAATAATTTACTTAATTAAACAAAAATATGTACAAAAAAAAATTTTTGTCTGTGTCATCATTTTTTCCGTCATCATTTTCCATTAAGCATTTATGAGATTTCACTTTGTTAAATGTGTTCAAGTCTGAATATTTATCTAAATACTCTAAAAAAAGGAATGAGAATTAACGCAACGTCATTACCTAATCGATTCACTAAAAAGTCTTTTGTAAACAAACTTGGTACAAATGCATTCCTCTTGCTATGATTGTTGTTGTTTGTGTGTATGTCGTCATCGGGGTGGTTTTTTGTGACACAGTTTTTATTGTTGTTTTTGGTGTTTACGTTCTAAATAAAAGTCAAACAAACAATTCATAGATTATGGACAGAACATTTACTGAAAATTAAATTTATTTTTAGACAAACTTTTGTTTGAAAATTTTTTGGTGATAATTTTTTCTGTGTATACTAGTATATTTTGTTCCTTTATGGGCATGGGAGTCGATTTAATAATGATAGCCTGTGCTTTCATCTGTTGATATATAAAGTGATGGGCTCCAAGGCCCAAATAATATGTGGATTTAAATTTTTACTAATACATCGCACGTTCTTCCTATTATTTATATATATATATATATATATATATATATATATATATATATATATATATATATATATATATATATATATATATATATATATATATATATATATATATATATATATATATATATATATATATATATATATATATATATTTATATATATATATATATATATATATATATATATATATATATATATATATATATATATATATATATATATATATATATATATATATATATATATATATATATATATATATATATATATATATATATATATATATATATATATATATATATATATATATATATATATATATATATAACAACCAAAAATTCAAAATGGGTTTTTTCATTTATTATTGTAGAGCAAATCGAATTACATGTCCTCCTACATTTTTACAGCCCTACTGTCAATAACAACCATTTTATTAAAGAAAATCAAAAGGTCGTAACAACAAAGTTGGTTTTTTCTTAAACCAAAAGGGCGCAACCCACACCAAGCAAAAGTTAACTGCCAGTTTTCGGTGCTAGGTAATAGGCAGTCTAGATCTCCCATTTTTTCCAAATTTTTATGAGTTTTCATTTTAAGAATAATTTCAAAATTTCTCTTTTTTACTACTTTTGACAAATTTGTACTCGAACAAAACTACTGTGTTAAATTAGGGTCAAGCAAAGTAAAAGTACATATAATTTTTGTAATTGGAATTCCGAAAATTCTAAAATCAGTACCCTGTAAATCTCCTCATCCCCAAATCAAATTTTTATCCCCGTCTGACGATAAGTCTCGTAAACTGGCAGCATTGAACAAAATTAAAATTTTTACAGTTGTAAAGTTTTAGCAACTTCTGACAACACTGATACATTTGTATTTCTATTTGCGCCTACGTTTGTTACTTCATTAAAAATGTCGGAAGAAAACCAAAAAAATTGTGAAGAAAAATGCGTAAATGTTCGTGTAAAAAACAAAACGAATCGAATGTACGGAAGAAAATATTTCGGAATGAATGAAAATAATGTAATTGAGAAAAAGCCTAGACAAATGGGAGAAACTTGTAGTTCCAAACTATGTAAAAAAGTGCTTTGCGACAGTGTTCTCTTTTTTGTGAAGATAAAAGAAAAGAAATATTTGATCTTTTTTGGAAGATGTCTTGGGAACAAAAAAAACTTTACGTTATTAATCTAGTAGAAACATCTAACAGAAAACGCATTTACGCCGAAAATTCAACTCGTTTAATTTCAAACTTTTATTTCTTAAAATTGAATTCTAATCGGATTCCAGTCTGCCAAAAAATGTTTCTCTCCACATTAGGAATAACACAAAAAATGGTAAGAATATGGAAAGAATCTAGTGGATTACATTGTACTCCAGCGATTTCAGAGAAACAAAATAAAGTGCCTAATAATTGCAAAAAAAGCTATGACGATCGTTTAAACTTTTTAAAGAAATGGTTAGATGGTATTCCAAAATTGGAATCCCATTATCGCCGGCGTTATTCTAAAAAGTTATACTTTGAGGCAGATTTTAAGTCATACAGACAAATATATGATCTTTACATAGAGGAATGTAGACATCAGAAAGAAAATGAAATTTCCCAGGTATCATTTCCTAAATTTATGGATGTTCTTAAGGCAGGTAATTACGGTTTATTTAAACCAAGAAATGATGAGTGCGATTTGTGCGTTTCTTTCAAATCAAAAAATGTATCAAAAGATGAATATGAAAATCACAGATCAGAAATTGAAAAAATGAGAAATGAAAAGTTAAACGATATAGAAAATGCACGTTCTGGTCTTTGTTTACTGTTTTGCATAGATATGCAAGCAGTCAAACTTGTCCCGCAGACGAACGCTAATTCTTCGTATTATAAAATGAAGCTTTAAGTACATAATTTTACCGTATACAATGTCATTACACACGAGTCAGATAATTACATATGGGACGAGACGAAAGGTGCCCTAACGTCATCGTACTTTGCAACATGTATTATAAAACATTTAGAAAAGGTCATATCACAAAGCCCAGAATTTCACCACATCATATATTCAGATGGTTGTTGCTACCAAAATCGTAACGCCATTTTAGCGAATGCTTTGTTGTTGTTTTGTACCGAAAAAAATGTGACGATCGAGCAGAAATACTTAGTTGTAGGACATACTCAAATGGAGTGCGATGCTACTCACTCTCTTATTGAGAGAAAGCTAAAAAATATGCAGGTAAATTTGCCGTCACAGCTAGTGGATATAATTAAAAGTGCACGAAAAACACCTTTTCCTCTGAATGCTCATCTTTTAAATCACGCCTATTTCTGTAATTACGATGCTATTCCAAAGCGCTACACATCAATACGGCCAGGTAAAAACAGTATAAACAAAAGCATTTTAATGAAATTTCCTTAACAAAAAAGAATAAATTAAATTGCTCAATTACTTTCGTAAACTAATCGCCTAACCTAAAAGACTACTACTTAATAATATTTCTATTTTTTTAATTATTTTTATTACTAAGGCCGAAAATCTGGTGATGATACCGTAAATATGATTCGAGCCTTAGCGTATGATCCAACAGGAGTCATTAATTTTAAAACTAATATAGAAAATGAATATCAACAACTTCCACAAAGAACTAAAAAGGATTTCGTCGTTGAACAGCCTTCACAATTACATAAGGAGAGACTAAAAATCTCGAAGAAGAAATGGCAACATCTCCAAGATCTAAAAAGATTAATACCTGCAGACTGTCACTTGTTTTACGACAACATTCCTTTCGAAGATTAATGATTAATTTTGCAATAACTATGTATTTAAATTTATTTTTCCCCTTACTTAATGAAATATAATTTTATTTTAAATTTAAGGTGATTAGTGAACAGATTTATGATTTTTGAATTTTGCAATGAATATTAACCTTTATTTTTTCTTAGTTTTTTTTATGAAATGTTATTTTATTTTAAATTTTAAGTTAAAAATATGCATTTACGAGTATATTTAAGTTAATAAAATTAAATCTAAAAAACATTTGTGCTTTTTATTTCTTCAAACTCGACTAGCAAATCATATGAGGACATTTTCACTTTAAACATGTTTCTGTTGTTACGCCCTTTTGATTTCAGTTTTTTATAATGCAAAATGGCGCATCCCGCACATCTAATAAAAATGACGATTAAAGAAATTTTTTTTCTACGAAATAAATGCATCATCGCAATTTAATGCTGTACTGAAGAAATTGCAACACCAGCTTCGTAATCTTTGATTTTTTGGAGTTTTTTGTCTCTCCTGTAAAATTTTGAAATATGTTGTTACGCCCTTTTGCATTTCAGGTAACGATATGTATATACGAGTATATATCAGAAAAATCGCATGAATGGTTAAATATTTGCAAAACGCGATTATTTTCTTGGTGCTTTTTTTAATGAAATGGAAATATGCAAGCGGACAATCTCGAAAAAATTGGTATTCCTCAAAGAGTCCCTAAAAGAAATTCTGATATTTTCTTGAATAAGCGCGGATATCCATTTTTGTCGATTTTGAGTTATTAATGCCAAATTACATTATTTTATATGCTCTTTTACATGGACCAAAAATTTCGCCAATAAGCCAAAATTTTTTCCGAATTTTTTTTTCTAAAAACAACGTAACTTCTTAATTCATTCACATATTTTACAGCTCTAATGAACTAACTGCCTGTTTTAGTAAATATAATAAAAATTTTCGTTAGGGAGTTTATATTAAAAGAACCATAAAGCAATTCAAATTTATTTTTGTTTTAAATTCAAAGTCCCTAACGATATTTTTTATTTTTTTTACAAAAACTGGCAGTAAATCAACTAACAATTGCGTGCTGCCAATTTATTGCCGTTGAAAACCACATAGCCACATGCGTTGTTACTTTTGAACACATTTCCGAAATATTTTTTGGTTATTGTTCAGTTAATAAAATCTTATAGTGGCTTATGCGCAAGCATTTTTCATTTAAACAAATCTTGTGCGCTTGAATTAGTTCAATATAAGCAACTGTTATCGACATAAGGTTTTTTTCTGAACACACTTTTAGTGTCCTTGGCAAATTGTTTTTTTAATTATTCTCCAGGATCCTACCATTAGGGAATTTTTGCCTGAAATTTTGACACAAACTTCTTGACTGTCTAGTAGTATTAAAAATAAAGTATTTCATCTCTCCTGAAAAAATTGGTTTTTAGACCACAGAATTGAAATTGTGAAAGCCTTGAATAAAGTCGGAATAAATTAATGGAATAAAAAAAATTTTTAAGCAATTGGGGAGAAAATACATTAGAGCAAGTTTAAAATCGCCGAAGAAAAAATTTTTATATTTTGAATAAAAAATTACTGAAAATTTTAAATTTTTTTTCGATTATAAAACAGATTTTGTTGTTTGTATAAATATGCATATTAACATAAAAAAAGCCAAAATATGCGTCTGAGTCTGAAATATGCAAGAATATGCTATAAAGGGTAAAATATGCAAAAATACGCCCTAAATAATCAATGCCAAAATTCTTAAAAAGTTCTGAGGCTCTGAAGAATATCTTATTTGTGACTAAATACATCGCACGAGAAAAAACATTAATTGTATATTGGGGGTTTTCCTGATAATAACAATACCTTTTTCGCTTTCTCTTTTTGTCTTCTTTGAATTGGTGTTGTTGTAGGAAAGGCTTTTAACTTTTATATTTTACCGCTGTTTCTTAATTTCAGCATAGGAAAGTTACTTTAATTAATTAATTAATAGCGTGGCTTTTTTTTTAAGAGAGTTTCATGATTTTTGAATAATTTTTCTATTACCGTTAATAAAATTGCTTACATCTAGAATACGAACGACACAATTGTCCGTGGCACAGAATATGGAACAGAATACTCACTTTTGACAGCTAAAAAAAGGCTGTTATCATGTGTTATGCAGTTTTACATACCAAGTATTCTAAGATAATATGAAAGAGAGCAAAATTCGAAACCACATAATAAAATAAGATTTGCTTTGTCTTTCATACTATCTTCGTAATGTTGTTGTATAGTGACGGGTCTAGTTAGTAGTCTATGATAACACTGTGGAACAAATTCAAGTTAGCAAAAGTTAGGTCGATTCTGGGTGAAAATAGAGGCTAAATTAGAAGACCAGTATCGCGGCGTTTGTTTATGTTAGTTCGAATTTTTTTTAATCGACCTTCCAACTTTGCAGTCAAATGCCGATTTTCAGCATATTGTTTATATGGTTTTGTGGCTATAACTCGTCGACTAATTAATATTTTTAAAATCTGTAAAAGCCAAATTATTACTAGACCCCTGTGCAACAATTAAAATTTAAAAAAAAATTGATTTAGAAAATTTTTGTGGTGCTTATGAAGCAAGATGTTGGAAAAATTATTATTTTCCATGCTTTTTGTAAATATTTTTTTATTTTTTATTTTTTAAAGAGAAGTAACACAATCAGGCAATTAATGCCTACCAGTTAATTAATTAATGTGTTACCTTCTTTGGGAGAGAGATATATAGCTTAATTCATTTACAACCTTGCTATTGTGCGTTTTATGTAGAGCAGTGTTGCAAGCCCCTCTGATGTCAAGTAGAGGCATCGAGTTGCTTAAGCTGTGTAGCCATTTTATTAGTTCTTTTACTTCGCCGACGGTTCTGCTACAGTACCGACGAAGGAGGGTGCTGTGAAGTGGATTAGGACATGTTAGTATTAATCGTTGCCGGTACTTCCAAAGTGATCAGTGCTACGCCTTCATCACTTTAACAGTCTAACAACAACCAACACCATAACACACCAATGCATATTAGAAAAATGAATGATGTTGTTGTTGGCTTGCCTAAAACTAGTCTTGAACTCAAGAGCTCAGAGTTTATAATCAAACGCGCTAACTACTCACCCAACAGCACCCTCAAAACTAAGTCTTTTTTGCTTTCTGTTTGATCTATAATATGCTTCTCAGTTTCTTCAATAAATTTCATTTGAAAAGAAAACAATCATAATACAAAACTTGCGTTTTCCAGCTTAATATTAATTTACTTCTCATTTTTTAAGTAGCAATTTTATTCAGTGTTGATTTTGAAGGAACATTGAAAAAAACAAATTATAAAAATATGGAAAAAAATATAATGTTGAAATGTTAGTTAGGAAAAGTTTTAAGTAAAAAAATTAATTAAATTAAATTAATGATTTGGCCAGTTGCCGTTTAGCAGGCGGCAGTGGATCAACATCACTGCTCTTTCTAATATCTTGGTCATCGTCATCATCATCAGAAAGGTCGATAATTTCGTCCAACAGATATTCTGGAATTTCATCTTTGTCTTCCGCTTCTTCCTCTTTTTCCTCGTCTTCCTCTTCTTCAAAGGTGTTTTTATACCACCAACAAATTTCAGTGAGTATTGCATGTGGAGATTTCTTTCCTCTGTACCTGAAACTAAAATAGTTTTCAATCGTTAACATGTTTAAATTGTGCACTCTGACAAAAATATTAGAAAAATCTAGAAATTCAAAATATGCACACTCTATAGTTACCTTATTTCAAATGGAAGCGCAGTTTGGTGATAACTTTCGCCTTGCTCATCAGATTCAGTTGGCAACTGTTGAGCGAGTTGATCAAGATGATGATGCAAGGGATGAATTTTGTACGACATATTAACCCCAATTTCATCGAAAGCTGCCAACATGTTTACAACAGATTGCCTGTAGTTGTCTTTGCGTTCTTTACCCAAAAGTCCTTTAATGACTGCTTTCAATGCGAGCCACGCATTTAATTCTCGGTCTGTCAGAACTTGACGACTCATTAGTTTCCGTATGTCGGGAGACCATTAACAACCCCTTCCTGAATTTTGTCTTTACTTAGTCTTGGGTAAATGTATTTTAAGCGGTTGAATACTGCTGGTCTTTTTGCGATACATTTCAAAAAATTTTTAGCAATGCCCAATTTAATGTGGAGCAACGGCAACAAAATTTTCATTTCAGGAACAAGACTTTCGTGTAGCCTATTGTCTTTAGGCCATTTCTGTCCAATGCGACTATTCCAGTTATGCTGTTTGTACTGGTTTCTTCCTTTAATACCTTCTCCGTATCGTAAATCCCAATCGCACAAAAACCACGGATATTTTGGACGCCCAGATGCTGTTAAGCCGTTAATCAATGAAACTATTTTGAGGTCGCAGCAAATGCGACACTGATGTGAACTATCGATGAATAAATGCCAATAATCTTTTTTATAGGTTAACCCTATCGTCTCCATTAACTTTTCAATATCGTTGCAATAAGCGAAATTTTTTGCATCATTCACATTGAAGAACTTTTCTAACTCTTTTTGACGTTTTCGATATGCTGTTACTTTGGTACCTTTCACCAGCAAATTATTTCCTTTCAAAAATGAAGCCAGTAGTTCTGATTTTTTTTGAGTCAAACACAAATTTGCAACAATTCCATCCAATTGGTTTTGTGTCACTAGGATTTGGTCCTTTGATGTTTCATAGGATATACCTTCACCAAGGTCGTGTTCTGAGAAGAAATCCATGGATGTAGCAGCGGCGGTTGTAGTACTGATATCTGTTTGAAGATCAATACTTCGGTATGTTAGTACTGGAACGAATTCTGAGTGCGGTATTGGTAATTGGACACTTGGCACTCCTACATAAGTTTTATTCTTTGTTTTCCTTCTATTCAAAGTTTTATGGTAGTTGATACATCCATAGCAATTTTCTTCTTGATGCGGGCTGTTGTCTAACCACATCATTGGTTTACCAAAAGGCATAGGCTTCTTCTTTCCACTTTTCCATTGCATAAGAGTTGAATAGCAATTAAAGCAAACTTTTTTAGGGGCATAGTTTACGTCAGTGATAAACTCTTGCGAGCAATATTGTTTATAGGCTTCCAAAAAAAATCACTCGCGTTGCCACATTTGTCATCGCTTGCTATGAAACGTCCACCAACATTACAAAAATGGTCCATTTTACATTTTGGTTCCGACATTTTTAATGCACTTAACTTAAATCACTCACAAAATGAAATAAGTTCCAAAAAAATTAATAGTGAATTTTATCACGACCGAGCGAAAATTAAAGGACATCAGCTTCGGCTGAGTTCCGAGTCTTAACTGAATCTTTATTTTTGAAATTAGTTCGCTTGTACGAAATAAAAAAAAATCGCTGCTGTGCGTGGTTGAAAACAAAAAAGTTGTTTTGTTGGTATAAAAACACCTTTGAAGAAGAGGAAGACGAGGAAAAAGAGGAAGAAGAGGAAGGCAAAGAAGAAACTGAGAATAATATTATAGATCAAACAGAAAGCAAAAAAAACTTCGTTTTTTGGAAAATATTTTCAAAAAGCATGAAAAAAAATAATTTTTCCAACATTTTGCTTCATAAGCACCACAAAAATTTTCTAAATCAATTTTTTAAAAAATTTTAATTGTTGCACAGGTCTCTAGCAATAATTTGGCTTTTAAAGTTTTAAAAAATATCAATTAGTTGACGAGTTATTGCCACAAAACCATATAAACAATAAGCTGAAAATCGGCATTTGACTGCAAAGTTGGAAGGTCGATTAAAAAAAAAATTCGAACTAACATAACAAACGCCGCGATACGGGTCTTCTAATTTAGCCTATATTTTCACCTCTCACTCTCAGAATTGACCTAACTTTTGCTAACTTGAATTTGTTCCACAGTGTAATAATAGTATATAACTTGACTATTCAAACAACTTCGTTTCTTTTGCACCACAATGTATTATATTTTGATGGAATGATTTATGATGTTTGTTGGACACAAACGATTGTCTATTGGGTCATAGATGGTGGAATGCGCCGTTTAAACTAAGGCAGCACATTCGTCGTATCTCTTGTAATATTATTCATTGGCGTGTTTCATGCTCCAAGATAATGTTTATATAAAGTTATTCCACCTGTTCTTTAGCATGTGACGGCAACTGGTCAAATGTTGTGATAAATGTTAATGTTGAATGAATGCATCTTCATTAGCTGTCACTCCCAACAACAAGGTGCCTAAGGAATATCATACATAAAGTATTACACTACATAGAGGTGTAACGTCTGCTAAATACTTTATGTATGATATTCCTTACACAGAAAAAAATAGACAAGAATTATATTCAATAAGACCATGTTATTAAAAAAAAAATGAATTTCAATAACATTTATCTTTAACATAATAAAATATTTCGTTGTAAGTATTTCTTTTCCATGCCGGTTATTTCTTTTCCTTTTATACATAAGTACTTAAAACAAGTTGTATCCCATAAAAAAATAAATGGGATATGGCTCAGCTAGAGAGTGTATGCTTTACGTCCGGAAAGCCCGGATTCGTATTCCAGCCATGTCAACATTTTTTTAATTTATATATATATTTTTATTTTGAAATAATTCTGTTATCAATATAGGGGAATTCTTTATCACAGGAAATTTGAAAAAAAAATTATTGAATACCGGGATTTTTGTTATCAAAAACGAAACTTATTTTTTTCTGTGTAGGCACCTTGTTGTTTGGATTTTTTTTCCAAGCAAAAGATATAAAAAACGTTAGCGTAGATTGAAATTTTATTAGCATCCACCAAATATCAGGAAATTGTTCTACGTTTATTTGCTTTTCAAATAATATTTTTCCATTTTTTGTCTATTTTTAGGATCTTCTATACCCACCGATGACGAATCTATTCTTCCCAACGATTTTGAGTCGAGCCATGAGGACGAGAAAAGCTTTGCTGGTTCGGAGTTTATAAACATTAAAAATTTACCTCGCTCAAGATCGAATGAAATCGATCTAAAAAGGTAAGTTATGCAAGAGAACAAATTCATCAAGAACATCAAGTATGTATGTACACTAGGGTAGAGAGCCGATGTATGAAGGGGAAAAAAGTCATCAAACGATTTCGAATGCCTCCAGAATGTTGCATTTAGCCATAGCCGCCAGATTTGACGATTTATCGTCATTTTGATGATTTTTGGGACTATAAATAGCACTTTGACGATTTGACGATTTTCGCCTTAAATTTGCCGATTTTTAAAAGTTTAAATTTGACAACATTTATTTGTTAACAATTTCCATTTATCGTCTTTTTCAATCCATTCTAGCGCACTTTTTTCGTCCAACGTCTTGATCTGCTGGCATCTTTGAAATCTCGTTAAAAATTTCTACGTCCTTGAAGTCCTTGAAGTAACCGCAATAAAGTATCAAAGTCGCCAAAAAATCCAAATTTTTTGATTTCATTAAGAATCATCGCTTTCACACACACAAAGAAATTGTTATAGTACACATGTCTACATATTTCAAAAAACTTTTTCGTTCGCTAGATATCAAAGTTGTTTCTTTAGTTATTTGGAACGCTGAACGCTAATCTGTACTCCATTTTTTCCATCAGCTCTAGTTTTCGAGATAGAGCGTTATGTAAAAAATAAAAGCACTTTCACCACATATACTAGCATAACTTCAGAAGGGGTTTCCCTATTAAGTAAAGAAAAAAAACCGAAATTCGACAACAAAATATTCTTGAGGCAGTGCAAACACTGTTTCTAAATTTATTCAGTACTTTCAGAGATATCATAAAAATTCGGGTAACACCTAGTGTAGTGGATAGTGTGCTAGACTATTAGACGGGGGTCGCAGGTTCGATTCCTGCTAAGTCCCTGGGTGTTTCTGCAGAAAGGCTTAAGCAAAAACGGGTTAAGCAGTATGTGTGTGTTAAAAAAGAATTTAGTCCAAAAAAATTTAAATTTTAGAAAAAATTTTGATTTTTTTGTTTGAATGCTTAAAAAAGAAAAATACAACAACGAGCTTATTTTTGATTTAGTAGCTTGTAGCTAAATGTATTCCAAAGGAATTGAGATTTTATTTTATTGAAATCGGTGCACAACTTTTGATTTTATTCATAATTCAGTAAGAGAGCTGCAATTTCTGACTTTGTGTTTGCTACTGTTGTATGAAAATTAAGATTTTATCAATTCAGTTCGGACTGCCGGAAATAATCATCAAAGACGTTGTCGAACAATTGTCGCGAAAATCGTGGTAAGTTTCAATAAGAGACAATGTCACTCAGATTGTCGTTCGCATAATACTAATGTGAATACGTGGTCGACTTTGTCGCCTATTTCGTCGGCAATGATTATATAAGTCAAAATGTCGTTTGTTTTCTTGTCAATGATTTCATAAGCGATATCTTGTCGTCAATGATTAAATAAGCGACAATTTCGCCTATTTTGTTGTCCATCATAAACAAAAATTTCGCCTACTATGTCCTCAATAATTAGTTAGGCTACAATGGCGTTTATATTGTCGTCAGGGAATACATAGCGACAATATCGCATATTTAATCATAGAACGGACTTTATTTAATATTTTTGACACAATAATTTAAGTTTTTGCATACTTGCTTGTTTCCGTTTTATTTAAATTATTGGCTGACTTAGCTGGGATTCGAACTGAGGCTACATGTTTATACGTTTTCGCGCTTACTTCCTTGCTGCAGCAAGATCGCAGAGACATGGTCGCTAATATTGTCCTCAACAAAATTGCATTGAGGACAATAATTAAGACATTTTCGCTCATCTCGTCCTCCACAATATTACTGAAGACAAAATGTAAGACGTTGTCGCTCATATAATACTCAACAAAGTTGCATTGTGGACACAAATTAGCACATTATCGCTTATCTTGTCCTTCACAAAGTTACTGGAGACAAAATGTAAGTAATTGTCGCTCATATTGTGCTCAACAAAGTTAGTTTGAGGACAAAATGTAAGAGATTATTGTTTATATTTTCCTCAACAAAGTTGGACTGAGAACAAAAATTTCGAAATTGCCCCTCATCTTGTCCTCCACAATGTTACTGAAGACAAGATGTAAGACATTGTCGCTCATATTGCCCTCAACAAAGTTGGATTGATGACAAAAATTAAGAAATTGTGGCTCAACTTTTCCTTGTAATGTAAGACATTGACGCTCATCTTGTCGTCAAAAGTGTTTAATAGTTATTCCATGCTAAGAAACTAAAAATATTCTAATAATAAAAAACAATGTCTTTGACGTTTTAGTACCGATGATGAAGGCATGCATTCAGATCATGAAATGCAACACTGTAATAGCGACCAAAAACAACAGGAAAAAGAAGAAGCGAAAGCAAATAAAAAACTAAAGCGAGATCGTATTAGACTGACAAAACGTTACGGTTTATTGGTGTTTTGGATATTTTCGGCTGTTATATTTCTGATATTCGAAGAAAAGTATTTGTTGGAAAAAACTTTGGAAGTACCACAAGAAAGAGGCAAAAGTGAGTAAAAGATTGGCAAAGAAATTCGAAATATACTATTGATTTTATTCATATAACTCCTATGACTTAGATTTTATATTACAATCAAAACCTACGGGAGATTTTAATTTAAAAATGTTTGGCACATTTAACGAATCGTTTTATGATGCCAATGAAACTGAAAGATTTCTTACCATACAGCCACAAATATCATATTGGAATGAAACGGAAAATGTCAGCAGTTTTAAGGTAAAGTTTTTAATTAAAATTTATATTTAAAGAGTTTTATTTGCTATCTTCTTTGTTTTTTTTTTCTTCAAAGGACATTTTACAACCTTGGCTCATACCGTTAGTGAATGAAGAACTTTTTGATTATGCTTCTGTAGTAACACGTAATTTTACTTATAAAATGACAGAAGATGTAATGAAATCTTTGGCCAAGAAAGAAACCATAATGAGATTGAGAATATTTACAAATGTTGACAAGGACATGGCCATTAAAATGATATACAATCCTTTAATAATAAATGTTAAAACTGGTACTTTATTGGCAGCTTTAATTTTAATGATGTTCTATGCTTTGCTGGTGTGGGAGGTTTGTTGAAAGTATTTGTTGTCCGGAATATGTTTTAAAATATATTTTCCTTAAGGTATTTGAAAGAACTTTTGTGGCCATAATTTGTTCAATTTTTTCCATTGCTATTTTGGCTTGTTTCGATGACCGTCCCAATATGAAGGAAATTGTACAATGGATGGACATGGAACTATTAACATTACTCTTTTGCATGATGATTTTAGTGGGCATTTTAACAGAAACTGGAGTTTTCGATTATTTAGCTGTGGTAGCTTATGAAATATCTCAGGGAAAGACATGGCCCATGATTTATAGTCTGTGTGTGATAACATGTTTTGTGTCAAGTTTTCTAGATAATATGACCACTGTTATATTAATGACACCGGTTACTATACGTTTGTGTGAGGTTATGGGGCTTGATCCTGTGCCTGTACTAATGGGCATCATTGTGCATTCTAACATTGGAGGGTCACTTACACCTATTGGGGATCCCATAAGTATAATTATTTGCTCAAACAATTTTATAGCTGCAAATGTGAGTTTAATTTTAATTTACACAAAAAAAATAAAAAATTAATATATCAATTTTATTTTCAGGGTGTTACTTTTATGAAATTTGTTGCTCACACCATACCGGGCGTAGTTTTGACCGTTTTACAGAGTTGTTTATATTTGCGTTTAATTTTCAGAGATATTCAATCATTGCGTTTAAATGAACCCAAAGAGATTAAGGATTTAAGACGTGAAATACGCGTTTGGCATAAAGCGGCCAATGCCATCTCTTCATTTTCGAAAGATGCTGATTTAGTACGGGAAACTTTGCTGAAGAAAGTTCGTATATTGAAACATTCCCTGAAGAGGAAACTAAGAGGATTAGATAAAACAGATGTTTACGTACACACACTGGAAGATTTAAAAGCCAAGGTAGGTGTTTAATTTCAATTACGAGTATACTTATATTTAGTTTTATGGTTTTTGTTTCAAGGCTGTCAAGCTTCTAGTAAATTTATATTTAAGTATGGGTTAGCATTACAATAGTATTTGTTCGAGGAAGGAAACACATTTCTATTAATTTTAGTGTCGATAGAATGTATACATATACGCTCATATCTGTGGCAGTCATGAATAAGAGTCAATAAATAAGCGTTTTAGCTACTTCTACTTATCCGATTCTTATGAAACTTCGCATACACTATTAGTTCTCGGGGCCACGCCTATTTTGTAGTCGGTTTTATTTTGCAAGAATTATTTAAAGATTGAATTTTTCACGCCTGTACATGGAGTCAAACTTGCTCAGAATGGCATGAATAGAATTAAATATTTATAGCCAAAAACAGTTTAATTTTCATATTTACCAAGGCACATCTACACAAGGTAGTCGCAAGAAAGTTCACTTTGAAAAATATCTATTGAAGTTTTCAAAGACCAGCTTACGTAAGTCTCTTCCTGGAAAACTACTCATATCGTCGATAATAGTTTTGAAATTATTAGATTTATGGTCTGTGAGTTGGAACCCGAACCACTTCGTGTGGTATTAAGATTTTATATCCAGTGATAACGTCATCTATACTTCTCTACTGGGATTTATAAGTCTGAAAATTCTCGATTTATCTGCAGTGCCAGACAGTCTGAGACTTGTTTTATCTTTCTATGTGTATCTATTGTTTTTAGAATAGAACTGTGCCACGTGGTGCTTCTAAGCTTGCAAAGTTCTCTTAGGCGTAGTGCAAGTTAAGCTGTACAACTTCTGACACAGGCACTTATGGGAAGAAAGTTAAGTATCATCTCCACAGCCTTCCTTGAGGTGCTGAAATCCCTGCTCCTGTAAAGCGCACAAAGACCAGTCTTTTGATTTTCATAAGCCTGGATAGCTATGTCTTCCTGTTGACACATTCCACCAATTCCAATACGCTGTACGTCAAAACTGTCATCATATCAAACATTGTCCTACAGCTATAAAAGCTACATAGCGCCTTCCTTTTTCCTCCCTATTCGACTTTCAGGAAAGATTGAAGTCAAGGACTACTGCAAGGTATTTCTCTTCCTTTGATAGCTACAAATTAGCTTCGTTTATGTTGCGGAGTCTAAAGTCTGGAAATTCATATCTTCTGATAAACAGACCATTTTCCATAAAGCATTTTCGATTGTCCATCTTGATAATACCTTTAAGCGACCTCTTCATGATATAACTAGTCGTTCATAAGAAGTTGCCTCGGACCAGCAGCACTGTGTCACCAGCATACATGACCGCTTTTGTACCTCTTCTGTTCCAATAGAATAGGAATTTTTTAATAATTAAGTGCCATAGCATCGGTGACGAGTTAATTACTCTGCTTTTTAGCATATCGCCCGTTCATAGAATTATATCGGGGCACTTTATATATCGTGGAAGGCTGCCAAAGTGTATCCTTTATACTGAAGAGAGTCGAGACAGTAAAAAACTTACGTAGGGCTGTTTTCACCGACTGAAGTTATTGTTTGTCAGTTTCCCTTCTAAGTGCATGGTCAATAGTTTTTGAGAGACTAATAGGCATGTAATCTTTCGTAGTATTGTGGTTTATTTTCCCAATTTAAGGATAAAGACCATCTTGACTTTCCACCATGTTTTTAGAATGTATGATCATGCTAGGCTTGCAGAAGGGATTGTCCGGTCTATTTGATTTATATACTGTCCGCTGGCTATTTTTAAGGTGTAGCGTCTGCTTAATATTTCTGAAATTTTCCAAGTTTATCTTTTTAAGATTTCCATTTGGCTTCTTTTATTTTCATGCTACAGATTGAAATAGATCATAAAGTGGTCAGAGAAATAACATTCTGTTGATAGCTTCCAATTTGAGGAAAAAATTCTGCTCGCGAGCATAATTTTATTTAATTCTCGCGTTTTAAAATTTAAAAAGAAAACTCGCGAGCACAAATTTTTTACGACTCGTAAGATTTTTGTGCTCGACTCGTAAGCATAAAACGAATCGTTTTAAAATTTGTGCTTACGAGTTATATTTTTGAACTCGTAAGCACAAAATTTTTGCGAGCATAAAACGAGCACTAATGAATTGAAAACGAGCAGTTCTTATAAAAAATATATATATATTTTTGCTTGTGCGAAGAAAAAATATACAGATCTGTAAGGAAAAGAAGGGCAGGCAAGACGTGTGGGAAAGGGTTGTAAAACGTTATCTTAATTGTATCAATGAATAGATATTTTCCTTTTTTCTTTTGATATATATGCTAATGTTGTTGTGTAACTTCGATGAAACATTCAGACATACGAACATTCATCCACGCATACAAACAAATAAACAAAAAATAATAATTTAGTTTAAAAAAGACTTACACACAAAAGTAAAACTCGCGAAAAAATCTTTTCAGCTCGACTCGCGAATCGAGCTTTATTTTTGCCTCTTCAAGTCTCAATCTTTTCGCGAGTGATATTTTTCGAATCTGAAAAATAAAATTCTCTCGCGAGTTTTATTTTTTAACTCGCGCCCAGAAAAGAATAATTCTTTTTAATGTGGAAAACAAAACTCGTTCGAATTGAATTCGTTCACGAGCGAGTTTAATTCGAGCACTCTCCGTACTCTGGAAAATTAGCATAGATCACTGATGCCAATTTACACACATCCGTATGAGTAATATAATGGAACCACCATATTACTCATACGTAACATTTTGCCATAAAAATACAGAATATTCGCATTGTCTGCACATATACATATATTTTTTCAATTAAAAATTCGTAAAAATTACCGTTTAACATATTGTTAAATTTTTTTCAACATAATAGAATCTCAGCAAAAGCTTGGTAATGTCTTGCTATTACCAAACAACACACTTATTAACCATAAACTACATACCGTCTGAATTACTTTACAATAGTTGATCAATTACTTACTAGTAATTAAACAATCCATTTATTTATTCTCTTATTGATAGCGAAATAGTATATCTGCTTATCATACAGACTCTTGGAAAAGTAAAATGGATTTTTTTTGATTGTGTTCATGTTTGTGAAAACAAGTTTTAAGACCGTAAAATATAGTTGCGCGGTAGCCTACTGAGGAAAACACTTGAAATAAAATAGCACAATAACTGAAAACGGCATAAGCTCAATGCCTAACAGAGAGATTTAATTTTTATTCTGTTTCGTGTATTCAATGCCTTCTATATATTGAAATTTATAACTTGTTATTTGTAATCAAATGTTTTAAGTACTTGCCTCTAATGATATCACCATGTTAAAGTAATTGTTTAAAAGCTCAAAGTAGAAGTAGGGAATGGTATGTTTATTATCATTTTAACTCATTACTTTGCCGTCAAAATTTTTGCTAAGATTACTGTTTTTTAATAAATAGTACAGCAATAAAAATTAAAAAATTAATTTAAGTACAGTTTTCATGCATGTCAATAAAATGCTGCTAAAAGCTTCACTATTTTTAGAAAATCTGCTCTCCTGGCCACATTTTTGGCCCGGCTGGTAACAATTAAAAGCCAGATTAATTATATATATCTTAAATTTTTTTTTGGTGCATGGGGCTGCTGTAATCGTACAGAGTATTTTATTTTGTCGCCTTTGAATTTTTTCTACATTTGATCCCGAGGCAGTGCCCCATAACTGGATACCGTAGGACCATATTGGATTTAGAATGAAGTTGTATAGAAGAAGTTTACAATCTAGACTTAGAGTAGAGTTCCTTCCAATCAGCCAATTCATTTGATCTGCTTTTAATTTAATTTAGGTCACATTTGCATTTATGTAGGACTTCCATGTTAGACGACGATCAAGATGAATACCGAGATATTTTACTTCAGTGTGTTGAGGTATAGTTTGGTTATTTATTTGTATAGGTGGGCAGGTTTCTCTGCACAATGTAAAAGTAATATGTAGACATTTTTGTTCGTTAATTTTTATTCGCAATTGTTTTAGCCATTTTTCCAACTGGGGTATATAATCTTACAGTATGCTGAAAGCTTCTTGATGGCTTTTGTGAACACTTAGAAAAGCTGTATCATCAGAGAATGTTGATATATGTATGTTACTGCTTACCGGCAAGGTTTTTAATTGAATTTTAATTTATTTTATATTACAGTTTCAGTTAATTTTACGTACAGAATATATTGAGTGCACATGCGGCGTTCAGGATTACAAGGTGGGAATATGTCTCTACTCCTTTGCCCTCAGACACTTCCGTATCGTTGAACCACTGACGCCTACCACCTACTTTGGTGTCTGAGACTTCACCTTAGTCTTTGTAGGCTGTATTTTGAAGTCTTAATTTGCGTTTCTTTTTTCCTTGTTGCAGTCTCATTTTTGTCAACGTGGGAAGTCCAAAACATTAGTATTTGTCAATCCAAATTGAAAGAATCGGGCATGATTAATATTCCAAGGAATAAGGTAAAAATTAGCATCAACTTAATTTATCAACGCACATAGCAGAACATAGCAGCGCTACTTTCGGAAGCCGATAAACTTCCATCATCAGTGCTCATGTGTATTTTGTTTATCACCACTTGTCAGATGGCTCTGTTGAATGTGATTTCAATTCTTATATATAGTACATAGAAACTTTTTTCTGAAAATTGAATCCGCAAAGCAATTTGGCTTATCTGGTAGCATTGCTATTAATTGAGTGATTATGAAAGGCATGGGGCCCGTTTCTCAAAACTACAAGTTACAAATCTACAAGTAAAATACACACAAAACAACAATAACATTATTAAAAGTGTTATTGTTTTACTTTTAGATTTTTAACTTGTATTTTGGAGAAACGGGCCTCAGCTGTCTCATTTTTACGAATGATAATAAAAGTCGATAGGTCGTATGGTAATTCATATTTTGCTTATGGAAGAGTTCACTTTTTTGACACTGCTCGATGCCCAAAATATTTTGTTAATTCTGATTAAACAAATATACTTTTAATTTATAAAGTGTAAAAAACATTTTTGTCTTCATACCGGCGACTCGCTCTACTACACATACATACACTCTAAAACACTTTTGTTGAAAATTAGGTCGATAATAGTCGGCAACACTTTACAGATTATTATCGACCTAAAATTACACACGCATTATTTTTGAACAAAATGTTTTTACTAAAAAACGCAATTTGCTGCGCGCAGGATTGAGCCGCGATCTCCCGACTCATAGTCTGACGTACCTACCATGCCGCCATAGCCGTATTATACTTTATGTTACATTTTTTCCACTTGGACTAAATATGTTTAATTTGAAAGATTTTGTCTTTAATAAAATAACTACAAAATCGATGTAATTTTAGACAAGGAGAAATTTTCAACACAAATTGAGACAATATATGATCGTAAATTTGAAGTAATGTTTTAGAGTGTAGGTGTTATTTAAGCTATAACAAATTACGAAGTAGCGAAAATATCTAATTAGAAAGGAGTTAACAAATTTAGCTTTATATTCTATCTTTAAATATCTCTTTTATCTCTATATTAAATGTGATTTACTTGCTTAGAATGATAGTAGTATAAATAAATTAAGTAAAGTGCGACTTGATATGTGTATATCCCTTTTCGTCCTTGTTCCTTTTTTCATTTTCACTTTTTTTCGTTGTGCTTTTTTTAAATTAATTTTTTTATTTTTTAAGTTTTTTCGATGTTTTTTGGGTTTTTTTTGGTTTTGGCAATTTTTTCATTTGCGTGATTTTTTCGTTTTTTTCTGGCGATTTTTCGTTTATTGCAATTTTTTTGTTTTTTTTTGCCGATTTTTTTGTTTTGGCTTTTTTCAGTTTTTTTTTTCATTTTTTGACGATATTTTTAATTTTAGCGATTTATTTTAGTTGTAGCGAATTTGTTCAGTTTTGGCGTTTTTTTTTGTTTTTATGTATCTTTTTCGGTTTTTTGCGATTTTTTAGTTTTATAAATTTTAATTTTTGTTTTGACACTTTTATTCGTTTTAGCGATTTTTTTGGTTTTTGAGGTTTTTGCGTTTTTTTTTTTGGTTTTGGCGCTTTTCTTCATTTTGGTGATTTTTTTCCATTTTTGTCGATTTTGTTCGTTTTTTGATATTTTTAGATTTAGCGATTTTTCAATGTTCTAGTGCTTTTTTTCGTTTTTACGCCTTTTTTCGGTTTTTTAGTTTTTTGTCGATCTTTTTAGTTTTGGTGATTTTTTGCGTTTTAGCGTTTTTTCTAGTTTTGGCGCGTTTTTCCTTTGAGCGCTTTTTTCATTTTTGCTATTTTTCGTTTTGACATTTTTTTAATTTTGGAATTCTTTAGTTTTAGCAATTTTTAAAAATTCAAGAGTTTGCCTCTTACGGTTTCCAAGATACAGCAAATTGTCTATATTACATAGTCAACATTACATTACACCAATGAAAACTAACTTTGAAAATTTAGAGTGTAAATATACAATTGTCGGTATATTACACCCTTTAATTTTTAACTGTCATATACATAGTTGTTGTTGTAGCGGCCAAAGTTTTACATGTTCTGTGAAAATTTCAGGTCCGTAGCTCTTATGGTTCTCGAGAAAACAGCTTGTGATAGACGGACAGACAGACGGACAGACGGACAGCATAGTGAAAACAATGGGGTGCCTTACACTTTTGGTGTACGGAACCCTAAAAAAACTCCCTAATGTATGCTTTGAAATTATCACAAAAAAATAATAACTGTAAAGGCCGTTCCACATTGTAATACAAGCTTTGAGATTTTTATTAGATTTTGTAAGACGAAAATCAAATCAAAATTAGTCCGACTGTCAAAAAATCTCCTATGTTTGTTACTCCTATGTTTGTTTGTACAAAAAAAACCCTGATAAAATGAAAAAATGTGATTGTTTAGGAAATTTCCTAAAAATGACGAATAACATAATACTGTCAAATTTATTTATGTACGCATTATTTGACAGATCATAACAGTTTGTTTTCACACTGTTGGATTTTTACTTAAGATTTGAGATTTTGACAATTATTTATAATCGTAATAAATCTAATAGTCTGAAGGGCGCTTAAGCATCTTCTTGTTACACTTTTACATCTTTAGCCTTCTGCGCGATAGCTCAATCGAAGAAAATCATTAGACCTAACGAAAATACTTTAATATCTGCACTAAAATTTAATTTAAGAGTCATATGTATTGTTTACTTCATATTAATAAAAATATGTTCCTATACACATTTCCTATATACATTTTTCAAAATTACGAAACCATTTTTCACATTTCTTTCAGTATCCCATCAAAGACAAGAAACTACTGGCACAAGCTTGTGGATCTCTACTATTTGTAATCGTCTGTTTTTTTATACAATCCGTACCTCAGCTAAGAACTCTGCCCCTAGGCTGGGTAGCTCTTTTAGGAGTTATTGCCCTACTAATAATACTTAATCGTGAGGACATGGAACATTTAATGCATCGTATAGAATGGACTACACTGCTGTTCTTTGCCGCCATGTTTGTTATGATGGAGTGTGTAGAACGTTTAGGTCTATTTGCCTGGATTGGTGAAGTTACTGAGAGAATTATCTTGTGTGTAGACAAAAAGAATCGTTTGGCAATGGCTATATTCATAATTTTGTGGATATCTGCTTTGGCCTCTGCCATTTTGGATAGTATTCCAGTAACAGCTATGATGGTCAAGGTGGTGGTTTCGTTGGTGGCCAAAGAAACACTAGGATTGCCTCTGGAGCCGCTGGTATGGGCCTTAGCATTTGGTCCTGCTTTGGGAGGTAAGTCGAGGGAGAAAGATAGTACACAGATCATTATGCTATTTATAAATTCTTTTCTCTAGGAAATGGTACCTTATATGGCGCTTCAGCCAATGTTTTGTCAGCCGGCATTGCTGAACAACATGGATATAAAATTTCATTCACCCGTTATTTAAAGTAATTTGAAACTTTTAATTTGTTCTTATAACAGTCTTGCAATTGTTAATTAATTAATTTCTTTCTTCATTTCTATCCATTGTCTTAGAATTGTGTTTCCAATGATGTTGGGCCAAGTTACCATAATCACTGGTTATTTGTTTATCTCTCACATATTATTTGAATGGCACTAATTGGCTTCCACATGGAACTACAGAAATGACTTAATTTATTTAACATTTATTTCATAAATACATTTACAAAACTGAATCAACTTGTTCTTTATTAAGCAAATAAATCTTAAAAAAATTTAAAAATAAATAACTAAGTCCTTAAATATATATATATATATATATATATATATATATATATATATATATATATATATATATATATATATATATATATATATATATATATATATATATATATATATATATATATATATATATATATATATATATATATATATATATATATATATATATATATATATATATATATATATATATATATATATATATATATATATATATATATATATATATATATATATATATATATATATATATATATATATATATATATATATATATATATATATATATATATATATATATATATATATATAAAATATTTAGTTATTATAATTAGTAAAATATCCTGTAAGTCGTACCCAGCAAAAAATATTCGACATTTAGAGGCACTAAAAGCTGTTAGAAGCAATGCATTCAATGCTTCCAAAAATGCTACCACAAATGCACTAAAGTTTGCAAAAGACCACGAGCAAATATGCACGAATACTTATTAGCTTTTTACGATAATTTTAAGATGTAAAAAATATATGCAAAGCAACATAAGTATTTAATATTTAAGTTCTCTCACTGACGATAGTGCTTCTTGGAAGCACTAACGTAAGCGAGACCCTTAAAATATTTTCTACCCCAGCAAAAATAAATTTGGTACAAGGATGCAGTAAGATTAAATAGAAGGGTTTCGGAGATGCGCAAAAGCACATAGTGCATCCCCTCTGCCTTACGAGGTTGCAATAACGTAAGCGAATGAAGAAATTTAACGCACACACGAGAAAGGTGGTCGGCTATTTATGTTTTTTCATGTTTTTTAAACCCGAAGTTTTTTTTTCAACTCAAACTTTTTTATAGTGCATCCTCTCTCGCTTACGTGGATACAAATATGGATGCGAGTGTTATTTTTACTTCGTAATTTGATTTTATTATTCTTCCATTGAATTGTGTATGATAATAAATGTGCCTCGGTAGCTTAGTGGGCAGTGTTCGCGCCTATCATGCGGAGATCGTGGGATCGATTCGTGATTAAATACGCGAACGAAAGCTATTTAATAAAAATAAATTGTAGTGTAATATAGTTTCCAATTGTGTTTGTATCACTTAATACACAAATAAATATGAAAACAACATAAAATAATTTCAAATAAAATATTTATCTTAGTGTAGGTGAAATTGTGATATAAAGAGCAAATTTTTTTTAATAAAGACAAGAAGTAATAAGCCTTTAACATGACGTTAATAAATCCATCTGCTCGCCAATCCACATCGAACCATTTTTTCCATATATTTTCAGTTTTAGTGCTGAAAATGTTGATGATTTTCAGTACTAATATAAGCATTTTGTGGAAGCAGAAACTATTGCTTCTAAGCAGCTCATCGCGTACAAAAATCATGCATTATAAAAGCGCAATTGCAAGTGATTCCATTTTGTAGTCTCCCTTACAAAAAAGCTTACAGCAAGCAAAAATTTTTGCTGGGTAATAACTTGGGTAACAAAAGGGGAACACATTTGTACGTTTGAAACTTGCGATCCTATTGCAAAAATCTTAGAGGAGGGCTAATATTTAATAATATTGAAACTTGCATCACCCTGTTGAGTTACAGGATGTCAAAAATGACTGCCTCGGGCATGAAAAATCTTCTCGGCCTTATAACTTTTACAAGTAGTATCCGATTTCGATGGAAATAAGCTTGGTGTGAAGTTTATAAATAGATAAAAGAACGCATTTGATTTTATTAAGATATCTGTAATATTTTCAAAAACATTTGGCTTTGAATTATAAAATTTTGGTTTTTAGCATCGGCCTTGTACCCTATTTCGTCAATATCTCCGGTAAGAGCATAGCCAAAATTGTCAAAAAAATATTTTATGATTTTTAACACAATCCCTGATAACATGCAGCCAATTTTTTAGTTATATCAATTCATGTAGTTGTGAAAAGTGATCAAAATGAAGAGTTTGAAATGACAGTGATAAATGGCTAAAGTTAGGTAAACAATGAGTTTAATTGTTCGACATTTCTCTAAAAAAATTTTCAAAACTCAAATTTTTATTTAGTTTTTATATTTACAACAGATTTTACAAATTTGAGCGGAAATCCCCTGTTTTGATTATAGTGAGTTTTTCGAAACACACGATTCGCAATGATGCCAACTGTGTATTTAGTTTAAAATCCTCCGATTCCAGTATAAGCATACACAAAAAAAATGAATGTAAAATCAACATGACACAATTTTGATTGGAAATCATATTGAATATATAAGAAATAAATTGTTGTTTAAGTGTGTTGGTGTTAATTTGCTTTGTTTATTGCTACAATTCACTGTTGTGCTTAGTTGTGTGACTTTTTGTTATTTATTCTTACATGTGTCGGCTATATACGCGACTAAAAACGAATTACCAGCGTTAATTTATTGCTGCTGGTTTAAAATTACCATTGTTTCATATTAATTTCGAATGACGAATTATTAATCTAACCTTATATCTTTTTGATTAAAAATGTTTACTTTGTTATAAATGTTACATTTCATTTTAAATCAACATGACTATAACTTTAATTTAAAAAATTTTTTATGTTAAGTGGCTTCAATTCCGTAAGTGGCTTCTTCAGAAAACGAAAATTGTTTTATTCAAATAACCCCTATTTTGAATAATCAAATTTAAAATTATTTGTTTAATCATCATATTGGTTAATCAGGATTCTTGGTTAATCGATTAATTGATTTGTTCCCTAGAACTGAGTGTTGATTCTTTAGATATTTTGTATTCTGAACGCGAATCAGCGCTCCGATTTTTTATCAGCTCTATTTTTCGCGATTTAGCGTTTTGTCAAAAATAATGGCATATATGAACATAACTTGAGAAAGGCATGCCCTAGTTAATAAAATAAAAAATCCAATATTCGACAACAAAATTATCTTTTAGACGTGCAAACATTATTTCTAAATCTGCACAGTAATTTAAGAGATATCGTAAAATTTTTAGCCAAAAAAATAAAATTGTATACATTTTTTTTTAAATTTTTGTTTTCAAAACTTCATTAAAATTAAAAATACAACAACGAGCCACTTTTTTGTACAGTAGTACAGTACAAATATTTATAATGGGTGATTTTATAAGAACTATCGGAAAGTAAAAAAAAAACACATAAAATTCAGAAAAATGCATGAAATATTTATTTGCATCGATAGTTGGGTCGATATAGTTTAATGTTGGCCGCGGCTGCGCCTCAAATGGTCCATCCGCTTAGTCCAATTTTGGCATACTCTTTCCAACATTTCGGCCGGTATCTCACGAATAATGTTGGCAATGTTGGCTTCCAGTGCGTCAATCGAAGCGGGCTTGTCGCTATAGACATTAGCCTTAACATAGCCCCACAAAAAATAGTCTAGAGGCGTTAAATCGCACGATCTGGGCGGCCAATTGACTGGTCCCAAGCGTGAAATAAACTGTTCACCGAACTCGCCTCTCAATTGGTCCATTGTTTCGCGTGCTGTGTGGCATGTGGCACCGTCTTGTTGAAACCACATGTCATGCAAGTCAAGCTCTTCCATTTTGGGCAGAAAAAAGTTTGTTATCATCGCACGGTAGCGCTCACCATTCACAGTAACGTTGTGATTCGAAGAAATGCGGCCCAATGATGCCGCCAGCCCATAATCCGCACCAAACGGTTGTTTTTTGTGGATGCATTGGTAGCTCTTGCAATGCTTCTGGCTGCTCTTCACTCCAAATACGGCAGTTTTGCTTGTTCACGTATCCATTCAACCAGAAATGAGCCTCGTCGCTGAACACAATTCTTCGATAAAAAAGTGGATCTTCATCTAACTTTTCAAGAGCCCATTCACCAAAAATTTGGCGTTGTGGTAGGTCGTTTGGCGATTCATGATTAAATTATAGACCAAACTGAGGATGTTTGACAGTGACACAAGATACAAAACGTGCGTGAGCTGTCAAAACTAGTGTTGCCAAAAAGATAATAGCAAAAAAATCACTCGTTATTACTAAATAAATGAGAATTTTTTTATTAAAAATTTCGTGAGAAAACTGAATTGATTATAAATGAATTTTTCATACAACAGCAATATTTGATTCTTTGTCTGTATTTGCTACTGTTGTATGGAAATCTATATTTTTATCAATTCAGTTTTCTTACAAAATTGTGAATATAATTAAAAATTGTGTACACATTTCAATGAAAAAGTCTTAATTCCATTGAAATATATTTAGCTACATGCTACTGGTCCAAAAACTCGCTCGTTGTTGTATTTTTATTTTTTATGAAGTCTTACAATTTTAATTTTTTTGCTCAAACATTCACGATACGTCTGAAACTATTAAGCAAATTTAGAAACAATGTTTGGCCATCTTATAAATCTAATCAATTTAAAAAGGTAGCCTACTGTTTGTTTAACTTATTGTTTAACTTATTATTTCATTTCATTTACCTACCACCAATGTTAGCAACCTGATAAAATTATTAAATTCTTTGACTTATTTTTTATATATCTCTAAAACATTTTTTGATTGAATCAATTTGTTTATTGAAAAAATCAGAATTTTTTCAAACATATTATTACAAATTTTTGCATTTGAATTTACTAATTTCTTTATAGGACCTAAATTGCACAAATTTACATTTGATTCAGGGAATTTGGTATTTGAAGTGAAAAATTAGTTTTTCTGTGTAGATTTACTAATATTTTATTTTGAGTGCAGATAATTTTTTTGTCGAATTTTGAATTTTTTATTTTATCAAATAGGGCAATCCCTTCTCAAGTTATGCTAATATATGTCGTGCAAGTGCCTTTATTTTTGACAAAACGGTATATTGCGAAAACTAGAGCTGATAAAAAAATTATAATATCTGTAGTCGGTAACGTCTAAAATTTTTCCGGAACGCGATTGTACTATTTCCCAAAATTAATATATTACCTGTGTAGTAAAATATTAATTAAAGGAATTCACAAGATAGTCTAAATATTGTATCGGTTATATCTGCTAAGTTTTTTTTTTAATTTTTCCTGGGCATATACTAAAAACTCGTGTTATTAGCTGTGTGGTGGTGACATTAAAAGCACTAAGCATGAATCATAAGACGCATACTTCATTTGCAAATTCAATAAATATCGCTATAGTATTTGCAATGTTGCAAGTATTTACTATTGTCTATTCGTATGTATCTGATTTTGAGTTTGTGCTAAAATCATTTTTTTATTGTTCTATTTTAATGAAAATATGTTTCCAGTTTTTGTTTGTTTACTTAGTTTTAGACACTTTTCTAAGTTTATATCTGTGTCACAACTTGTTAATATGTAGTTACATATGTAAATATGTATGTATAAATAACTGAATATATTTATTACAAACATATGTGTTCTTTTTGCGGGTGTTTTCTTGTTTGTTTTATGGAGCTATATTTCAAGGTAAGTCTGCTAATATTAAATGTATTATCTCAGTACAAAAAAAAAATTTTATATTTTATTACAAATTTACACTGGTAACAGATGTTTTTTTTCGCGTCTAGACCACACATTGTTTTTTGCCCACAAAAACAAATCATTGGTCACAAATTAATTTACGTTCTCCTTTATGGGGAATACGTGCTGATGTTAACGTTCTCTATGATCATAAATTTCAGATTATATATATATATATATATATATATATATATATATATATATATATATATATATATATATATATATATATATATATATATATATATATATATATATATATATATATATATATATATATATATATATATATATGTATATATATATATATATATATATATATATATATATATATATATATATATATATATATATATATATATATATATATATATATATATATATATATATATATATATATATATATATATATTTTCGTTTTCTGTGTAATGCATCCTTCCTTGTATACCTTCGATCACAATTAGAAAGGGAACAGCCATGGTAGAATAATATAACAGGTAGCCGCATAACAAATACAAATGTACATTTTGGGATAAAAAATGTCAAACATTAATAGAGAGGGTATGTGTGTGTTTGTATAACAGAAGCAGCAAACATACGTGTGGTATTGTGTGTGCAACGTAGTTATTTCACATATACACAATATTTGACAGTTCGTACCATGAAAAAAGCAAATAAAAAAATAATCAGCTGGCGTTCCAGAGCTACCTTGTATATTATACTACCATGGGAACAACTTTGACATTCTACGTAAATATTTTACACTAGAGGGCTGCAAAGAGTACTCAAATGTATTCGTAGAATGTACTCGTATGAATTTCGTGTGCGCATAGATGTATGTTCTTATGTATATACTTATGTATACATGCATGTATATGTGTGTACATACATAGCCACGATCAAATATTCATATATACATATATACACACATATATGCAAGAAACATACATGCTTACACACACAAATATACAAACGAATACTTTCCAGTCCTCTATCTACAGACACAAAAAAATTAATCTAAGAGCAACATACTATGACTGAATTATATGGTTGTCAAATAATAACTATTATGAAAATAAATATGTTCTAAATATAATATTGTTGTCTTATAAAGGGTGAGTAAATTTGAGTTTAGGAAGTAAATAGACTGTCAAATGATCAAATGTCAAGAATTGAGCTGTCATCCTTTGGCGTTTAGTAAGTGAAAACTTGAGAAATTTCAACCACGGAAGGCTACACTCTTGAAGAACAAATTTTAATTGTGAAAATTGACTATCAAAATGGTGAACATTTTACTGTTGGGTTGGGTTGGTGAAATTCTAGCCGATAAAATTTGGTTAGATTTACCAATATTTTATTTTGAGTGTATGTATATGAGTAATTCCATTTAGCCGGGTGTGACCATTTTATACTCATTTTTTGTTATTAATCATGAATATAAAATTTTTTAATTAAAAAAACGCTGCGGCTCGCAAGGACATTAAGCTTAAAGTCGTTAAATAACGGGTAGACACTGATATAACACAATTTCTGCTCAGAATGGTCGTCAGAAAGCTGCGACGGGTGCGACCTTGCAAATCTTAGTTTTAAAGAATTATGACTTTCATTATAAATTCTGTAAAATTTTGACTATAAGGTACACAATAATTTTGGTATTTGTTCAAATTGTTTTTAATTGTATTATGTATTTACTGCTTCACAAAAAATTATTTTTCTTTTAAGAAAACTATTTTTGGGCTGACACGGATGTGAGCTAGTACGAAAATTCAAACAATTCGAAGAATCAAAACTTTTTATTGATTTAATTAATATAAATAATATAAAGATAAACTATAAGAAAATAATAAGACATTAAATTATTTGTTATCCGTTCTATTATAGACAGCAGAATAGTCTAGCTGAATATTTTTTTAAAATTCAATAAAAAGCTAAAAAAAGTTTTTATTAATAATGAGAAAGGGAATAAAAGAAAATCTGAAATAAATATTAAACATATAAAGAGGGAGAGCAAAATGTTTCTTGTATGATCATTTAAAAGTGCCTCAAATTGATTAAAACATATTAAATTGTGTATTTTTTTATTTTTCTATAATTGTCATTCTCTAAAAACATCAATTGTGAGATTTTTATTAAAAATGAAAAAAAAAATTATTTTTTTCCTTGCATAGGGCCGTTTTACGTGGAATCACTCATATATATGACTGTACATAACGTCAATAGTGTGATAACTCAAGAAAACTAGTTTTGCAGAAAACGATGTTAAAATTTTAAATTTACTTACAACTTAATGGGAAAATAAAAGTACATTCTTCTTTCAAGAGGTGAGAATACAATATATTTTTTAAAAAAAATTTTGCACAATATAAAAATCGATATCATTATTAATTCTGCATTATTAACTCAAAAATTAGGTTTTTTGAGTTATGACACTATTGAAGTAAATGAGCGATATGTATATTATAGGCAGTGATGGAAACTTAGCCATTTTCCCGTCAAACCAGTGATTTTGAAACGTGTTTAGAAGTTAAAAAAATCGTTTTAGCTATTAGCGGGAAGTCTAGCGAGCTTTTTTTTTGAGAAGAGATTTCATTTTTAATCCTGTTCTCAGATGGCCATTTCAAAAGCTTTTAATATAATACGATTAAAACTATTTCATTAAATACATTTAAAATTTTGTAAATAATCGAAATTTTATATATATTACATAAATCTAACGTTTAATTATTACCAGGTTTTCGGATTTTCATACAAATGAATAAATTTTGTTGTGTTATATATAAAGAGGTATTCGGGCATGTTCTGTATTTCATGTGGAATTAGAATGTGCGGAATTATCAAAGCATTGTTGTTGTAAATTAATATTTATAGCAACAATGCTTTGGTAATTCCACACATTTTAATTCCACATGAAATACAGAACACACCCGATTGACTAATTATTTATTCGAATCATCAAATTTTAAGTAGTTTGGCATTGATTTGTAGTTGCATATTTTTTGCATATTTTGGTGATAAGTACATATTTTTGCATATTTTAGAAATAAATGCATATTTTTGGAGTTAAAAAAATTTTTTAATGCATATTTCTTATGGATGGCAACCGACTCTCAGTCGGGTTGCCAGTTGATGAAAATGATACTACTGATGGCAGCTGTCAATTTCAGTTGCTATTTAGTGCAACAAAACTTCGTTTGCATTTAATAATAGACCCAATTATGTTTGTTTTATGTTTTTTCTCTAAATAATAATAACAAATCAAAGAAAATATTTTCATATTACATATTTTATTTTTGGTACTTTGTAGGTAAATGCATATTTTTGAGCATATTTTTCATTTATAGGTGCATTTGTTAAGCGCTTAAAATAAGTTTTTAGTAGCATAAAAGTCCCAGCCCTGTTTATTATTTAAGTACACACATATGCATACCTTGCAAAAACTACTGCTTTGGCCGAAGCAGGTTTATAAGCCAGAGAAGCTAGTTTTGTTGTTTCTACTGCTTCGAACATGCATGATTTTGTTCGCGATGTCCCACTTTGGAGCTCTTGTTTTTGATATAAAACAGCGCTTCTTTCAAAGCATCGAAAATGATTTCAAATCATGTCTCATTTTATCATCGTTAAACTACAGACAAAACAAATCGTGTTTTGTTATAAATTTATCTCTTCCATGCAATAGGTCGGAAATGTAGAAAGAGAGAATACTTAAATGTTAATGTTTATTTGAAACAATGCGTGCGACAATTCTTTAGAACCTATATTGTTGAAAGCTACAATGCTACTGAATATGATTTTGTTTATTTCGGATACTAAGATATCTCTGCCCTACGCTTCAAAAGATCTCATGTAGAAGGCATGAAAGTTTTTTGCTGCTTCCAGAAATATGATATTTTGTTGCTGGATATAGATAGAAAGACATTTTTGAGAAAAATTTAACATTTTGCAAAATTTAGCGGCTTAGCGCTAAAATTTTGAACGGATTTTCGAGGGTAAAAAACTTTGGCGATTTATCGCTAAGATTTTAGCTTTGCAGATAATTTAAATATTTTCTAGCGATTTCTAGCTAGGGATGTGACCTCGAGTCGGAAAAATCTATTACTCAATAATTGATTTTTTTTTGTGTAGAGATAAATCGATTTGTGAAAAATCGATTTAAAAAAAATAGTCGATTTTTTATACGAAAAATGCCTTGCTTATAAGATATTCTGTAGCAACAAATGATCAGTACTTTTGAATAAATTTAACTAGACACAAATTAGAAAAATCGAATAAAGTATAAAAAACAAATGGTGTTATAAGAAGTTATCGATTACCGATAAGAAAGAAAGTTGAGTTTTTACTATTTTTCAATTCGCGGATTTTTTTTGGCAATAGCTTCTTTGAGAGTAAATTTTTCAATATACTCAGTAATTACTCATTTACTGCATTTTACTGTAAAAGTAAATATACAGACCTATTGTAGAGACGTTTTGTGAGCTAGCCTTATTTGAACACTTCTAAGCCGAACTTTGTTTTCAATACTTCGCAAAATTTTAATTTAATTTCGATAAAAGTGGCATATGTACGAGCGGACGAAAAGGATAACATATTTTATCACAATAAAAGAACTGCAGTGATGAAGTTTTCTAAAAAAATTTATATATTATTAATTGTACTAAATAAGCCATTGGTGTACCATTGTACTCTTAAAATCCGAAGTGTACCAAAAATGGTCAATTGTACCAACTTTCTCATCCCTGTGTTGGTCTGCTGTTTTTAACAGTTTAGTTTTGTTCAAAATGGTCGAACTGCATATTTTTTTATCCATCGCACAGATGGCACTATTTACAAAAATCGATTAAAAATGTGTAGTTCTTATAGTCGATTTATTGAAAATCGATGTTTACTTTTAATAAAATCGATTACAAAAAATCGACAATGAAAAAAAAATCGATTAAAATAAAAATCGAATCACTTCCCTGTTTCTAGCCCATATTTAGCGAGTTTTGATTAAAAAAAGTTACCATCCCTAATTAATTTAAAAATATACAAACTTGAATTTTTGTTGGTTACGAATGCCTCCTCTCATATCTAAGATTGAAGTAATAATTTTTAAAAATTCTATTAAAATCAGATACATATTTTAAATCATATGCTTTTATTATTGTAACTAGTAGTTTCAGGCAACACTAATACATACATAAGTATATTTATAACCTTTTCCAGCAAAATACTTTTAATTAATTAAAAAAAATCAAGTCATGCCGGTTGTAAGTATGGTGTTACGTACTTTTTCTATATTTCTTATACTAAATGTTTCTAAGTTCTCTAAACTCATCCAAACGATGGCCATACACTTGACATTGCTTGCCTGCTTTTCGTGCTTCTAAACAATGAAAAACTAAAGAAGACATAAAACGATTGACGTGCAGACACATTTTATTGAAAATTTAAATGAAAATTCCAAAACATCTCACAAACGAATGAACATAAAAACTGAAAAATTAAATAGAAATTCATAATAGAAAAATGAAAAAGAAACGGAAAGATTACAAGAAAATAGTTTGAGTTGAAAAATAAAATCGATGTTTAAAAAAAAAAAAAAACGATAAACAATGAACTTTTTGTTGAACTTGAAATAAATTCAATGGCGCACAGTGGTTCAAAAATATTTCATGTATAATATTTGTACGTAATTTTTATTTGAACTTCCGAATTATATTTCATGTATTTTAATGGAATTTTATAGATGTAAAACTGAGTTGTGTCAATGAATTGATTTGCTATCTCAAGACTGAAACTAGAACATATTTTTTAAATACAAAATAAATTGACTCCAACAACTCCTTCCAGCCGAGTAACGTAATAGTTAACCCCGTTCTGTAGATCGAGTTCTTTTGAAACAAACGATACTTGACGTTTGAGGAAGAAAGCAATTTAACTGTCAACACTAGTGTGACTATGATTACACTAAACAACAAAAATATTTTTTTTATTAATAACAAGGGTTTCTTTACTTTTCGGGTAAAGTTCGTGCTTATGAGAGTAACGATAAATTACTCTCATAAAATTTAAAAAATCCACAAAAGCAAGGGAACGGCAATAACCAAATTTCTACCACGAAATAGAACGCCAAAGTATCATGACATTTCAAATTAAACATTGAAAGTAATCGCTACTTTTAAAACAAAAAATTGAAGTGTTTAATGTACAATCACTTCTTATTTTTGTTTTTCTTAATATTTTCATATATTTTTTGTAAAAAAATATCGAGCTTTTAGTATAACTCACAACTTTATAAAAACGTTTGTCTATGAATTCAACTTTTTTCTTTTGTTTATCTTTCAAATAGTCAGCTCTTTGACAATTAACACAATTTGCACGAAGAAAAAGTCTGTGCTGTTTCGTACAAGAAGAAGAAGAAGAGGAAGAAGAATACTACTACGGGAACGGGAACTACGGGAACGCTTTTCGTGCAAATTGGTAACCCGCGGAGTCCCAAAGTAGAGTAAAGAAACACACCTATTGTAATTATTATCTTTTAAGTATAAAGTATTCTCAGCTTTTTTATGTAAGACACTACGAAGAACATTTATGTGAAATATTTTAACCCACTAACTCCTCGCTGCAATAGTCTTTTTTGCTCTGTTCTTGAAAATGAGGGAAAGACCCGCCTTAAACAGTGATATAACGGACTAAACTGTCATACAGCGACGAGTTAGAGGGTTGCAATTTTTCAAAAAAATTTCCTTGTAGTGTTTTACACAAAAAAAGGTGAACATACCTTATGTCGATTCAATGTACAAAAGGCGGAGAGGAGCCTTAGCCATCCCTAAATTAAATTTCAGATGTAAACTTTCAAAACGCCGATATACGTACATCTTAGTAAAAAGGTTTCATGTTTCTTGAAGCACTAACGCAATAAAGCGTATAATAATACGATTTAAAATAAGAGCTTATTGCAGAGCAGTGAACGTATATGAAAGAAACTATACAAAAAAGGTTGATTTTTCACTGCGCTGATACAATGCAAGTTTTTAAGTGAGTAAGTTCCATATACTTACAGTTTTAGTGTTGAAAATGGTGATGATTTTCAGCGCTTAAAAAAGCGCTTTTTGTAACAAATATATAGTATTCCAAATCGGGAGCTCGCCATACAAAAATCAGCAGCGATATCAGCAGGTTTAGTAAGCACTACTTTTATTCCCTCATAATAAAAACCTGCTTTTATTGAAGCAATTTTTTTATTGTGATATATTGTTTTTGCTTGATTCTACCACTACTGATCTACTTCCTACGAGTTTTAGCAGCCACTTCTGCACATTGCCTGATTTTAGTTTTTGTGATTTTAGAGTTTTTAGAGTTTGCGCATCAATGTTTTAAGCTTATAAAATATGGGTAAATTTTTAAACTATAAAATATGGGTAAATGCTTTCTGATGAGCTGCCATTGGAAGCAGAAAAATGTATGCCAGAAGAAGAGTCAAATAGGTCTTACAACATTCTGATTCTACGTGAGAATTTTAAACGGCATTTCTGATAAATTTCAAATTTTAGCTCCGAGTTTTGTCAGATATTTTCTGATGTTTTGTCAGACATTTTTCCGACATTGTTCAGACATGTCGAAAATTCCTCTTGAATTTCCCCAGAAAATTCTTCAGAATTTCTACAGACTTCTTTGAGACATTTCGGCAAAGTTTTCAGAATTTCCTCAGATTGAGTTCAGCTTTCTTGTCAACAAGAAATATGGTCAATAAAAATATAGTTTATTGTATATAAAATGGGTATTTTGAATGTGCCGATTTTTTGACGTTTTTTTTAAATTGAAGTGCCGATAATGCCGATTTTATTTGGAAAATATGCCGATATTTTGTCAAAATCATCTGGCACCCTGATTCAGAGCAGAAAAATGAAGAGACGCGGAAAAATTGCAAGAAAATAGTTTCAGTTGAAAATCAAAATCGATGTTTTTAAAAAAATAAGCGATAGACAAGGAAAACAAAACGAAGATTTCGTGTGAGAAATCACATTGCCAACAAAAACAAATTTTGGTATTTTATTATTGTTTTTAACATAAATTATCACACGAAATTTTCGTTTTGTTTTACAAAAACTGGCACTTAAAATAAATTCTATGGCGCGGCGTGCACAGTGGTTTACTGGTAAACCTAATACGAGTACGCTGAATTCAATGGTGTTAGCCGTTTCTCAAAGTTAGCTCTCATTTTCGTGATATACACGATTTAAAATGTTCATATTAAATTACCATAAAAACGATTTTTTTTATACTTTTGTCATGATTTTCAGATTTAAATTTAGCTAATTTGAGTAAATATGAACAGCATTAAGATGAATCTAAATTGATTATTAGGCTAAGGTTCGTAACGTTATATTCAGAAAGAATTGGGTATGATTAATATTCCAAGGAACAATGGAAAAATTAACATCAACTTAATTTTTTTCAACGTACACAGCAGAACAGAGTAGCGCCACTTTCGGAAGCCGCTACACTTCCATCGTC
The DNA here is from genome assembly GCA_956483635.1 of Panzeria rudis. Lineage (NCBI taxonomy): Eukaryota > Metazoa > Arthropoda > Insecta > Diptera > Tachinidae > Panzeria > Panzeria rudis. Next base: position 103,199,016 of record OY101449.1, read on the forward strand.
AGAGTGCTCACGTGTATTTGCTATCACCACTTGTCAGGTGGCTCTGTTGAATGTGATTTTAATTCTTATATATACAACTTTTTCGCGAAAATTGAATACGAGAATTAAATCACTCTCAAGCTGATATTAAAGTGCACTTTCCCAGCGTTGCCATCGGTTTATTTTTCTTCATTCCCATTTTTCTGATTTTTGTTCTACTCAAGACAAACTTTTTTGGTTTGATTTTATACTTAAGTATATATGAACATGTAAACATGTGAAAAGCTCAAGCCAGTAGCTAATTGTTTTATTAATATGATTATTTCGAACGTATTTGCTTTGTGAATCTAAATTGATTATTAGGCTAAGGTTCGTAACGTTATATTCAGAAAGAATTGGGTATGATTAATATTCCAAGGAACAATGGAAAAATTAACATCAACTTAATTTTTCAACGTACACAGCAGAACAGAGTAGCGCCACTTTCGGAAGCATTAAGATATTCTTTGGTTTTTTTTGGGGAAATTTTTTTTCGATTTTTTTTTTGCAAAAACAATTTTGCGCGAATAAAAATTACAGTACAAAATTTTTTAATGTAAATTTATGAGAATTTAGACGATTAAAACTAAAAATTTTTAAAATTTACGTTTTCCTAAAATTTTTAAGAAAATAGTATATTTTTCACGAAAAAATCGAATGTTCGGTAGTTATCCAGCAAAAACTTGGTAATGAGTTGTGATTACCGAACAACATACTTTTCAACCACAAGCCATATACCATCTGAATTACTTTACAGTAGTTGAAGAAGTACATACTAGTAATTAAACAATCCATCTATTCTCTTATTGGCAGAGTACTAGTGTATCTGCTTATCATACAAACGATAAACAGTTCAACCACTGGGGAAGCAAAATAGAATTTTTTAATTGTCTTCATGTTGTGAAAACAAGTTTTAAGACCGTAACAAAATAATTGTGCAGTAGCTTAGTGAGTAAAGCACAGAGACATTTAATTCTTATTGTGTTTTGTGTGTTCAATTGAAATTTATAACTTGTTATTTGTAATCAAATTTGGTAAGTACTTGCCTCTAATGACATCGCCATGTTAAAGTAATTGGTAATTGGTAAAGTAATTGGTAATTGAGTTTATTCAACCGTTTTAGATTCGAAAACTTTTGAAAAATTCAAAAAATCTCGTTTTTATGGTACCTTAGCATATTATTTTAAATCGCGAATAACGCGAATACGTGAGCTAACGTCGAAAACGGCTAGCACCATTGAAATCAGGGTATCTCTACCAGCAGGTATCCCAGCTTGTTACAAAAAAAAAGTTGCAAGTTCAAGCAGAGTGTAATTTGCTTTTGGAAACAATCATAAAAAGACATGTATGTATGTATGTAAACTGCACTATGTCGACACAGTGCAGTTTTTTAAAAGTTGCAGTTTTGAATTCAGCTCAGGCACAGTTGACGTCACAAATAATGCTAGCCGTAAAAATATAGAACTATGTTCAATGTTTTTCAATATATTTTACGACATTAAAGCTTGCATACTGAAAAGTGGTCTAAAATGACATAGTGCAGTTTTCCTCCGTGGTACAGATGTGTACTATTTATCAGTACTATACTGAACCCATTCAAAATTGCTTAAAACAAGACATTTGTGCAGTATTACATTTATCTTTCTTACACCAACACCCCATCCCCATAGAAAAATAGTGTAAACAGTTTGAAATGGCTGGAAAATAAAATAATAAAATAATCGGAATAAAAACATTTCGAATTTTTCATTGGAAACAAAGAATGAATAAAATACAAAATATGAACGAGCTTTAGAATAGTTCTTCTATTTTTGTTATAGTTTTTTTGTTCTTATATTCTGGATTTATTGTTTATTGCTTTTGGACAACGAGACAATTTGTCGTTTGTTTTTGTACATTTTAGGGTGGCATTAGTTTAGTGTTTTTTCAACACCAATAGTTTTCAGTTCAAATCGTTTTGAAACACACATTCGCTAGTGGAAACAAATAAATACGGATGACGGCGGTTTGTTTGGAAAATATTATTCGCAAGAGAAAACACGAAATTTTTATAAAAAATTTATATACAGCCAGTGAATTAAATATGAGTTAATACATATTGATTATACATATTTAAATATGTAATTAAAAAGCAAATAAAGTCTATGTATGTGTGTGTATAGTTAATAAAAAGTTTTTGATTGTTTTTTTTTTTGGCAAATTATTGGTTGCAAAAATAAGAAAAAGTACAAAATGAAAATTGAATTTTTGATAAAAGAAATATTAGCTGTGAATTTGAAATTTATTGAAAGGAAATTATAAAAATCTATTTTAGGTTTGTTTTAAATTTTCAAACACAAAATTTTTGGTTTAAAGGCAAATAAGTAATTAAAAAAAAAGAAATAATGTCACAAAATTACAAAAAACCAAAACTTGTGATCAATGATGATTTGAATCACAATGACTGCAACACTTCTTGCCATAACGATGGCGGACAATTTTATGATTTTGACGTGGAAGAGGAAGCTGAACGAAATTCTAAAATTCAGGAAATATATAATTGGCTGCATCAACGTCATCGCAATAATTGGTAAGTTAAAATCCATTTTAATTAAGTACTGGCATATGTTTTTCTTTTTTATGTTTGTTGTACGTTACTAATTATGTCTGCTCTGTAAAATATTTTGGAAGGTCATGTCGTCATGTTTACGTTAGAACTTTGAGTAGTTCTTTCATATATACATTTTTTAGTACTTGAAATAAGACAACGGCGAATTTTATTAATATATAAGAAACAGTTTTTTTAATTAAAATTGAGTTGAGGTGTGATCTAGTCTTCAGGTCAAATAAGCACACTCTTTACAGTGAGTTATGCTATATTTTGGTAGCGGATCTCAACACAAATAAAGTTCTTGGGCCCGATGGTATTGCAGCACTAGTCTTGAAGTAGACACTATCACGTTCGTTGGCATTCCGGGAATTCCCGAAAATTGAAGAACGTAATAAAATATTTAGCAAAAATTTTAAATTCCGGAATCAATTGATTTTTATATGAGCAAAATGAATCATTCAAGAACGATTGAAAGTGGATGTGAAATTAGCGTATTGAAATCTTTATATTCCATATATGTACTTTTATTTAAAGGTGATTTTTGCTGCAGACCAGTGTAATTGACAAAACTGACGCCCTTCAAATGATTCTAATTTTATTTAAAAGATAACCAAAGTAAATAAAAGTTATTGCAAACTAGTTCCACGTTAATACATAAGTAGCAAACATTATTTGAACTATTTCTACAATTACGTGACATTTTTAAATGTGAAAATGTAAAATAATTGACGGTTAACGACTCAGATACATTGGTTAGAAAATTTAATAACGAAACTTATGCGTGTAATAAATAGAGATGGGCACTGCTCATATCATTGGCGCGAGTCCAGCATGATCACGCAAGATGTCACATGTTTTTAATAACCTTTTCCTTTAATCACGTGGATGTGATTAGCCTGAGTATGATGGTATGAATTTTTTTAATTTCAGTGCAAAGGAAGTTCAAAGAAAAGGTCTTCGTCAGTTCCAATTTGAACATTAAAAGCTATTTAATTCCAATGAATTTTTTTTTTGCTTCCTTGATGAAGCAGCTTATGGAACAAAAATCGCTGTCGATAGGTCAGTGGATCATGTCTGATAACACAAGTTTACAAAGTCGGGTAAACTTTTGGACTGGAGCAACTGAAAGTTGTTTCTTATGTAATTTGGGGTGCTTCATTGGAATCTTCAGTCGGTTTATTTATTTTTCTTGTTTCCAGTTATTGAGATATAGTGTATTTCAAAAATGAATCAGTTAAACGAAAATTGTTAACATAACTTGATAACGGTTTATCCTATTCAATTAAAAAGAAAAATCAAAACTCGACAACAAATTTATCTTTAAGCCATACCACAATTGTATCTTGTGTAACGAAATATTTAAAAATGTATAAAAATGTTTGTTCTTAAAACATTCATTAAAAAACAATTATTTTTTTTCTATTAGCATATGCGGTAAATCCTGTGTTGCTGATTTTTCAATATTTGGTAATGTTAAACCCGTTGGCGTTCTGAATGAGATATTTCCACATAACCTACAGTAAAAAAAGTTCTTTAGGAGTACTTTGAAATGACTTTTAATTATTTACTGTAGTGTTTTTCAGGAAAAAAATATTCGTGCGGAAGTGCCGTTGCGGACATTACAAAAAACGGAAGTCGGTTTAAGCAAATTTTTAATATTGACCAAAAAAATCCAAATGCATTCAAGAACGAGGAGTATTTGAGGATTTTAAAATGTCTCTAGTGCAGAGAAACAAGCCGAGGCAAAATTATCGGCGGAGGTGGCTGGGCAGATTTTGGGTGGGCGGCGGCGCGCCGATAGAATTTTTGGCGGCTCGCCTATTTCCGGAAATTTTAGGAAAAGGTAGTAAAAAACTTTTTTCGAAAAAGTACCCAAACTCGCAACCCAGTCGTGAACAAATTTAAACTAATTCGGCGGCTGGTTTTGAGCCGATGCGACCCGGAGTAATCGGCTCTAGTGAGGATGATAAGTTTCTGGGTTCATCAAAAAATTTTTAAATTGTCTATTGCGAACATTGCGTTACAGACGTTACATTTTTTCATACTATCTATAGCTTCTTAATTGTGTAATTTACAACTATAAATGTGTTTAGTGAAGTTGTAGATAATATTATTATCTAAAAGAAAGCTTTTAACAAAATTTGTATATTCCTTACACAGAAAAAAAAAATTTGTATATATGTAAAATTTATATATGTAAAATTTTTATATGTAAAATTCTTTTGTTATATCAATTAAATAATTAATTGATTTTTAGCCCACAACAATTTTTGTAAATACAATTACGAAATTGTTAGTTAAAAGAAAATCAGAAAAAAATTTTATAAATTTTTTTCGTAGATTTCAAAATTATTTCAATTAAGAATATTGTTATATGAACAATGTGAATTGTTGATTTTCTAAAAAATTTTAACTATCATAATTGTTGTATTAACAATATTTTTTTATACACAATTACAAACCTCGAAGCGACTTTTTTCTTGTCTGCGAAAAATTAATAAATGTCTTTGGGCGGAATCGATCAGGCGAACTCTGGACTAATAAGCTAACGTTCTTATCTCTCAGCTACAGAGCAATTCGTTATTAAATACGCAAATAACGAATACACACAAAACTTTATTTGCCTTGTTTCATTTACGTGTGTGCATTCGTTTGTTATATCAACAATGATGATTGTTAATTTTTTCACAAGTTTCAACAAAAATTTTAGTTGGCATTTTTAATCAAAAAAGTATAAAAAAATTGTTGAGTTTTTGCGCCATACATAGCGAAAAATTTGTTTAGTTGAGTCTGTTGAAAAAATTTTTCGTGTTTGTCGTATCAATAACCCAATTTCTTATATTAACTAAATATATTTTTGAATTTATTTATATTGAATTATGACAATATGTCAAATAATAATTCTTAAAAGTTTAATTTAGATTTTATTTTTCATGTTATCCAACTGATTTCTAATTAAGTGAAGGTGTAGAAAAATAAAATAGATTCATATCGAATAAAAAAATTATTTGCTGGGTTTTGTATAGGTTTCAAAGCCTACTATGCTTATTTTTTGAAAATCATTTATATATTTGTAAATTCTCAAATGGTTTTTAAATGTTTGTACATAAGATAAATGGTTTGTAACTGTTCAAAATTGTGTTTGAAGTCTACTGACGAGTTGGTAAAGCACCAACGAAATGCTGCATATAGACAATTGCTTAAACTCTAGCAAATAAATTTCATTTGAAATTAAATTATGACAATATGTCAAATAATAATTCTTAAAAATTTTCTTTTTCCATATTTCAGAAGAGTAGACTTCAAAAATGACGAAAGTTGAAAGTAAAGTATGCACGCTACATCCAGCATTGGTCGAATATAGTGAAGTTTTCTACGAAACTATAAATTAATCGCTTCAGAAAAAAAAACTCCCATCGAGTTTTTCAAATTTCTTTACAAATTGTATTAGATATGTATTTAATATTATTAATCAGGCTTTTAATTGTTACCATCGCGCTCAAAATTGTGGGCAGGAGAGAGGATTTTCTAAAAATAGTAAAATTTTCAGAAGGATATTATTTACCAGGATGAAAATTGTTCTAAACTACATTTTTTCATTTTTATTTAATTTCAAGAGTCGTCTTAAGTTTAAACAAATTTATTGATATATTAAACGGGAATTTTTTATGAATGTTTAATTCTAAAAAATAAGTATGGGAAGAAAATAGGAATAGCTAAAATTTTATGGCAAAAGTGTATACGTAATATGATACTATACTATCATATTGCTCATACGTCGCGTATGTGTGTTGGTAAATTCATAGGATAATAATAAATTTTTTACCATTGACTATCAATTAATCTGTTCTGTCTTACTGGTCATAATTATCAATCTATGATAATTATGACCAGTGACATGGCAGCGTAACATGGCCCGTGATATGTTTTTGAAATTGCAAATTGAAATCTAATGAAAACTTGCAATTACTCACTGAAATGTCAGATCTGTGGCATGTCCTTACTTAGAGTTTGACTGTAAATTGATTATTTTCTTTAAAAAATTTTCCTCCATATTCTATTGTATATAATAAGATTTAATAGACGCGAAAATTTTTATATCAATATATCTGCTTAATAATAAATGCCACGCTAATAGTTTTTGTCCTCAGATTTTACCAAAATTTGCTAATTCTGATTTGAGCAGCTCCTGTGCCTTCTACCGCAAGATTATTGAAGCTACTAGTAAGCCATAATAAAACTAGGTCAACTATACATTTCTGACACCACGAACTATATACATTTATTGGTGGCATGCAATAATGTCCCAGAAAAAAAACGTCTATCGATATTATTTCCATGGGTATGTCGAATAGTGGATTCGTGGAGTAAATTTGTTCAATGCATTAAAAAATCTAAGCTCTGTGAAGCTTCTACTCGACATACCCAGAGATGAAAAGTATTAAGCCCGGCCAAGGCTGGCTATGCAAACAATCTTTAATCTGCAGTACCATTTGCATGGACTTTATTTGAATTTTTATGGACATTATTTCAATTTCAAAAGTACATAGTTAAAAAGTTTTAAACGTGTGAATAAACTGGGAATAAATCAATGGAATAAGGAAATTTTTTTAAGAAATTGGGGAAAAACTACATTAGAATAAATTTAATATCCCAAAAGATATATTTTCTAAATGTGGAAAAATTTCAAAATCTTTCGATCAGAAAACAGTTTTTTTTTAGTTTTTTGTAAATATGCATATAAACATTAAAGAAACCAAAATATGTAGGAAAAAGAAGAGAATATGCCAGAAAAATTAGAAAAATTCCGAAAATATGCGACTAAGTGTGAAATAGACAAAAACATGCTATTAAGGGAAAAATATGCATTAAAAAATCAATACCAAACATACATCGTGCCTACATACATCGCACAGGAAAAACATGCTATTGCATATAGCCGGTTTCCCTGCTTATTACAAACCTTTATCATATGTTAGTTGGAGATTGCCAAATTCATAGGCAATTAACTACAGTTGCCATTTAAGTGAAATTTATTTGCTGGTGTCTAAGCATTGTCTATATGCATTTCATTGGTGATTTACCAACTCGTCAGTAGACTTCAAACACAATTTTGAACAGTTACAAACCCTTTATCTTATGTACTGACTTTCAAAAACCATTCGAGAATTTGCAAATATGTAATTGATTTTCAAAAATAAGCATAGTAGGCTTTGACAATTATGCAAAACCCAGCAAATAATTTGTATTCGATATGAATCTATTTTATTTTTCTACTCCTTTATACAATTGGAAATCCATTGGATAACAATAAAAGTATTAATAAGGCAAAATGAAAAATAAAATTCAAGTTAAACCTTTAAGAAATTTATTATTTCACATATTGTCACAATTTTATTTTAAATGGAATTTATTGGCTGGTGTTTAAGCATTGTTTATATGCATTTCATTGGTGCTGGGTTTTGCATAATTTTCAAAGCCTACTATGCTTATTTTTTAAAATCAATTACATATCTGCTTGGGCTTGTAACTGTTCAAAATTGTGTTTGAAGTCTACTGACGAGTTGGTAAAGCACCAATGAAATGCATATAGACAATGCTTAAACACCAGCAAATAGATTTCATTTAAAATAAAATTATGAAAATATGTCAAATAATAAATTTCTTAAAGGTTGCCATTTAAGTTTAAAAATGTCAGCTCCGTGGATGTCAGTTCCATGTTAACTGCCCTTTTCACAATGTGTGATTAAAAGCTAACGACGACTTCAACGGCAAGTTCGATATACAAAACTTGCCGTTAAAGTCCATGTTAACTCTAAATCCTACATTGTAAGCAACAATATTTTAATCAATAAGGTCAGTATACAATATGTCATAGCCAGTGTGACCATTGGAAAATTAAAAAAATGCTCCAAAAAAGGTTTTTAGAAAAAGGTACCATTAAAAATTGAATTTTAAGTAAAATCCTCTTGCAGTTTAATTTTTACTATAAAATAGAATAATTGTTTGCAAAATAAAATTTGATATTTGATCATCATTCGCGAAATTTTATAGTTGTAGCAAAATCCTCTTGCACTTTAATTTTGACTATAAAATGGAATAATAACACTATGCTACAAATGAAGATTTTTGGAAAAACACAAGAACTAGAGAGTGCAGGTTCGTTTATAGTACCGTGTGGAAGTAAAACCCTGTACTCAGATCGACGATTGGTCTGAGTACAGGGTGACCAATTTTTTTATGGACCTCCAAAGTTTCTGAAAATCAGTGTGGCCTCATAATCGATGTCATCAGTATTTGACCAACAGCTAACTCAAACAATGGCAATAATGTAGCTAAGAGTCCGCTTAGCAGATTTTTCTTAACATTTTATGCCAAAAAAATTTTATTTTCGTGAACTTGTTGAAAAAAATTAAGGAAAAATAATTTTGTTTTCACTTTTTTCAGAATCACTTACAGGGACTTTTTTACTAACGATATTTGGCAAAGTTGTAGTTCCGTCAGGGCTGAACAGCTTTTGTGAGCCTATTAATACAATTTGAGCGGGTGTAGGCACCCTAATAGCGCATAGAGATGGTTTTTCTCTATTTTTTTATGCTAAAAAATATTTTTTATGTGTAAACATCTGTACGCTAGGGGGTAAAAATCTTTTTCACAATACAATCACAAATTTTGAGTAAGATTAATCTCACTTGAGTAAGATTAATATTACAATTGTAATAACGCGGTGTGAGCTGTGTATGAGTGTTTAGTGTAATCATACGGACAACAAGAAGTACAGAGAAACTTAACAGCTGCATAGAAATACACTAAAACACTGGGAAAGGGAGTCTCAAGGTCAAACTCCTGCAGTAAGGTCGTACGTTTGTTGGTTAGTGCTGTGTTGCCGTGTTTTTAAATTGAGTGAGTATTTCGGCGTTGCCGTTTTTGATTTTTGCCGGGAACTTCTGGGATTTAGAGGATTTTGTGTCCGGTTTTTCGGGGTTCAGACCCGGTTCGTCTCGGTTTTTGAGCCCTGGTTTTTTGAAAAAAGAACTGGTTTTTCGGTTTTACCAAATTTGTTGCTGAACTTGGTGCGATATTTGGCTGACGGTTTATTGACTGCGTTTGTCTTTGACTGTTGATTATTTTGCTGTTTAACTGCGGTAATTCCAACTATTTTGTACGGGTATAATACTATTATTTATGTCTGCGGGGAAGCGGAAGGGCGATATGCCTGGTGGGAATGAGTCAGATGTGTCTCATGAGAAGCTTATCGGTTTGAGCGATTTGTCGGGTGTGGAGGAAGGTACGAGGGTGAAAAAGAAGCGGATGAAGCCCGGTTCGCCGAAGTTGAAACGAGTGAATGATGAGAAGAATGTTTCGGTAGAAGGTGAAATGTTTCATTACTAGATGTTTACACTTCTCCCCTGTGATCGGACTCACATAATTTTTTTTTATCAAAATGTTTGTTTTTTAAACATTTATAAAAAAGTATATTTCAAACAAAAGAAGCCATATCACATTATGCTCGAAATTTTGTAGTTGTATCCAAATCCTCATGCACTTTTTAGAATTCAATATTTTTTGTATAAAAAAGTAACAGTTAGCAGAGAATCACCCAGCAGAGTTTTTCATTTGAAATACAATTGAAGTTCAATTTCAATACAAGTTATGAATTAGACATACCTACATTATTATATGTACATACTTATATTAAGAATTATATATTGTTGTTTGTCTCAATATATCGAGCCTTAACCACAAGAAAATCGTAGGCAACATAATTTTCGAAATTCGTTTTTCGACGAAAATCGATTACTAACGATTATTTGAGCTATATGTCAAAGTTCCAAAGTCATGCTAAGTACCTTTACGGAAATACACCAAAACCAATTTCACACAGAAAAAATTATCACCAAATAATGTTCAAACAAAAGTTTGTCTAAAAATAAATTAAATTTTCAGTAAATGTTCTGTCCATAATCTATGAATTGTTTGTTTGACTTTTATTTAGAACGCAAACACCAAAAACAAGAACATAAACTGTGCTGTAAAAAAAAACAACGCCGGTGACGACATACACACAAATAATAACAACAACAATGATAGCAAAAGGAATGCGATTGTACCAAGTTTGTTTACTGAAGATTTTTGAGTGAATCAATTCGTTAATATTGTTGTCTTAATTCTCATTCATTCTTTTAGAGTCTTTAGATAAACAATCAGACTTAAACACATTTAACAAAGTGAAATTTCATGAATGCTTAATGCAATATGATGATGATGATGACCCAGACAAAAATTTTGATTGATATATTAAAAATAAAACTATTTGTTTAGTATTTGTTAGTATTTTTAGACTAATTGTTTTATAAATTCAGACAAAAATACTGTCTGATATTTTTCAGAAAATCTAGTAAATCTTTTTGTTTGATTTAGTAAATTGTTTTGTTTACAATTTGTAAATATTTTTAGACAAATTGTTTTATAGATTTAAACAATTTGTTCACTGAAAAAACACGTTTTTTTCAATGAAATTTTTCAGATATTTTTGTCTATGTTTACAAATTTGTTTGTAGGTCCGTTCCTAGACAAAATATTTACTATTTCATTTAATTCCTTTACAGAAAATGAAATTTAGTTTCTTCTATGTATAGTAAGTGCATTTTGTCTTTAAATTTTTAAATGTTTTAACATATTTTGTAACCAAAAATTGTTGGTTACGATAAAATTTTCTTTTTCAAGTAAAGCAAAAAGAGTGGCAAAACCTACAATGCTCATAATGAAACAGTTAAATAACAGTTTGTTAATGGCTTTAAAGTTATTTTATTTGATTAAGTGATTTTTGATGACAGCAAAAATATCTTAACTCCCACAAACAAGCATTGTCTTATAAGAAATTTATTAAAACCATTAACATTATATATTTCAGTCCAAGAAATATCCTATGTAGGCAATATGAAAGTTCTACTTTGATTTAAAGAAAAGATAATTAAAAAATATTTTTCCTATAAAATTAAATTTTTGGTGGTTACGATTTCCTTGCGGTTAAGGCTCAATATATTCTTACTTTATTCAAATTGTCTGTTGCTAACATAAAAAAACACAGATTTAATCTTGTGTAATTTATTACAATCTGTTTAAAAAGCATAAATTAATTGAAAAATTAACATCCATGAAAATTTGATGGAAATGAATGTTAACGGAAATTTAAATGTAATCGTTTACCGCCGGTTTTTGTTAAAAAAAACATTTCATGGCTTTTCAGCATATTTTTGTAATTGTTAGTAATTTTAAATTACAAGTTCCTGTTAAATAATCTTCACAAAAACTAAAAAATAAATAAATAAAAAAATCAATCCGACAAACTGAACTTATGTTGTTAATTTGAATTAATTAAACGTAAAAGTTTACTAAAGTGGAATCTTTTCTAATTTATTATCACTAAAAAAAACAAACACTCACACGTATGATGATACCGTTTTTATATACTTTTTACATCATAAACAACCAAACAAAGAAAAAATTAGAAAATGTTTTCAATTCATTGCTCGATACTTTCGAGTACGTGGTTGCATTATTTTAAATTTAATTAGATTTTTCCCTTTTTTATTTTTATAACTTAACGATGTCAATAACTACTTCAAGGTTAAAAATTATAAATGTTTTTTTTTTGGTACATAATTTGTGAGAAATCAAAAATAAATAGCTTAGTTATTACAGGTTTTTAAATGGCGCTACATTATAATGACTCAATGTATATTTTATTTAATATTTTGATTGGCACCAACTGCAGGCTGAATCGATGTTTTTTTTTAAATGCTCACATCTTTGAGTGCGCAGCAATGTTTTGCTTGACAACCGATTTGACAGCTGACAGTTGCTTTGTGGCTACTTTGGTTTGTGATTTTTAACCGACTTAAAAAAAGAAGGAGGTTATCAATTCGTGTGTATGTTCTTTGTTTTACTTTTTTTTATGTTTGTACACACATAACTCTGTCATTTGTGAACCGATTTTAAAAATTCTTTTTTGTTGGAAAGGCTTTGCCTGCAGTTTGGTCCCATAATTTTTTTTCGAAAATCGGAGGGGGAAATTTGCTCCCCCCATGCATAACTCTGTCATTTGTGAACTGATTTTCAAAATTCTCGTTCTGTTTGAAAGGGTTTGACAAAAATTGGTCCCAAAATTTGTTTGTCGAAAATCGGAGGGGGAAAATTGCTGCCCCCTCATCCATAACTCTGTCATTTGCGAACCGATTTTCAAAAATCTTTTTTCAAAGGGTTTGCTAGCAGTTTAGACCAATAATTCTTTTTGAAAATGGGAGGGGAAAATTTGCTCCCAACTCCGCCCTCCCCCAATCCATAACTATGTCATTTGTGAACCGATTTTCAAAATTCTGGGTTTGTTTGAAAGGGTTTGAGAAAAATTGGTCCCAAAATATATTTGTCGAAAATCGGAGGGGGAAATTTGCTCCCGCCAATCCATAACTCTGTTATTTTTTAACCGATTTTCAAAATTCTTTTTTGTTTGAAAGGTTTTGCAAGCAGTTTGGTCCAATAATTCTTTTCGAAAATGGAAGGGGAAAATTTGCTTACCCTCTGCCCCCCTCCCCCCTCCCAAACTCATAACTATGTCATTTGTGAACCGATTTTCAAAATTCTTGTGCTATTTGCAAGGGTTCGCTAGTAGTTTGGACTCACAATTCTTTACGAAAATTGGAGGGGGAAACTTACTCCCCCCTCCCGGAATGCACAACTTTGTCATTTGCGAAAAGATTTTAAAAATTGTTTTTTTTTTCTTTTAAAAGGGTTTGACTACAGTTTTGTTCCATAGTTTTTTTTTCGAAAATCAGTTGGGAAATTTGCTGCAAGCCCCCCTTGCAGGTTGGTGCCATAATTTTTCCCCTTCCCCCGAAATATTGATTATCGCATAGCTCCTCCATTTATGGGCCGACTTCCAAAACTCGTCTTTTGTTGGGAATGGTTTGCTTAGAGTTTGGTCGCATAATTTTTCAAACGAAAATCGGTGGAGCAAGTCTTCCACGCATCCACCCAAAATATTTATTAGAGCACAATTCCTCCATTTGCATACCGATTTTCAAAATTGTTTATATGAAAGGTCATCAAGTATATTGCTCTTTGTATGGAAGTCGGTTTTTTTTTGCCAGAATTATATAATGAATAGACAGAGCAATGCTTACAAATTCTTGTCATTTAAATAATTTATATATGAAATACTAAAAGTTGAGTGAAAAACAAATAATTCCACGTAAGATCTTAACACTTAACCCCATTGGATTGTTTTCCTTGGGGTTGTGTAAAATCACTCGTCTACGCCTATAAATCAGAGACAAACCTGAACACCTAAAGATAAACATTCGACGACTTATTGGCGAAATACGGCCGCAAAGGCTGCGAAAATTGTGTGAAAATTGGAGATCCAAATTGCGTAATGTACGCGCCAGCCGTGGCTATCACATGCCCCAAATCATATTTAAATATTAACGGCATCACATTATATATCCACTAAAGCCAGTTTAATTGATATTAAAAATATATTTGTTTACTTTATTTTAATTTAAGGTTCTTAACTCAAATAAAAACACCCTTTATTATTATATAGTGCATGAAATAGGGACGTATGACTGCAACTGTATGCAATTCTGTGTCCCAGAAGTTGTGCTAAGCGCATGCTAATAATTTGTTTGGGCTACTCTAAATATCTTGAGACACAGATAGTTTAAACTTCTGTATAACACGTTGAATGTTCTGAGAGATGTCAGTAAATAAAACGCTTTTAAGGGGATGTAGAAACAATATATATTATCTAATCACCCCACAACCATATACTGGCGTAGAGACAATATTATTTTTGTAGCTAATTTGCCAAAACCATTTTTTTCTCTCCATGAAGATCCTATAATACGCCATTATAATTCAATATTTATGCAAAGTGTCAGAGGAATATGTTAAGTAGAAGTACTTGCAATTTATTTTCCATCGAAAAAGTTTCAGAAGAGTCCGTTAAGAAGTATGTATTAGAAAAGTAGTATTGGTACGAAGTTCAAATGCATATTCAAGTTTAACGAGCATAAATACAACATTGGTTATGTTTGACAAAATCAACTGTAAAGCCCAGTGATGCAACAATTAAATTAAGTCATCAGCAAAATGAAAATCAAAATAAAGGAAATAGTATTTCGTGAAAGTTCTACAAATATTGACAAGAACTTACAAGATTGTTCGAGAAGACTGAATGACAAGTATATATAGCATCTATAAGCTATAAAGTGCCATCAGTTGGAAAGAGCACAGAAAAAAAATTAATTTCATTTTCTGTAAAGGAATTCAATGAAATAGTAAATATTTTGTGTAGGAACGGACCTACAAACAAATTTTGTAAATATAGACAAAAATATCTCAAAATTTCATTGACAAAAAACGTATTTTTTTCAGTGAACAAATTGTTTAGATCTATAAAACAATTTGTCTAAAAATATTTACAAATTGTAAACAAAACAATTTACTAAATCAAACAAAAAGATTTACTAGATTTTCTGAAAAATATCAGACAGTATTTTTGTCTGAATTTATAAAACAATTAGTCTAAAAATACTAACAAATACTAATCAAAATAGTTTACTTAATCACACAAAAATATTTAGTGGATTTTTTTATATATCAATCAAAATTTTTGTCTGGGTCATCATCATCATACAGTAAGCATTTATGAAATTTCACTTTGTTAAATGTGTTCAAGTCTGAATGTTTAATGAATTGATTCACTCAAAAATCTTCAGTAAACAAACTTGGTACAATGCATTCCTCTTGCTATCATTGTTGTTTTTACAGCACAGTTTTTCTTGTTGTTTTTGGTGTTTGCGTTCTAAATAAAAGTCAAAAAAACAATTCATAGATTATGGACACAGATACTGAAAATTACTGAAAATTAAATTTATTTATAGACAAACTTTTGCTTGAAAAATTTTTGGTGATAATTTTTTCTGTGAAGTATAAATGAACAAACACTTATTGTTTGTGTAATGTAAAACTCACGTTAACATTGTTTATGTTGGCAGCTATACCCCTTTAGGAGAAAATTCCATTGCTGTAAACACTAGGCCCATGACACACCCATAGGCGATAACATCCAGATCATTCCAGAAGATGTCTTGTATATACCAAGGGCACTACTTGATAAGGTATATCGCCTAGCCAATCACCAGGCCAATGAGAACCTATCCGACATATAGCCTGGGTGTCATTCTGCACATTCCGCATTTAAACGGTACAGTGAGGATAGAGGCCCAGAGAAAATCTGGTTGGCCACATAATTATATTAGGACAGTTTGTAAACGACCCAAACACGAGGATAATCGTCAAATACAACACTAAAAATAAATGGTAGGCAAATAAAACCAATTTAAGTGGTGAACTTACTGTTGTTATAATTTTTATGATATAACAATTTTCCTTGGTTAAAATAACTTTTAAAAGGTTAAGTCATTTCATGTCTATTGTTACTTTGTGCTATCGTTATTTAGCAAGATGACTTACCTGAGATGACAAAGGCGTCCGGTTCAAAAACATAATATTGCATTTTACTGAATTGTAAAATATAAATTTCGAAAAAACCACATTTGAAAATTAAAATTATTTTTGATGGTTAAAATGACTAATTTAATTTTTAAAAATTGTTTTGGTTAAATTGAGCATTTTTTATGGTTAAAATTACCAATTTAAAATCATAGCAACAAAAATTACTGTATTTAAGTCAAGCAAGTCACCACATGTCTATATATACCTTGTGCTATCGTTAATAAGATGACTTCGCTGACATGGTAAAGGCGTCCGGTTTGTAAACATGACAGCCTAAGTTCAAGAAAAAAAAATTTTTTTATATTAAAGATTAGTTAATCTTTAAACTTTAATCTACTGGGAAGTTTTTCAGTTCTCACTGCCATACGAAATTTCATTATTTTTTGCGTTACTATGGTAATCTAGGCAAATGTGACAGAACGTCACCACAACAATGAATATCTTTTTTGTATACTAGTAAGCAAACCTTTTGTGCGATGATTTCTATAGTGGCTTTCTTCATTTCTTGTTATAGATCCTACTAATTTTATAAATGAGAAAGTTTGCATGTTAGGGATGAGAAAGTTTGCATGGTTTTGGAGGTAATCTGGTAGACGGATAGCACATGGCCCGGATTAAAACATAGGGTACTTTCTAAGGGGTAAAAATTGGCACTATTGCTACTTTTTCTTTTTTCTTTTTGACTGTAACTGTTCTGGCATTTCAGCAGCTCACTGACGAAGTCGCCGGTGAATGCTAGTATGTTAATAATAATTCCCCAATTTACAAGCTCTCTCAGTATTGTTTATCGTTTATTAAAATACACCTTTGAAATACACTTTGTGAACAGTCATATTTACTGTATCGGAATGTATCTTGTAATGGACAAAAGAAGAACAAGATGCATACAAACAGATACTCTCAGAGAGAGTCTCTCGAATTTTTCGAAACATATGAAAGAAAAGTACCAACAACAAATATACTCTACTGTAAAGTAATACAGAAATAAACATGATACAGAAATACAACTAGCTTGTGAATTGGACAAATGTTTATCTTTTAGTTTCGCACATAATATGATTTTTATTTTTCATAACATTCTAATTTTTATATTTGAATTTCGCTTTAAGCGTTTTAATAATAAATATTCAGTTGACAACGCTGTTATTTATTACCAGTAAATAATTATTATTTTTAAATGCGCATTAAAAAAATAAAAAAGAGTTAGTAGATTGTAATATATAACAATTTTGCACAGTGGACCTTTCGCAGGATAAATGGAAATTTTATGATTCACAATCAAACTATTGGTTGAGTAGTAGTTGTCAAATTATTATTATGTACTAGATGTGCCCGCCCGCTTCGCGCGCTTCAAGTTCGCTTTATGACTATAAGGTGTCTATAAAATATAATAATATAGCGGTATTTATATATTATTTAAGGCCCCCGTTATGCAAAATAAACAGTGCTACCAACGTTAAAAAAAAACAAAAAAATCTTTCTAGTTTCCAACAACATTTATCTTAGTAAAATAGTGTACATTTTCGTTTTTTTCTATTTTAACTTAGAAATGAGCTATTTTATCGCGGTAGAAAGTACCCTATGTTTGAATCAGGACTCTAAAGCACTTCCATACCAAATTTCATGAAAATCCATTCAGTGGTTTTCGCGTGAAGCGTGTTCGGACAGACAGACAGACAAAAATTCCAAAGTTTGGTGTTTTGTTCTCTACATTGATTATTGTTTACGCCACCAATAAAGTTTTCAAAAAATTTTTCATGTACAGACACGCCCTTTTTACAGTTTTATTATATGTATAAATTACAACTCTACTCAACTTTTATCACAGTGAGACAACTGCTTTTTATCAGGTGTGTCTTGGTTTTTACTTCGACTATTTGGTTACTTTTAAAATGGTTATTATAAAGTGTGCATCATTATTCCAGACGCAAAGATAAGAACATTTTTTTCGAATATTATTTCGGAGACCACTAAAATTGGTTGTGAATCATAATAAAAAAAAAATAAATGGTTGAGTTGGGTCGTAACATTGGCAACTCAACTTAGTTGAGTGGTGAATCATAATAGGGGCCATATGAAATCTTAAAAACCATGGTTGATCTTTCCTACCAGAAATTGACAATTCTTTTTTAATTTAATAAGCAAATCATTAAAGTCGGTTAAGATTTATCAATTTTTTTATAGCCGATTTGGTTAGGTTTAGTGCCCTCTAGCGCCATCTCTGGTTAAACTGAAGCTTTTAACAAAACATATTCCGAAAGCTTAGCTTCTCCTCTACTAATATTTAAAGTGTCACTCCAATCCAAATCATCGCTTAGATATTGTTTGCTTTTTATTACTATTTACGTTGCAAAATGTGCCACTGTGCGCTGTAGTTTATAGTGATTTTTAGGGGAAAAAATGTATCTAAAATTTTTAATTTTGACATGAGTAATAAATTCAATCATGGCTGTATCGTAAATAATCATTGTTTAAGGGGTGCGACAATGTCAATGGCCGCGAACGGGCGCAGTAACAAAAACTTTGCCTAAATTTATGAAAAATTTCTATCTAACGGCTTGAATTGCTTTCTTAGTAGTAGAGTGATAGCACAGACTTACAAATTCGTACTTTTTCTTTCCGTTTTGAACAAAAGTAAAATGTGGTCTAGCCAGTTTATTGCGCTAAAAAATTGTGTCGTCAGTTTTTTCCTATTACCTAATTCAAGATATTTTTTATGGGCGTATCTAATATTTTCACTAGGTACACAAATTAGTATAAAAAAATTTTAATGTTTTATGAAAAAAAAATTTTTTTTTCGAAAAGCTCTTAAAATATTTAAAAATGCAAGATATAAAATTTTTAAATATATTTTATTTTTTATTTTATTCATAATTAAGTGAATAAACTCAATTGATAAGAATCAAAATTGCCATAAAACAGAAATATTTTATTAATATTATTATTACGAATTTATTTGCTTGTGAATCCCAATTTATTATTAGGCTAAAGTCCGTACCGTTTAATTCAGAAAGAAGCACCGACTTTGGTCCAGTGTTCTAAGCATAAAAGAACTCTGAAGAGATTCGCTGGAGCTATCGAAACATGTTAGTTCAACTCTCCATGCAGTCAAATTTTTCATTGTCTACATGCTTCACATTTATCTGTAAATAAGAATATAATTTAATTTAAAAATTAAATTAAAACCGAACTCAAACCAAAATGATTAAATTTCTTCGGATATAAGCCCATACAGTTCCACTAAAACTCATAATTTATTTATTTCTTTATAAGCCGTACAATAAGTTTGAAATCCCTAAAAACGAATAACAACAAAGTTTTTCATTTCCGAGGTAGTCAACTTTCATATTCTGTAGCTCGCCGTGTGTTTCAGCAATGTAGTCGAAATTTCAACATTCTTAAGGCTTACGTCCTGCTCTATGATTTTTACATACATCGTCTTGCAATTGGATCGCAAATTTCAAAGATACTCATATATTATCGGAACCTCTGTGTGTAGCTTACACAGAAAAAAATATCATTAAACTGCAACTAATAATTCGAATAGTAAATGTTTAATTTAAACTGAAGAATATATTTAGTTAATATAACCAATTATGTTGTTTATACGACTAACAAAGAATTTTTTTCAATAAACTGAACCACCCAAAACTTTTTTTAATGCATGGCGCAAAAACTTATAAATTTTAAAAATTTTTTTGATTAAAAATGTCAACTAAATTTTTTGGGGAAACTTGTGAAAAAATTAACAATCATCATTGTTTACTTAACATATTAAAAGTTTTGTAGTCAATTAATTACTCAAGAAAATGATTGTTTAAATTATATCATAACGGAATGCGAACATTTAGAAGAAACATAAGAAATCAAGTTGTATGTGTATTCATTATTTGCATATTTAATAACCAATTGCTCTGTAGCTGAGAGGTAAGTACATTAGTCTATTAGTCCTGAGGTTGCCGGTTCGATTCCGCTCAAAGACATTTAGTGTTGTAATGGCGTATAAAAAAATAGTTAATATAACAATTATGACAATCAAAATTGTTTGGAAATTAAAAAATTCAAATTGTTAACATAACAATAACTTTAATTGAAATAGCTTTGTAATCAAAGAAAAAAATAAGATGAAAAAAGAATTTTTTCCGTTTGGAAATCTCAAGAAATGTTAACAAACAAGTTTGTTGAAAATATTTATTGAAATTGGCAATAAAATAGCCAGAAAAACGGTAAATTTAATTGAAAATAAATGAGCTGAAAATTTTTTCCCGTGTTTGCATTTACAAAAATCGTTATAGGCTCATTTCCAGTGAAAGTTTTAATTGTGTTTACTAAAAATTAATTCTATGATTATATAACATCTTATATATAAATAGGCCACACAATTTTTTGTCGTACACTTTTAAGTATTTTATTGCCCAACAATATTGATGAACCGTATATGAATTGAAAGGTATTTTTCTCTAGATATGCAGAATATATTTTTTGGCCTAAAAAACTGGTTACGAAACCGATTACAAACAAACCCGGCTACGGATCAAATGGGCGAATTTCGACCACCGGGCGCGATTCTACTATGCATAAATATATAAAACTCCTCAATTTATTAATCCATATATAACTTTTTTTATATGGGATACTAAGAAAATGTGTGTTTACGAAAAGTTCCCCAAGGTACAAATTCATACCTGCAAAATCATAAAAATTCATTACAGTTAATATTGCTTTACTGTACGAGTTTTGTATGGGAAACCCGGTTTTAATGTACACATTAACTTTACTAATCATTTGTGAATATGGTGAATAGTATTTAGTGAAGTAATGAAAAGAATTGAAGCCATCATATTTTATATAATTTATTATCATTAGCAGAGCTCGGACTATCATGCAAATAAAAATTGATTTTAAGCGCTTAACAAATGCCCATAAAAATTAAAAATATGCGTTTACATACGAAGAAAGTACCAAAACTAAAATAATATGAAAATATATATATTTTTTTTATTATAAGAGAAAAGCATAAAACAAACATAATTGGGTCGATTATTTAATGTAACGGAACTTTAGTTGCGTTACCAGTCGGCAATGGTTGCCAGAAAGGCACTAAATAGGAGCTGAAATTGACAACTCTAAGTTGTAAGTTGCCATCAGTGTATCATTTTCAACAACTGGCAACCCAACTGAGGCTCACTCAGTTGCCATCCATAATCGGCCAATTAATATTTTTTTCAAAAATTGAGAAATATGCATTAATAAAATTTTTATTACTCTAAAAATATGCATTTATTGCCAACATTTGCACTTACCACCAAAATATGCAAAAATATGAAACTACAAATTGAAGCCAAACTACCTAAAATTTGATTATTTGCATAGATAATTAGTCAATACCTCTTTATCTATCACCACAAAAAACATGCATTTGCATGAAAGTCCGAGCCCTGGTCATTAGTTAACTAAATATTCTAAATTTGGACCTTAGTGCTACTTATTTATTTTCTGGACATGTTTATTCGCTTTGAATGGGTTTTTCATACATTGATAATTGTCAATCTGCATGACCATTAATTTATTTATAAACTATTGCTTAAACGATTAATTATTTTATTTTTCATCATAGCTTTATAAAATTTATTTATTTGAAAACGTGCAAAACTTAAACGAAATTTGAATAACAAGCAGATTGTTGTAAATTAATTAAAAGTGATATTCTAGAAATTATCTAAACAAAACGAAATGTAGATTCCTTATCTTGTATATATATAAAATTTCTAGTGAAAAAATGTTTCTGTAATTTTTAATTTGAACGTATAAGATTAAAATAAATATCACAGCACAATTATAATTTTATAATTAGTTTATGCATTCTGATTTACGGCCCTTAACGCAGACTTTAGGGGCAAGTTTTGTATGCCGAGCTTACCGTTAAAGTCCATGTTAACTTTTAATCGTACATTGTGAAAAATGCCATTAATAAGTTTTATTTAACTAAACCGATCAAAATTGTAAACTTTTTCAATTGAAAGTTCGATTAACGGTCCTTTTCACAATGTACGATTAAAAGGTAACGTTGGCTTTAACGGTAAGTTTTGTTTGCCGAACTTTCCGTTAAAGTCTATGTTAACTTTTAATCGTTGTGAAAAGAGCCGTAAATAAATCTACATCTGTATAACAAAATAAATCTTTCTAAATTAAACATTACGAACCTTAGCCTAATAACCAATTTGGATTCACAAGCAAATAAGTTCGAAATAATCATATTAACAAACAATTAGCTACTGGCTTGAGCTTTTCACATGTTTAAATGTTCAGACATACTTAAGTATAAAATCAAACCAAAACAGTTTGTCTTGAGTAGAACAAACATCAGAAAAATGGGAATGAAGAAAAATAAACCAATGGCAACGCTGGGAAAGTGCAGTTTAATATCAACCTGAAAGTGATTTAATTCTCGTATTCAATTTTCAAGAACAAGTTTTATGTATAAGAATAAAAATCACATTCAACAGAGCCATCTGACAAGTGGTGATAAGCAAAATACACGTGAGCACTGACGATGGAAGTGTAGCGGTTTCCGAAAGTGGTGCTACTCTGTTCTGCTGTGTACGTTGAAAAAAATAAGTCGATGTTCATTTTTCCCTTGTTCCTTGGAATATTAATCATGCCCAATGCATTTTGAATTAAACGTTACGAACCTTCGCCCAATAATCAAATTGGATTCACAAAATAAATCAATGTTGGACATAAGAATTCAAATATATCGTCATATGATTACACCGACTTTTTGATAGATTATGATGAAATGTTATTGCGACTCTCTTCCTAAGCTTTAATCCTCTGTTCGTCCATGTAAAATTATTATTATAAGTTGTCATGACCTGTTCGTGGGTTAATTTTTCATATTAAAGAGTTTTTTTTTTCTCAGGTAAAATTATTTCGATGTAACTTATACCTTTTTTGAATTTATATGACGATATGTAGGTGTTAGATAAACTACACCAAGTCACATTTTTTCGAAATACGTTTTTTATGCTGTTGTAATTAGCATTTTTTTCTCTATCGTCTGTCTGTCCATGTGGAAGTTTTAACAAGGTTTTAATTAGGGATTCATCCGATACCGATATATTGGCCACACTTTGGATTTGCCGACGTGTTTTTCGGTATAGGCTATATTTTCATTGACTATACAACAATACTTTTGTAAGTTTTTTTTTTAATGAATAAACGTTAATTATTTTCAAAGATTTTTTTTCAGCTTAACAAGAACTGAGAGCTAAGTTACAGAACAAGCTCGTAAACCTTGTATAAATTGCAAAGTAGGTCTTACATTTGAAAAATGTGTAATGATGGACGAGGTAGTTGAAATTTGGCCTTACTTCGAAGAGGCTACAAAGTCAATCGGCAAAGCCACTCGATTCTTTTAGTTAACATTGTTTGAAAAGTATTAGAAAACATGTAAAATCCGTGAACAGAAAGGTAAATAATGTCCGAATTGCAACTATTAGTAGCTCTATATTGCGCAGCTATTGCAAACAAAGTCACCCCTACATCTCGGCAAAATTGTGTTCAGTCTCCAAGAAGTAACCTTTGGAGCGTTTGAGAGACAATCAAAGAAAGATGAGTCCCTGTCCATTCTAAGCTGTAGTTCTTATAAGAAATGGATAGATAACTAAGACCTTTTAATATATCTAAAGACCCAAATCGTCGATTTTTCTTTTTGCACATTATTGCCATATACTCGTAGTACATATGTACACAGAAAAAAATAAGTTTCGTTTTTGACAACAAAAATCCCGGTATTCAATAATTTTTTTTTTCAAATTTCCTGTGATAAAGAATTCCCCTATATTGATAACAAAATTATTTCAAAATAAAAATATATATAAAAAAATGTTGACATGGCTGGAATACGAGCCCGGGCTTTCCGGACGTAAAGCATACACTCTATAGCTGAGCCATATCCCATTTATTTTTTTTTGGGATACAACTTGTTTTAAGTACTTATGTATAAAAAGAAAAGAAATAACCGGCATGGAAAAGAAATACTTACAACGAAATATTTTATTATGTTAAAGATAAATGTTATTGAAATTCATATTTTTTTTAATAACATGGTTTTATTGAATATAATTCTTGTCTATTTTTTTCTGTTTAGGTACATGAGAAGGTACATTTTAGAAACTCAAGAGAAATACCTGTCGCTACTGTGCGTTTACATAATAAGTGGTACTGTAAGCGTACTTGTCATTGAAATATACCCCAAAAGTAGGCCACAATATTTTACTTTGAACATAAAGGTTGGGCAAATTTGAGGTTAGGAAGTACATAGGCCGTCAAATGATGAAATATCAAGAATTGAGCTGTCATCCTTTGACATTTATTTAGAGAGAATTTGGGAAATTTTAACCATGTAACGCTATACTCTTGAGCAACGAATTTTAATTGTAAAAATTTACTATCAAAATGGTGAACGTTTTACGGTATCACTTCGAGTGGAATATCAACTCGTCGACGTTCGCAACAATTGCATATCCCCAGAGCCACTTTACGCAACATTTTGCATAAAGATCTTCATGTTCACGCTTATAGAGTTCAACTCATCCAAGAATTAAACGAGCCTTATTACGAGGAAAAGCTGCTCGAATTTTACGAAGTGATAGAGTAAAATTTTCACCATTTTGATAGTAAATTTTCACAATTAAATTTCGTGGCTCAAGAGTGTAGTGTTCCATGGCTAAAATTTCCCAAGTTTTCTCTAAATAAGTGCCAAAGGATGGCAGCTCAATTCCTAACATTTCATCATTTTAAAGCCTATTTACTTCCTAACCTTACATTTGCCCACTCCTTATAAGGGATAAATTCTATGAAATACAACGAAATACTCACACACTCAATGCAAAATAATCGAAGCTATTATTAGTAAATGACATATTAGATTACACGTACATTACAATCCAAGTACTAAGATGCTCGTTTAGAACGTCATTCTGACATCATTGATTATTATCTAAGTACTTCGTTTCATAACCACTGGGTACAGTGGCACATGAGCAAAGACGGAAACAAGATTTGTTTTCCGTAGCTTTGAGATCTTAGGCAGTAAACACGAATTTTCTTCTCTTGATATATATAAAATAGTCGGTTAGTCGATTCACCGCTAACCAATTGCATACCCTAGGCCCTACTTTTCGATTGTTAAAATAAATTTAATCAAATAGTTTCCTAAAATTTTGCCACTCGTCTTTTGATCACATGGCCAATATTATTTCACTGTAATTTTGTACACGTTAACTTAGACGCATTGTATTAAAATAAATTTATTAGGACAATCAAATAAAAAACATTAATTTTTAACTGCTCTTTTAATTGTTGTAGCTTTCATAACTACAATTTTCTTTTAACAGCATAGATACTAAGCAGGTCGAACATATTTTTCATCATAATGTTCACAAATGGCGCTTAAAATAGTTAACCAGAATAACATTTTTTTTGTTCATGTCATAAAAAATTATTAATTACTTCTTAATCGTCTAGCATAGAGGAGTGGTCAATATAAAAAACCACGCATCTAAATATAATCTTTGTTAGTACTAAAGCATTAACCAGTGTTGCCAGTTTAGCGACTTTATAACTAAAATTAACCACTTTTTATGATATCTAATCAGAGAAAATATATTCAGCTATTACCAATTTGCACAATTATTTAGATTTTTTCTTCAACATTCATCTTGCTTGTAAAGTTTTGGCAACACTGCTTGTAATAATGAACTAAATGTTAACTTGTTCATAATTGCAAACTGCATATGTGTATACAAAAGTACATACAAAAATGTCACATGCGAGTACATATACATATGTAAATATATATATTTAGGTATAATATATTGTATCATGTAGATACCTACAAACATATTCCTGGCGTATTGTCATGGCTAACTGCTGTTATTTAATTTGCTGTACGTAGTTGCCCCAGTATGATTTATAGTGGGAAAAAGGTGTTTTCCATTTGCTAGAAATACACCTTTGAAATAATAATGAGATGAGGTGTTATAAACTTTTTTTTTCTAAATTAGAATTAAATTTTATTGCTTAAAATATTAGCACATTAAGTGGTTATAAGTATATGAGAATAATATTTGTCATTGTTTGTTTTAATGACAATGTAAGTTAAATAATTGAAACAAATTATCAAAAAGTACACATACATATGAAAAGATAAAGTTAATTATGAGCTATCAATTACTATTTATTAACCATAAATTAATAATTAGTTTACTATTAATTGTTAACTATTATACATTTTTAACTGTAAATAACACAAATTCAGGTCAACTTTAAGACTGGAGCATATCTGCATAATTGTTGATGTTAATGTTTTTCTCTTTTTAATAAAATAGACGAAATCCCTTGAAAAAGTGAACAAAAAATGCACGAAACGCCGGGAAGATATGAAATAAAAACTTGGTATTTTATTTACATAAAACACGGAAGGCCAATAGCTAAATTCAGGAATAAAAATTAGCAACTGCAAGTTGTTTCTTGTCTAATTTGTGGTGATGCATTCAAGTCTGAAGTCGGTTTATATTATTTATTTTTTGGTTCAAGTTTTAGATATATACAATAAATTCAGTAAAGTGCGACTTTGACTCGCACTTGAAGGGTTCCGCACGAATACCATATACATATATAAATTTTTCCGGGTGCCTCGGTAGGCTAGTGGGTAGTGTGCTAGCCTATCAGTGTGGAGGTTGTGGGTTCGATTCCCACCATAGATTTTGGTCTGTTTCACTACAACGAGTGAAAGTCTTTGTTACTATTCTCGTTTAAATAAAGTTATGATATAATTTGTAATTCTATTTGTAACATTTAAAAAAAAGCCTTTTCGTTTTAAAGATTTTTGTTTATTTTTGGGGACATTTTAATTTAATTTTTTTTTCATTGAAGAGTTTTTTGCTTCGACTAATTTTTTCGTTTGTTAGCGAATTTTTCCTCGATTTCATTTTTCTGCTTTTTTCGCGTTAGTGACTTTTTTATTTTGGTGATTTTTTTCGTTTTGTCTATTTTTACTTTTGGGTTTTTTAATTTGGCGTTTTAGTGATTTTTTCGGTTTTCGTAATTTTTGGCGATTTTTTCGTTTTGTGTTTTTTTCTTTTCAGCTATTTTTTTGTTTTATAGTTTTGACTATTTATTAATATTGGGTTATTTTTTTAGTTTTAACGTTTTTTTTTGGTTTTTTGTTTCAGCGATTTTTTTCGTTGTTTCTTTTTAGTCCTTTTTTAATTTTTGCGACTTTTTGGAATTTTTTTTAGTTTGGGTTTTTTTCGCCTATTTTTGGGGATATTTTTTGCTTTGCTGATTTATTTGGTTTTGTTGTTTTTTTTTTGTTTCAACGTTTTTTTAATTTTGGCTATTTTTTTCGTTATGGGCCAAATTAAAATTTGAAGAAATTGGTCCATGCCCAGCAGAAACTTTTGTAATATTTTTAATCGGTAGTACTTTATCAATGGGTTACAAACTAATGAGTAGTACTTATTTATCTTATTACTATGCTTCATATTAAAACTATTACTTAGTTTTTAATAAAATTAATACGTATTTTCTCCTTATCTGAAAATAGCTATTATTTGTTGATATGTATTAATAATATACGTAGACAACCACTTTTTAAGTCAACATGTGCTTGTATATGAAAACTAATTTTTGTCGTTATGCTTATAAGTCAACAATAGCTGAGTGGGTAAAGTTTTTGTCTTAATATTTGAACGAGCACAGGTTCGTATCCCAGCTGGGTAAAAAAATAATAAAAAATAAAATTTTAAAAATATAAATTAAATAATCTGTATAAAAATTTTTTTTCAACTTTAATTTGTTGATTTGACTACTTATTTTTTAGCTTCAAGTAAGCCAAATAATAACTAGTTAACTGCTGTGACAATGTAAATATATTTGTAAGGGGTACCCCTTATTTTTTGGTCTTCTCAAACAAAAATAAGTAGTTACCGAGTCAAATTGTAAGTAGTTAAGACTTAAAAATACTTTTTTGCCTACCAGTAAGCACAGTTTTTGCTGGGTGCTTACCGCTAGTGCTCATACAAGCATCCCTCAAAATTTCACCAAAATGTCGATAGACTAATGAAATGCTTTAGATTTTTCTCACATTTGATATGTGGATAACTCATTTACATAGAAAGCATATTGCGAACTCTGATGGTGAGATCGAGGTTGACCTCGGAAGCATCGTGGTGCTAAGATCGACCCTTCTTTCGTCAAAAATTATGTTTGACTTTTCAATTGTTACATGCTTTTAATATTCCTTTCTTAATTTAATAATTTAATGAAAAATTAAATTGACAATCTAAAAAGCCTGAAAATAAAAAAAATTACTTTGGAATTAAAACAACACAGTTCAAAGAATATGAGTAAAACCCTTAGAAAAAATTATATTAAACTTTCTACAAGAATTTTTTTTGTGTGCAGCTTTCGCCATATTTTGCTTCCATTCCAAAGGTATTTTACTGAATATATCAGTTTCGAAAAACTTGAGCGTGCGTTAGGCACACCTTAACCATTTACATGGACTTTGTATACGAACATACTTTTCAATTTTAGGTGCTTCCTCTTTAAAAAAAATAAATATATCAACATCCTGAAAAATGTTAAGAGTCTTGTGTACATAAAAATTAAGTCATGAGATATCGTTAGGAGAAAAGGAAATAGCAAAATAACATGAGAACAATAAATAAAATTTTAGTGTTTGCAAACGACTACAAACCATAAGTAGATTAATAATACGAATATTGACATTCATGTGAATGAAATAAACAAACATACAAACGTCTACAAGCTTTTTTTATTATTATTTAAAATAAAAGAAAAATAAGTTTAACATGCTGATGCTAAACAGGATATTAAAAAAAAGATAGGAAATTCATTGAAGTGAATTTACAAAAGAAATGATTTCGTTTTAGTCATGACCAAATTAAACCCACTGAAAATCTCATGCTTTTAATTTTTTTTTTAATTATTTAAAGACTTTGTTTAAAAATGTTGGCATTTTTGTTTATATTTTATATCTATCGAAATTTTCATTTAAATTCGATTAAAATTTCGATAGATATCGAATACTATCGAAGTTGTAATTCCAATTACGTCTTATTTAAAATTTTGAAAATAGACTTAGGGCTAACACAATTAACTGAGATTTCTTAAAATTCAGGGGATGGGAAAAACGAATATTTCCCCTCACAAAACGATTAAAATATACCTCATTTCCATTGAGTTTGTAATATAAATTTTACAAAATGGTATATTTCATTTAAAGTTCCCCTCCCAACAGCTTAAGAATATTATATTATAAAATTAATATGGAATGTCTAGGTCCCTGTACGATCAACAAAGCTCCTGTATTATTGTCTTCAATATTAAAGCCACTTAAACGTTTTAGGTTAAAACTGAAAACCCCTGCTTAAATGAACTCACTCTGCGCGACGGAAAGAAGGGCATTGCGCTTATCCGCCTAAGCATGTATGTGTGTTCCTTTTTGCTACTACAGAGACCAAACGCGTGGGCTATTCTTACCTCACTAACCTGGCCTTTACACATGCAAGTGCAAGTTCGAAAAACTCAATACACTCAAACTTTTCTATTAACACACTTTTGGTTCAGCTATGAGAAAGACAGAGAAAGGAATACAAATTGCTTTTTCGTTGATAATACGTACACAGAACTTGCTACAGCTACTTGAAAATAATCTTTGAGTTTCTGTTATTGGAACTTTACTTCCTTAGGGCGCGCCATGCACATCAATGCTTTGAATAACATAAATCAATGATTGGGAGGTAACACAAAACTTTTTTGAAAATGAAAAAATACTGACCGAGAATACTGGTCACAACTACATAGTGTAATAGTGTTGCCGATGCGGATTTTTTATATTTGCAGTGTTGCCATAATTTTCCGTGAAAGTACTGGGGAACTTCTGGGATTTTTGCCTACTTTTTGGGAATCTACAATACTGTTTGGGTCTTTGCTAAATGGCTTGTGGCTTGGTTAAGTGGGTCGTGGCGGTGTTAGCTGAATTTGTGTCTGCTAATTATATCAATTCTTGTAAATGATATGAAATTTTATGAATTTTTATGACATGCCACAACATCACATAATGGTGTTGCCGCTCCGTATTTTTTAAATTTTCACTCCTGCCGCAATCTACCGGGGACCTGCCGGACAGCTCCAGGGATTTTGTAGATTTTCGGTCTAGTTTTTGGACTTCCACTATGGTTTGTGCCTTTGCTAAAAGGGTTGTAACTTGGCCAAGTGGTTCGTGGCAGAGACAGCTGAAGGTGTCGCTGCTAACTATCCTCACTTCCTTACTAATATTATAAATGTGAAAGTAAGTTTTTTTGTTTGTTGCGCTTGAACTGCTAAACTACACAACCGATTTTGATGAAATTTAGTGCATAGATACATCTAAATCTAGAATGACACATAGGTTATGTTTTTTTTTAAAGTAGAACCACGAATGAGGGTAGGGAGCAATATTTTCCCTTCCAAAACTATCTCACCAATTGTAATGAAATTTAAAGCTTGGATAGATCTGAGCCTAGAAGGACACATAGGCTATATATTTTTTCAACAATGTGATCCCCAAAGGGGATGAAACTGTCTTACAAATTCTAATGAAATTTCTGCCCATTTGAAACTATTTCACCAATTTTAATGAATTTTAAAACATGGATAGATCTGAGCCTGGAAAGACACATATGTGACCTTCTCCGAGAAAAGAGACCTAGTGTGTAAAAAACGAGTTTGGACTTAAGAGTGGATTCTGGTACCTAAAAGGGTGTAGAATAAGATGAAATGCGTTTTTCTCAAAACTTTATTTTTTACTTTATTTTACTACCCAGTAAAAAAGTTTCATGTTTTTTGAAGCGCTTCATAATTCACTTTTAAATATGAGCTTGTTCAGAAGCTGATTTCATAGCGTCACAACAAGGCAAGTTTTGAAGCGAGAAAAGTATTTGCTTTTTACTTATAGAAAAGCTTCCTACACAAGGTATACAAAAAAGCTGATTTTATAGTGCTGATCCAAAGCGGGTTTATGAGCGAGAGTGAAGAGTAAGTTTATTTGAGTTTCTTGGCGCCGTTTTGCAACAGTGTTTTTGATCGAGCGATTGGTACGTTGGACTTCAAACCTGAAGGTTCTTAGTTCGATAATAGTAAAAATATGAAATCAATAAAAATAAATAAAGTAACGAAATAAGAAAAATTCAAAATGGCGTTAACGACGCCAATCCACATCGAACCATTTTTTTCATATATTTTCAGTTCCAGCGCTGAAACTGTTGATGATTTTCAGCGCTTCAAAAGCGCTTTTGTGAGCAAAAATGTAGTACTCCAATCCGGGAACTCGCCATACAAAAATCAGCAGCGATATCAGCCGGTTTGTCAGCGCTACTTTTATTCCATAATAGTAGAAACCTGCTTTATTGGAAGCAAGTTTCTTACTGGGTATGTCCCTTTTCTCGGAGAAGGTCACATATGTTATTATTTGTTCAAAAATAGGACCACGAGGTGGGGAAAGGTGCAAGTTCTGTCTCTCAGAAACTATCTGACCAATTCTAGTGAAATTTAAAACATAGATAGATATCAGTCTGGAAGAACACATATGTGATATATTTTATCAATAATAAGACCACGAGTAGACCGGGAGTAAGGAGCAATTTCTGCCCTTCCGAATCTGTGTAACCAATTTTAATGAAATTTAAAACATGGATAGATCTGAGTCTGGAAGGACACAAACGATATATACTTCTTCAAAAATAAGCCCTCTAGGTGGGGGGAGGTAAGGGGCATTTTCTAAGGTAAGTATAACGTAAGGAACTAAGTTTCAACGCGGTGTCCCATGACACCGTGCTTTCTTTTCATTTTTCATTTCGAATGACCATTTAGGGTCTTTAACGATTTAAAGCCGGTTAGCAATAAAACAAAAACCCCCGACTGAAACCTGAAATTATAAAAATCAAAAAGCCCTACTGCGTAAAAAAAATAAGTCCAGCATTGCGGAACATAGCGACTTTTACAGCCGGAAGCCATTATTGAGAAGGTTTGAGGATTCGACTGTAAAAGTCGATCTGTTACGCAATACTGGAGTTATTTATTAGTTTTTAGTTTTTTTACGCAGTCGGGTTTTTTGAGCTTTTAAATTTATTGATATATTATTTTAAGATGTGCAATTATTAAAAAATCTTTTCCAGTAACGAAAATCGGGAGATCATTTTTACTAATAAAATGAGTATATTTAAAAACTTTTTTCTGCGTCAGCTAATGTTCTAATCTCATCAGGCT
Organism: Panzeria rudis; assembly: GCA_956483635.1. Classification (NCBI taxonomy): domain Eukaryota; kingdom Metazoa; phylum Arthropoda; class Insecta; order Diptera; family Tachinidae; genus Panzeria; species Panzeria rudis. The sequence continues at coordinate 103,231,546 of OY101449.1, forward strand.
TATGAAATACTCAAATCATTAATTAAATGACTTTGTAGTATAAATTATGCTGACAAAGGATTGTCTAATGCTGCGGTGGAGAGCGTTCTTCTAAGTTCTTTGCTTTTAGTTTTGTCCATTCATTTAGTTATTCTCCGAGTTCATCATATACTATAAAATAAAATATTAATTATTATTAAAAAAAATAAAATTTCATACAAAAATTTACATATAAATTAAATTAATAATAAATTTTTAAGCCAAAAAGAGGCTTATCACAGTTAATGGTAAAATTGAGGTTAACTCCAAGCAGTCTTTCATAAGTTCTTCATCTTCAAGACATTGTAACTCACTTTTATCATTTCTCATCTAGGGCGGCAAGATGGCTTAGGTACTATAAGATATCGGAAGATATCTATATATTTACCGACAGCAAAGCGGCCATCGCCGCTATAAATGGTGTATACAGCACTTCCTTGGCGGTTGTCGAATGCCGGGTATCTCTAAACCAGATAGCGAGACATTCGAGAGTAACACTGTGTTGGATTCCAAGACACTTAGATTGTCCCGGTAACGATATTGCGAACGGAATTGCCAAACAGGGCGTGACATTGAGCAACTCGATGATATGCGTCTTCATTGGCATCCCTCTATCACATTGTAAATCACTGATACAGCTTGAATCATTCAGGCTGGCACAATATAGGTGGGAACGCGAAGCTATGTCCACGTGGCCCACTATGACCTCAGCAGGACACGAGATCTGCTCAGGCTCGGTAAAAGTCGAACGAAACTATTAGTAACAGTGCTCCCAGGGTACTGTAATATTGGGACCCATGCCAGAAGGATGGGTGTAAATCATAACGACTACTGCAGAAGTTGTAATGATGAGGAAGAGGAGAAGACTGTTCTCCATCTTCTATCTCAGTGTCCGGCTCTAGCCAGCTTAAGGACGAGAATCTTGGGCGCTAGCATATTTCCAGACTTAGAGAGTCTGGCTAATGTAGGGCTAGTTAGGCTATCCTCCTACTTAGTTAAATCGGGATGGTTTGAGACGGCGGCAGGGCAGTCGTAATTTATATGCCCTGTCTGCTCTAGGGTAACACAAAGGGACCGAGTCAACGGACCCAAGTGAGTCACTTCTACAGTCGTGACTGCCCTCCTTACCTAACCTAACCTATCATTTCCCATCTACAAATACCGAAAAAAACTTGACCTAATTCTTCCAACACTTAATAATATTACATAAAACTCTTTACCCAATCGAAAATTCAACGAAATTGTAGGAACAATGACCCTTACTACGGTTGTCGTAGTCGTAGTCGAAATTAAAAAAATCCAATGTAAAACATATAACAAGCGTTGCTACTTTTTATCGATTTCGCAATAAAGCTGAATAAGAAAAAATTTTACACACCGACTGTCGGCAAAGCCAAATTAAATCGAATCTACCTAAGTGGGGCGAAAAAAATTTAAAAACTTTGTTTTTCAAAATGCTGCTGAAACTGATCTTCAAATCTCTATTTTTAACTTACAAAAATTTTTAATTATGGAAAATTTGTCACAAGGTAAAACTGTTTGTACTTAATCAGTTATTTGTAATATTTTTGTTTATTTTCATATTTCATTCTTATTTAATTGTAAACGTTGTGCAAATAATGAAGGTGTCATTCAATTGGATAACGTGAATTATCTGCGTAATATGAAAATAATGCAGAACTTGAGAGTTATACAAGTGACCATGAGACTGTAACCTAGAGAATGAATAATGAATATGAAAATTCCTCTGAATAATGAATTTCATGAAATATGTAGCAAGTGACAATACATCAGGAGATCATGAGTCCTTTGTTAATTACAGAGTTAATGAAAGTAGTGATTACGAAGTTGAATAAGAACCAGCAAGTAGAAGTGCTTTTAAACACTTTTAGAAAAACTAATTTTCCTGAACTACCGAAATGTGCCCGATTGGGATATAATCGGAGTTGGCCGATGGGGAGCTTATAAATATTGGATCCCAAGTACGTTTTTGCGTTACATATCTATTCGGGGAATTAATTGTGCAACCCAATGGTGCGTTTGAAAATTTCTAGTCGGATCATACATACGTACATATGACGAATACGGGAAAAGGTTATACCAAAAAGGTGCTATAAACAGCCGAAATTTAAAGGGGCCGAACGTTTCTCACAATTGCTTATGGTGTAGCAAAATCAGTCACAAAACTGTAAAGTGTTGCAATAAACCGCCGTGCTTGCTCTGTAGGAATGGAACCAATACTGTCAGTAACCATCGCAACGGATGTGCTGTTTGTCCGTACTAAACTATAGCGCTAAATAAACTTTAGACTTAAAGCTCCATTACTCATACGTAACGTTGATGTAGTTGCATGTTGCTGATCGTTTCTGTCTCATAGCTTTACAATGTGACAGAAACGATCAGCAACATGCAACTACATCAACGTTACGTATGAGTACTGGAGCCTTTAAAATAAAACTGAAGGTAAACATTGCATGGTATGCGAACATTGCAGCGAAATGTCAATAACTGCACGGTATCTCAAGAGCTGCTTAAGTATAATGTTCTTGATTTAAATTTAGATGCTGCAGTGCTGAGTGAGTCATATAGAAACAGCCACTGTCTCTTGCATCACCCTATTCAGCAGCCATATTACCCGTAGGTATTCTATAGAGGATTTTCGAATCATAATTGATAACATGGTATCATACGCACCCATCAGAAAGCTTTGTATAATAGCAGGTTACTCCAGTACGTGTGGTGTTGAATGGGCCTGCCCCTTGACAAACACAAGTACCATCAGAGTATTCTTGGAAGCCGTTTCTGCATTGTGTGTTGTTCTCAAGAATAATGGAAGTGAACAAAGTTTCAGAAGGGCTGATAGTAGATCAGCTATTGGCATTACGTTTGTCAGTAACAACACCACAGACCACGATAATTTAAGAATATGTGATCACATCGCTATAATTATAGATATACAGGATGAACATGGCCATGTGACTGTGCGACCTCCAGTCTTGAGAGGATGAAAGGTAAGTACCTTTGATAAAGAAAGCTTCACTACTTGTATGGAGAACATGGAACTGAATGGATCAGCTGAGGATAGAGTAGTACAGTTAGTAAGGCATTTCATGCAGTCACGCAGTGTATCTATGATAGAGCGTAAGAGATCAACAAATAAGTCTCCAATATACTGGTGGAATGATGAAATTGATAGTTTGCATTCGGAGTGTATATGTGCCAGATGACAGTATAAAAGAACGCGAGGTAGTCTAGAGAAAAGTGTACACCACCCAATATATAACGATACAAGGAAAGTGACGAAGATTGCCCTTTTGTAGGAGCATATAATTGCTTCCTTAAAGTATTTGCTGAAATAGAGAGTACTCCTTGGGGTCTTGCATATAAGCTGGTAGCTAAGAAACTTAAATGTCCATCACCGGCAATAGAAGAGCCAATCTTCAAAAGAATTGTAAAAGGAAATTCCGCCATGAGAACACATTTACCCTACTGAAGCTTTAAGCATTCCTCCGGTTACGATCACAGAAATAGAACGGACTGTCTAAAAATTTAGAGACAAGATAGCAAAAGGCTTTTACTGCATTCCGAATATTGTACTAAAATCTGTTAAGCTCTGAACTCCAGAATATTTTTTGAATGTGGTAAGCGCATGTTTAATTCAGAGCACTCTTCTAATAATGTTGGAGAGATGAAGTTAGTATTGTTACCTCAAAGCAATAAGTCTCTAGACGAGCGCTCCTCCTAATGTCCACAGTGTATAATAGATACAAGTGAGAAATTGCTAGATTGTACAGTATGTAAAAGAATGGAAGACTGTGTTTAAGCTGTTAAAGTTTCAGTAGAAACTGCTGCTTCAGATATCCAAGGGATTAGCTGGAGAGATGGTATAAAAGAGTATTGTGTAGTTCTAACCCTTGACTTAAGAACGCATTTAACATGCAGATCGGGAACCTATTGTTGACACCTTAGCTAGATTAGATATACCAGGATATCTGCTGGCAATTATATAGGACTAATTCCTAAATGAGTAGATAGCTTGTGATACTGATAAAGGTAATGCAAGGAGTAAGATTATTGGCTGGGTGCCTCAAGAATTAATACTAGGTCCTCTATTGTGGAACGTACTGTACGATGGAGTATTGAAGGTAAATCTACCTGAAGAGGTAAATAAAGTTGGATTTAGTGTGTCAAGCAAAACAATTACCAGAGGCACTAACCATTGTAAATGCCAACACACAGATCGTAAGCTATTCAGCTGACCATAAAACAGAAGCAGTGCGCCCGCACTAAAGGACTATCCTCGTAGCCCTAGATCTTTCTAAGGCTTTCGACACCGTATGTCATACAACCCTACTAGAGGACATACGAGAGTCCACGCTCCCTAATACCCTAAAAAGATGGACGGCGAACTACCTTGCGGGAAGACAATCCTACGTCGAGTTTAGGGGCGTAAAGTCCCCACTCCGTAAAAACAAACAAGGAGTACCACAAGGCGGAGTCCTCTCTCCTCTGCTGTTTAACGTGTATGTTGCCAAGGCCCAGACCCAACCACCTGCTGTAAAACTAGTCTCGTACGCGGATGACTGCATAATTATGTCCACAGACAGAGACATTAAAATAGCTGAGGAATATGTTAACAGCTATCTCCCACTGTTAACGGATTTCTTCGCAACCCGAAATCTCCAGCTATCGGCCCCCAAATCAATTGCCACCCTATTAACATCATGGACAAAAGAGGTAAGCCGGGAGCTTAATGTCCACATCCATGGACAGAGCATCCCTACTGTCAAAAACCCCAAAATACTCGGCGTGTTGTTTGATATCCTTTTCACCTTTTCAAAACAAGCCGAATGAGTGGCAAAGAAGGTTGGCAGCCGGACAAGAATTCTAAAAGCACTTGCCGGCATCACATGGGGGGAAAGATAAAGAGACGATCCTTACAACCTATAAAGCAATTGGTCGTCCTTTATTAGACTATGCATCTCCGGTGTAGACCCCCAACCTAAGTGACACGTAGTGAAGGAACCTTTCAACAGTTCAAAATACTGCACTGCGTGTAGTCACGGGGTGTCACTCCAAAACACCGGAAGGTCATCTGCAGCATGAAAAGGGAATGCTATCAGTATGAAGACACTGTACCCTTCTCACAAGGCAATACCTCATCAAATGTGAGAATCAAGAACACCCTAACCACAGGACAACAAGATGCAGTTTATCGGAGCGCGCTGTCCCCATCCGTTACGATCTACGGTAGGAGGCAAACAATATCCGGCATCTTCTGGGAGACAGCACCATCGAGGGTATAAACAGAGCCATCAAAATGGCACACACAGATATTGTTCAGGAGGCGATAGAGAGATATTCCTTCAACATTATACTAGGTGGAAGACCACCTCCTATAAATGCTGAGGAGAAGCGGTTCCCAAGAGAGACCAGAGCGACCCTCTCACAGCTTCATCCTAGTTTATCCGATGAGTGCCCCCACTGTGGTGACTCACCACACATCACCCGCCATCTCTTCGCATGTCCCGCAAAACCCACAGACCTGACACCTCTATCCATTGGACTCATCCAATCGAGGCAGCTCGCTTCCTCGACCTGGATGTAACTGTGTAAATGTCCCCTCTTAATTTTTAATATTTTCTTTCTTTTCTTTTTTTCTTTCCAATCTCTCTTTCCTTTCCTATGTACTGTTCCTGTAGGGGCTACAACAACAACAACAGAAGCAGTTCCGATAAGTATTCGTAAAATTAGTTAAGTCCTTAGGCACGTGTTGCATGTCGAAAATATCTTGGGGTCATATTTGATACACCTCTTTTTCAGAGCACTTACTTACAGAGCACTCCGAACTTGGGGCCATATCGGATACCTGCAAAAAATTTTATTTCCGGAAGCAGTAAAAAAAGTTTCATGCTTTCCACATGCAATGTTTCGAAGCGCTGCCGAGGATGATCAAAAAGAAGGCAGTGTTCATATTGTCTAAATTATGAACTTATTATTTGTTTTTTTTATTTATTCGACAAGAACTTAAAAAAAACAAAATCTTATTCAGTAACATTATAGCTTTCAGCAAAGTGAGCTATAAGAAATTGGCGCTCGAATGCTCTCTTTATGCATTTCTCACTTATTGCATGGAGGAGAGATACCCAGTGGTAAAAATATCCATTACGTTATCGCTGATGTAAGCCATATTTAGTAGCAGCTAGTAATGACGCGTTCGCTTATTTTCCCACTTAGATTTAACATAAACGTGTGAAAGGCTGTTTGTCGGTGAGCTCTCGCTTAAAATGTTGGCTACGATGTCAGTACGTGTAGCTACTGTGCGACTAAATAATAAGTGGAACTGTAAGCGAGCTTGTTATAAATATAGCCCAAAAGTAGGCCAAAGTGCTTTACTTTGTTCATATAAGGGATAAATTCTATGAAATACAACGAAATTCTGACATATTCGATTAAAAGTACATTACAATCTAAGGCTGAACCCACACCAACACAAGACAAAACTGTTTTTTTACTATTACGACAACATTACATCAGTTCTTATGAGACAACCCACACCAAACAAAACAACCGCAATACTGTCTTTTTGGCTTACTGCTCAAAAGCAATGGTTGCAGAAATTACATGTGGTTTGATACAACATACCCACACAGAGTTAGACAAAATATACTGAAACGAACGTCGTTGCACACAATTGCGTGCTTTCTTATGATGTAACCCACACCAATTAAGACAAGTAAAAAAAAACGAAAAAATACAACAAAAAAAATCGCATTGCTGTCTGTTTACCGGTTGTCTTTTAAGACAAAAACTTGATAAGACATATTTTTTCGGTGTGGGTTAGCATCAAACAAGTGTATTTGACTTGAAAGACAAAAGTTTTGTCTTTTGAAGTTGTGTGTATTTAGTCGAACTATATGGGTTTAATCGAAAGAAATTTATTATTCACGCTTAAGTTCGTTCAACTTAATTTTTACAATTAAATCATTTTTTATTGAGAAATAATTTTTCAAAGCATGTGGCAATTGAAAAGTACAAAGACCAATTTCTTGACTTTTGTAAGGGTCGAACTGAACATCGATGTTTTCGGGATTAACCACAATCCCATCGTCAGAGCTCTCTATACTCTAGGTTACTCAGCCTACAAAGTCAAGCGGTAAATATCTGGTATTAAACCAATTGTATCAAAGCTCTATATTTCCTGGCTTTAAGCTTATTTTATGGTGGCTTAGAAATTTACCATACTTGGCACTTATCCTAATCAACAACCACAGTTGTGCTTTTTGTGGGTTCAGCCTAAGTACTTAGATTACTCGCTTAGAACGTCATCCCGACATCATTGATTATTGTCTAGGTACTTTGTTTGATTTACCACTGGGTATTCATAATAAAACATGATTTGATTTGTCTGTACCTTAGCGATGAGGCAATTGGATAACGCGATAAAATGAAGAGACGTTAATTTAGTGCAATTTTGATGCTTTAAAAGAAGCGCTGTTTTATGTCAAAAACAAAAGCTTCCAAGTGGTTCATCGCTAGCAAATATAATGCCTTTTCGAAGAGCTTTTAGAATCATGAGAGACAACAAAAAACCAGCATCTCTCGCGTACAAACCTCTTTCAGTCGAAACCGTAGTTTTTGCAAGCACAATGGTTAGCGACTGATAAGGGAAGATGGACTTACTCACGGATACCCCATATCAGAATATGGTTATCAACCAGATATGGTAACTTGAGCGTCTATATTAACCAGCTTTTAACTCCACAAGTTTGAACCAAATGTCATCTCTTGGGAGTTTCGTCAAATCCTAAATATCTATATAATTCATTTTAGCAGTTCCTTCAGAATGCTTAAAACTTTTCTAAGTAACATATACACAGTAAAATATTTAATTTAAATTAAAACTTTCTCTTATCGCGCTATAAAAATAAGGCAACAAGATCAGTAATCATCCACCTTTATATAGATTTATTAGTATTTTTCACTTTAAACAATTAGATAAACATTTGTTTGTTGAAAATAAAACGCTACAAAATGATGACAAAAATATCATTCATTTTTGTGCGAATAAAATTATGATCAAAAGTTGTTCAACTTATAGAATTTACTAGATGTGCGTCTTAATTTAATATTTGTTAGATTTGTGTTTGTACAATAGCAGAATGTTCATTTACTTTTTAAGTACAATTTATTTTCTACAACAGTTTTATATGAGTACAAATAAAGATTACGTGCACCACTGATATACAGATCCATGTATTTTGAGGTACGTCTATATAACTAGCAAACGCAAAGCCAAACCTCTGAATAATGATGGTTATATCATTTGATTTCAAACACAATTCTTAATCTTTTTAATATCAAATTATTCTTAATTTGATATAAAAATGCGCGTTTGCTGGGTAGCTACGGCAAAGTTTTTGTTTTTTTCTCTCTTCTTTGTAATTGTGATTTAATTCAAGTTTATGTGAATTTTACTTTCATGGAATTTGAACTTATTTTTATATTATGCTGACTTTTTGTTGTGTTATCATTGTTATTATTATTCTTTCTTAATCTCAGACAATACAAGTTTTTTGGCTTTATTTATCTTTTTATTTAAAAATAGCAATTTATGATTTTTCAGAATATAAGATACCGTGCATTTATTTTTAAATTTTGTATGAAGTAAATATGTACATAATTATACTTACACTATAAATAGAGATATAATGGAAGTGCTGCAGTTTCTGCTACTTTTAAGTACTCAATAGTTGGGTACTCAATACTACTGGATACTTCTAATGGGTACTTCTAGCAGACGTGTATTAAGAAAAAAAATTTTACAATTGAAATTATGTATGTAGTCGAACTGCATGGGGTTCTTCTTCTTCTTATACCTCTTCGCCACGACGGCCACCAAACGAACTTGTATTAAGCTCTTTACAAGTGTGGAGATTTTTCCAAACTTACGTAAGCTCTTTTGGTAATTTAAACATTTTAAGCATTTGGTTTATGTCTTAGCCAAGCACTGCTTAAGCTTTTTCCCTTTCTCAAACCTAGAAGTTTAGTATCGCATGTATTTGTTCGTCCTTACCCACTAAACCTGAGATTCGAAATAAAAGAAGGTTCGCTAAAACGAAGAATTTTCGAAAGAAATTTGTTCTTGAAATGCTCGTGAATCTAAGAAAATCGAATGTTCCCTAGAGCGAGCTTTTGTCGATAATGTCGCGATAATAAGCGCAATATCCAAAATTACATAAAATGTGAATGTTCGTTCGCAGCATCGGAATATGTCGCGAAAATAAGCGCAATTGCCAAATTTCATAAAATGTTAATGTTCGAAGCATCGAACTATTTTCGATAATTTGTGGAATGGGTAATTTACATTCATGTGTGCAATAATTGAATAGAACAAAATTTGCCGCTATTTGTGCTAATCTGTTAGCCTGGAGGTACCGTGTTCGAATCTGATTGACTGCAGCGTACGTTAAAATGTAAAATAAATAAATATTCCATTTACATTAAAATAGATAAATTAAAAATAAAGATAAGAAAGAATCTTGAAAAGTTACTTTTTCCTGCATTTTTGTTTTATCGATATTTCTTCGATATTGGTTTATTATTGATTTGTCAGTGAAACATTGAAATCGAAAGATTTGATGCGACAAACTGAGCGAGCTGAACGGCTATCTCTTTCCGACTTCGATAGCCGTTCTCGAGTGTTTTGTCCGAGAAATGTGCAAGCAACATTCGAATGCGATATTATTTTCGAATGTTTTGATTTGCTGGGCTATATTATTTGTAAACAATCAAACATATTTAATGCTACGTGCCCTCAGTACTAAAAATTAAAATGATATTTATTTAGTCGAACTGTATCGGTTTTAATCCAAAGAAATTTTATTATTCAGGGGTTAGTTCGATCAAATTAATTTTCCAATTAAACTACTTTTAATGAGAAGGGAATTTTTCAAAGCATGTAATAATTGAAAAGACAAAAATAAATTCCTGACTTTGTATAAGGCTCGAACTTAATTGAAAAATAATAGTCTTTTCTAAGATCGGTTCATATTTACCTTTTCTACACATCGTCTACTATAGCAATGTCTTTGATTCTGCTACACATCTTCATGGGAAGTATTTTTAAAACATTACAACTCACCTATTTGATGTTTCAAATAAATCTGAGCGACAGCATGAAAGTCATATGGTTATTGCCAATTAATGTACGATCGGCACCATTGTGCATTGTTGTTCATTTTTTTAGTTCTATTTTGTAACAAATTTGTTGTTAAGATAAGAAATTTTTATTTTAAATGCAGCAAATAACTTTAATAAAAAAACATGATATTGAAATTAAAAACAAATCTTGTTATAAAATGTATTCAACTTGAAAAAAATTAATTATTTTAATTTCCGTTGCAGTTTTACGTTTGTATTTATTTACATACTCGTATTGTGAACAAGTTTGCGACAATTGTATTCTTTCAAACATTAATAAGATAAATAAATACCATTCAGTTTTTAGATCGATATGATCAATTCGACCCCTTAGTCCTGAATTATCTTAAGTGCCCAAAACAAACATATTTTAAAGAACATATTTAAATTATTAATCCAAAGATATTTAATTATTCAGGTTTAATTTCGTTCAATTTAATTTTTCAGTTAAACTATTTTCATTTAGAAACGAATTTTTTTAAGCATATAATTTGCATAGGGTTTGAACTTAACACCATAATGTTTTCGTGATCAACGATGATCTTAACATCAGACTTTTTAAAAGTGTGGAGAGTTCACCAAACTTACCTCTCACTTGTAATTTCAAGTCTTTTGGTTGCTTAGAAGTTCACAGCATTTCGGTTTTGTCTTATCTATGTACTACATGAGCTTTTTTCCTTCTCCTCAATATAGTTTGAAAGCTTTTGGCTTTCGAATACTAGGTAATTGTGTGTTTGTTTTTTTTTTCTGTTATTTATTTATAATACTACGTGACTTTGGTGTTTTAACTGAACTATTTATACATTTAATGAATGTATTACTTGAGATATTCTTCCAATATAATTTTAAAATGGATTAAGTTTGTATACAGCCGAATTCGGATAAGCGCACGATGTACATCTTTCAAACTTGCGATCCGATTACAAAAGGATGTATGAAAGAATCATAGAGGAGAGCCTAAGCTTTAAGAGTGTTGAATTTTAACCACCCTCGTAAAACACACGGTGAGCTACAGTGTGTTAAAGTTGACCAGCTCGGTTTTTCTTTTCAATATGTGAAAAGCATAGAGTATAATAACACTAAATTAAAAATTTTAAAAACTCCCGAAGAAACTAAATGATAACTTCAAAACGACTGGACCAATTTTCTTCAAACATAGGCTAGAAAATTATTGGATCAAGTCACCTTTCAAACAAAATTTACTAAATGAAAATCTATTTAGGTATTTTGGAGCTACGGTGTCAAAGACGCACATATTCAAGAGGATTCATCTAGAAAAGATGTGATATCTTCTAAACGGCTTGACCGATTTACTTCAAACATAGCTAAGAACACTTTCGATCAAGTCATCTTTGAAACAGAAAAAAACTAAAACAAAATCGGTCCAGACGTTTGGGCTGTACGATAACGTCTACAGACATACCAGACAATCAGCCGAGTTGTCTAAAAGTCCCACAGACATTTGGCGGAACAGTAGGCAGTTTTCTGGTACGACGCTTCTGCACATTGTCTGATATATTATCCGACTAATATCAGAATAGTCTGCACATTATCCGAAGGTAATTTAATTTCCTTTAAGATATTTAACAGAATAGTCTGCACATTTTCTGATCTACGTCTTACGACTTTTAGCAGTCATTTTTGCGCATTGTCTGATTTTAGTTTTCGTTACAATTCTCATTTATCTCTTGAGTTTATGCGCACAAATATTTGAGTTTTTAAACTTATAAAATATGGGCAAATGTTTTCTGATGAGCTGCCATAAGCAGCACAACAATGCATGGAGATTTTTAAACGACATTTCTGATAAATTTATAATTTTAGCTCCGACTTTTCGCTGGTATTAATACGCCGGGACGTAAAACGTAACAGATAAATCGAAAAAAGTGTCTGATGTTTTGTCAAAAATTTTTTCGACATTTATAAAACATGTCAAAAATTCCATTAGAATTTCCTTAGGAAATTCGTCGAAATTCGTATAGAATTCTGTTAGACCTTTTGGTATAGTTTTTAGAATTTCCTCAGACAAAGAGATCCGGTTTCTTGTCAAACACTCATATGATTTTCGGTACGTTTACTGACCGACATCGGATACGAATTCGGTATCTTGTGCAGACTTTCTGACCGACTTCGGACCGAAATCGGCAAAAATTGTTTGCTGTGTTCTTTCTTGGTCAGATGTTAAAAATTACTACATTTGAAATTTTAAATCGATTAAAGCATGCACGATACCTACATCCAGTATTAAACGAAAATAGTAAATTTTTCTACGAAATTCTTAATTAAACGTTTAAGATAAAAACGCCCATCGAGTTTTTCAAATTTCTCTACAAATTATGTTAGATATTTTAATATGATTATTTTGAACTTAGTTGCTTCTGAATCCAAATTGATTATAAGTCTAAGGTGCGTAACGTTTTATTCAGAAAAAATTATGCATGATTAATATTCCAAGGAAGAAGGAAAAAAATCAATATCAACTTAGTTTTTCAACACACACATCAGAATATAGCAGCGCTACTTTCGGAAGCCGCTTAATTTACATCATCATTGCTAATGTGTATTTTGCTTATCACCACTTGTGAGGTTGCACTGTTGACTATGATTTCAGTTCTTATATATACACGCTTTTCGTGAAAATTAAATACTAGAATTAAATCACTTAAGTTGATGTTAAGTAAACTTTTTTATAACAGCAATTGCTAGTGCTACCGTTGGTATATTTTTCTTCATGCCCATTTTTCTGAATTTGTGTTCTACTTAAGTCAAAATTTTTTGGTTTGATTTTATAATGGGTGTTTTTTATTGAGGTATAGAACTTTAAGTTGGCATCACTTTTTTAACTGGCGGCCGTTTTGTCAGCTGTCAAGTGATTAATATTTAGTTTGGTTTGCCATTTCATCATGAACAGGTTGACAAAAGAACAAGGCTTGCAAATCGTGCAAATTTATTTCGAAAATAATGGTTCAGTTCGCGAAGTTTACCGCAAGCTCCGTCCATTTTATGGTCGACATAATCGTCCATCAGAGCAATTAATTCGGTTAACCATGGATCGTTTTCGCACTACGTTTACTCTATGTGATAATACGCATCCGCAGAGACGTCGAACAGTGCGCACCGAAGAAACAATTGCCGCTGTAGAGCAAAGTGTTGAAGAGGACCCGAATGAATCGATTCGCCACCGTGCACAGCAATTGGAGCTTTGTCCATCACCTTTATGGAAGATTTTGCGCAAAGATCTTCCCTTGCGACCTTACAAGATCCAGCTTGTGCAAGAATTAAAGCCGCGAGACCATGCAATGCGTCGGGATTTTGGTGTATGGGCCGAAAATGAGATTGATCTCGATGCTGATTTTCATCGCAAAATTTTGTTCAGTGATGAGGCTCATTTTTGGTTGAATGGCTACGTCAACAAGCAAAATTGCCGCATTTGGAGTGAAGAGAATCCACATGAGACCCTTGAGACGCCATTACATCCACAAAAACTGACTGTTTGGTGTGCTCTATGGGCTGGTGGAGTCATTGGGCCATACTTCTTCCGAAATAATGCTGGAGAGTCAGTTACCGTTAATGGAGACCGGTATAGAGCCATGATAACCGACTATTTTGTTCCCGAATTGGATGGCATGAATGTGGATGAGTTGTGGTTCCAACAAGACGGCGCTACATGCCACACAGCGCACGTCACAATCGATTTATTGAAGGAAACATTCGATGAGCGCATAATTTCGCGGAATGGACCTGTCAATTGGCCACCAAGATCGTGTGATTTGACACCATTGGATTATTTTCTTTGGGGATATGTGAAGTCGCTCGTCGACGCCAACAAACCAGAAACGTTAGGGGACTTGGAAGCCAACATTCGTGGCGTTATTGCCAACATACGGCCCCATATGCTCGAAAAAGTGGTTGAAAATTGGACCTGTAGAATTGGCTTTATTCGAGCCAGCCGCGGCGGCCACATGCCCGAAATCATATTTAAACATTAATGGCATAAAATTATCCTTCCAATAAAGCCAAATTGATGGACATTAAAACGATTTTCTTGTGTTTTATTTCAATTCGAAGTTCTATACCTCTAAAAAAAACACCCATTACTTAAGTATATATCTGTGGTCACAAGCCTTAACCGCCTAAGTCATTTTCACAATTTTTCGGGAGAGCTGTTTAAAGTATCAAAAACTCGCTTCCAATCAGTCGTCAGTTTGCTTTTCTTTTACTTGCTTATAGATAATTATCGTCTTAAAAAAGTTACATACTTAAAAAATTGGTAGCGATTTGATTTAGACACGAATGAAGTCCATCAAACCAAAAATTAAATTTTTTCCTAACTCGACTTAGTTGATTAAGGGCTTTGACCACAGATATGGACATGTAAACATGTGAGAAGCTCGAGCCAGTAGCGAATTGTTTATTTAATATGATTATTTCAAACTTATTTTTCCTTGTGAATCCAAATTGATTGTTAGGCCAAAGTTCGTAACGTCATATTCAGAAAGAATCAGTCATGATTAATATAGTGCCCTAGGTGCAAAAACAACGTAGATGACAAATTTTTTGAAAATGACTTTTTGATGCAGAATTTTTCTCAGATCTCCAATACGTCGTTTGGTAAAATATTGAATCGAAGATATGGATAGTTACAAAAATACAAGCCTTTCAATATTAACGTAAACGACGCCCACTTTTTGTGAGCGCAAAAATAACGTAAGTGACATGACAAATGGGAGTCTCTCATTTTCTGTACAACAAAGATTTTTGAGTTATGACGCCTTTACAGCAAATGCGCGATATGTAAAAATATATTAAACATATATAACAATTGTCTATCGTTATTTTGATCCCACGACAAAAATGTACGATCACGTGAGTGTAATACAAAATTTAACAACGATTACAAAAGCTCATCCTAACGAGATACTTACGGAAAAAAATAAAATAAACTAAACTATTTTATAGTTTTAATATCAAATCTTATCGAGATATTTATACACACTTGTTGCCAATAATGCAACACTTTCATTTGAATATCATAAAACGTTAATTATTTTTTTTAGAAATGTTAAATGAAAAGTAAGAACATTCCACGCAACCAATACGCAAAAATTCGTAGTCACCCATTCGAATTGTTTATCCCATGTTAATGTGATTGGAGCTAAAAATTACACATGATCAAATGTGAAATGAAGTTCTCTTACTCTAAAAAGCTTAAAAATATTAATAAAGTAATATATATTTTCTTACTTGAGCAGAAAACATCGTGAAATGCATTTTTTTAAATTGCAACCAGCGTTGCCAGTTTAGCTTTTTCGAGACAAGATTTACCCTTTTATTTTGCCCTTCAGCCTCGAAATTTTGGTTTTACCTTCGTGGCTTCTTTCTAGCCTTTTTTTATTTTTCATTTAACCTCAAAAATACTAAAGGTTGGAAATTTGTTTGGAAAATTTTTTTTTAAACGTATTTCCGTTATTTTTCATACAAATTTGAAACGTTTAGAAACGATTTTGTTTTTTTCTACAAAATGTGCCTATAAATTTATTCTTCGAATTATACAATTTTATTTATTTTTTTGCGTTTGGAACGATTTTTCGTCATCCCATGTCAAATTTGGTTTGTAAACAGACCGGTTTCGGCTATGTGCCATCTTCAGTGTTCTATTGAATAGAACACTGAAGTATTCAATAGAACACTGAAGATGGCACATAGCCGAAACCGGTCTGTTTACAAACCAAATTTGACGTGGGATGACGGAAAATCGTTCCAAATTCAAAAAAACCCCGTCGGAAAAAAACACAACACTCAATTTTATTTATACTGTTTTAATTTTTAAAGCATTTCAATATTTTCAATAAATGAATATTTATAGCTAAACTGTATACTTTTCTCTATAAAATGGTACCAAAATTATTTATATACTCCATTTAGTTTCGCAATAGAGTCTTAATGAATACGTTATGTACCGCATAAAATAACCTGTGAGCCGCTGTACTTAAAACTATATGTATACCTTTGTTCTTTTTTAATTGAGGGGCTTAAAAGCAAAGCGATACAAGTGCAAAAAACAAATTCTGAGTAATTAAGCTTCAAAGTTTTTTGTTGCTATGCATTTCGTGCCTAATATTTTTGGTTTCTAATACATAGAGTTTTTTGAGGTCATCCTACAGGTCTGAATTTATTTATAGTGATAGATATTAGTATTATGTGTTGATTTTTGCATGTAACTCAATATCCCCAGTTTTGGTCCTTGTACCCCTTTGTTTTTAACCCGCTCAATTATAAACTTGCAGTACCTTCTAAATTAATAACTGACACAAAATAAGTCACGTGACCGGTCCGCAGGTGGTAGGCACCGGTGAGAGTTCTAATACTTCTTATGAAACCAACCAGTCACTTTTACATGGGTATCAGGGCTGTCAGATATGGCGGTTTCTCGTCAAACGTGGCAATTTTTCAACTTTTTTGGCGTCTAAATGTGTGAATTGGCGACATGGCGATTTTTATGGCTATTTTTTAAAACAAAATTGAGCTTCAAAATTTTTCTAATTCAGTAAATTAGTTTGTTGAAAGAGTATTTTCAAAAATAAATCCTACCAAAACTCGTCTGAAAAAAATTATATTATATATCTTATATTAATTATAGTCTATAATGCGTTTTGAATTTGGATAAGAAACATTTATAAGAAATTATTTTTGGCGATTTTATTTCTACTTTTGGCGATTTTCTGCTAAATTTTTATATGATTATTTTATAAAAATTTATATTATAAAAAGTGTTATATAAAAACACATTTATTATCAAATATATATTAAGAAAAACTACATAAAATTTGTTTTTGGCGACTTTTGGCGATTTTTAAAATCAATTTGGCGAAATAGGTCGGAAAAAATTTGACAGCCCTGATGGGGATGACCAAGGATAGAGTGAATTGATACTTCGTGTGCTACTTGTGAGTCGTCACTGAACTATCTCATACAGACTAAATGGGTATAGAATAATACATATTATATACTATAAATATTATTCCGACATTTAGCTGTAACAATTGCGTAATGATTGAAAATTTATTTATTTTTTTATTGCTACAAATGCAAGTAGAAATTGTATTTTATATTTAAGCAGAGTCTGTAATTGTAATAGAGGTGACGACCTCCGGAATGACAGCCTAGCACACTACTTACTCGGGCACAAAAATTATAAATACCAGTTAAGTAGAAATTAATATCTAAATATAATTACGGGAATGGTTCCTGGGTGACAATATGGTACCATAGGAGGGAGATATTAAACATTATTTAGATGATAAGTTTCAGCTCCAGCCACATCGAAATTGTTCAGCGCCGTTTGCTACAATACTAGCCCGAGTCCCAATTATGTTCACTGAAGATTAAGACCACACACATCAAGAAAATGGTTAATATGTAACCTTTACACGATATGTTTTTTTTATCATTCACCACTCCTTACTCTCACTCACCCATTTTCTCAAGTCATACACAGAAAAAAACTAAATTTCATTTTCTGTAAAACAAACAAAAAGATGTACGGGATTTTCTGAAAAATATCAAACAATATTTTTGTATGAATTTATAAAAGAATTAGTCTAAAAATACTAACAAATATTAAACAAAATATTTACTGGATTTTTTGTAATATATCAAACAAAATTTTTGTCTGGGCCATCTTCATCCATTAAACATTTATGAAGTTTCACTTTGTTAACTGTGTTCAAGTCTGACTGTTTATCTAAAGACTTTAAAAAAATTAATGAGAATTAACGCAACGACATTAACGAATTGATTCACTCAAAAATCTTCAGTAAAAAAACTTGGTACAATCGCATTCCTTTTGCTATAATTGTTGTTGTTGTTGTTATTTGTGTGTATGTCGTCATCGGGGTTGATTTTTTTAAGACACAGGTTTTCTTATTGTTTTTGGTATATGCATCCTAAATAAGAGTCAAACAAACAATTCATTAATTATGTAAATAACATTTACTGAAAATGAAACTTATTTTTAGACAAACTTTTGTTTGAAAATTTTTTGGTGATAATATTTTCTGTGTAGGACGAGTACGTTTGGATATTTTGTCATAAAATTTTCCGCAGGGAACTAGTCTTGTTTATGTATTTTTCATCAAAAAATATTTCGCCTTTTCAAGCATTTTAAAAAATCCGATTTAGCTTCTTTTTTCTTCCAGCTTCTACCAGCACTGATTTCAACGTTTATAGCTCAATACATTTTCGTTCGATTAGTGCAAAATATATCTTGATTGAAAGAGAAGATCAATGCACAATGTAATCAAATCAGCCGTTCTTGAGATATTTGCCAATAACTGAATAAAATTGTAAAAAATAAGATTTTCATGGATATCTGGAAAACGGTTTCACGTAATAAAAAAAATAATCTCATATTCGCTATCGGTGGACCCAAATTTGGTTTTTTTAACCGTTTGCTTTATAAAAATTTTATTAAAGGTCCATAAAATTTGAGCTTTACAGAGCAAAAGCTAGTTTTACTCACGTATTGAGCACCTTTCGAGCAGTCTGGCAGACTTCAACAACTGAAGAAACAGTCTGGTATTTGTTGTTTGCAACTTTTCCATGAATGCACTAAACAATAAAAAAAAATATCGGCCTTATACGTAAAGTTTTTTTTTAAATCTTTTTACATGTTGTATGGTGTAATGAAGCGACTGACGGATACGTGCCAGACTGTGGTTACTTTGCTTAAAAAAAATTGTTACTAAAAAATGTTTCACTAGCTCTCCGTCTATTAAACGTTCTGTCTTTCTGTTTACGTTAAGAAAATGCCATAACATACTTTACTGAAAAATGCTAATGAAAAGAGTACCTCAAAATGTACGTACCTCAACTGTACATAT
Source organism: Panzeria rudis (assembly GCA_956483635.1). Lineage (NCBI taxonomy): Eukaryota > Metazoa > Arthropoda > Insecta > Diptera > Tachinidae > Panzeria > Panzeria rudis. Next base: position 103,250,649 of record OY101449.1, read on the forward strand.
TAATTAAATATTACTTTAGAATTTGTATACATTTAGTGTTTTTAGTGCAAATTTTTATTATGTATTTAAAATTTAATGACGCATGTTAAAACCGCACATTTGAGCCCAGACTATTTTCAAGTTAAAAGGTGGGCGCTTAACCATATTTTTTAGCTATTACACACTTATGCAACGTGTATGCAAATCAAAATATTGGCCTCCAAGTTTAGTTTGTAAACTTGGAGGCAGCATTGTAATTGCTGCAACAAAAAACCAGTTGTTGCTGCCGCCAACAGCTATTGCACACTAAACATATTTTTGCACATTTTAACCAAGAGAATTCCAATGACAAGCACACAGAGAAAGAAATATAATAGAGTAAAAAAATGTATTTCATTGCTACAAAATCTAGTAAAGGAAAACGATTGGAAATATTTAATGGAAATTCAAGTCATCTAAAACATAAACAGAGAAAGTTCAAAAGAAAATGAGAGACAGAAAATTGTTTTCAACTGTTGCAGGAAAACAATAACAGTAAAAACAGACAAAAGAAGTGTTATTCAACATTTTGCTCTCCTGATAACTGATTTCCAACTGATTTACACTTAAACACACATATCTAAATGTACATATGTATATCCCAGCAAAAACTTTGCTTAATGGAAGGCAAAAAACTTTGCTTACTGGAAGGCAAAAAGTGTATGAGGATTTAAGTCGTAACTACTTATGTAGTTCATAAAATAAAAGCGTAAATTTTAATATAAAAACTGCTTTAGCATGATTTAATAGATTGCAAATAAATGTATGTATATACGTTTTTTTGTGTATGTATTAAAAACGAAAAACAATAATACTATTTTCCCCTCTTCATACAAAATGGCATGTCCGTAATGCATGGTGTTGATTTTCCACATTAAGAAACTATGAATTTTTCCAAAAACGATATTAAATTTATAACTGTTTTAGAATATTTGCATTTGGTTATTTTATTTCATACATCAAATTTTTTTTAAAATATTAAAAATTATAATTTAAAAAAAAAAAAAATTTGGTGTCTGCAGTCATATGTATTGAGCGTTACAAGTTTTTAGTACGCTTCATTACTAAGTTTAGTTATTAAAATTGCATTAACAACATACACTAAGATAACAGCGTAGGTTTGTACTTCTAAATATTTAAAACTTTTGTTGACTTTGTTAAATAGTATTATATTGCAAAACGTTTTATCAATCAATCATCGTTTGTATAACAGAAATGTATTGAGTGTTGTCCATATATTTTTTTAATATTATTGAAATTCGGAAGTTATTATTATTCGGCTTAAGTTCACAATAATTGAATTAATGTAAATTCAAATTATTTTTAAGAGTGGAATATTAGAATAGCTAATCAGACTAGCAGAACGAATTAGTAGTACTAATTTCGACAGCCGCTACGCTGTCATCATCAGGGTCCTTTGTTCGCTTTTACCACGTTTGGTCGTGTATACTAGTACTAATGAAACATCAGCTATTTAACGTACGTAAGCTCCGCCCACGATAAATCAAGCTATTGTTGTTGTACATGTTTTTAAACAGGTTTCTTTATGTCATAATTTGGATTCTGATTTTCAGTTTTAAATTAGACCGCAGAGACCACACATGTATTCAACTTTTTTGCGGGTGCCGTCGCAAATTTTAATATTTGTTGGTAATTATTATTTGAACTGAAAATGTGTATAAGTCGGAAGTTATTATTATTCGGCTCAAGTTCACAATAATACACATTTTCAGTTCAAATAATAATTACGTACAAATATTATTACTGAAATTTTTTTAGTGAATACCTACCGAGGTTATGTTAAAATACGTCGAAGATTATACATTTGAATTGTATTGAATTCAAAATAAAGTATGAGCTCTGAAAACATTTTTGAGTTCGTTTAAAAATGTATTGAGCGTTACGTAAAGAAAATTTTAAATATAATTTATCTATAAATTTTAGGACGTTAAAAAAAGTTAACAGCAGCTGAAGGGTGGGGACGATGTAACAAACATTTTCCGTTTAGACATTTCTGTGTGTTGTAACAAAAAAGTTATTTCAAATTGGCATAACTTTTGACATTGTAGGTCGATTTAATTAAAGTAAAACTTATTATAATATAAATCCTATCTTCTCATATATATGTATAGATATATTAGATACATTGGTAAAAGAACAAAAAAAAAAACACAAAATATACGTTTAGAATGAGAACCACCCTTATATTCTTTCACATTTTTTTTTAACCAGCTGGGATACGAACCAGTGCTCCTACAGATCTGTAGAAAAGTACTTTACTCACTCAGCTATTGTTAACTATTAAGTTTAGGCGACAAAAATTAGTTTTCATATACGAAACATGTTGACTTAAAAAGTGCTTATTTGATTAATACATAAAAATAAAATATAACTCCTTTCAAATAAGGTGAAAAATACTTACTAATTTTATTAAAAACTTAGCAGTAGCTCTAATTTGAAGCATAGTAATAAGATAAATAAGTACCACTCATTACTTCGTAGCCCATTAAAAAAGTACTACCGACTACAAAAATGAAAAAATTTTTTGCTGGGATGATAAACGAAAACCTATATTCAAAATATTTTGCTACACTGGCAGGTATTTCATAGTGAAGTTCATAGTCTAGTTGCATGTCTATTGTTTTCTGTTGATGTTAAACTTATTGTTAGTGATGGTTTAGTGCGCAGCTTACCACATTGTAGAGGCGATGCTTAAGAGTGTGTGTGACTAAATATATATGTGTATGTATTGCTGTTTAATAGCACGTAGTCAGTCAACGCACACATTGAAAAAAATAGAGATGTTTGTTGTTATAGAAAAACTTTACGAGTTTTTTTTTTGCCTCAGATTTATTTGGTTTGCAACTTTCGTTGAAAACGGTAGTCTTTTGAAAAAATTTCTATAGTCAAGTTGAAGTTTACTAAATAACATCTATTTTGTTTGAAAATTATAATGTAAATACAACAGATTGCAAATAAGAAAATATATCTATTAAAGTGTGTGTTTGATTGGAAATTTTTAAGCTAATTGCAACAAAAAAAGTAATGTATTCAACTGCACTAGCAGTCATATAAAGCAACGATGTTCAAGAATAAGTGTAATAAAAAAGAAATTTAAAGTGCTCAGGAAAAAAGTTCTTGTGAAACTGTAAAAAATTTCAAAAACTAAAAAAAAATCTCTTAATTACCAACAAATTAAATGTTTTTTTTTATTATCAATTTATAAGTTTTGTCCTTAATTAAATAAAGGCAAGAAAATCAGTGAAGATTTATTACCGCAAATAAAATATTTTAATATAAATATAAACATTTTAATATAAATAAAAGGGGTTTCTGATAAATCCTTTTGTCTGTGCATGTGTGTGAGTCTTTTTAGAAACAAGTCTCAAATTAATTAACTTTAATAAAAACCTAATTTACTCAGCAGTTTTAAGCAACTGTTCTTTAATATGTTAGAAAATATTTTATACAGTTTTGTGTTAATAAGTAAAAAATTATCAGAAAAATGAAAAATATTAAAAATGTAAGTAGATATACTAACAAAAAAATCAGTAAATTGGTACTTTGCCTCGCGCATGAAAGGCTCAGTACAAATACACATAAGTCATTCTCGTTTTGGTGATTTTTATTTGTTTTTGGGGACTTAATTCGTTTTGGCGTTTTTTTCGTTTAAGCGTTTTTTTTTCTTTTTGACGATTTCTTCGTTTTTGGCATATTTTAGTTTTTTCGATTTTTTACATTTTGGTGCTTTTTTCGTTTCAGCGTTTATTTTTTGTTTTGACGATTTTTTTCGTTCTGGTATTTTTTTCTTTAGTAGTTTCTTTAGTTTTAGCGTGTTTTAGCTTTGCCGTTTTTCGCGATTTTTTCGTTTTGGCGATTTAATTTTCGCCAATTACTAATTTACACTCTAACTATACGGTTCATAAAATACAGAGGAATTTCAAAATTACATTACCTGATAGAATACCCTTTAATTTTTAATATGTTTTTTAGCATTCGTTACCTGTTGCCTTTAAAATTCTGCACTAGCTGTGAAAAGTTTGCCTATTACGGCTTCCAAGATACAGCTAATTGTCAAAGTTACATAGCCAAAATTGCATTAACTGATAGAATACCCTTTAAATTTATATTGTTAAAATTTCAGTATTTATTGGTGTAGTGTGAACAATAATACACTTATTTTGAAAATGTCAATTGTCTATACTAAATATCAAGTATCTTTATATCACACGGGGATTTCAAAATGTTTAGTTGCTCGCTTTAGAACACCCTTTACTCTGTTTGTATTTGCTGTTATAGCGGCCATAATTACATATGAAGGGCTAAATCTATGTACAGATGGTTGTCAGATCTTACAATATTGTCAGAAAAATTTGCTAGTAATTTTTTACAACCATGTGAACTGACAATTTTTTTCTGACAACGTTGCCAGAAAAATCATTGTCAGTAGATTTTAATAATACCAGCTAACAAATTTTCTGGCAATAAATTGTAAACTTTTCTAACAACTTTAATACAACCGTGTGAACTAACAGTTCACACTTGTGCTGACAGTTTTTTATTGTCAGTACATTGTAAGCACATTGCCAGATCTGACAATATTGTAAGATCTGACAAGCGTCTGTACCAGTGTTGCCAAAACCTGATGAGGCAAAAATGCTAGAATTTTATTTAAAAAAATGCTAAAATATGCTGAAAAAGATGCAAAAAAATATTTAATCAAAATTGCAAAGAAAAATCCTTTTAATTTGTCAGAACATTGTAATTAGCATGTTACAAGATTACACCCTGCATACATAGTTAGTATTTTAATATATTTTAACATAAAAAAAGAAATCAAAAAAACTGCAAATGCTGATTTTTTAAATGAAAAAGGTTTTAAAATTCATAAAAAAAAACTGGTTGCTTAAGGCCAGCCCTAATTAGCTCAAAAAAGCAAAAACTAGCCTTTTAACAACGCCAGTGTGGCCTGGTCATTAGTTAATAAAAAATAACGCATTTTTCTTTAAAAGATTTCTTAAGTTTCTGTGAAAGTTTGTACAAAGACCAGGGTTTTCATGTTTACAATTTTCATGTAAAATACAAAGACTAGCGAATTTCTAGATATATCAAAATATCCAGTCATCTTCAACTTCATTTTCATTATTATTTTTATGAGTGGTACCATTTCTACCAAAGTTTGACAGATATTTTATCCATTTTGAGCCACTAGGTGCAGTTTTTTTCCGCCAAAGACAGAAAAACAAAATTCCAATTGGTTTTCGAAATATAGCCGTGAGAAGAATTGCATGTTCTTCGGAAAAATCAAATTTTAGCCAAAATATACATGAGGCGATAAAATCCGAATAGCAGCTAAGCAAACCCCCATTTGGGTTTTTGCTAGTTTCGATAAGCACTTCGAGAAATTCCGCACTAGAAGTAGTTTACATTTTATGTGTTGCACTGTGCTATTGGATATTCCCATTTTCTTCACATATTTTTTTTAATTAAAAATTCATAAAAAAGATTGCCGTTAAATATATCATAATTTTTTTTTAACATAAGAGGATTCCTATGTTTTTTAAGTTGCTTTTAGACAATTTCACAAGCTTTTCGACTTGTGAACAAAATGCTACTCTGATCTTATGTGTTGTTATTGCTTTTTTAACAATTTCCATAAACTCATTTAATCAGGGATGCATTTTCTGCAGAAGTTGAACGGCTTGTGAGATAGTGTAAAAGAGCTTATAATAAATATTACAGACATCGAAACTAAAACATAATTTTTAGTCAGTTTTTATGCAGGTAGCTAAAATGCTTCTGAAAACTTATCTATTTTTAGAATATCTGCTCTCCTGGCCACAATTTTGATCGAGCGGGTAACAATTAAAAAACAAATTAATTATATCAAAAATAACCTAACTAATTTGTAGGGAAATTTGAAAACTCGATGGGCGTTTTTTAAGCGAGTTATTTAGAATTTCGTAGAAAATGGTAAATTTCGTCCAATTCTGGATGTCAGGTGCTTGCAACGTGCACCTGACAACTTAAAATTTCAACTATAGTCGTTTTTGAAGTCAATCCTTTTGAAATATTGAAAATAAAAAAATGTTAGCTGTCCATTCTCATTTCAAAGTCTCGATTTTGATTCCTTTTCAGGACTAACTGAATTGAGATAACTCAAAAATCATAAAATATATTCTTGAAAGTTATGGCTATGATATTACTGGAGATATTGGCCAAATAGAGAACAAAGTCGAGGCCAAAACCGAAAATTTTGAAATTCAAAGCTAAATATCTTTGAAAATAATAAAGATATCTAATGGAAAAAACTGTATTTACTTTATCTGTTTATAAACTTTACACCAAGTTTAAATTTATTAAAATCGGATAATATTTGTAAAAGTTATCAGGCTAACAATATTTTTCATAACCGAGGTTGTAGGGATGGGCAAAAATATCGATATATCGATATTTTCTTAAAAATGCTGTAACTGTTCAAAGTTGTGGTTGAAGTCTACTGACGATTTGGTAAAAGTGCCAATGAAATGCATATAGACTATTGCTTAATAACCATCAACAAATAAATTTCATTTAAGATATATATCGTCGATATTTTTAATTTCGATATATCGATTTTTTTTTTCAAATATATCGACAGTATCAAATTCGATATTTTTTTAGCTTTGGTCTAGTTTTTCGCGCAATTTTTAAAAACATTTCGGCACAGTCTTCATCAAATAGAAAATTACTAACAAAATCTTTTGTTTTATTTATAATATTTTGTCTATTCGAAAAATTATCATTCTATGAGTGTTATATTGTAGATATATGTTCCATGAAATATTGGGTCTTGGAAATTAACTCTTTCCAGCTTAATTATTTATAAGAGAGGTACTTTTTTTATTTTTAAAAAAATTTGGGGAGTACGTATGAATTACACAGACCAACAAAATGAAAATTTTTTCTGTAAGGTCTAAGGTTTCGGAGTCAATTTGTATACACTTGGTACTGAGCATCAATGCCTATAAATTTCATGTGTTCAAATTGACTCTGTATCTCGGCATTTTCCGTTATATAGAAAAAAGAGGATGCTGCATCACATAATTTGCATTTACTCGAGAACTAGTTCTTCGATAAAATTTAAAAAACACAGAAGGATCGGAAACAAAATCACCTTTAAATTACTTCCTCATTAATTTTTGGAACAGTCTTATAGTTTCGGAGATATTCAACAAGTTTTATGAAAAAAAAATTTTTTTTAAAAAATTTAAAAAAAATTTAAAAGGCTCATTAAATTTTTAAACTGCAGAAAATTTAAAATATTAGTATGATTGTTTCGAACGTATTTGCTTTGTGAATACAAATTGATTATTAGGCTAAGGTTCGTAACGTTATATTCAGAAGGAATTGGGCATGATTAATATTCCAAGGAACAAGGGAAAAATTAACATCAACTTAATTTTTCAACGTACACAGCAGAACAGAGTAGCGCCACTTTCGGAAGCCGCTACACTTCTATCGTCAGTGCTCACGTCTATTTACTTATCACCACTTGTCAGGTGGCTCTGTTGAATGTGATTTTAGTTCTTATATATAACGAGTGATTTTTTTGCTATTATCTTTTTGGCAACACTAGTTTTGACAGCTCACGCACGTTTTGTATCTTGTGTCACTGTCAAACATCTTCAGTTTGGTCTATAATTTAATCATGAATCGTCTTACAAACGAACAACGCTTGCAAATTATTGAATTTTATTACCAAAATGCGTGCTCTGTTAAGTTAGATGAAGATCCACTTTTTTATCGAAGAATTGTGTTCAGCGACGAGGCTCATTTCTGGTTGAATGGATACGTGAACAAGCAAAACTGCCGTATTTGGAGTGAAGAGCAGCCAGAAGCATTGCAAGAGCTACCAATGCATCCACAAAAAACAACCGTTTGGTGCGGATTATGGGCTGGCGGCATCATTGGGCCGTATTTCTTCAAAGATGATGCGAATCACAACGTTACTGTGAATGGTGAGCGCTACCGTGCCATGATAACAAACTTTTTTCTGCCCAAAATGGAAGAGCTTGACTTGCATGACATGTGGTTTCAACAAGACGGTGCCACATGCCACACAGCACGCGAAACAATGGACCAATTGAGAGGCGAGTTCGGTGAACAGTTTATTTCACGCTTGGGACCAGTCAATTGGCCGCCCAGATCGTGCGATTTAACGCCTCTAGACTATTTTTTGTGGGGCTATGTTAAGGCTAATATCTATAGCGACAAGCCCGCTTCGATTGACGCACTGGAAGCCAACATTGCCAACATTATTCGTGAGATACCGGCCGAAATGTTGGAAAGAGTATGCCAAAATTGGACTAAGCGGATGGACCATTTGAGGCGCAGCCGCGGCCAACATTTGCATGAAATAATCTTCAAACATAAATTATATCGACCCAACTATCGATCCAAATAAATATTTCATGCATTTTTCTGAATTTTATGTGTTTTTTTCTTTTTTACTTTCCGATAGTTCTTATAAAATCACCCATTACAACTTTTTTGTGAAAATTTAATACGAGAATTAAATCACTCTAAAGCTTATATTAAAGTGCACTTTCCCAGCGTTACCATCGGTTTATTTTTCTTCATTCCCATTTTTCTGATTTTTGTTCTACTCAATACAAACTTTTTTGGTTTGATTTTTTGTCCACGTCGCACAGTGGACGTGTAACATTTGTTGAAATGTACCGATCACGTTTAATCTTCACAACATTCTTTGTAAGTAGTGTACGTGAATTATCAGAGGATGTTTCCATGAAGACTACGTTTAAATATGAATTGGTTTCTTCAAATTGGGATTTGCATATATTCTAAGAGCAGAGTTCGCGCGAATTTCGCTCAATTACATCGTTTGACAAATTTTTTATTTTTCTTTTGGTAGAATAGGGACTCCATATTCATTAATCTATGACAAAACATTGCATGCGTGGTTTTTTATTTAAAAAAATTCATATTTTAAAAAACATTTTACATAGTAGAATGTAAATTTTTCCAAGCATTATTCGTACCAAATAAAATTTTGAGTTTTATAAACATATTTCCAGCAATCCCTTTGACCAAAAAATTTAATTTTAAAAATATATGTATATCCTTCTATATCCTTTGAAAGTTTTCATCAAAACATCACTTAGGGTCTTAAAGAGTTCACAGCATTAAATACTTAAACGGGGAACTGAAGAAAATATTTTTCTAGAATTATACAGAGCCTTTAGAACGATGATTAAATAGCCTGCCTTATTAGATAAAAGAAAAATTAAAATAGCTTGTTGTTTTCATATGATTACCAAAAAACTTTTTTTTCACTTAAAATAATAACGTTTTAATTCATATAAAATTTATATTCCATGGTATCGTCAACAGAAATCAACTAAAATTTGTCATTTGTATAAATTTTTCAGTACTCAAAGAGCTTTATCTATTACCTACATAGTTGTAGTAAACATTTGAATTTATGTTTAAAAATCTTATTCATCACGACTTCTTCTTTGCCTTTCTATAACTGTCGTAAAACTATTTGTTTTCTCGTTAAACTGATTGAATTTTGCGGTTTTCAGTGTTTATTATTAACACATCCTCAAAATGTTTAAAGTTAATCTAGTTAAATTAACTGCTATTATATACGAGTACGTTTAATCCACGCAGTAAAACGAATCAACAAATGTTTAAAAATAAATAAATGTCAGACTATTAGACACAGACAAATACTTAGAGGAGAAGGCAAAGAAGACTGACAAATAAATATTTATATTTTATGTATTTCAAAACATTTGTACAAAGTTACATACAAATCTACTCTACATCTTCTATACTAATGTCTATAGCATATTCAAATGCTTTATTAGATTAGATACTCCAGGCTATATAGTACATATATGTTTTTAACCCTTTATAACCCAACCTCTACAAATGGCAAATACTTTGCTAGAAGTTTTTGGAACAAAAACAACTTGTTATAATATCCTGAAACACCAGTTTACAAAGAAATAATTTATATGCATGTGGAAGAGAAAAATTATCAAGACTTTTTGGCAGAATTTTCATTTCATAATCTTTTTGAATCTGTATATAAAGCATAAATCTATCGTTTACTTATTATAAACTTTAATAAACTTATTTAGTTCAACTTGGTGTATGTATTATCTCACACTCACTGTAGGTTTCACATTAACACCCTGATCCACTAACACGAACAAGAACGTTAAAAATTTGTAAGCATGAAACGCATGTAAAATTTTTGAGTGAACGTTCGATTTATTTATACTAAATGAACACCCAAGTGCCTAATTGGCTAAAACAAGTCAAGAAAGTGAAATTAATATAGGAAATAAAAACAAAATTACTCAAATTTTATGTAAAAGATTAAAATGTGCTTAGGGGTTCATTTCGTATTTATTCACAATTAATTAGTCTTTAATAATTTCTGGCGTTCCAGTTGAGTTTAGAAATTTATAGTCTTTAAAAACGTATAATAAAATTTTATGAGAAAATCTTTTGTAGGATATTTTAGCCCGCTATCTCGCCATCGAAGGGGAATTTTTCGCCCCTTTTTAAGAAAGGGTCAAAAAAGACCCATACACCGAACCGCTAGAGGATTTTACGAAATTATTTCTCGTAGAGTTTTACATAGGGTATTCACTCGATTAATGTTTGCTCGATTAATCGGACAATTGAAGTCAAATAATGTTCGATCAAACAAAAATTTATAATTTCGAGTAAAAATTGTTCGACTAATTTAAGTCGATTAATCGAATAACTCGAGTGAAAAGTTTTATGTAAATTTTCTTTTTTTCGAATGAATCTTTTAAGATTTTTTAGCCAAAACTGACAAAATATAAAATTTGGCATTCAATTCAATCGTTCTGAGATACTATTGGACCGCTTGATGTATATATTAAGGAATTAAGTGAAATATACTGCAACAATAGGGGCGAATGAACAATTTTTGTTATCTTATAGTAAAGCAATAATTACATATATGAAATAAAGAAAATATTTCGATACCAAGTAATTGGTATAGTAACTTTAAATGCTACTGTTTTCGTTTTTTTATTATAGCATTTTTCGTTTCTGTCCGATTTCGGTCAGTTATTTGTTATAGAAAACACCTTCTGAAATGACAACAATTGCTGATAATCATTAAAACTTTCACTAAATTTTAAATTCGATCCACTGCAATTCAGTCGCTTTTTATCCGATCAAAGCAAATAAGCGACTATTGGACGCGTAATTTAATAGCTTTTAAAACATGATATTATTTTATTCGAACCTACCTTTCACGCTGGATGGAGATTTAAAGAAAAGCATACATCGAAAAACACAAATTAGCGGGGTTTTCACGTTCAGCACAACCCAGAAAAAAATAAATGAACGCGTTCGACATGAAATAGTGTTTCATGATTTCTTGATCACTTGTTTCTTCGAATGCATTCTGAATGATATCGTAAATAAAGCTATAGCTTTGGAACTTATTAAAAACGCATGCAATTTCACTAGCTAATATATTTCATAAAATATCCACTGAAAAAGGCATGCAAAAACGGAATTAAGTCATCACATTGACACATTTTCATAGCTCGAACAAAAAATAAGAAGGTAATAGCTCAGTGGTAGAGAGCGTGTCTTAACAGTCAGAAGAGCATGGTTCGCATCCCAGCTGTGGCAATGTTTTTTTATTTCATTTGTTTTATATTTACATGCAAAAACGTCATCGAATCAGGGAACTTGCATGGGTTCAATTCATTCATTTTAATGACGACCAAGTTCTCTAAATTTTCATGTAAACACATGATCTCCAATGACACGCTAATGTAAAAATCATGCATGTTTCACCTAAATCGAACCAATGCGTCATCACTTGCACCCATGATTATACAGATGATTTGTCATGTTATTTTTTGCTGGGAACCTTAAAAAAATGCAATACAAACTTTAAACACTCCAAAAGTAAAAAGTTGCAAATGAGTGTTATTTAATGAATTACCCTGCATAAAGTGGGATGAAAATATGATCATAAAATTTTTCCCAAAGCAAAAACTTCTCAAAGCGATGCATTTAAATAGCGTATTATTTTAGATGATCAACTGTTTTCATTAATAAAAAAATATAACACGGCAATAAAACTTGATTTTTTACATTTTTCCAAACAAAAATTAGAAAAAAACCGAGTAAATTCAAAAGGTTTTCGACTAACTCGAATAATTTTTAAACGAAAAATTTACTCGAATAACTCGAACGAAATAAAAGCTTTACTCGATTGTTCGAGTAATTTAAAAACCTCAATTTCGATTAATTGATTAATCGAATAATTGAAAAGTCGATTAAATTGAATACCCTAGTTTTACATAAAAGTGCTAAACATTCCTAATGCATTAAATACAAGATTTCCATGATATCTATACCGATTCTCTATAACAATGACCAAAAGGTTGGTGTTCATGTAAAGCAATTTTCCTAACTTTTAAACTTATGGAGATCCCACTATCAAACTTTTACAATATAATAAGGACACCCTAGGCTAATTCTTCTACAAAATAAAGCAGGTCGAAGTTATACAAATTTTAATTTTAATTGGTCATCAAATCTTTTTTATATATTAAATATTTTACGATTTCCTATAAGAATCATTTGTTTTCATTTTTTTGTTTTTTTTCTAGCTCGAATCAATAAATCAAAAAAATTTTTTTTTTTCAAAAATGGGAAGCATTTTGCACCCCATAACTAGATAAATAAACATCATAAAATGTTTTGCGCATACAGATTTATACCTACTAAAACTATAGTTAAGCCAAATATTAAGGAATTTCTGCAAAAAAAATTTTGGGCTGCCCGCTTCAAAAATAATGCCCCATATGGGCATTTCCATGTCCGCTTACGTGACATTTGTACGCCTACAATGTGGAATACATTTTGTAAAAAAAGGAGTAACTGAAAAAAATTTTGTCGTTATATTCCATTCAGAGGGTACTATAGTGTACGTGACAGAAAACGGAAGTGATGTTAAGGTACATGTAAAAATATGCAAAAATTTGAGAATTGTGAAATTTTTTTTCTTATTTTTTACTTTCTTAAACGAAGCCAACTATTTTTCCTTTATTATCTGTAAATTTGAAAAAAAAATTTTTTTTATGATTTTATAATGAGCAAAATTTAATAGCGTACGTGACATCCCAGCAAAAACTTTGCTTACTGGTAGGCAAAAAAGTATATGAGGATTTAAGTCGTAACTACTTACAATTTGACTCGATAACTACTTACTTTTGTTTGAGAAGTCCAAAAAATAAGGGGTACCCCTTATAAATGTATTTACATTATCACAGCAATTAACTAGTTATTATTTGGCTTACTTGAAGCTAAAAAATAAGTAGTCAAATAAACATTTAAAATAAAAAAAAACTTTCGTATGTATACATTTTATTTATATTTTTTCAATTTAATTTAATTTTCTTTATTTTTTGACTCAGCTGGAATACGAACCTGTGCTCGTTCAGATATGAAGACAAGTACTTTAACTACTCAGCTATTGTTGACTTATAAGCTTACACAGAAAAAATTATCATCAAACTGCAACTAACAATTCGAATTGTAAATGTTTAATTTAAATTTAAAAATATATTTAGTTAATATAACCAATTAAGTTGTTTATACGACTAGCACAGAATTTTTTTTTCAATAAACTGAACCGCCCAAATTTGCTGTTATGCATGGCGCAAAAACGCATAAATTTTTTAATATTTCTTTGATTAAAAATGTCAACTAACGTTTTTGGGGAAACTTGTGAAAAAATTAACAATAGTCATTGTTTATATAACAAATCTAAATTTTTCTAGTTAATTAAATTACTCAAGAACATTATTTTTTAAATTATATCATAACAGAATGCGAACATTTAGAAGAAACATAAGAAATCAAGTTGTATGTGTATTCATTATTTGCATATTTAATAAGGAATTGCTCTGTAGCTGAAAGGTAAGTATGTTATTCTATTAGTCTAGAAGTCGCCGGTTCGATTCCGCAAAAAGACATTTAGTGTTTTTCGCAGACAAGCAAAAAGTCGTTTCAAGCGTTGTGATTGCGTATAAAAATAGTTAATATAACAATTATGACAGTTATAACAATTCTCCGGAAATTCAAAAATTCACATTCTTAACATAACAATAACTTTAATTGAAATAGCTTCGTAATCAAACAAAAATATAAAATGAAAAAAAAAATTCCGTTTGGAAAGCGCAACAAACGTTAACAAACAAGGTTGTTGAGAATTAATATTGAAATTGGCAATAAAATTGCCAGAAAAACGGTAAATTTAATTGAAAATAAATGAGTTGAAAGTTTTTTCTGAAATTACAAATACCGTGTTTGCATTTACAAAAATCGTTATAGGCTCATTTCCAGTGAAACTTTTAATTATGTTTACTAAAAAATTAATTCTATTTACAAATCTTTTTTTTTTCTGTGTAAGCGACAAAAATTTGTTTTCATATACAAATACATGTTTTGGTTGTCTACTTATTTTATTAAAACATATCAACAAATTGTAACTACTTTGAGATAATGACAAAAATGCGTACTAATTTGATTAAAAACTAAGTAGTAGCTTTGAAGTATAGTAATACGAAAAATAAGTACCACTCATTTCTTTGTAACCTATTAATAAAGTACTACCGATTACAAAAATGGCAAAAGTTTTTGCTGGGATATCTTAAGTGACAGATTTTTCTCTTATAGTATTCTTAAGTAACGAAATATATGTTTTGTAAATATATGTAAGCAAAAACTTAAAAACAAATAAAAAATATAAATTTGGGGATAATAGCAATAAAAGCAATCCAGATTTAGATTCGTTTCATACTGCACACTATGTACTTGGGCGCTGAGTTTACGGCGCCACCTTAGCCGACTACAGAGCAGTACATACTAATTAATTTGAAATTTTTCGCTTAATGAATACGCTGTTCGAGGATCATATATATGCTAAAACCAGTTTTCATTTACAATTTGACGAGCTTTAAATGCTTATAAAATTTTTATTACACCAAGTTGAAGAAAATTTCGATCAATATTGGTTTGCGACAAATATCTTGCTTGAAACTTTTATTTTGAAACAGTTGCGACCGGCCATATTCAAATGTTTTTTCACTTCGTTCTTGACATTAGAAAAGCATCCAAAAAAATAAAAAATATACAGCTAAAGCTATCTTAGACTATTATATATTCGACTTCTGCACAAAATGTAACCCTATATAATGTGTTGTTATTGCTTTTTTAAAACTTTCCATAAACTCATTAGATCAAATTTGCTTTTTCTACAGAAACGGCTTGTGAGATAGTCTAAAACCGGCTTAATCGAACTGTATCTTTTCTTTCCCCGCTATGTTGGAACATTAATTTTAAAGTATAATTGCAATGTTACAATTAACTGAACTTAGTCGCTAGAAAAGCGAAAATAGTTTATTGTAATGTCTTAAAATTAGTCAAAGAGATATTCTCTTTAAGCTGTTATTTTTCAAATTTAAAAATTTTAGTAAGGTATAAATACCTCTGTATAGTAAAATTTGAACGTTTTTTCCCTCTTTACTTACCATATCTTAAAAACCGTTTTAATGGTTTTAATTTTTGCAGTCGTGGTTGTCATTTTCATGGAAATGCCCATATGTTAAATTTTGTTTGTTAGAATTGGGATATGTACTTTCTTTTTTAAAGAACACATCCCAATTCGAGATTGAGTGACTGTTTTTCTCGTGACCGTACATAATGTTACGGTACGGTCACACTTGGCAAATATTTGCCGAAAAAAACGTGACCAACAGAAAAGCTAATATTGTATTTCCTTTAATTCCAATATTTTTTCAATATTGGTTCGCATTTATTAAAAATAATATAAAAATAGCTTTTTGCAACATAATTAACTTTATTTTGTGATATAAAAAGCAAGATAAATCACACTAGCCTTTAGCAAAAGTAGTGGTTACGTTTTTTTTTTGGGCAAATATTTGCCAAGTGTAAACGTACTTTACTAATGTTCCCATTTCTATTCTACACGACTATAGAGGTAAAGCACTAAACTAAAAGCTGAGTTCGTATAATAAATGTGTCATGTTGCTATGATAGGTTAATTGCACTCTCAATATAAAAATGTGTATGTGAGATATTATATATGTTTGTTGTTTTTCAAAGAACTTATCATCACTTTTTTTTAAATATGTCTGTTGTTTTTCAAAGAACCTATCATCACTTTTTCGTTTCTTTTGTTGTCAATATGTGACCTTGAAAAAATTTTGCATATCCAGTTTATCAAATATTTTTGGTCACATGGGCAACACAACTATTAAATACAAACATATGTACATACATACAAATAAATGTTTTGTTTTTCTCAAAGAAATAAATAGTTTCTAAAACTTTTCTCATTAAAACTTTCGTTTTTTAATTTAAGCATCCTTGCAAATAATTATTTAATGTAATTAATTTATCTGTATTATTCTTGATAGAAAATCACATCAATTATTTAAATCGCAAATATTTAACTATTTGTTTGGTTTTTTCTCATCATAAACATTATTTAAATTTAATGTGATTTTAATTTTTTTAAACGTAATGAAATTGTAATTGAAACTGCATACAAAATGTGTAAAATATTTAATATTCTCACATTAAATAATAGCATTTATTCAATGAGGTGTATGTGTGGGCTTACCAAGTTATTTGTTACATTTTTGTTTGAAAAAATTATATATTTAAAAATTGAGTCGAGAACCAAGAGTAGAGAACGTTACAAAACATTTTCGAATATTAATTGAAACGTGTCTAATGTAAAATTATTGTGTTCTGTGGTGTTTTGAATTTGAATTTCTTCTATAAAGTAATTAAATTTTTAGTTAAAGAAAAGAGTTCGGTTGAGCCGACTGATGATTAATAGATCGAATGCTTTTAACATAAGCAAGTTTTTCCGAGTTTGTCATGCTGACAATTTAAGATTTTTTGTTTGATTTGCCAGTTATATAAACTACTTTGCTGTCGCTAATAAACTTAAGAATTTTGGGTGGTTCTGTTTTTGAGTGTACAAGTTGTGATATTTTCATTTTTTAATTAAGTTATGAGTTTTGTCGAACTGTATGGGTTTATATCCAAAGATATTAATTATTTATGGCTTGAGTTCGGCTTTAATTTAATTTTTCAATTAAACTATATTTTTATTTAGAGATAAATGTGAAGCATGTAGGCAAAGAAAATTTTGACTGCGCGAAGGGTTGAACTGACGTTTCGGTAGCTCCCGTTAATCTCATCAGAGCTCTTCACCGCTTAGACCACTCGACCAAAGTCGGTGATATTCTTTGTCTACATGCTTCACATTTATCTCTAAATAAAAATATAATTTAATTGAAAAATAAAATTAAAATCAAACTCAAGCCAAAAATAATTAAATTTCTTTGGATATAAACCCTTACAGTTCGACCAAACTCATTACTTAATTGTTAATCTCTAAATGCACTTAGCTGAAAGGATGTACATGTTCAAATAAACTGAACAAACAAACATTCACACACACTAGTAGTTACTTGTAATTATCAATGATAATTCACACTAGAATAGAGAAGTAATAAAAAGAAGCTTAACACAAGACAAAGGAAAAAAGTAAATATCAATAATTATCAAATGAAATACAGCTCTAAGACTGACAGTATGAATTGAGTAAAATTAGATGAGATTCAACACTTGACTGCAAACCACCGACTTTGGTCGAGTGGTCTATCGAAACGTCAGTTCAAACCTCTGTGCAGTCAAAATTTTCTTTGTCTACATGCTTCACATTTATCTCTAAATGAAAAAAATAATTTAATTGAAAAATTAAATTAAAACCGAATTCAAGCCAAAAATAATTAAATTTGTATTTTTTTTATTTGCTAATTTTAAAATATATATAAAATATGAGCAAGCAATATGTATTGTAGTTTATTCAATGGACTCGGAAATTTTAGAGGTTTCAACACAAAAAAGTAAATTTTCAATATTGTTATCTTTATTTTTTAATTTATTTATTTTAATGTAAATGCAATACTTATTTATTTTACATTTTAACTTACGCTGCAGTCAGACAGTATCAAACACTATACCTCCAGTCTAACGGACTAGCACACGTCCACTAGGCTATCGTGGCAAATTTTTGTCTAATCAATTATTGCACTCATGTGCGTAAATTACACATCCGAGAACTTATCGAAAATAGTTCGATATTGCGAACATTCACATTTTATGAGTTTTTGGCAACTTCATTTATTATCGCGACATTGCTTGTTTTACCGAATATTACATTTTTTTAGATTAAACAATTTTGTTTTATATTATTTTTACAATCCTTTTTTCTATGAGCGTGAATTAACTTAAATTTTCCCTGTTTTTATTAAGATATCTGCAGAAAGTTCACACATTCGATTAATCGAACTAAATACTGGAATAAATTTTTACTCGACATTGGAAATTATTGTTTGATCGAACATTATTTGACTTATGTTGTTCGATTAATCGAGCCAACATCAATCCAGCACACAATACTGCATTAACACATTATTCTAGCAAAATTTATAGAATGTTGACAGCCTTCTCGTGAAATGTTCCACTGTGTGACGTAAGAATTTACAATTATTATTCAAATTTGGTATTCCTGTAGTTTGCGACACATCAGCAGCAATTTTCCACTAACTATGCGATTATTGAATGCAAAATTTTAGCTTCTTTTAACTTTTTGAACACTTTCTTCGTACACAAAAAAATAATAATTTTTTTAAATAAATCTTTCTTTGGCGTTAACTCTATGCTTCATTTCCTTTTATGATGTGTTGAACTTAAATTTGTTTTCCTAATAAAATTAATTTTAGTATGTATTTAATAAGAGCGCCACACAAAAACTAAAAGTGTTCTGTGCATTTCATCAGACCCACTTACTTACCTGCATGTACGAATTTGGACGCGGTGAATCCGAATTTTAGGTCTGTTTGGCTCGTAAAAACTCAAAATTTCGAGTAAATTTCGAAAATTGCAGTTTTTCGAGATTTTTTTTTAGCAGTTTTCAGCAAATTTCAGGGTGTGCACGCTAAACGGACCTTTAGATTCGGACTCAGCGCGTCGAAATACATGTAGGTAGATGGGTCTGGTGAAATGTATAGCCAACTTTTTTTGCGTGCCAGTGTTATTAGAGTGATTGATTTCAGTAATTCTGTGATAGTTCCTACCATAGGTACGTAGATAGTCAACTAAAACTTCAAAAACCTAAGTCTGCTGTCAAAAACTCAAGTCTAAGAATGTATTAGCAGAACATTTTGTATTAGTATTGGTGCAAAATATAAAATTTCACCACAGCACCAAAACCATACATAGTTGTACAAATAGTATTTTACAAAATTTTTATATTTTGAACATGAATTTTTAGTTGTTATATACAATTGATTTTGTATTAATTAATGAAAATATGATTAAGAATAATTTTTAATACATTTGAGCCTTTGTAACTAGTACTTCTTTCTTATATATCCTTTAGTCTTAGAATTTATTCATAAGATTAAATAAATAAATAATAATAATAATAAATATTGATTTTCTAAGCACTTTTTTGAAATTATTCTATTTGGTACTAAAAAAATTTATCCCAAATAGTATAAAAAATGCAATTCTGCTGAATAAAAAATGATTCGAAACATTGCTAAATTTCAACATGCAAATGTCAACAAAATTAAATAAATATTTTAAAATTACAAAAAGAAGAAACATGAAATTGGTTTCAAAATTTATAAACAAATTAATTAAAATCTAGTAGTGTTTGTGTGTGCAAAAAAGTGAATTTTAGTGCGTTCTCAAACGCAAAAATTGCGCTCTCTGAAGTGTGTTGAATTACCACGCTCATGTAAGTTAAATACACAGTGCTTGTCCGTGTAAAGAGAGTTGTATTTATTTTTTGACAGGTCGCCAGGTGACAATCTACGTACCATTGATACCATAGGTCTCGTACTGTCATTCAACTGTGAATTCTACTAACGTGAGCGAGAATACTTTATTTATGTCAACTAACTTGAGAGAGCAATAATTTTGAATATCCATTAATTTGCATTTTTTTTGCACGCACAATCACTTTTTAGTTTAAATTATTTTTTGCACTATTTTACATAAATTTTGTGTTTCTAGTCATTATATTTTTAAAGTACTTGTTTAATTTTTTTGACATTTGTTTGTTGAATTGTACTGATGAGTTGAATTATTTTTTTCATTAAACAGTTGTATTTTTGTACCTTTTGGGATAGACATTTTTAGTAGCAAATACAAAAATTGGAAAAAATGTTTAGCAAATAAATATTTTTTGAAATCGAATGCATTGAAAAGCATTCTTAGATCATATTTTCATTAATTATTGCAACAATAATTGTATAAACCTCTAAAAATTCATTTATAAAAATATTAATGCTTTAGATTACTTTTTATTGAAACTAAGTGCGTTTTAGTGCTGTGTGGAATTTTTTATTTTAAACCAATACTGATACAAAATGTTATACTAATAAATTCTTAGACTTAGATTTTTGACAGCACACTTAGGTTTTTGAAGTTTCTGTTTGGCCTCTATATGCCCTATGGTTCCTACTTCAATAAAAATATTTTAATTTATTAAAACGAATTTAATATTTCTGTCACAGAAATTTTTTTGGATAAAAAACAACCTTTTTCTTTATTCGATTCTATAAATATTTTTATTTGTCTAGAACTCTTTTTTTTTAATAATTTAAAGCATTTTTCAAACTTGAAAGTGTGAAAAGTAAAATAAACTAGTGAATTCATAGCTTTTGTCTGATTGCGGTTGATGCTGCTTTTGTCACTTTAGTAGATTTTATTAAGAATTCATAAGAACATAAAGATAAAATAAAAAATAATGTAAATAAGTAATTTGACTGCAAATAAGAAAACTAATATTTTTAACTGTTTTCAGCGAAGGTTTATTGGGTACCAGTTCTAACAAATTCGACTACATTAACAACAAACAATTTACAACCATAAAAATAAAAAATAAATTTACATATTTATAAAAAATTGTTCAAAGGAAGATACAAACATACAGACGGTTACTTTATGTAATGGTATGAGTAACTATATGGCAGTAACTATGGAAAGGTGCTGAATATAAAATTTATAATATGAATAAATGAATAATTGACTTTTTTTATAACTTAAACGAAATGAAATAAGTAAATGTGAATCATGTCAAATCGAAAGCAATGCAGATCGATTATTTCCGATTTCAATGAAATTCACCACATATAGTAGTATATGTCAAAAGAGTTTTAAAGCACAACAATTTTTAGACACTGAGGTCATTTGGTTTCCGAAATCTGACGCCATGAAAATTGAACAAATCATCAAAATATGAGTAGAGTGTCTTTACGAATTCAACTACAACTTCTCAGCTACAAAAGTGAAACAATTTTATTTGCTCACATTTTACAGGTTAAAATTTGGCTTTTGATATGGTGTACATTTGGATTTTTCCCGCGAAAACTTCGAAGGTCATTTGAGGAGGTCTTGAGTTCAAAGGCCTATATAAAACAAATTTTTTTTTAAATCTTAGAAAAATATATGTTATTTCATATAAAATTGAAAAATTTTTGTGTTCAAAAATTCATACAAAAATAAAAATACACCAACGTTCACATTTTTTGTCCAGTATCATATAATTAGCTCAACATATTCCAAAGAAAATTAGATCTTTTTCGGTTAAATTGGTGAACAAATTTTGACTTTGTTCACAGTTTAGTGAGAGAATTTTTAAAATTTTTTTTATAAAATTTTGAATTTTTAGGCTCAAACTTTTACGATTTCTCTGAAACTAATGGACGGACTTCGAAACAATGTTGCTAATCTTAAAGATAGTTTTGTTGTTGAATTTTAGTTTCTCTTTTTTACTGAGTAGGGCGAACCATGCTCGAGTTATGTTAGTGTATGTCGTGCAAGTACCTTCATTTTTTAAATAACGGTACTAAAAACAAAAAAATTAAAGTTTATATTCGCGTTCAGCGGCCTAAATAACTAAAGAAACAACTTCAATTTTTAGGGAACGAAAAAGTTTTCCGAAATTCGCAAGTTTATGGGCTTTTTCGATGTTTTGCTGTTTATTTTGTTAAATATACGATTTAGATAAAAGTCGGTAAGGCAAAAGCTGTTGAAAACTTCGCAGATAACAATTTTTTAGAAGAAAATTGCTTATGAAGGCGTCATATATCTCGACATTTAATCAAATTTAAACCACAAGCCGGCACGGGAAGGCGTGGTCCCAGGGGCGTGAAATTTTTTGAGAGTCATTTTTGAATCAAGCCTCAATTTTTTAGGGCATGAGACCGAAAATATTTTCACTTTAAAAAATAACGGACCCCTAATATGTATGTATTTATGACAACTGAAGAAGAAAAACCAACACGCTACGAATAGGAAAAATACTATTTTTTTACAAAGACCAAACTTACATGATGAAAATCAATGGAATAAAGTTACTATGAAACTTTTTATTATGAAGAAAATTTAGTAGTTTTCTGCCAACTGTTTAATGGTCAATGGTTAACTAGTGGGGAAAAAAGAAAGTGGCCGGCTGCCAAATATAACTCTGACGTGACCATCCAAGAAGCCAGAATTTAGTTTATTGGTTGGCGATCTATAAATTTATTTCTGCGTTTAGTCATCAAATTTCTTGGTACCGACTGCAAACTATTAAGTAGTTAACGCATATAATAATATTTTGAAAATTTATTATTTAGGCTTAAGTTCATTATTTGAACCAATGTGAGTCATAATGGATGGACTTTTCACAAAACAACTTAAGTATAATTTCCAAAATTTTTACTAAAGCAACTTAAAGAGCAGAACGAAACTTTTCGTGTCTGTGTTTAAGAAAAAATTAAAATGGATCTCGATTAGAGTTCTTATATAAATGGCTCTTGTGGCTGAGTAGTAGCGATGCTATCCTGTCAGTCCAGAGGTCGTGGGTTCGATTCCCGCTACAGACCATGGGTGTTTTGCACAGACAAACTAATCGCTTCGCGGGTTGTGTTTGTAAAAAAAAAACTTTTGACCTGTCTAAGGGCATCCTAGGCACTGCACTGGCCAAATTTAGCGGGTGCTGATAAGGGGTAAATATTTTTAAGAAAATGTTAAGAACAAAAAATTATCAGAGGCCCTTTATACATTTTACGCCCTGGGAGCTCCGAGGCAGTTATGCGACTTTTTCTTCAATGTATTTCCAGTCCGTATTGGAAATATTTTATGGAGCCCTCTTAAGGAATGCAGGTATGTTCAGATAAAATGATGGGGTTAGAAAACTAATGCGAGCCGGTCATATATTTGACCCGTACAAGATCCATCCTAAGAGCTGTGGAGGCTGATTTTTTACAGTTTCATAAAATGTAAAATTTTGTATGGGAGCCGCATTAGCGAATGGAGATAGGGTATAAGTATATTCGAAAAAAATATCGAAAAGGACAAATTAAGGGGGCTAGTCGTCCATTTAACCCCTCTAGGAGTGAGTCTGTGGCAGCTATGGAGTTTTTTGTGTTGTTTTTCTTTTTTGTCTTTGAGTTCGATGAACGTCTACATCCACTCGTCCTTCCTCTCCCCCTCCCCATTTTTGGATCATGCATTTTTTTCACCAACCTCGAAAAGTCGTGCACTATCCCATACCTAGTGCTTATAGGCTGACAATTAAACAAGACACCTGAATCACACATACCAAAGCACAATAGTTTTAAAAAGCCTATTCAAACAACACAACAAACAGTTTTTATTCGATATGAGTCTATTTATTTTTCTCACAACCTTTACACAATTAGTCAACCTTTGGTGGGCAATAAGGCAAAAAGAAAAATAAACCTCAGTTAAAAAATGCTGAGTTAAAGTGGATCAAAATTAAAAGATTATGAAATTTTTACCGTTTTTCACAAATTGTTTTCTACTCGGAAGCTGTTTTATATCACAAATAATAGCAAAATCCATATTTAAAAGTACATTCGATTACAAAAATTTTAAGACATAATGGACCGAAATCGGACGAAAACTAAATAATAGTCAAACAAAAATTTTACTGGTCCATTAAAAAGCATTTACTGACAGTTAAGTTTAATTTAAGCAATTTTTTTGGTGATAAAGTGTCTTCCTGTCCTTAATAATTATTGTAATAATATTAAATAGCTAAACAATTTAAAAAATTCGTTCTCCAATGGAGTCTAAACGGTTTTGTACCTCGAGGACAACTAATAAATAACTGAATAAAAAAAAAATACAATTCGACTATAAACAAAATTAAACTATTCAATAACAACTTTTACTCAATACTTTTGTATTTAAGATTTAATATTTTTTGTTTGTTTTTGTCATGCTGATTGCAGCAAATTGCTTGCGAAACTGTTTTGTTTTTTCATAATAGCAGTTATTTATTAAACCTCTTTGTTTCCATGAAAACAATAAAAAAAATCTTAATTGCCAACAACTGTTTGTTGAGAAGATACAAAAACTTTTATAATGGAAAACATACATTTTATAGCCAACATTTTATATTGCGATTTAAAAAAAGAAAATCATTTATTAACGATCAGATTTCGACTTAATCCTATTTAATCAAGTTCTCAGTAAAACATATTTATTAGGCAATATTTTTTTCAGCTGCTTTAAAAAATTTTAAATATTATTGTTACGAAATAACTTTTCTTTGTCAATTGTTTTTTTTAAATCTATATTTGCTTAGGACAAAGCGACTGAAATTAAACGGCTTAATGGTTAATCGAAAAAGCCAATTTTAAATTAACCGACTAGTTAATCGGGTAGTAATTACCCGGTTAACAGATTAACGGTTAACCGATTGAATACCCTACTCAGTAGCGATCCTATAAAATTGGTGATTTAAAACTCAAATGAGTTCTTCTTTTTTTTCTTTATTTTGGTTTTATTTTATTACTTTGTTGGTCAACGATTTTTGTGAATATCTACTTGTTTATACATTTTAGTTTATGCACGTCCACTAAGTTAATAATAATCCCTTAAAGATAAGAAAGTTTGCTAAAGTTTCAAACTTTATATGTTAACTTTAGCACAAAACAGGTAAACAACATTTTATGTGTAAAAGAGGACCATAAATAACAAATTCAGCCTAATGTTTATACTGGCTTTATAAACGAAGCGAAACAAATTAATTCATGAAAAAATTATTAAACTAAAAGAGAAAAAAGGATAAAAGTTTAGCCGTAAATCAAACGAAATTCAGTCATTATTTACATATTAGCCAACAACTTTGGATTTAAAATTCATTGTTGGCTATTTCCACATTACGATGGCACCAATAAAATGATATCATGTCAGTGATATCAAATTAATTAATTTAAGAAATCTATATTGATGATTATAGTGTTTATAATATGTTTGTAGAATCTCGAACTGCCGTATTCATAAAAAATAAAATATACCAAATATGTAAAGGAGTCCTATTGTCTTCGGTAAGCTGTCCATCTGTCTGTCTGTCTGTCTGTCTGTCTGTCTGTATGTCTGTATGTCTGTCTGTCTGTATGCCTGTCTGTCTGTCTGTCTTTCTGTCTGTCTTATGTAAAACTTTGGCCGCTACAACAACAAATATATGACAGTTAAAAATTAAAGCGAGTAACGAAACATGTTGAGATACTAATGTAAGATATACACTTTGCATTTTCAAAGTTAATGATGAAACAGAACATGTCTGCAACTTCAGGCAAAAACGCTGCAAAAATAAACAGTAACAAAACTAAATCGACGACAGAAGCTTCAAAATTCTCTCATATTATTGTTTATTTTGTTTTGTATTTCGTATGAAATTTTATTAAAACACGGCAACATTGTTGAGAGAATGAGTGGCTAAAACTGAGAGCATTAGAAAAAACGTTCTCAAAATAAAATAGATTCTATCTTATGACCAGTGATGCCATTAGGATACGAAACATACATTTTTTATCTTTTGATGACTTTACGTACCATGTATAATCCTGACATTTTTCGTATCTTTTGAATCTGTACGCACAATGTACAGAAATAAAATATTAAGCTTTCCGTCTCTGACAAACTTTTTTAAAGTTATCATTTCGTTATGAATACTAAAAAAAAGCCTTTACTCGTATATTAATTTTTACAAACATTAATTTGTTTTGACAACATCCAAAGATAGTTACATATCGACCCCTTAGCGCCAAATGATCGTAAGCGACATTTTGTAAGAAACTAATTTTTTAAAGAAATCAAAATTTTGTGAGCCTACCCATAGTTTATATATCATTAAAATATAAAATTTATTGTTAACTTTTGAAATACAGGCTATAACATATGATCGTAATCGACAGTTTATGAATATAAATCATGTTTAAATTAGGGATGTAACGATACGCCGTTTTGCCGATCCGATACCGATATTTAAAAATAAATATTGCCGATACCGATTCCGATACCGATACGAGTATTGACATTGAGTTCAAGTTTAGATTAACAAAACTCAAGTGCTCAGTAAGAGAGAATATTTAAAATTGATAAAACATTGGAAGTAATTTTTAAGGAGCTATATTTTCTTTGCTTCCAACAAATCTATATTAAAAATATGCAGATAATTAGTAGAAAAGCAAGAAAAAATTTTTAATTCCTTTATAATTTTAAAAAATACTCGCCATGCTTTTTAAAAAATCGATTTTTTTTAAAGGACATTTATCAACTAATATTCATCTAAATAACTTAATAGCTTAATTATTAAAAGACTTCGAAGTTTATATTTATTCACTTAAATTTACATGAAAATACAGTTCTGAGTTTAAATTCGCATAAAAAAAATTTTGAAAATGGGTACTTTTTTATCCTTTTTCCTTGAGGAAAAATCATTATAGAATACCGAAAAAGAAATTTGTCCTAGCATCGCTTCCGATTCGGTGATTGGTAATCGAAAAACAGAACTTCTTGCAATGGCAAGGATATGTAAAACTAATTAGAAATTATCCAAATTTGCAATACTTCCAGATCGCGAATTCTACATTTTCATGACTTCTTTAGAGTATCTCTTTTTTGCTGGAATAAGATTTAAAAAACAACGGCTTGAATTTGAATTCATGCTAAAATTAACAAAAAATAAATAATTTTTTACAAAATAACAGCATAAAATATTATTAATTTTTAAAATTGATTTTAAAAATAACGAAGTGTATTTAATTCATGGTAAAATCGAACAAAAATAAATTATTTGTTAAAAAAAACTCTGAAAATTTTTTTAAAAGTATCGTCGTATCGGCAGTAAAATATCGCCGATACCGATGTATCGGCAAATCTGAAGTATCGCCGATATATCGGTATCGGTATCGGTATTCGTTACATCCCTAGTTTAAGTATAATAAAAACCCTTCTCCTGAAAAATTTAATTTTTGTCGCTTACGATCATTTGGCGCTATAATTAATTTTGAAGTTTGCTTACTGTATTTTTAAAAATTACATACCTAATATTTATGACTTAAATAAATATAAAAATTAATTTATATGATATCATTTTCTTTACAATATTCATTAAATATGAAATAAAAATGTTATGTTAATATATCAAAATGCGCGAAATGGTCGTAAGCGACATTTTGTAAAAAGCAAATTTTTTAATTGAAATCAAAATTTTATGATTTTTTTAGTTTAAAATCGTAAAAATATCAAAATTTTTGATAACTTTTGAAATACAGGCAATACAATTTTATCGTAAGCGACAGTTTATGAATATAAATCGTATTTAAATACAATAAAAAACCCTCCTCCTGAAAAATAAAATTTTTGTCGCTTACGATCATTTGGCGCTAAGGGGTCGATATGTAAAACGTTAAAAACTGATTTTAAAATTTTTTTCAAAATGTATCTTTTTGAAAAAAAATGTATCTTTTTGGAAACTAAAATGAATCTTTCCCGATATTTCACTGGCAACACTGCTCATGACTGCTTTTTACGGCGTCTGATTACTGTCAATTTGTATGGAAAAAATCGTCTAGCCTGAAGTTGCAGACTTGTTCTGTTTCATCATTTAGTGTTAATTTCTGTAGCCTGCAGAATAGACTACACCAATTAACATATTAAAAACAGTAAATCTGAAAGGGTGTTCTATCAGTTAATGTAATTTTTACTATGTAATTTAGGTAATTTGCTGTATCTTGGAAACCGTAAGAGGCAAAGTCTTGAAATTAAAAAAACCACAAAACAAAAAATTAAGAATTAAAAAATATGTCAAAAAGAAAAATCGCCAAAATGAAAAATGCCCTTAAAGGAAAAAAACACTAAAATTAAAAAAAAAATCGCTAAAACGCAAACAATCACCAAAACTAACAAGATCGCCAAGAAACTAAAAAACGCAAAAAACCGAAAAGAGTCGTCGAAACGAAAAGAAGCACTAAAACCTAAAAAATGTATTAAACTAAATATATCATAAAAAAAGAAACAAATCCCCAAAAATCGAAAAAAATCGCCAAAAAGAGAAAAAAATAGTCAAAGCAAAAAAAAATCGCCAGAACTAAAAAAATCACCAAAAACCGAAAAAATCCCTAAAATCGGAAAAGCGGCAAAACTTAAATAAATCGCTAAAACTAAAAATATCGTCAAAAGGAGAAGAAAAAACTAAAACAAAAACAAACACCAAAACCAAAAATCGCCAAAACTAAAAAAATCAGCAAAAAATTGCTAAAAAGGAAAAATCGCAAGAAACGAAACAAGTCACCAAAATGAAAAAAGCGGCAAAACCAAAAAAAGTTGCAAAAACAACAAAAAAAATTTAAACAAAAATTAAATTAAACAAAAAAGCAAAACGAAAAAATTGCGAAAAGGAAAAAAGGGCTAAAATGAAAAGGGATATATCGTCACAGAAAATGCAAAAAGCCCTATCTAACATTTTAAAAGTTTTACAGGAGAAGCATAACACTTGTTTATATGGAAAAATGTATTGACAATTACTGCAAAATTTTACAATATATACATAAATTTTTAGGTCGTTTTTTTACTTGTATTGTCAGATTTTGCACTAATTGTCAATATAGTTTTCATTTAAACAAGTTTTCTGCTGCTGCTGTAAAACTTTTAAAATGTTAGATAGGGCTTTTTGCATTTTTTTGTGACGATATGTGTATTCGTATGGAACCCTTCGTCTGCAAGGCAAAGTAGCACTTTACTGAATTTATTTATATTACGAATGAGAAAGTAAAAACAATTTCATGAGTACATGAAGTTGTGTACCCGTTTCTTTCCTCTTGCCTCTCTCGCCACCAAAAATAACAAGCTAATCAATAAGACTTTCATCGTCTGAACGTTGAGAAAAAGAAAGAAATTAAGGAAAACAATTTTCTGTACACAATCGTTAGTGCAAACAACTTAACAAGTTAACTGTTTTTATTGTTAAAAATTACAGAATCTCACTATTGGGGCCCATTTCTGAGAACTACAAGTACAATACGTACAAGACAACACAACGTTTATAAATTGTAATTTTGTTTTGTGTGTATTTTACTTGTAGATTTGTAACTTTTAGTTTTCAGAAATGGGACAGCCTCTGAGATTGTCTAAATTAATAAAAAAAATTTCAATTTCCCTTAAACAAAACCACATTATGTTGAAGCACTTTGATTTCAATTAACCAAATTTCACAATACAGCCTTCAATTGCCCGAAGTAAAATTAATTACTGCAGAAATGTATTAAAAATTGTTATTGGCATAAATCTTATTTAAGCTCAAATTAATTGCCATAATATTTTTTTCCATTATTTTTGTTTATTTAAATTTAATAGCTTTTTCACAGCAATATCATAAAATAGCTAAAGTTTTTTTTGGTTCTTCTTTACCTCATATCTATAGCATTGCAACAGAATATAAAATTTGTAAAAAGTTTTAAAGAAAAGTTGGAGAAAATGAAAATGCTCAAGGCATATCTATATTGTCAATAAGACAGACCCTTTTAATTTATGTTACAAAAGAGAAAAATGCTCAGTTTGACTCTATGACAACCAAACAGGCAAATTTAGCAACTGGATGACTGACCATGTAGTAACTGAACCAGATGCAAAAAAGGAAAATTAAGGTCAATATGTATTAACTAGAATGAAACCAAATGCCTTTCTGCATACTTATCTGCAGGTGTAATGAATTTGCTAATAACGAAAAAAAAATATATTCAACAAAAATGACCTTTTTGTAATTGGAAAATATAAAAATAGAATAAATAGCAAGCGGGAGTTCAGTTTATAAGGTTAATGCTTATCTGAGTAACTTGGCAATTAAATTACAAAAATAAAATTTTAACGTTAAAGAAATTCTTATTTACGATCCTACATTGCAAAACAAATGCGTAACAAACCTTTAAACTCTCTTGTGCCTAACAAGAAAATGGCTTAATGTTGACAAAAATAGAGCTCAATTTTGTTTGACGTTTTTCTCAAAGATTTTTCAAAACCAATTTTTTTATTTATTTATTTATTTAGTTAATATTAAACTTATAGCTATATATAAGATCGATATAAGGAAGAGAAAGCACTCCACAAAAAAACAAGTTTAGTTTTTGATAACAAAAGTTCCGGTATTAATTTTTTTTCAAATTCCCTGTGATAAAGAGTCCCGCTATATTGATAACAAAATTATTTCAAAAGAAAAAATATATAAATAAAAAAAGTGTTGACATGGCTGGGATACGAACCCGGCCTTCTCGGACGTTAATCATGCTCTCTACAGCCGAGCCACATCCCACTTGTTTTTTTTTGTGAGATAAAACATGTTTTAAGTAGGTATTTATGTATGAAAAGAAAATAAATAATCGGCATGGGAATGAAATACATACAACGAAATATTGTATTAAGTTAATGAAAAATGTTATTGAAATTCATATTTTTTTTTCAAAACATGGTGTTATTGATCATAATTTTTGTCTATTTTTTTTCTGTGTATCTACCAGGGCCATCGGCTGCAATTTTTTTATTTTCAATATTTGAAAAGAATAGACTTCAAAAATGACTTCAGTTGAAATTTTAGATCGATTAGCGCATGTACGCTACATCCAGCATTATACGAAAATGGTGAGTTTTTCTATGAGAGTAGATTTTCTAAAAATAGTCAAATTTCCAGAACCATTTTATTTACCTGCATAAAAATGAAGTTGAGCAAATTTTTGTTTTTATTTCTTTAGAATTTATTAAAAAACATAGCAACCCTCTTATGTTTAGAAATTTTTAATGATACATATATTAAAAGGGCATTTCTTATGAATTTTTAATTAAAAAAATACGGGAAGGAAATGAGGAATTTCAATATTTTAGTGTAAAATTGTCATACGTATGAGCAATATCATATTACTGCTTTTAATAAAACAATTACTGCCAGTTTTTGTAAATAAAATAAAAATTTTCGTAGGGAATTTATATTAAAACAACAACAAAAAAACGCAAATTTGTTTTTGTTTTCAATTCAAAGTCCCTAACGAAAATTTTAATTTTATTTACAAAAACTGGCAGTTAATATTTTACTGAATAACGAATGGCCCTTTTCACAATGTACGAATAAAATTCAACGTGGAATTTGTCATTAAATATTAATTTTGGGAAATGGTGCGATTATAAATTTAAAAACTTAAGTTTTAGCAATTCCCACTAATATGTGTTTTTTTTAATTCTGCTGTTTCTTCTTACCATTGTCACCAACCATATCACTCAACATGATATTTTCAAAGGAATAATTTGCAATTATTAAACTCTTACTTACTCCTTACACTTTATTTCTCTTTACACAAGTTTAAATATATTTATATATGTATATAATATTAGCATTATATATAACAGTAGCAAAAAAGGAAGATACAAAGTTGTTCGCTTAAAATTTGGATACTCAAAAGTATGTTTGATATTTTTTTTCAAATTTAAATCAAATTTCAAATTCAATCAAATTTAAATCAAATTTTCAAATTTAAATCAATAAAAAAATAGTACTACTAAAGAAGTTCAAAACACGCTTGCGGACTAGCCCCCTTTTTGGCCTGATCCTGCAGCATATCGGAACATGAAACTATGTGTTCTTTACATCTGACGTGTAGGGTATGTTCAGCAACTTCGTAGAAAATATTCAGACAAACATTTTTTTGGAGCATATTAGCCCTCTAACTCCCCCACATAACGGCCATTTTCGGCCCTCTTCTAACAAATCCTAAAAAACACCCCTTAAGTGGCGGAGAGCTGGGATAAAATGATAAACAAATTTTTGGCCATAAAATTCTACTATAGATCTTCAAAGACAATTAAGCTCTAGACTAAACTTGTACGCCGGAAATCATTGAAAGTTTAAACTATGTTTAAGGGTTAACTTCATACTTATTTACAATTAGTACTCGACATAGGAAATCTTGTGAGTCTTACGTTTAAGATATTAGATGTGTTCAGCACTTTTATGGAAAACACCACAATAAAAATTTTTCTGGAATATTTTACCCCTCTATCTCTTCGCTTTATGGGTCTTTTTGTACATTACTGAAAAAATTAGCAAGAAACTTTTCTTCAGCGGCATATCCCCTGAAATGTTCCACAGAAATATTCGCCATAAAATTCTACTATAGGGTTTTAAGGAGACCCAGGCTCCAGACCTAGCTCTGGCGCTAGAAATCATTTAAAACTTGAAATGTGTTTAGAAAATCTTGCAAGCCTCACGTTTAAGGTATAATAAGTGTTTAGTTTTTTATGTACAAGACCACGAGGAACATTTTTGTAAAATATTTTCCCCCGCTATATCGCCGTTGAAGGGGAGTTTTTTCCGCTTTTTTAAGATATGTACAAAAGATCCATAAAACGAAGAGTTAGAGGGTTAAAATATTCCAGAAAAATTTTTACCCTAATATTTTCTGAACATACCCTGCACCTCAGATGTAAAGAACACATAGTTTCATGTAATTTGATTTTTTTCATGAATAAGGCAGTCTGAAATCAGATTAAATTAATTGCTTTTAAAAATTTTGTTATTGGAAAAGAATCAAAGTGAAATTTGTTTTTTTTTTCATTAAAAAAAATTGACAAATGAAGCCAAAAACATCTTAAATTACACGTGTTTTTGGTGTATCACATTTTTTGCAGACTTAAGAAATATTATGTAGATTTGCAGATTTTAGAATAAACTGTGCTGGTAATAGTGCCTCCGACTATTTATTTAAATTTTCCAACTCTTATTTTATTTTTGGTTTTGCTTGTGTGTAAGCTCCTCCCTTACGATCAATCAAGCTACATTGTTGTCGTAAGGGAGGAGCTTACGCACCAGCAAAACCAAAAATAAAATAAAAGTTGGAAAATTCAAATAAATAGTCAGTGGTGAAATCTCATGCTCACCATATTAATAAAACGAATATAGACGCTCATATTCTATTCCGTCATAAAATTTGGTTAAATAGCTGATATTTCCTTAATACTAGTATGCACGATTAAATATGGTAAAAGTGAACAAATGACGCTGATGATGACAGTGTAGTGGCTGTCAAAATTTACTAATTACTAGTTCTGCTACTAGTCACATTAGATATTCTAATATTCCACTCTTAAAAATAATTTGAATTTACATTAATTCAAGTATTGAACTAAAACCAAAGTAATAACTTCCGACTTAAAACTATTTCAGTTCGAATAATAATTACGTAGAGATATTGAAATTTTTTATCAAAAATTGTTAAACTCTAGTTTGATTTTATCGTTTATGCTAACTCTATGCCAAGCTTTCGTTATTCATATGCCCGTAAATATCTTTGGATTAAGAACCATGCAGCTCGATGAAAAAGGTCATAATTTCAATTAAATAAAATTCATATTAGTATTTAGCGAGTTCAAATTAGCTTAAAGTTTCTGTTTTTGAAGTTTTTTTTTTGGAAACTAGAGTGTAATTAAACCTTTTGAATCACAAGTTATCAAAAATCCAATGCATACAAATTTTAAACGAACAGTTCCTTATAACTTATCAAGTGTGTTAATGGTTTTCAATTAAATGGGGATTTTGTTAACTTTGTTTTTCTTTTAGCTGTCAGTTGATTTTCTTTTTGTTGCTTTTAAGTACCATTATGCGAGTATGCAAACTTTTTTCAGTCTCATTAATTTCTTTTTGCAAAAAAAAAGCGTAAGAAAATTTTCAATTTAGAATTTTCTTTTTTGCTTGATAAATTTATTGTACAACAAAAAAAGAATCTTAAAAATTTTTTTTCAAGGTTACAATAATTTATGCCTGTCTATTTTTCTTTGCATTCTTTATAAGTGTTGTTTTTCACAAATCTTAGAAAATATGTGAGATGACTTTTTTTGTTGTAACATTTATTTGGAGCTATAAGTTACAGCTGTAGCCTATTGGAGAGTGAAAAAGCAATTATTTTTTAAAGCTTTTTCAAATAATTTATGCTTTTTGATTACTTTATCTACTAACAAAAACGTTTCTAAAATAAGAAATCCTTAATGAGAGTATTATTTTATCCTTCAATTATCTTTTCTTGTTGCTTTTACAGTTGATTTGTTTTAAGTATGATCAAACTGAGTGTTGCAAATTAAATATGTTTCGCTATAGCTTGCGTTCTTTTTAATCGTCCCTTTTTGGTCATAGTCGAAGTGAAACCAGCCTCAAGATTGTTTTTCAATTCCGCATTAATAACGGAAATGTTTTTTAATTAATGTGATAATTTTCAAAGTTGTCGAGAACAGTTAAATTGCACCAGCTGGAAGAATGCATATTTTTGCGCCGCTTCTCTAGTCGTCAGCAAATATTCCCTTGAGCAGATTTCAACCCATAAAAATAAAATAATAGGGATACATATAAATATTGACATTTCTCTGTATATCTGTTTGTGTGTCTGTCTGTCTGTCTATCTGTCTGTCTGAACACACATCACACAAAAACCACTAAATGGATTTTGATAAAATTTGTAGTCCAGTTATCTCGGCTTACTGCTAGTCGATATAATTTGTAATTGTAATTTACTAACAAAAATAAGATAAATTTTACTGCCACCTACAACTCTCATGCCATCAGGTTTTATTTGCCGATTGAATATCCAATTAAAAACTACCATTGAAATTGGTTAAACAACTTTTCCAGCATATAAAGCACATTCAACATCCTGCAACAATTTACAAACAAACAAAAAATCACACTCTGAAAAAAACACGCACTTGAAACTAAAGTTCATTCGTAGCAAAACTTCGTACATAGTTTTTCATAATAATGTCTGTCGTCCTTGTAGAAATCCTTACCTCTCATTAAACACTCTTTGAAATTTGTACCTTATTTAAAAGTATATTAAATTGGTGAATAGAAACTGAGTATGGAGTTTTACTACAAATGAATTCTATAATTTTACGTACATAATAAATCGATGTTAACAAATATAATAATAGCTGTAGCACGGTGTAATTCTTTTTAAATTTATCCAAAAATAAAATCATAAAGTATATGATTAAATGCTACCAGAACGAAAACATTTTCAGTAAAGTTGTCTGGAATACATTATTATTTTTATTTCGACTTTACCTTATAAATAATTACAACCATATCGATTAGTTTATATACAAGCAAATAATTGAATATATATTATACATTCAAAATATAATCGGCTTTGGCTTTATGTTTATTTAATTCCCCGAAAAATACAAATAAATGAAATTGAGCTTAAGTACTCACACATTTTTTAGATTAACACAAAGCTACACAGGCAGACAGTATCACATACTGAGTGAGATACACAGTCGGTGATAATAATTCGAAGCGTTACTAAATTTAAGAATTTAATGACATCATTCATACGTTTGATGGTAATAAAAAGTGATGGTATCTTTATTTTTCAATATATTAAGATTTAGGAAAATTATCAGTGACAAACGGCCTTAAAAACATGCACGCACTTTTGCACGAACAGTTTTTATATGCATACACGCTGAGGCAAAAGTCATTAAGTTGAATAAACAATAATTTATTGGGATAATGACATCACAACTAATCAAAATTAAGAACGAGTTAGAGACAAATTTCTTTGTTTTGTCATTGCTATTTGGCTGGAACTATGAACATGGAAGAAGGATAATGAGGATTATTATTCTCCAACCACACGAAAAACAATTTGTTGTGTTCACAATAAAAGGGTCTAAATAAATAGACAAATAACTAAATACTTTCCGAAGTTATTATAAGTTGGAGGGTAATAGACTTTCAAAACACTAGTTTACAGCTTTTTAACTTTTTGCGACAACCAAAAAGAAAAGGGTTTTCGAACACTTCATCTACAATTGAAAAACTTAACTAAAGTTTTAGTAAAGAAATTCAATGAATTAGTAAATATTTTGTCTAAAAATAAATTTGTAAATACAGACAAAAATCTCTCAACTATTTCATTGAAAAAAAAATTATTTTTCCGTAAAAAAATTGTCCAAATCTATAAAACAGTTCGTCTAAAAATATTTACATATTCAAAGCAAAATAATTTACTGAATCAAACAAAAATATTTACTGGCTTTTCTATAATATCCCTACGGTAAATGGAACTGACACAAAACAAGTCACGTGACCGATCCCCAGGTGATTGGGACCAGTCCGAGTTCTAAAGCTTCCTATGAAGCGGATCAGCCACTTTTAAATGGCCTAGAATGGGGTTAATTGATACTTTGTAACTTGTTTCTGAACTATCTTATGGAGTTCTAATCGCTGTATTATAACTTAGATTATATATAAATATTATTCCAAACTTCATCTGTAATAATCGATTAATTTATTTTTTTATTGTTACAAATCCAAGTAGAAACTGTATTCTATTTTTAAGCGGTGTCTTTGATAGGATTCGAGCCGACAACCTCCGGCATGACAGGAGGTTGTCGACA
Organism: Panzeria rudis; assembly: GCA_956483635.1. NCBI lineage: Eukaryota > Metazoa > Arthropoda > Insecta > Diptera > Tachinidae > Panzeria > Panzeria rudis. Next base: position 103,287,594 of record OY101449.1, read on the forward strand.
CTACCCACTCCACTACAGGGGAACTTATATTTCAATGCTATAAATACCAGTTAAGCTGGAGTTAATAACTGAATATAGTTACGGAACACGTTCCTGAGTGGCATGACAGTCTCATTGAAGGGAGACAATTAATATTATATAGATACTATGTGATAGGCCTTAGATCCAGGCGCATCGAATTTGTTCAGTGCCATTTACTACAATAATAGCCGGAGTACCAACTAAATTGACTGAAAATGGTTAATATGTGACCATTTACACAATATGTCTTTTTTCACCATTCACTACTCCTTATTTTTTGGTGCCAGTCTCATTTTCTCAAGTCATAGGACGATTACTTTTGGATCATTTCTCACCAAATTTTCCGCAGGGATATCAAACTACATTTTTGTCTGCGTTAATAAAATAGTTTGTCTAAAAATACATTACGAACTCTAAACAAAATAATCTACTGAATCAAAGAAAAATATTTATATACTTGATTTTTTGTAATATATCAAACAAACTTTTTGTCCGTGTAAGTAAAAACATGTAAAAATATTAGCCCAATTCACAATCTTGTGCAAATGGTATAGCATCGTAGCATTTGTAAAATGGTATTGCATGTTGATGCTCACCACTTAAAAATTGTTAGTGGTGAGTATAAATATAATTTACCCTTTTGCAAATGCTACGATGCAAGAGCATTTGCACGAGATTGTGAATTGGGCTATTGTGTTTGTCTTAAAAAATTTATAGCTCAGGTGGACTTTATGCAATTACATTAGCCCTATTCACAATCTTGTGCAAATGGTATTGCATCGTAGCATTTGCAAAATGGTATAGTATATTTATACTCACCACTAACAATTGTTAAGTGGTGAGTATCAATATGCAATACCATTTTGCAAATGCTACGATGAAAGACCATTTGCACAAGATTGTGAATAGGGCTATTGTGCTTAGTCTCGATAGGAGGTTATCAATCGTGTGTATTTTTTATATTTGTTGTCTGTCATTTGAGAACTGATTTTCAAAATAAGTTTGTTGTTCGAAAGAGTTTGCCTGCAGTGTGGTCCCATAATTTTTTCTCGAAAATCGGATGGTGAAATTCGCTCCCCCCCCTATGCATAGCTCTGTTATTTGTGACCCGTTTTTCAAAATTATTTTTTTGTTCAAACGGGTTTGCCTACAGTTTGATCCCATAATTCCTTTTTCGAAAATTGGAGGGGAAAATTTTAGTGATTTCTTTGTTATTTTTCTTGTTGCACAGTGTTATTATTAATTACAAAAATAGATTGATAGGCATACAAGTTTAACTGTACAAACATTGAAACAGAAATTATAATTTCCTGAAAGTGGTTTGTAACAAAGAACTTTTGTAATTACGTAAATTGAGAATTTAGTTTAACGTTTAGTAAATTTGTGGCCCTTTGTATCTGTAGGAACCATAGGACATAATATCTAACAATAAATTTATTATATAAGGTTTGAACTCATTAACCCAAATTACACGCCACAATAATAAAATTGTTTCTGAGATCAAAATAGATAATTTTCTCACGTATATTTCTTCTCTCTGCCGGAATCCGTTGTCAAAGCCTTTTTAGGGTTCCGTACACTAAAGGTGAAAAAGAACTCTATTGTTTTCACTACGCTGTCCATCCGTCTGTCCGTCCGTTTGTTTATTTGCCTGTCTATCACAGGCTTCTATCTGGAGAACCATAAGAGCTACAGACCTGAAATGTTCTCAGAATATGTGTAACTTTGGCCGCTACAACAACACATACTAAAACTTTATGAAGAGAAAAATTAAAGAGTGTTCTAAAGCGCGCAACGAAACATAGTAGAATCCTAATGTATATACAGACACTTGATATATAGACACTTGACATTTTCGAAGTTAGTGTATTATTATACAGCCTGCACCAATATATACTGAACTTTAAACAAAATAAAAATTAAAGGGTATTCTATCAGTTAATGTAATTTTGACAATTAGTTGTGCCTTTTAAGCCGTAAGAGGTAAACTGTTGAAAGTTTCACAGCTTGTGTAGCATTTTAAAGGCAACAGCAAAGAATGTTAAGAATGAAACTACCTAAAAATTAGAGGGTATTCTATCAGGTAATGTAATTTTGAAATTAAGAATAATTAAAGGGTAAATTAATTATTAAAGGTTAATGCTATGAACAATCCGAAAAGTAAATCGCCAAAACGAATAAAATCGCCAAAACAAACAAAAAAATTACAAACAAAAAACTCCAAAATTAACAAATATAAAAACGGAAAAAAATCTCCAAAATGAAAACAGCGCTGAAGCGGAAAAGCACCAAACGACTAACTAAAACATACTATTTTCAAAGCTTCTCTTAGAAACTCAATAGAAATTGGGTATATTTTCCTTGTATCCGCACCTGCATATATATGCATATATCTGTGTAACCCTTAACCGCCTAAGTCGAGTTAGGACGAAATTTAATTTTTGGTGGTGGTAAATCACTACCAATTTTTTAAGTGTGTAACTTTTTTAAGAAGACAATTATCTATAAATAAGTTAAAGAAAAGCAAGGACTGATTGGAATCGAGTTTTTGATACTTTAAATAGTTCTCCTGAAAAATGTTTAAAACGAGTTGAGTGGTTTAAGCTTGTGACCACAGATATATTGTATTGGTAGGGAACCCTTCGTGTGCGAGTCACAGTCGCACTTTACTGCATTTAAATTATTATTCTTTACTTTTTGTTTTCTTATAATTTTTTTTATGTATTTATTTATTGTATCTTCAATAAAATTGAACTATAAGTAAGTAATCAAATCTTAACTCTAAAATTTTAATTTTTAAGTCCAGCCAGTGCCAGACAAACGTTTTCTTATAATAATTATTATTTTCTAATATAAAATTTAAAAGGTGTGTAGTATTAAAAACACCACTCGAATAGATTAGCGTTTGTCAATATATTCAAACCTAACATAAGCCTCGATATATGAAAAAATGGACTTATACCACTTTCAAAAATAACAGCTCATATATTTCAGTAAAAACTATAGCATGTGAAGGGATTGGATAAAATACTCATCGTTAACATAAACTAGGAAACTTGAAACAAATACGCAGACAAATAACTATTAAAAAGAGAGAAAATAATAAAAACAAAACTTCTAAACAATTTGATTTGTTGGTAAATAAAAAAGAAACAGAACAAATAAAACTATTTAATAGTTAAATAGTTTAAAAGAAATAGAAAGACAGACAGATAGACGAAGCAATCAACGAATGCAGCTAGTAACGGATGGCAAAGCATACATATGTGATAGCAGTAATTAAACGGCATTTTCAATAAAGCGCTGGCCGATACAAGACCATAAAAGCTACCAAAACAATTTCAATAACTGGGATAAGTTAAAATATTATTAATATGTTTGTCTTCTTAGGTTTGATAAAAGAAAAATAAAAAAAGCTTTAAATAAAAGATAAATACCAGAAAACACAAACAAATTAATTCATGTTTTTCTAACAAGAAAATATGTATGTAGTTAAAAATTAACGAAGCGTATGAGTGATTTTTTAATATAAATTTTTAATAAAAGCATATTAAAAGCACAATATAAAATTTGAATATTTTAGAAAATATGTTACAGGCATAAAAACAAGTTAAAAAGTTTTTAGTATTATCGAAGAAAAAATTGAAAGAAGAAAACCAGCAAATACAGATCAAAGAAGATATAACAAAATTTACATAAAACGAAAAAGGACACGAAAAAACTACAAAACAAAAATGTACAAAAGAAAGGATTAAAATATAATAAAAATTAAATCATTTTGATGTAATTTTTGTATTTCTATTCCATGCTACTACATATTCCCAATATTAAATGTCAAAAGTGTTTACTATTCAACCAAAAATGTAAAAAAGTGATAAAAAACCAAACATAACTACAAGTACCTGTCTTTTTCTTTTTAAAACTAAAAAATAGCTAATAAAGAAACAACAAAAAATGATTTGAAAATCAATTCATGTAAACAATAACAAAATATATAAATGAAATTTATAGATGAAAATGTATGCCACAAACAACTTTATTTTCAAAAGATTTCCAATAAAAAGTTAACTGCAACCAAACATATCTCAACAATTTAAATTATGTGGGCTCTAATTTAATCTCTATTTGACTATAATACTACTTATTTATTCACCACATGCATGGTGTTAATATTTAATTTCAAATAAAAAACGTTAACTGTGATTTGTTACAATAAAACCAACAGCAAGTGAAAAATATTAAAAACAACATTAATTTTTAACATAATCCCCAAATATAATAACGATATTAATATTAATTTTCTCTATTCAAAGTGTGAAAAGAAGAGATTCTTAAATTTGAGTAGGAGTGTGTGTGTGTGTGTGTGTGTGTGTGAACTTATATTATTGCTGCTTTCTTATTTCACAAAAAGTGTTCAATAAAAGAACTGCCAACATTAGCCACATAAGCAACAACATATTCCTAACAATGCGTGTCAAAGTCGGCAAACGGATATGGCTGAAAAGGAGACGTTCCAAACGTGATAGTTTTCCGAAACCCAGGTATTTATTTAATTTTTTCAATAAAACTAAAAATAACATTGAACAACAAATTGACAATGTATTTGCTGCCGTTAATCCAAACTTAGAAATTTGATATATCTCATGTATAAATAAGCATTATCGTGAAAAAGCTAAAAAGTTCTGTTACATCGAAATATCACGATATAAAAATTTACGATTTTTACATGATTTTTTACATTTCGGTTAATTTTTTAAAACTAGAGCCTAAAATCATATTTTTTTAACAAATTCCTAATCTTCACAAGATTTCATTTCTTTTGTATTTATTCATGTGTGTATCAGTTTTATCCTTAGACATTTTATTAGCACACAAAAAGTTTACTCTTTCAACGCCAAACATAAACTAGACATTCCAGTAAATATAACTTTATATACAAAAATGGAAATCCATTAAAAATGTCCGGTAATATTTTAAAAAGAACAATAGCTTTAGTTAATTTTGCACATGCTTAAAATAAAAATAAAAAATTTTATTCATATAAAATATTTGTGTACTTTACGTTGCACAGTGGATCCAATTGGTAAAAACGGCTGTATCTTTAAAATCTGTATCCTTAAAACTTGTGATCCGATGATAAAACGAAGTACGTAAAAAGCGTAGCAAAAGACGGACCTATGCTTTAAGAATATTGAAATTTGTACCACCCTGTTTAAATACACCGTAAACTACAGGGTGTAAAATTTTACTACTTCGCGCATGAGAAACCTTTTTGGCCTCATAACTTTTCCAAATATTAACTAATTTTAATAAGTTTAAACTTGTTGTAAAGCTTATGAATAGATACTGCATTTCATTAGACAATCTTTAATATTTTCGAAGATATTTGGCTTTAAATTTTAAAATTTTGATTCATGGTCTCGAAACTGTTCCGCATTTCGTAAATATATCTTTTAATAGCATAGCCATAATAATATAAAGAGTATTATTTTAATCTATTTATAAATTTTACAAATTTGAATTCATTATAATTGCTTAATATTTGTAAAAGTTATTAGGGTTTTTATGCCCAAGGTGGTCAACTTTGACACCCTGTAGCTAACCGTGTCATTCATCAGCGTAGTCTAAATATAAATATTATTAAAGCTTATGCCCTCCTCTATTGTTTTTACATACTTTGTTTTGTCATCGGATCGCAAGTTTCAAAGATACAGATTATTTTCCATTTTTTCCAATTTGAACCTCTGTGAGATGGTTTAATGATTTTTCAATCCAAACTTAACTTGATCTTAACACAAAAGTCCAACCGTTGGCCCCCAATCAGTTTTATAAGAGCACAAGTTTACAAATTCGCGTCAGCAACTGCAACTGAGAGTTCTTTCTTATTTAATTTGGGCTGCTAAACTCTAATCTGCAGTCGGTTTTTTGTTGGTTCAAGTGTTCGAAATGTGCACTTATTTCAAAAATGAACCAGTTGCACGACAAATGTTAAAAAATGCACCCACAATATTATAACAGTAACGGAATGTACTTTATTCAAGAAGTATTAAGTGTGATCATTTCCAAATGAATAAACATTTAAAATTGTAGGTAATCTTATTTTTAACTGATTCTAACATTCAATAAAAAAAAAAACTAAGTACACATTAATGAGAATTTGCGGTTGCTTTAATATTGCCCGTTTTTTATGTTATACGTACCAAAAAAGTACATACATAAAAATAAGACATACATACACAAACACTCAAAATATTCTGTACCTAAGATTAGCTGAAATTGTAATTTGAAATAAATGAATATTAATTTAGAACCACTAGTGTAGTGAATAGTGTTTTTTTAACTTTTAATGCTAAATGCATAAAAGGGACACAAATACATGTCCATGTATATGATTTCTATTTTGAAAAGGAAACAATGCCCATCAAAAAATTTAAACAAAGTCATTGAAAATAGTATTGCACAGAAAAGAATGTTTGCATAGCCAACCTTCGGCCGGGCTTAAGGGTTTTCTCCTCTTGATTTGTCAAATGGTGTCTTTGCTGAGTAAAGATTTTTTGATAGGCAGAAAATCTTTACTGAGCGAAGCTACTATTCGACATACCCAGAGGAGAAAACCCTTAATCCAATCCGAAGGCCGGCTAGGCAAAAATATTTGACTCTAAGAAACCAGTATTTTTTTCGAAAAGGGAATAATTTTATTTTTAGGGAAGTTGCCATTAGTTCTTGTAACAGTTAAATCAATCCGAACAAAGAAAGAGTCATTAATGTTTGACCATTTCAAGTCAGTTAATTTTTTACAATTTAAAATGTAATAAACTTTTTATTAAATTTAAATGAAAAATACGTAGACCGGTTTTTAGTTAAATTTTCATTTATTTTATTTTACAATTTCACTTAATTTTACGTACAGAATATTTTGATTGTGGAAAGCTGTTTGTCCTATTCAAAAAATTGTTATCTGCTCAGTAGTTTTAGAGATATCTTGGAACTTGTGACAACATTTTTTTTTATAAAAATGTTTGTTTTTTAAAAATTAATAAAAAATAAAGAGCAACACAGTTTCGCAAAAATATCTTGGCCAAAGAAAAAATTTGTTATTTAAGACAAGATATTTGATTAAATTTACAAATTCTTTTACGCCAAAAAGATTACGAAATTTGATAAAATTGTTAGCGGAGTTAAGTATTTGATGCAAATGGTCTTGGAAAATGGAATTTTGTGTATTTTTTTTCTGTTGCATTTCATAAAAAAGCTCCAATATTTAGCATTTGTACTTTCAAGTTTTATTGCAGTTTTATTGGTAAAATTGGTCTTATACAACATTATATACCGCCCTTTTGTGTTAGAAATAGCTGCCTAATTTCTTACAGACCTTAAAGCCTTCGCCCTTGCCTATAGTTCATTCATATATTTTTTGTGGAAAGACTATTAATTTGGAAGATATGCCTGCTTGTTCTGCAAATCGAGTCGATTTCAAAACGGTCGATTTAGAGAAATCAAATCCACCAATAGAAACATTTTTGTCAATTTCTTCGCAGTTTCATATATTTTAGAGCTTCAAACATCATATTTGATAATAATTTAATATAAATAGTTTATAATACATTATTGGGGTCATTATTTATTTTTGGAAAATGAGAAATTTACTCGAATTCGGTTTACAGAACAGGTGCCGAATTACCGCATACGTCATGGAGTAAAATTGTTAGAAAATGTTCTTTTTGGAATTACGGTAAAAGATACTCGAGTAGCTGCTGCTTAAATGCCACTCGTTAGCACTAGAGAGGTCGGATACAATATTTTCTGTTATTGTGTTTGTTTTGCAAAAAGCATGGAACATTACCAATAAACCTTATTACAGTTGTCCAATCGACTTGGTGGTTGTATTAGCTTAAAGATACACACACTTTTTTTAGGCCCCAATTGTGAAAACCACGTCAACAAAGTGAAATCTATATATCAAAATTTTAAATATTTTATAAATTTGTTTCAGTTTTCATACAAATTTTAAAATATTAGAAAGGTAAAGCAACGCCTTAATTTCTATACGTTTGTTTAGTAAAGAATTTGTATGAAAAACAAAAACAAAAACAAATTTAAAAAATTTTTTTAAATTTATTCTTAGCCGATTCAACAACTAGTGGAAAATAAACTTGGTACACCTTTTAAACATTTTGATACGCTAGCTATCGAATGCGGTAATCCATCCATTCGATACGTGACGAAATTTTATTCGATACGAAAGCCTACTCGATAACGAATGCGGTAATTCGGCCCCAGGGGCTTAATCGCCGCATACGATATCGAGAAGAATTGATCAAAATTTTTCCTTTTGGGATTACGGCATACGATAATCGAGTAGCTGATGTTTAAATTCCACTCGATAGCACTAGAGCGATCGAAAGCAATATTTTCTTTTGTTGTGTTTGTTTTGCAAAAAAGCATGGAACATTACCTATAAATCTTATTACAGTTGGTCAATCGACTTGGCTGTTGTACTTCCTGCTAGAACCACAAAATTTTTCTTTAATGTATTACAAATTCTTAGTCGATTCAAAAACCGGTATAAAATAAACTTGGTACACTTTTTAAATATTTCGATACGATAGCTATCGAATACGGTAATCCATCCATTCGATATGTGTCGAAATTTTATTCGATACGATAGTGTACTCGATATCGAAAGCGACGATTAGGCCGCAGGGTCGATAAGGTGTCTGACGACTAAAGCATTTTATCGGTAAATTTTGTCTTGCATAACATACCTTGAAGCTTACATCCTTCCCTATAATTCATCCATACATTAAATATGTAATTAAAATTTTGTCTGTACAAAAAACTGCGTTGTCCTTTAGGAAACTAATATATTAACATTGTATTATATATTATATTTATATATTATATTTAAAGTTTTCTTTTAAAATTTACTTTTTTAGGATTACAAGTTTCTTCTGGTTTTTGAATCATAAAAATCAAAAAACATCTACAAATGGCGTATGAGTGACAAATAATATTAAGTATACGACATGCGCTGCGGCGCATACTTCATATTACTTTGTTGTAGAATATGTATACAAAATTGTCGTACGTACGTACACATTACGAAATAAATAGGTTGATCTTTGAAATTTTTACACGGTATGTTTTATCATATCCGATATAGTAGGAAGTAGTGGCAAACAATGATGCAGCATCAGTTTACATATATATACAATGTCCTTTTAATATGATCGAAGTAATAAAGGCGCAAATTTCGACTCGATCAGAAGTGGTAGCATCCGTCCATTAACCATAAAACAACTGATACATTCTAAGAGGATGGACCAACAATAAAAATTATTCAAACAGAGAAAACTAAATTTAAATTCCAATTCTCGTATTCGATTTTAACGAAAAAGGTTGTACATATAAGAACTAAAATCGCATTCAACAGAGCCACCTGACAAGTGGTAATAAGCAAAATACACGTGAGCGCTGACAATGGAAGTGTAGCGGCTTCCGAAAGTGGCGCTGCTCTGTTCTGCTGTGTACGTTGAAAAATTAAGTTGATGTTATGCCCAATTTTTTCTGTCATGCCCAATTCTTTTTGAATATAACGTTACGAACCTTAGCCTAATATTCAATTTGGATTCACAAATTTAAATTGTTTCAGCCGTTTGGCAACTGTTTTGCCAAACACAAACACATATACTAAGGGGAAAACGGAAATTTAATAATAAAAAATCGTCATATTAATTCAATAATTTTTAATTTAAAAGAAAAAGATTTATTGAAATACACTAAATCAATCATTTTCAACTTTGAATACATATGGTTCAATATTGAAATAAAAATGACTAGACTATCGTTGATGTTTTTTATTGAATCAATGTGGTTTTTATTGATTTTTTTCTCTGGATATAGATACACAGATTTACACTACAAATTTATGGCTCCCTCTCTCTCTCTTTCTCTTTCATGGCTGGGAAATCCTAGGATTGGGGATTTACCAATGCCATGAAACACAGAGATTTGGAGACTTAGGACTTTCCGTTAGGCATCCCTACTTGATATACACAGTTAATTTTTGTTTGGAAATCAAGTAATTTGTTTCACAATAAACTTGTTAAAACATAACTATTAGCTTAAATAGTATATATGTTGAGAGTTAAGCCAAAATGCCAAAAAAATGCTATGCTGCACGATCAGGTCGAAAGGGGGAATATCTAACTTTTCAGTCATTTCCCCGGATTTCTCTAAACATATAAAATCTTCTATTATGACGTTAGCGTCCTGTTGTAGTTTATTCAAATTCTTAGCACTTCCAAATGTTTCGGTTAATTCTGTTAAAAGATTGTTTGTATTACTATCGGTAGTTTCTTCTGTTGTCAGGCCATCAGAAGAAGTAAATACTCCTGTATTTAAAAATTGAGCTCATTTCTTATTCAATCTAATCCTTAGATTTTTAACTAAAACGTTGGCAATAGTATTATTGGCTTTTATTAAATATAAAAATTCAAAAGCTTAATAATTCCCTCAAGTTCAATTAGAGTAGCAAAGTTTTTACCAAGCTCTTGTATAGCCACGTCCAAAGTTTTTAAAGATTTACTAAGTTAAGATCACTGAACACACTTCTTTGTTTGTATGAGAAAATAATTTCTGAACGCATACCTTTTGCATATCAGACGAAACAAATAATTTAGAGTCTTAGTGCAATAACTCGATAAGCCACAAAAATAAATTATGGAATAAATCGACTTTTGTGTTTAAAAAATTTTTAAGTTCTATGGTTTTTGGAATTTTCTATTTTAAATACGCAGCATAATTATTTGCAAAACACTAGAATTTATCCAAAAATTTCTCTAGGATTCAAAGCTGTGGTATCTAGCAAGGATATGAGCACATAGAACTAATTTTTGATTTCATGTGGCTTACCGAGTTATTGCACTAAGCCCTTCAATTAAAACACACAAAAATATGTTATAATACTACAAAAAATTAAAAATGTTTGTTACATCGGTTAATCGTCTGAAGTATAACAGTTAATCGAGTAGTAATTAACTGGTTGACCGACTAACGATTGACCGATTGAATACCCTACTATATATAAATAATTATATATACATATACTTTTTAGGGTTCCGTACGCCAAAAGTGTAAAGGAACCCTATTGTTTTCGCCACGCTGTCCGTCTGTGTGTCACAGGCTATATTCTCGGGAACCGTAAGAGCAACGGACCGGAAATTGTCACAGAATATGTAAAACTTTGACCGATACAACAACAAATATATGATATTTAAAAATTAAAGGTTGTTCTAAAGCGAGCAACCAAACATGTTGAAATACTAATGTAAATATACAGACACTTACATACATATACATATATAGACACTTTAAATTTTCAAAGCTAGTGTTAATTGGTGTAGTCTGTAGAATAGACTACACCAATTAACACTGATATTTAAGACAATAAAAATTAAAGGGTGTTCTATCAGTTAATGTAATTTGACTATGTAATTTAGACAATTTGCTGTATCTTGAAAACCGTAAGAGGCAAGCTCTTGAAATTTTAAGAAAACGCTAAAACTACAAAGTTGCCAAACTAAAAAAATTTCAAGAAGAAAAGTCGCCAAGATGAAAAAAGCGCTTAAAGAAAAAAAGCAGCAAAATGAAAACAGATCGTTAAAACGCAAAAAGTCACCAAACTTAAAAGATCGCCAAAAAGCTAAAAAGAACGTTTAAAAGCGAAAAATTCGTCAAAACGAAAAAAAAACACTAAAACCTAAAAAAATCTATAAAACTGAAAATATCGCCAAAAAAAAAGGGGAAAAAATTACCAAAAATGGAAAATATCACCAAAACGAAAAAGCGTCAAAACAAACAAAAAATACTAAAAAACACCGAAAACCGAAAAAAAAAATCGCCAAAACGAGCAAACAAATTTCAAAACAAAAACAAAAAAACTTTAAACTAAAAAAAAATCACCAAAAACCGAAAAAATCCCCAAAAACGGAAAAATGCGCCTGAAACTGAAATTAGCGCCGAAACTAAAATAAATCGCTAAAGCTAAAAATATCATCAAAAATGAAAAAAGGGCAAAAACGAAAAGGAATATATGTATGTTTATTTGTACGGAACCCTTCGTGCGCGAGCCAAAGTCGCACTTTACCGAATTTATTTATTTTCTATTATTGTCTTCAAGCAATTTTGAAACTTTGTTGCTGCTAACACTCACATATTTGCACAAACCACAATTAATCAATTTAAGCGACCGTATTAATCATTTAAGCCAAATAGACAGGGAATTTTTCTAATTCACCCGCAATGCAATAAATAATATTGCTTTCATTAACCAAAACGAACATTTTTCTTGCACATTATCTTGCTTTTGAACAATAGAAATTTAAGCAGAAATGTTTCGGAGAACATGTGAGAACGTATAAAAGAATGTATAAAATAATTTAAAATACAATCATTTATGTAATCTTACACATAGTACCTACTACTACACTTAGTGGGAAAATATATTATCTTGACTCCTTTTAGATACTTCATCATTCGATAAACATTATATGTCACCAGCCTCTTTGGGGCTTGGCAAACATGTGGTTTAATGACCAATGACCATGAGATATAAAGGGAAAGTTGCGCTGTCGGCAACATAAATAAATAAAATAATAATAATAATAATAGTAATGTGTTGGTTATTAGATATATAAAATACGTAACATTTAATTTAAAACACTGTACATAGCTATACATTGGCGTAAAATGATATGTTTTGTGGCATCAATTAAACTGCTGAGTTTTGGCGAGAATAGTTATTACATTGATATTGTGTAAAAATATGCTAAAATTTCTTTGCAAACTTAAGAAAAATTACACCAAGACATAAAAAATTTGTATAAAATTCATTAAAAGTTTAACATTAAGATAGACTATTATTCGCAGGTATTTACTAAAACTGCCACCATCATAACTATGGTATTGGCATTATATGTATTTGCAAATAAATAAATAAATTATGCATAAAAAAGTAAAATATTTTTATTAAAAAATTAAAAAGCTCTTGACAAACAAGATCGTGTTATTTGCAAAACAAAATCGCATTAACTATCCCTCGGTGTTGTTTTATATGACCTTCTAGTTTTTTAATAACCCTACATTAAGTTTTATTAAAAGGTAAATTACAAATTCAAAAAATAAGGTAGAAAATAGTAAACTGTGTTGAAAAAAAATACTAAAATGTGGGCAGAAGAAAGGCACACTTCGATTAAGATTTTATAACAGACTGGTGTCCAAAACATATAATCTTACCAATATACGTAGTTGGTTTTTAGGGGACCCCCATTGAACTCGCATCTTTCTTAATATGTCAAAAGTAACTGTTTAATATGCGTGTACCTCTTAAAATAATAAGAAAAATTTATCAGGAACTAATCAAATAGTTTTTGCTAAAATTAGCTTTAAATTTACGTGAATAGTTATAATAGTTTAACATGGTTAACCTTTCATTGCGAGCTTAAAGCTACAATAATTTTTCAATTCTATTTTCAAACATTTTTAATATATAATTTACCATCATATTACTCATACGCAACCCTTTGCTTTAAAATAATTGAATATTCTCATTTTCTCCGCATGTTTTTTTAAGTAAAACTCCATGAAAAAATTACCATTAAAATTTTATGCTTTTAATGAATACCCAGCAAAAATTTTGATGGCAAAGTATTGAGTTAAAATGCAAATAAACATTAGCCTCACTACTTCTACTTTGGCATGACAACAAATTACTTTAACATGGTGATGTCATTGGAGGTAAGTACTTACCACATTGGGCTACAAATAACTAGTTAAAAATTTCAATAGTTAGAAGGCAGTGGTTGAATACACAAAACACAATAAAAATTAAATATCTTTGCTAAGCATTGAACTCATGCCGTTTTCAGTAATTGTTGTATTGTATGCCAAGAGTTTTGCTCACTAGGCTAATGCACAACAATTTGTTACGGGCATAAAATTTGTTTTTACAAACATGAACATAACTAAGAAAATCCATTTTACCTCCCCAGGCGTTGAACTGCTTATCATCTTTATCAGAAACAGATACATTTTACTAATCTGCCAATAAGAGAATACATGGCTTGATTATTTAATCAGAGTGTGCAAACAAACAAAACTTTTCGCAAACGTTTCATCCTAAGACACAAACTTTTAAAATATTTTCAATTGTTTCGTACATGAGCAAAACTAAAATAAATAATTTTGTAATGACAAAGATTGCAAACAATACAATTGGCTTTTCACTCATCTGCTTGCTTTAACATCCCGTTTCAATCGTACACTTGCAAACAAAACAAAAGCAGAAATGTAATTTGTTAAATGGTTGATTGTATTTACCATAAATACGCTAGCACATTCTCTACTATGATGAGCAAATCAATCAGGAAACGTTTGCAAACGCATTTTCTTAAAAATTTCAAATTTTTTCTCATTCTTTGCTTTCTAGCTGCGTACATTTAAGTTAATGTACGTTTAGTGTACACAAGCTCAAACAGTACAAAACTAAATTGGACTATCATTCTCGTTGTTTTTGTTTTGTTTTTGTTTTACACATTGAAAAATATAAAACAAAACGAAAGCAAACGTTTCGTTTAGTTTATTTTCCTACTCTGTATTTAATATTAAGTAATTGATTTAACTACTGTAAAGTAATTCAGACGGCATATAGTTTGTGGTGAAGAGAATATCGTTTGGTAAAGACAACACATTATTAAGTTTTTGCTGGATAGTGAAGAAATGAATATTAAAAAATTAAGTTTAGTACAGTTTCATGCAGGTAAATAAAATGCTTCTGAAAATTTTAAAATTTTTAGAAAATCTGGTCTCCAGATTAATTATATTAAATGTATCTAATATAATTTGTAAAGAAATATGATAAACTCGAGGGATGTTTTTTCTTAAGCGATTAATATTGAATTTCGTAGAAAAATTCACTATATTTGTCTAATGCTGGGTGTAACGTATATGCTTTAATAGATTTAAAATTTCAACTGCAGTCATTTCTGAAGTGCATTTTTTTTTTAAATATGGAAGAAGAAAAGTTTTAGTACTAAAATTTTTTTGAGAAAAACGTTTAACAATTAAGCTCTATTTTTGTCAAAATTTATCAATTTTTCATCCTTATTTCAAAGTCTTGACTTTGATTTTTTTCACGGCTTCATGAATTGGGGTAACTTAAAAATTACTTCTGCATATTATCAAGGATTTTGCTAAAATTCATAATTTTTTTTTAATATTCGCTACGCTATATCGGAGATACTTACGAAATTAGGAACAAAGTCGTGTCCGTAAGCCAAACTTAATAGGTGCGACTCGCCGCAAGATGGCGACAGTCTGTTAATTGAGCTTACTAAAATTAGTAGGATTTTCGCTACAGTATTGTTGCCACTGTCACTGGTAGTGTAAGTAAAGGACTCTGATGAGTAGACTTGGTAGTCTCGAAACAACTGTCAGCTCAACCTTCCGTACATCCAATTTTTTCTTTGAATGTTCAATATTTACATGCTTTAGAATTTCTTTCTTAAATAAAAAATAGTTTGATTGAAAGACTAAATTAAAAATGAACTTAAGCCAAACTAATTAAATAACTTTTGATAAAAAAAATGTTATTTCATTTTATATTTCCCGACGTTTCGTCAATGTTTTGCTTATTATTGCTGAATTATTGAAGTAATTATCACGAATTAGGTGCACGAATGTCACTCAAAATGCATTTCCTTCATTCGAATTTAAATTTATTTCGACAAAACCTAGGTGTGGTGAGCGACGAACAAGGCGAGCGTGTTCACTAAGATTTAATGAAAATTGAAAGAAATTATCAAGGGTTGTGGGACAAAAGCATGCTAGAAGACTATTGCTGGACTCTAATACGTGAAACCGAATCAACAAAATGCAAACGACGTTCAAACAGCGCCATTCACTTTTGAAAATTCATTAATTTTTAAATAAACTAATGATTTTTTTATGTAAAAAACGAATAAAAACATTTTTTTTGTATCTCAAAAACCAATTACATATTCGAATTCAGCCCACCAAATTACTCTAAGAAAGATATTTGGTTGCTCCAGTCCAAAACCTTGTTGGCTAGTGTACTGGTCACTTCTTTAACGTACAGTAAAAAATAACCTTAATTGATACGATTTCTTCTTATACAAACTTTGTCTTATATACGCAAGGAAACCCTATTCAAGCCCTCCATTGGTTGTTAAATGTTAAACATAAATGCCATGCATACATACATATCGTCGCTGCTCTGACGTAATCAGTTATGTGACAATTTTCTAACTTTTTTTTATTGCGCCATTCTTAACAGTTTTTGCTCATACATCTAACCCCCAAATCGTTTAAGGATATATTGATGGGTTTAGAAGTTAACAAAAGTAGATATGTGAAAGCCATATGTAGAATGTTCCTACAAAGGACTTATGTGTATAAATCAAACTAGAAAAACATTATTTCTGATAAAATAAAAAAAATATTATAAATCAAAAAATAATTTTATTAAAAATGCTTTAGAAAAAAACCAGTTATGTGTAGTTTTTCGACTAATTTTATCATAGTTCCTTAATGTGCCATTATCCCTATTGTTTTTTTTTTACAATATACTTGTAGTAATGCAAAAGTTCTTTCAATAAAGCACTTGATTATAAAATAGTTCTGGCAAAAAAAAACCGACTTCAGTAGAAAGAGCAATATACTTGATGGCCTTTCATATAAATAATTTTAAAAATCGGTATGCAAATCCAGGAATTGTGCTCTAATATATATTTTGGGTGGAGGCGTGGAAGACTTGCCCCACTGATTTTCGTAGAAACATTATGCGACCAAACTCTAAGCAAACCATTCCAAACAAAAAAGAAATTTTGGAAGTCGGCCCATAAATGGAGGAGCTATGCGATAATCAATATTTCGGGGGAAGCGGGAAAAATTATGGTACCAACCTGCAAGGGGGGTGTGCAGCAAATTTCCCAACTGATTTTCAAAAAAAAACTTTAGAACAAAACTGTATCAAACCCTTTCAAACAAAAAAACTATTTGGAAATTGGTTCACAAATGACAAAGTTATGCATAGGGGGGGAGTAAGTTTCCCCTCCCATTTTCCCTCCCATTTTCGACAAAAAAATTTTGAACCCAATTTCTGTCAAACCCTTTCAAACAAAACAAGAATTTTGAAAATCGGTTCACAAATGACATAGTTATTGAGCAAAATTTCCCCTCCCATTTTCAAGAAGAATTATTGGGCCAAGCTGCTAGCAAACCCTTTCAAACAAAAAATTATTTTGAAAATCAGTTCACAAATGACAAAGTTATGGATTGGGGGGGATAGCAAATTTCCCCCTCCGGTTTTCGACAAATAAATTTTGGGACCAATTTTTTTCAAACCCTTTCAAACAAAACAAGAATTTTGAAAATCGGTGCACAAATGAGAGATTTATGCATTTTTGACAAAAAACTTTTCGACCAGATTTTGTCAAACCCTTTCAAATAAAACAAGAATTTTGAAAATCGGTTCACAAATGACAGAGGTATGCATGGGGGGAGCAAATTTCCCCCTCCGATTTTCGAAAAAAAATTACGGGACCAGGCTGCAGGCAAACCCTTTCCAACAAAAAAAGAATTTTAAAAATCCGTTCACAAATGACAGAGTTATGCGTGTACAAACATAAAAAAAGTAAAAAAAAAGAACATACATACGAATTGATAACCTCCTTCTTTTTTGAAGTCGGTTAAAAAAAATATCGCAAGGCTACCAGGTAAAATTGCTCTCATGAAAACAGCAAAAAAAAATACATAACTGATTTTGTCAGAGCAACGACGATATGTATGTATGTATGTTTGAAAAAATGTTTCTCTAAATAATAGCCAATTTTACTACAATTTATTGTTTGTAATGCAGCTGATACTAACGCCAAGAAACAATTATGTAGCTACAACCTTTAATGGTTGTAGTGTCAGTTTTATACTTTAAGGACCACTTTCCAATTATATACAGACACTTTAACATTCAAACTTGTAAATAGCAAACAAAACAAACAAAAAACTAAAAAAAACTGCACCATACACAAAGTGTGGATGTGTAGAGAGGAAAACTATCTAGGTCAATTACTTTGACAAGCGTTTGAATGTTAGAAGGACTTTATGTGTTAAGCCTTACAGCAGATGACAAAACATGAAATGTATGTAAGTGAACTGAGTTACTTCACTTAATATTTAATAAAATCGACATTTGTCGAGCGATTTTAATGATTTATGGCTTAGTTTATTCCAAATACACCCAGGTTTCGTATTATAGATAAAAATGATAAATTTTAGCCCTCCTTATTTTATTATGAGCTTTTGAAAACGAAAAAAATTTGTAATTGCATGAAAAAAATTGTTTTTCGCCGTTGATTTCTGGATAACTCCGACACACTTGAAAATTTAAAAAAACTTGTTTGCAGTTGATTTAAAGATAATTTTATTCCGCATCCTTTCCTGTTTATAATATTAAAATCGGATTAATCGTTCTCATCTGATGATGAAATAGATTAGCGTGACTCCCCTATTTTTAAAGAAGAAGCAAAAAAGTCAAAACAGAAAACATACCATAACTCATTTATTTTTTCACCGATAGTAATGTAATTACACATTTTGGAAAGCTATTTAAATGCCACTTTTTTCAAAAGTTAATTTGTATAGTGGTTTAGTCTCTCATAAGCAACTTAGAGCTAGCGGAAAGTAAAGTTTTGTTGAAAAATTTGTCTTTTTTTATACTTAAACTACCATAACTAAGGCATTTTATAGCTGATTTGCAAAAAATCATATCTTATTTAAAAAATGAGATTCATATCTTTCAAATTTGTAAAGGATCATAGAAATCCGTTTTGATATAAGGAAGTTATGGCTGTTTAAATTTCAAACTTTAAGAAACCCGTTTATTCACTACATTTACCGTTATGAAATCACTTTACGAAGTGACTTAGAAAAATCAAAGATATTTTCTTTCTCTATGGGCTCCAACCAAACAGAATTGGTGCATGAGAACCCCTGAATATTTTTCTCTCTACTTTTGTAGCATAGTGTTATTATTCTGAGTTTATTAGTAAAAAGAATTCTTGAATTAAATCAAACAAGAAAAAATGATTTCATAGATACCTATTAATTAAAAAATTAACAAGTTTGTGAATCTAATCCTTAGATTTTTAATTAAATCGTTGGCAACAGTATTATTGGCTTTTATTAAATTATTAAACAAAAACTTAGAGTAGCAGTATCTTTACTGAGCTCTTTTATACCCACGGCTAAAGGCTTTAAAGTTTTACTTAAGTTAAAGGCCTATTCACATATTACGTAACGCTATTTTCGGAGGTTTTATAGAATCTTTTTTGTGAAAAGGTGTAAAACGGTAACAACATAATTATAACTTTCTTGTTCTCTATTGGCTGTTGTGATTAGTTTTATCATTCACTGTAAAATATTTTTCTTGCATATATTAAGCTTGAGCAGATAATTTTTTTACTGTATGTAATTATATTGTCTCAAGAGAAAATGAAACAACTATGATGTTCTAAAAAAACTAAAGTAACAATAATCTTACTAAATGCTTCTTTTATTTCTAAGTGGGTCAATTCTTAAGTATGCTTTATACAAAACACTTTCTTCTTAATAAAAAAAAACATATTTCAAGAGCAAACAAAACTACTTTAATGAATTGCTTTAACCTAGAAGACAAAACCTTAAAAAAAAGACAAAAGCTTTAACCTAGAAGAAAAAACAAATTAAAGGAAAATATATTTTGAAATTTATTATTTCGACTTCTTAGTTCATTATTTGAATTAATGAAAATTCAAATTATTATTAAGAGCGAAATAATAAGAGCTTTTGTGAGTGTTCGATTAAACCAGATAGGGGCACCTCGGCTATCTAAGTTGAGTTTAAATAAAAGAATTCACAGCAAAAGTATTGTATTCTATTTCGTGACAAAAATTGGTTAAATAGCTGATGTTTCCTTATAAAAAACATCCACCTTCGTAAGTGGTAAAAGTGAACAAGAACACTGATGAGAAGAACGGATCAGTAATGCTGATCCGTTCTTCTAATCTGATTGAATATTCGAACATTCCCCTCTTAATAATAATTTGAATTTACATTAATTCAAATAATGAACTAAAAAGTCGAAATAATAAATTTTAGGCTTATACCTACCTATTCAGTTCAAAAAATAAATTACGCGAAAATATTTTCTATTTATTTTCTTATTAACTTATCAACCACCAAGTGCAAAAGCCCATTATGTTGAACATGCAAAATAAAAATGGACGGACACATTATAGAGTTGCTTAAAGAATTTTAAATTTAGAGATTCAAAATTCAGGGTTATTTATGCAAAAAGAAAAGTAAAGAAAAGAAAGGGACTAGAGCAATAAAAAACTTTGTATATCTTTATCCTTTGAAGTCATTTAAACCCCACATGTATGTATGTATGTGCGTGCTTGCATATCCTTTGTATGTTCATTGTAGAGTAAATGTAGGACACTTTTCATATAAAAATATTATATTGTTATTGTACTAAAGTAAACAAATATATTTTTATATTAAACTATTTATTTAAGTATAGCCTTGGAGCTCCCACCAATAGATTATTAAGTTTGTGTTTAAAAATATAAGCACGCAGCCGGCTTTTGTATTCTCCTAATAGTGCGGAAGCGAGTGATAAATTTACATGACAAAGTTCCTCCCAAATGATAATTGGTGAGTAGCATCAGTGAGTAGTATCATAAAGCCTCGTGAAAGTCAGTTGCAGTTCCGTTGGGGGGATGAGCGAGTGGCGGTAGCCTACAAAACACGACAAAAAAATTTTCGGTTGAAGAACCGTCTGCTGATACTTTTAAAGTGTGGAAAAAAGGGGAAAATTTACAAAAAACTCAATAACTGCCACAAAGCCACTCCTAAAAAGGTAAGCATAGATCCTACCCCTCTTAATTTTTCCTTTTCGAAATTTTTCTGATCATACTTGCTCCCAGAAAGGAAATACAGACTAGAAACATATTGAAGAAATAGTGGCATAACTGCCTAGGAGTTCCCCCTAGGGAATAAAATGTATAACCAACCTCCATTGGTTTTTTGCTCCCAACATTTTTTCAAAACATACTTCCACCTATCTTCACCCCTTAGGGGGGCTCTCATACAAATTGTTAAACTTTGCCCCAGCAGCGCCTAGGCGGGTCAATTGTATGACTGACTCCCATTAGTTTTTTAGCACCAACATATTTTTGAACATAACTACCCCTATCTTTATTCCTTAAGGGGGCTTCCATACGAAATTTACAATACAGAATAGAAATATATATAAGAAAAAGTCCCATAGCCTAGGAGTCCCTCTATAGTGGAATAATGTGTGACTGATCTCAACCAATTTTTTTTCCCAACACTTCCTCAAAATATACTCGTCCTCTATCTCAACCGCTTAGGAGAGCTCCCATACAAATAAATATTTATGCAAATAAACCGTCTGAATTACTTTAATTAAATAAACAAGCCATTTGTTCTATTATTGGCAGATCAGTAGTGTATATTCTTATCATACAGACGATAAACAGTTCAACCACAGGGGAAGCAAAATGGACAGTGTAAATATTCGCAATTTTTTCAAAATTTTGGTGACTTCACTTTGTTGTGAATTGATAAAAAAATTCCTAAACTAGAAATATCTCTCTATAAGAATATTTTCACTCGTGTTTTATTTTTTGCAAACGACTTCCACACTTTGGCAATTGCCAAGCACATTTTCACATTACTGTTTGCAAATGTATTTTTTATATATATGCAAAGCCTTTCCACCAGCTTCCTTATTTTGATGATAATGATAATATTATTATCATCATTGTATTGATAGTGTGTGGCAGATAGCTTTTCTGACAATGCACAGTGGTATCTCATTTTTTATTTCTGTGCAAAAATTATATATATATATAATTATATATATATATATATATAATTATATATATATATATATATATATATATATATATATATATATATATATATATATATATATATATATATATATATATATATATATATATATATATATATATATATATATATATATATATATATATATATATATATATATATATATATATATATATATATATCATTTGAAATAACGAAGATATTTTAAATGCGTTTCAAAGGAGTCTCCTCACTTTTTAATATAAATGTATAAGGGTCATTCTCATTTTTTCGCGTCCGTAGAAAGTATAGTAAAATATTTCATAAAATAAACGCATACATTTTGAAATGAAAACTGCTTTAGCATGATTCAATCTATTAAATAAATGTACATATTTTATATTCTGTGTTAAAAACAAAAAACTAAAATACTGTTTTTCCCCAATTCATACAAAATGGCGTGGCCGTTATGCTTGGTGTTGATTTTCCACATTAAGAGACTATGAGTTTTTTCAAAAACGTCCCTGCGGAACATTTTGTGACAAATAATCCAAAAGTACTCGTACTTGAGACAAAATGGGAGTGGTACCAAAAGTAAGGAGTAGTGAATGGTAGAAAAAGATATATCGTGTAAATGGTCACATATTAACCATTTTAAGTCAATTTAGTTGGTACTCGGGCAAGTATTGTAGTAAACAGCACTGAACAAAGTCGATGTTGTTGTATGGGTTCATAAAGGAATAAGGCAATAAAAGAGGAGAACAATTCCATTTCTAGCACCTGGTGACCGGTTACGTGACTTGTTTTGTTTCAGTTCCATTTACCGTAGGGTAGGTTAAATTTATATTAATATTTGCACATGGTTCTCTTATTTCATACATCAAATATTTGAGAAATATTAGAAATTATAATTTTTTTTTATTGTTGGTGTCCGCAGTCATGTGTACTGAGCGTTACGAGTTTTTAGTACGCTTCATTACTCCGTTTAATTGCATTAACAGCATACACTAAAACAACAGCGTAGGTGTGTACTTATAAATATTTAAAACTTTTGTGAACTTTGTTAAATAGTATACTATTACAAAACGTTTCATCAAACAATCATCGTTTGTATCCAAAAAAATGTATTGAGTGTTATCCATATTTACTTAATATAATTGAACTTGTTTTAAATACCTAAGGAAGATATGTTAAAATACATGGAAGATTATAGATCTAAGTTTTACTGAATTCGAAATAAAGTATGATTCTTGAAAAAATAAATTGAATTCGTATAAAAATGTATTGAGCGTTACGTAAAACATTTTTTTTAAATATAATTTAAATATTAAGTTATGAGTTTAGTCGAACTATATGGATTTATATCCAAAGAAATTTTAATTATTTTGGCTTGACGTCGGTTTTAATTTAATTTTTCAATTAAATTATATTTTTATTTAGAGATAAATGTGAAGCGTGTAGACAAAGAAAATTTTGACTACGCGGAGGGTTGAACTGGCGTTTCGATAGCCGCTTAGACCACTAGACCAAAGTCGGTGGTTTGCAGTCAATTGCTGAATATCATCTACTTTTAATCAATTCATACTGTCGCTCTTAGAGTTGTATTTCATTTGATAGTTATTGATATTCAGGTTTTCCTTTGTATTTGGAAAGAAAACAAGAATATTTTGACTGCGCGGAGGGTTGAAAAAGAACACAAAATGTACGTTTGGAATGAGAATGACCCATTAATGTTTTAATATATGGTGCTAGTCCCTTAGGGCCTAAACTTTTTCCATAATTTTCCAATACTATTATGCGAATGACACGTTTAATTGCAAAGAAGCTGGGAAATGACATAAGAAATGTTACATATACTTTATGAATTCTCTGTAGAACAGTATGATGCCAGAAACAGTTACCAAATTTTGCTACATTGTGTTTCTTTTTTAATTAAAATATATGAAAGCAGTCATTCTTTGCACACATTAAAATGAAATTTATCAAAGAGATTAGCAGCATATTTTAGGAAATATGTAGTTACAAATTAATTAAAGAGCTATGGGGGTAAACATGACCATGCACTCCTTAAATTTTGTCAATTCAATATATGTGGAAATTGCACTGTGCCTCGTATGCTATTAATAAAATAGAAGATTGTGTTAAGATGCATTGAATTGAATAAATAAATAAAAATCCAACATACCAGGAGTTGTAACACCTTCATCTATCTCATTCATCATTAAATATGAGATTTATATGAATATAATGTCGACTTATTTGGTTATGTACGTCTTTATTCTGTTACGTGCTTTGTTTTTCCAATTTCATTTTATAATTTTTTTTCGTTGTTTCGGAATTTCCATTTCTTGAAAATGTTAATGAGATGCAAATTATTTTATATACAGTTATAATACACTCATATTCATATAAATATGTCTATAAAATTTGTTTATACGTGTGTGTAGATCCTATTTTTAATATCCTGTTGTGTTTACAGCAATTTGTAAGCGAGACGTAGAATTAAAAATAAAAACAAATATTAAAATCATTGACTCTGAAATGTTATTTTTTACTTTAAAAATGGAGAGGGTGCATTTATTTACCCTTGACATAATGATTTTGTGAATTATTGAATGAGTTATTGATGGAAATAATTCAACCGCGCCATTTAATTATTTGACTTTTACATACAGACCAAAATAAGTCTGAAAGTTTTAATTATTTTTGTGGAAGCTTTTAAATTCCCTTGTTGCAATAATAAATTAATTTTTTATTCAAAAACAATATCAAATAGTACGATATCCCACCTAACAAGTAACTTCACCCATCTGCAAACCGATAAAACCTATTTTATGGCAATCATATCATATCAGAGAAAATATCGCACATGGGTTGCCTAAGGAAATCAGGTCCAGACTAAGCTTAATTAAAGGTAAAATTGGTAGATTTGTTTGAAATTTTGAACTATCTGCCAACAGGATGAAACCAGTGCTGGTCGATAGTACAGAGCATAAGGAACAAAAAAAAACGTTGGGTTGCCTATCATTTACCGGTCACGATTTTTTTAAGTAAAAAGTTTACAAAAAAACTTAACTGCCACAGAGTTACTCCTAGAGGGGTAAGGTAAAACGAAGGACCGAGCCCCATTAATTTTTCCTTCTTAAGTATTCCTAAACAAAGTTTAAAGAGTTATGAAATTGCAAAAAATTAGCCCCTACAGCTCCATTCCTTAAGGGTGTTCCAATAAAAAATTTATAATACAAACGAAAAATTTTATTGAAGAAAAAGTCACATAACTGCCTAGGAGTCACCCTAGGAGGGTAAAATGGATGACTGTTCTGCATTAGTTTTATGTGCCTAACATTTTATAAAAACATACCTGCCCCTTACTTCTACCCCTTATCATAAATGTATGGTAGACTACCATTAGTTTTCTACCTTCAACACTTTTTCCTTAAGGGGACTCCCATACAAAATTTACATTTCAGACTAGAAATTTATAGAAAAAAAGTCCCATAACTGCCTATTAGTCCCCCTAGTGGCGTAAAATTTATGAACGACCACACTTATTATGCAGGGGCCAAATTTAATGATTGCATTTAACCACCATACATATTTCGCCACCCAAGTATATTTTGATAAAATGTTAGGCACAAAAAAATAATGGAGAACATTTTAATTCCTAGGGAGGACTCCTAGACAGCTATGGCAGTTTTTCTTCAATAAATTTCTAATCTATATTGTCAATTTTATATGAATGTATAAATACCAGGGCGGATCAATAACTCTGTGACTTTTTGAATGAAACACAGTTTTTTTGCAGAACAAAAATTTATTTTTCAACATAATCTCCTTTTAACTCAATAAGCTTAGTCCAACGTTTCTCCAGTTTTCCTATCCGTTCCAAAAACTAGGATTTTTCGAGGTCCTTAAAATAGGCATTTCGTTGGTCAATAATTTCATCGTTGGAGCTAAATCTCTTACCACCGACCCATTTCTTTAGGTTTGGAAATAGTAAGTAGTCACTAGGGGCTAAATCCGGAGTATATGGCGGATGAGGTACCAATTCGTAGCCCAATTCATAGAGTTTTGCCATTGAGACTGCACACGTATGCACCCGTGTATTATGGTCAATTGAGAGCAAACGCAAAGTAAATGACGACACTTGGTCAAAATTTGACAGTAGTCTATTAACAGGTGGTACTTGATGGGAACAGTGTAGTGCATTTCATATAACTACGAGGGAAGTTCGAAAACTTACGGACTTATTGATCCGCCCTCGTAGATAGGTATGTTTAGAAAAAATTTTTGGCGCTGGAAAAGTAATGATAGTCGGTCATACCCTCGTACAGGCAGCCCAGGAGTTGTAGGGGCCAATTTTTTACAATTTCATAAAATTTTAAGCTTTGGATGGGAGACCCCTTAACAAATGGCAATAGGGATTAGGTTTGTTTAGAAAAAATGTTAGGAAGGAAAAATTAAAGTTGGTCAGTCCTACGTTTTATCTTTCTAGAAGTGGCAGTTGTGAAGTTTTTTTTTTGTTGTTAATTGTTTCCTTTTAATTAAAACGTGGCAACCCTAAGATGTGACCGGAAAATGATAGACAACCCAACGTTTTCTTGTTCTTTACGCTCTTTACTGTCGGCCAGCATTGGTTTCATTCGGTTGGCAGGTGGTTCCAAATTACAAAAAATTTAACACTTTAACCTTTAATTAGTCATAATTTGGACTTGATTTCATTAAGCAATTCATGTGCGATATGTTCTTCGATATGATATGATTGTTATAACTGCAAAAACAGTCCAATTTTAAAATTCTATGGATACGTTTTTTAAAAAATGTTTTTTCTAAAATTTGGGTTTTTTCAAGAGGCTGCTTTCTACACCGATTTTATCATAATGTAAGAAAGGGTAGTGCAATTTAATTACACAAAGCGATAAAAAAACTTGGAATAATTATCTTTAAGCCGTTTAAACATTATTCTCTTTTTATATACTCAATGGTTTCGGAATTATTCAGACCGCAATGATGAAAAACATATTTTTTATGCGAAATTACAAAATTTTGGTTTTTTAAAAATGTATAAAAAATTTAAATTGCAAAAACTTAGCATTTGTATTAACTTATCATAAAGTCATATTAACTGCAAATAAAATAAGCTTCATTTCATGAAAATCGACTGGTAAATATTGATTTTATTCATATTAAATTGAAATCATCTAATTTTTGCAAAAGTAGCGAATATTTACACTGTACAACAAAATAATTTTTTTTTAAATAACAAGGTTCCAAAAACTGATTCTGGTAGAAGTCACCAAAGGAATACATACCTCTATCGGTGTTTTGAAAGTTTACATCTGGGATTTAATTTAGAAGGAGTTAAATACCAAAGCTAAAATTAAACTAAAAAGAAAAACGAAAAAATTGCCTAAATAAAAAAAGGGCAAAAACGAAAAGGGATGTACGTGTGTGTATTCGTATCGAACCCTTCATGTGCGAGCCAAAGTCCCACTTTACTGAACTTATTTTGTTTCTCATTCGATTTCAAAACTTGTTTGCTTTATTATAGCCCTTGATAACATCCAAAATACACATGTCCGGTTGTACACTTATCTATTATAGTTATTGACTAATACTCATTTGAAAATTAAAATTTCTCAATTTTTCAAAACTTTAGCCCAATCTTTTCCAGATATCGGACTCAAATATCATTCGATTTTAAAAATTTTTTCTTTGTTAGCTAAATAACAGAATTAAAAGGAGTGTAGAAAATATTTGATGAAATTCTGCGGCACTTCTGAGTTGAAAAATAATAAATTTTTAAATTGAATTTAGAAAAAATGTTGCCAAAAAAATTACCACTAGGAAGATATTTAAAAAAAGTGCTATTTTTTAATTTACTCTAAAAATTCCTGTCAAATCGATTTTCTAAGCCCGTCAATTTTTCCAAACTTTAAAAACTCCGTCGAAGAAGTTTTTGGATTTTATATGTTTCTATCACTGTTGGCCAAACGTTAATTCGATTAATGATTAAAAACTAACGATTAAAAGGGTTAACGTGATTAATGATTAAAAACCAGCTAATCGTAATTAACGTTTTTGCGATTAGGACTATCAATCGTAATCAAAAATCGTTAATCCTGACTAAAAAATTTCGATTGATTATTGTAGTTAGAATCCGTTGGCATATATGTATAACAGTTTCAAAATTGGTTCAAAACTAAATTAAAAAATTGTTAAAAAGCTCAACAAGAACTCTTTTGTAGAATTTTTTGTGAATTTTTACCATTTTCGGTATTTGTATGATTATGTGAGATTTTGTTATTCTTTAAAGTTTTTCTTCAAAACATTTCAGCAATTACGCGAATTTCCGAGTTTTTCGCGTTCTTTGAGAGATTTCGATTTTTTTTACGTATTTGGCATTTCTAATAAATGTTAAGGCTTTTTTCTTATATAGCAATTTCTCGCGAATGTCACAGACTCCGTTCGGATTGGTTTTGATTCCGTAGTTGTCATGCCGAAAAAGTAAATTTTTGGTGCTTTAGATTCTGTTTATTTTGTATTTCGTTTTTACAATGATAAAATTTGTATACTTTGAGGCGTTTGCTTACTCTTGTTTTTAGATGAAAAGCTCACATTAAGCTTTTTGTTAACAAGGAAAGCTCATTACCAAATATTTATTGACGCTCCTAAAAGTATTCACGTTTTTTAATATTTACTGCAATTGAAGTCTGTAGAAAAGTGTTTTTTAATCCCACTTTGAAATTTAAATGTGGTTTGATTACGAAGAAAATTTTCGTTTACGTTGTCTGAAGAAACAACTTACGGAATTGAAACCTGTATATATGTAAATTGTCATAATATAATTCTTTGTTTACAAGTAATCAAATTGACGATTAAAGATTACTGATTAACTTTATTAATCACGATTACGATTAACATATTTAAACGTGATTCTTTTAATCGCGATTAAATTAATCCGATTGACAATCAATCAAATTAACCAATCAGTTGAAAAATCAATCGACTAATGCTAACACTGGTTTCTATAATTGAAAACTTTCGTCGAACACTACCAATCGGGTCTTCAAAATTTAACCGCGAGAAACCAGTAACCAACATGTGAGCTACTCCAGAAAATTTTAAATTTTGAGCGGTTTGTACTTGATACTAGCGGGGAGTTCAAGTGATGGCATGCACAATCCAACCAATGCCAAATATTGCCAAAAGCGGAAAGTTTAATGATTGTACCCATTCGCTTCAATGCCCCAAACATTAGACTTGAAAAAATTAATTTGTCATTTTTAGCTCTAAACTAGCGAATGCCACTCACGTGTTTGGAAAACACAATCTAAATGCAATTAAAGACGTACAAACAAACATCTTTATATAAAATAAAAGAAACCAAATCAACATGAAGACATTTAACAATAAATATTCTATTTGTTTTGAATAAATTGATTTTTATCTAAGAAAACATTTCTATTTCATTTCTTTTCGCTTTTTTTGAATAAAGTGGAAAGAAAGAAAATGAAAATGAAATTGTACATATTCCAAGTACAATGTACATTGTACATACATAAGTACATTCTTACATACCTATAATCAAACGAAAGAAATATTAGAGAAAACCTTTTAACAAATCAATTTACAAATTTGCACTTTGTTTTTATTGATTTGAAAAATGTTTCTATTTCAGTAATGAAATCATGGAAAAAAACAAAATCAACAATAAACAAACACAATGATAACAATGCAGAAGAACAACATGTGGTTGGTTCATTGTTGTTTCAAGTCCATTGACAAAAAGCTTTAATATCAATGTCAATAACATGCCAAATTTTGCATAGGTATTATGCCACTTTACTTTCAACATGTTGTGTACTTTCATAAGAATACTTTGTGGAACAACTGTGACGTTTTTTCTGTCGATTTAAATTTATGTATTTCGTTTTATGCACGTTTTTTAAGGTTTTTTGTGTTTTTATTTCTTCAGACTCTTTAAGATGTGTTTTGAATTTGGGAAAATAAAATTAGCTTAACTTGCACAATAAATGAAACTGATGAGTTCGTATAAATCGATATATTAGGGTGACAGCCGATTTTTTTTATTTAAAATTTGGTTCTAATATTGTGACACTGGGCGTAGTGGCTCAGTACTGAAAATTTTAGTCAAATCGGACAGGGTTTTCGGACATTGAAATCAATCAACAGATAAACGCAAAAATTTTAGTATTTATATAAAATAAATTTATGAAACTGGTTAAATTTCTACATTATACTCGTATTACCAAAGTTTAACAATTTTAATAATTATTCTAAATCCCCGTTTACACCATGACAGTAACCGTCGTGATAGTACTGTCATGGCAGCTCATTTCTATGAGAAATTGTGACAATTCTTGTTACTGTCGCACTATCAAGCCCAATTTAGTATTGGGACTATGCTGCCGTGACACCAACTGTCTTGATTACTGCCATAGTGTGTGTGAATGGACTGTAGTTCAGTTTACAATTGAAGATAAAATAAATAAATTAAACGTTAAAGAATAAAAATATTACGAAGATATATAGATTTATTTATTTTAATAAAAAGGACATTAAAACAAATTAAGGGTGCTCGTTTACCCCAAAATTTGCAAAAAAAAATTTACAAATTTGTACTGGATTTTACTGAAATGCATTCGTTCACATATGTATAAATTTGCAAAAAAAGAAATTTTTTTAAAGAAATTTTCGACAGTAAAATCCAGTAGAAGAGAAAAATATATGAAAACATATGATTCGATAAAATGAACAAACAAAAGTAAGCAATCATAATGTATATAATTTTTAAAAAACCCTTTAAAATAAGACAAATTGAATTAAAGTCCAACCAAAACTGAAAATAATTATTTTATATATATCCTAATGCTTCTTTTACACACTAAATATTTCACAGTGGCTTTTTCAGTTGTACGATCCATCTGTAGTTTCCCATGTCTGTCAAAATTGACAATTTACAGACGGTTTATAATTTTTGCTGTGACAGTTACGTTTTTAGTTTCATCTGACATAACCTCTAATAGACTACAACAGCTCTCTTTGTGATGGTTTTTTCACGACAGCTTTTTGTTCTTGTATTTCATTGTCTTTTTTAAGAATATGTATAAATAAATATATTTTATTATATGTATGTATATATGCCGAATCACAAACACTATGTTCTTGGTGCCACAAGCAATTGACTTGCAAAACAGCTGATGTCAGGTGCTTTGTCAGTTAAAAATAGAACACGCTCTAAATCGAAATTTTTCCACAGTAAATGCAGGCTGACATTTACAGAAGCAAATTATCTTTGCTTTTACACACCATGCATGCATTTTGCAGTGGGACATTTGAAAAGCACACTGTAAAATACGTAGTGAGTAAAAGTACCTTAAGCAAGTTTCTTCTCACTTTGTATGCTGCAGAAGAGCATACAAAAACCAGTTTTCTTTTCATGGCAACCATGGCAAAAAATGCTCTTTTAATTTTTTTATTTGCATTTATGTTTTAGAGATGTAAAGCTAATATATATTTGAATACTTACATGCAAGGTATATTAAACAGATATCACTACAAGCTCAGCTGTTCTAGTAAATTTGAGATTGTGTGCATCACACAGACAATAGATTTTGACACATTTCTGGGATTTTTCTATCAGCAACGGGTATGTGTTAGTAACTCTGAGGGAGCTTATGAATGTGTGCGACACACAGACAATAGATTTGACATATTTCTGGTATGTTTCTACCAACAAAATACGTGTGTTTTTTGGTGTTGTATACGTTGTCGTCGTGGTGGTACCTTTATTATTGTATCATGCTTACATGCTAGTGTTTTGGTTTTTTCATTATAAAGGGTGGCTAAATTTTAAGGGCCGATGTCAAGTTTTTTTCTGCATTTCATTTGACATTTCGCAATTTCAGACTATCTCAATTTGAACCATGGAAAGATACACAATCGAGCAACGCGTTAAAGTTATTCAGGCTTATTATGAAAATGGGTGTTCAAATCAAAATGCATATCCTGCACTTCGTGATTTTTTCGGTCAATTTAATCGTCCAAATATGTGTACATTTGGGCGAATGATAATCCAAGAGTGATGGTCGAAAATTAATGCACCCACAAAGAGTGACTGTTTGGTGCGGTTTATGGGCTGGCGGCATCATCGGGCCGAATTTTGTCCAAAATGAGGCCGGTCAAGCAGTTACTGTGAATGGTGCTCGCTATCCTGAGATGATAAAGAACTTTTCATGGCCCGAATTGGAAGATATGTATGTGGACGATATTTCGTTTCAACAGGACGGTGCCACTTGCTACACAGCTAACGAAATAATGGCTCTTTTGCGCGACAAATTCAATGGCTGTGTTTTCTCACGTAGTGGCGATGTCAATTGGCCGCCAAGATCATGTGATTTGACACCGTTGGACTGCTTTCTTTTGGGTTTTTTGAAAGAAAAGGTGTACGTCGATAAGCCAGCAACAATTCATGATCTAAAGGATGAGATAATTCGGCACATTAACGGCATATAACCTCAATTATGCCTCAGCGTCATGGAAAATTTGGACCATCGAATGGAGGTGTGCTGCCGAGGTCGCGGCGGCCATTTGGCCGATATTTTGTTCCATACATAATTGAACCATACCATATTATCATAATAAAAAGAAATGACAATAATTTTCTAAATAATTTGTGTTTTATTTAAAATCAACATCGGCCCTTAAAATTTACCCACCCTTTATATATAGAAAGAGCCAAAACTTGCCGTTATGTTAGGGAGTTAGAGGGTTAGTATGTTCAAAACATTTGCGCCAATATTTTCTATAAATTGCTGAACATACGCTACACCTCAGACTTAGAGAACACATATTTTCATACACCGATATGCTACACGATAAGGTCAAATGTGGGGAATGTGTACGAAACAAAACAAACAATTAATCATATAAAAATATGTTCAAATACCACAAACACATACAAAATTTTAGTTAAACGGTTACTCGGGTAATCGAACAAAATTAACCGATTTAATTGTTAATCAAAAATAGTAATTAATCGGTTAACTGATTGAATACCCTTGTATATACTGCTTAATACTATGCAAGAAAGGTATATGTACTAGCATATAAGACTGATTTTTGTCTATGAAGCTCAAAAAATAATGGATATCCGTTACAAATTCACTTAAATATATATACACAATTAACTAGTTATAATTCTGCTTACATACAGTCAAAAAATGTATCGACAAATAAAAAACAAAAGTTAAAGAAATTAAAATTCATGAATATATGTATGTATATATAAAATTGCTGACCATATATACTCCCATATTGTGTTCACAACTAATTTTTCACGCCTCAGCTGAAACTCGAACCCATTCTCTTTCAGATTTGATGGCAGTCTCTGTACCCATTTAGTCATTGCCGATTGTTGATTTGATTAATAGATAATACATAAAAAAGAAAGTAGTAAAATGACTACTTTCAGATAATGATATAAGTATAATATACACTCATTTCAGTCATTACCAATAAGTAATTTTTATACCTCGCAAAATGGGACAAAAAAATACGACTCATTACCTTGTAACCCTTTTGAAAAGTACTATCCATTACCAAAATTCCAAAAGTTTTTGCTGGACATTTATTTTTTGGACTTCTTAAGACTTACTAAGAGCATTACGAGTCAGTCAGGTTATTACATATGTATAGCAGTTTTTTTCTCACTTGTTTGATTATGGAGAACCAATGTAAAAAAATTAACTCCTTTAATAAAAAATTAAGATTTCATTCCATATCACACCTGCACTTCTTCGTTTCATATTACAATTTCACTGTCAGCAGTTTTGTCAACTGACATGGTTTGTTTTATTTTGAATTTTAATATTTTTTTTATTATAAATTGTTTGCTAAATATTGTGATGTCATTATAATAATTGAAATTTGTTTAGTTTGAAAATAAAATAAATATGTACCACACTTTGTATAGACAATTGTAATATTTATGAGTACTGATTACAAACATTTATTTATGTGTCTGTAACGTGATATTTAACATGTCTAATTTACGTTACGCTGTACAGTTTTGTTTATATCAAGGCAATTTTCATTGATTGGATTTATTTTACTCTAAACTGTTGCTATCACACTAATTTTAACACAAAATCACACGTGCTTATATTGTCTACAGAGAATTATAGAAAAAATTAATTTTAATCGAAAAGGAAATGCAGGTAAATTGATATCCGGTTGATAAACAATTGTTTATTGCGTATGTAAGTGTGTATAAAGTTTCTATTGCAACGCAGTAATAATATTATGGTTTATCAAAGAAGATAAAGAGTGAATGAAAAAAAAGCGAAAAGATCTATAAGGTTTTTGTATTCAAATAATCTAATCCAGTTGTTGGGCTTAAAGCTTTCGCTTACAAGGACGTAATTCATATGCAATACATTTTTCGGTAACTACAAGCTGATTTTTTCAAATTGTAGGGCGTCGAAGTAGGAACTCTCCATATCAAAATCATTCTTTATCCCCCTTGCAAACATGTAAAGTCCATTTTTCACTGAGATTTTACGAAGCGATTCTAAATATCTTGGAAGAGATAAGTGTTCCGAAATTAATTAGAAAATTATATTTAGCAATGATTACATCCATTGTAGTTAACTTGTGAACAATAACATTGTTCACAAGGTGAAGTACTATCGCGTATCTTTTGGGCGCTGGTCATGGGGACTCGGTAGCTAACATATTGGAAAATATAGGCATTTTTATCTTGCTAATTAATATGCCTTCAGGAGGAAAAAGTAAAACGATTTTCGGACCTTTGACATTTCGCCGTATACTATAAAAACTTCTCAATCTCTGGGACAACAGAGCAATGGTATTGTATATAAACACCTAAAGAAGATAGGCTTAGTTGTGGCAGTGTGACTTAAGGTGCTATCAATATCCAGGTTTGCTTCGGACCTAAAATTGGATTAAGATCAAACCCACTGTGCACCATAGTCCTGTCTGGTGCCACCCCCAAAGACCACTCCCGCACAGTTTACTGGTGAGGTTTCCTTCGGGAGTACATATGGTGGCTTAATCTCGAATAGCGGGAAGAGAGTATTGGTTAAATTGTTGATGGTTGCATTAGTTCCGGGCTGTGAGCAACCAAATATTTCTCTATAGGCTGTTCCTATTTAGCGGATCTAAGGGACTACAATGATGAGATGTAAGAAGCTCCGGTACCCACCAGTGTCAAATTTTCAGTTCGCCATTGAGTTTGCCAACAATGAAGTGTAAAGTTTAAAGTTCCATGAGAGCTAGTGACTTGCTTGAAACTCATTCTACATATAATCTGGTTCTTATATGTGTTCTATTCAATTCTCTATTGAATGGACCGGCGATGACTGACTTTGTCTGCAGATTTACTATGTATGAAGGTGTTCGCAGAGTCCCTTATTGTTGTCGCAACGAGGTTGACTAAGAATGGGTTTTGTGAATACGAGATAATAGATTAAATTCATAACTTAATTGATTCAAATAAATTTAATATCTGTATTTACTTTTTGAGTTGACGTTTTTATAAATTTGTTTGCCAGTTTAGATTAAACTGATTATATTAAATCTTTTGTGTGACTTTCGAAATTAAATATTATTATTAATTGTTAAGTTTATCTACATATGTGATGATCCTGATGAACAGAGGCCTTATCTTTCCAGCTAGAGCCAAGATAATAGTTCCTCCCACTTTACAAATAGAATGGCCCTAAATTGACCTTCGAAATAAATTAAAAAGCTATTTTTCCAACCTCTACCTTTAGAGAAAAAGGAACCTTAACTTCCCTCATATGAAACGCATTAGGGAAGTTAGCATCTTTTCTCCAAAATGCTATTTTTATACACAAGATTTTATGCTTTACTTCAGTTTTCACTCGTAAAAATAATGAAAAAAACAGCATTCCTTTCAAAGTTTTAGGACATTTAGCTAACTCAAGTTTGCCCTCAAGGAAATAAGGTCCGATTTCATCAAGATCATCACATATAAGTACAAAACGCAAGTGCACTTAAATATGGGGGTTTTTTTTTGTTGATTTTGAGTAAATAATATTTTAAAATAATGGAAATAGTACAATTTTTCTTTAAAATTAGTACAATTTGTAAATTCTCATTTTGCATCCATGGTCTAAAGCCTTGTCTGTATGTCGATCACCGGGTCGAAGAAGCACGAAAAAAGGGACAGGAGACCTGATTGATTACACGAATCTATTAGGAGAAATTGAGAGTGACCCATTCGCCAGAGTAGTTGATCAAATACAACCCACCCTGAATTTCCTGAAGTGGATCAACGATAGAACCAAATGTTATGGCAAGAAGCTACCGAGAATAATAATGACTCCAATGATGAGAATAGAGATACACCCGCCGATTTTCAGGGCCCCAAATTTCCAAGAGCTATTCTCATTCTTAAATACTTGACAATCTTTCAAAAAGACGCCAACGGCAATAATCCGTTTTTAACGGTTATATTTATTTATTGTATCTTCAATGAAATTGAACTAACAATAAGTAATCAAATCTTAACTCTAAAAAATTTTTAATTTTTAAGTCCAGCCAATGTCAGACAAAAATATTTGTTTCAGCGGTTGGTTCTTTAGATGTCTACGTCTCCCGTGTTCGGCTGAGAGCAAGAGTGTCCCTCCTTCTCAGCCGAGTGTGCCCATTAAAGTTAATGATGTTTCGGGCTAGGGGATTTGGGTGCAACCGAATTTTTTTATGTTTCTTGTCACGTGTTCAGAAAACACTGTCTTAACCAGCGGCTCATCTAGATCTTTATGGATTCCCTTGTTTCTGGCATACCATGCGGCTGCTGTAATGGTACGGAATATTTTATTTTGTCGCCTTTGAATTTTTTCTACATTTGATGCCGAGGCAGTGCCCCATAACTGGATACCGTAGGACCATAATGGTTTTAGAATCGAGTTGTATAGAAGAAGTTTACAATCTAGGCTTAGAGTAGAGTTCCTTCCAATGAGCCAATTTATTTTAACTGCTTTTAATTTGAAAATTAAAGGCATTTATACTAAAGCGGGTTTTAGACTATTTACAAGCTGTTCGACTTCTGCAAAGAATGCAACCCTGATATAATGTGTTGTTGTTGCCTTTTGAAAACTTTCCATAAACTCATAAATCAGGGTTGCATTTTCTGCACAAGTCAAATGGCTTGTGAGATAATGTATAACCAGATATAAGGAATATTTGAGGAGTATGAAAATTTGTCTTGTGTTGTATAGCCGGTCAAGATCAGAAGTTATTATTTACATTGTTACTTATTCCTCTCAAATGTGCGAATATTCATTGATTGCATGATCATGAGGACCATACAGGAATGTGCGAGTAGCGCTCACCAGCTTACATAGGGTCTCGACGTATTTTGAACACTACTTCTGTACTCAGAGAGGGAGGTGCGTATCCAGTAGTGAGATAAATACGACAACTCCCCAGGTACAATCGATGTTTGCAACGGTTGTTTCAATTTGACGGTACCAAAACAGATTTTCTGGAGAATAGTTATTTTCTCTGCCACAAAACACTTCATCAGAATTCAATGATTTTGCTGGGCTTCATTGAAACCTGAACATGGTGATCAAGGTGATCACTGGTACAATTTTGAGGTTGTTCTATAATTGTCGTATGTGATGACGGTGAAATCGTTGATGGAGTGTGTGGGTGTTGGCATACTAACGTCGATACAAACATGTGGTCTCTCCAAAATAGAAAAATTACCTTTATTCATATTCTTAATATGAACTTTTAATAATAATCTTTTTCAAAATAAATTTACTTTCACTTCAATGTCAGAACATTTTATCTATTTATTTACTAAATGTTACAAATAGAATTACAAATTATATCATAACTTAATTTAAACGAGAATAGTAACAAAGACCTTCACTCGTTTTAGTGAAACAGACCAAAGTCTATGGTGGGAGTCGAACCCACAACATCCACACTGATACGCTAGGACACTACCCACTAGCCTACCGAGGCACCCGTAAGAACATATATGTGTGTATGTGTAGTATATATTTCTTTATTATAATTTTACTAAATTTCCGGTCAGTCCTTAATATTTTGTGTTGAACATATAAATCAATATCACTAACGACAAGTTTCATTTCCCATTTCTTTTTGCATTTATTATTATTAAAATAGTTTTTTTTTTGCCTACTAGTGTCTCAGTTGTGAATATATTTTAAGAAATTCTTTGAATTTCTTTGAAAGCCAAATGACAATTTACTAATATATTTAAAAGGACTTTTATTATAACATTATGAAAGACATCGACTTGGATGGTTAAAGTATTTGTTATAAGCGAAATTTATTTAATGTCCTTTTAATATCACAACGACTACTGAATGGCAGAGTTTAGGTTTCTTACACAATATTTTAAAAAGATGACAGGTTAACTAAAAGTAATGGATAATCAAACCTTAATAGAAAAATATTAGCACTTAGTAATACTTGTCGCCTTGTTAAATTTTAAGTGAAATAAAAAGAAAGACTTAGAAAGAAATTCATTATATTTTAAAATTTTCTCATTGTTCTTCGGGCGACGTGTGCAACGACATGTTTCATCATTTAGCTAATAATTTTAGCGAAAAACTTATAAGATTAAAGATCACTTTGAATATTAACATAAAATCGTCATAAATAAATCATATATAATTTGCTTATTCACTAGAAACTGTAAATCTGTTATAAGAGATATCAAAATCAAGACCACGTGATTATAATAAAAATGCAAGGAAATAATTTAGTGCCCCTCTAGAATTATGCAGCTGCCATTATATTCTTTAAAAATAATCATTTTACCCACTAAACTAAGATCTTGAAATCTGAAAAGCTGGGAGTTTTATTACATTGCAAATTTTTGTAAGTACTGCTTAGATATTATAACGAGTGGCCTAGAAATAGTACCTTTCACCAATATTTTAGAAAAAGTTTCTCAAAAATGTATTTAATATCTAGACGCAATGTTCCGTTTTAAACAGGGAAGTTAAATTAGACTGTCCAAATTCCACTCATCAAAAGAAGTCTTTATCAGAGAATCAGAGATCGCTATTCCCAGGCACGCAAACATCATCATTTACGTTTTTCTTTTCTGCTAGACAATCACCCGTATTATGTATGTCGAAGTCGAATTTGTGACTACGATAAATCGTCCTAGACTAAATAAAAGCTTTAAAAGTTTTCTTTATATATGAATATATGAAGTTACTGTGTCATGAGTCATGACAACAACAACCCCTAACAACTCCACATCAACTCTGAGTCGTCGGAGCCAGAGTCACTCTTCACTGGAATTAAGTGCTGTACCAGACGCCAGTGTCTATCTTTCATTTCAGTCAAAAATGATTCCTATCCCGGTTTCTCTTTCATCTCAGTTCCTCGCATTTATTCGTGATCTGCATCAAGTCCGAGTCGTCATCGCAGGACTTACCATTATGTCTGTGGTATGAGGTAGAAGCTCCTCCTTTCCTTCGGAGTCCTAACAACAATCGTCTGTCACTAACACGTTGTACATCCATGCAGC
Source organism: Panzeria rudis (assembly GCA_956483635.1). Classification (NCBI taxonomy): domain Eukaryota; kingdom Metazoa; phylum Arthropoda; class Insecta; order Diptera; family Tachinidae; genus Panzeria; species Panzeria rudis. Next base: position 103,327,183 of record OY101449.1, read on the forward strand.
TAACTATAATAATTTTTCGCACAGCCTGTTTTGTCAGTACTAACTAGAGTTAAATCAGCGATTAATATCTGTACCTCTTGCGGTACATCGTTGTCAATTTCAAGTTACTGACTCCATTCATTTGTTGTTCTACCTATTTAGTCAGCGCTAACTGTAGTTAGCTCAAAAATTAACATCTTCACCTCTTGCGATACATCATTGTACATTCCATGTTGTCAGCACTCTTAGAAATTCATAAACAAACCAAGTTGTCACCATGATGTGATACAGGTTGCACTTCTGACAGTATACCCATTTGCAAATTATAATGCTCTGAACCTCACTTTTAGAAGTATTATACCGAGTATCTGCCAGCTGACAGCCTAGCGTGCCTATTGTTGTTGCATAGGTTGTAGACCTACATATGTGTACACTTAAGACCTTTTCGTAAAAACTGTTCTTCAGGCTCGTTTTGAATTGCAATAAAATAAAACATAGGGCTTTAATTTCACAAATATTTCTTGGCAACACTTTATTTATTTCCCAATTCGAATAAAACACGAAGTTACCACTTTGATGTTTAATCAAACATTATTTGGGATACCCCTATAGAATAGTGGAAGTGTGCTAGGCTATTCGGCTGAAGGTAGCAGGATCGATTAGTGCCTAGACCCTCGGTATTTCTATTGACATTACAAAAGGCTTCACAGTTTGCGTGAAAAACGCAGTAAAACCAATCGCTTTATGCTCTCGTTTTATAAAAATAAAAAAGTACACAATATGCATAAGTACATATTTTTACCCCCTTTTACATGCATTTATGCACATACATATATATGGGGCATTCCACATTCGGTCGGTTTGCAATTTTTATTTATCTTTTATTTCCCCAAATTTTATGATATTTCTTAGTGCCCCCTCAAAGGAGCCTTCCTGGTATATTTTGAGACTTTTTTGCTTACTCGTTTAAAGGATATAAAATAAAAAACACTTTTGCAGTTTTTTGCTCATAACTTTCTTAATAATGGTCTAAATTGGACAACATCTTTTTTTCAAATTTTAATTTTTAGATTTTTTTAAATATATAGAAAAAAATATTCCAAGTGTTTTTGATTAAGATTTTTAGATTTTAAATTTTCAATCTATTTTTTTACAAATGACTGTATCCTTCGATTCTTTTTGAAAAAATTTGAATTTTAAGCTTGTACATATGTTCTCAATCTATAACTACTATTTTTCGATATTTGAAAATTAAAAAAAAAACATTCTATAAAACATAAGAAACCTTGGTAGTCTTATGTATAAGTTATGAGATATGGTCAGCACAAGCAAATTTTTGTGAAATATTTTAACCCTCTAACTCTTCCCGGAATGGGTCACTTTGCCCCTTCCTTAAAAAAAAGGCAAAAAGCACCCCCGTTCAGCAACTTTATAGCAGGCAAATTCTTTCACAAAAATGCTCCCCGTGGTTTAAGTTTTTAATAATTTCTGGCGTTCCAGTTAAATCTGGAGCTTGAATGTCTTTCAAAACCCATATGTAGTAGAATTTCACGGCAAATATTTTTTAGAACATTTCAGGCCGCTACATCGTCGCTGAAGGGCCTTTTTAAAGAAAAGGGCAAACAGACCCATACAGCGAAGAGTTAGAGGGTTAAAATATTTCACAAAAATGTGGCCTGCGTTGACCATATCTTATACTTAAACATAATAATACCTACAAGATTTCCTGTGCTCTATTGATTTTTTTTTAATTTCAAAAATCGAATAAATAGTAGTTATGGAAGACCCATTACCGGACTGGGCCTAAAATTGGTGGGTAGATAGGAGTTCAAAATTACAAATTTCCAACAAAATTCGAAGAACCAACTCATTCTCATAAACACGATTTAAAATTGCAAATCCAAAATAGTTAATCAATGGATAAAGGACAAAATTCTGAACAAAATGACACCAAAATCATGAAAAAATCTCAAAAATTGATGAAGTTACAGCGTTTTAAAGTTTTTTCTTTCAAAAAAGGTAGTTTCCAGATAATTGAGGCTTATACACCTTTTTATACACCTTTTTGAGCAGCAGCACCGTCCGATTTGGCATGGAATGCCCCATGTATATGTATGTGCATATAAACTGTACCAATCAAACGATCTTTACAATTGTGATTAATTATAAAATGATGGCACATGAAAAGTGATAAGTAAACACAAAAGAAGAAACTAAAAAAGAATGACAAATAAAAATAAATTTACAAATTTATTTCTATGAATGCACAATTTTTATAAATTACAAAATTGAATTGTATGCATGAGAGCCAGTTAAGGCGAAATCACCAATTGAGCAGTAACCGTCTGTCGTTAAGTCAACGAAGTGATCTGTTAACTAAAAGAAAATAATTTTCTATACCTGTCTCACAGCGCAATTGTATCTTTTATAGTTCATATTTTATATCTTTTATAAAGAAATTTTATTTTTCATTGTACTTTCTTGTATTTGATTTAAATTTGTCAGTTTTTTTGAAACGAGTACGAAATTATACTGAAACATGACTATAATTATGAACTTCTAGAATACAAGAGATGGTGACAATGAGATTCGACTTAAATACAAAAAAATTGGATAAGACATTATCAAATAGGGTTATCAAGTCATCAGTTTAAACTTGGAAACATGCAATATCAATTTTCCCTATTAAAACATTGTACATGTCGAACAGTGGGATATTTCGCGAAAAGGCGCTCAAAAGTGTAACACTTTTGATAGAATTAAAATATTCTTATATACATTGAGTGATTGAGTGGCAGGTCAGCCAACAATCATTGGATCACGTAAGCGATCGAAAAGAGATCCGAGACAATAGTGGCCTTCTTCGATATTCCCAATATACAGAGCAAATTTAAAATAAAATAAAAGCTCATCAAGAGGGATTTATTCAGCCGTTTATAAATTAACTCGACACTGAACCAAAAAGGTACATAAATTCAAGGTAAAAGGTTCATTGTTTCAACGAATTGTTCATTAATTTTGACCTAATGTACTAGTATGTTACATAAACAAATTGGTTCATTAATTTTATTAAAGAATAACAACAACGAATGCTTTCAATGATCCATTTTACATTGAACTTCAATGAATTTTTTTTATTGAAACGACGTAAACGTATATTGAATCAATGTATATTTGCCAAAAAAAATTTAATTAATCTAAATCACTGAATGTAATTCACTGAAATTATTTAAAATAAGGGTGAGTTCCAAAACATCGAAATACATTGTAGTGATGCAACTTTACTTTGTTTACAAAAACAAAACACTTTAGACTTTGCATCACTATAATGTGTTTTGATGTTTTGGAACTCAGCCTAATTTTTTCTGTATTGGTTTTGGTCCTCTGCAGTTTCGAATTTGTTTAATCTTTACAATTTTCAAACCAAAATTCTTAAAGCCTAACTCTTCCTCCATGGATATTCAAACAAATATAGTCGGTAGTTTGGAAGCTAAAAGCCCTCTTATTAAATCTATTTCGCGAAATTTCCCACAGTGAGTTGTACGCCTGTTTGACCAATGGTTGGTCAAAAATTTTTATATTTTCATTCAATTTATGTATTTGACAAAATTGGTACCCAGCAGGTTTCTACTATAATGGAATAAAAGTAGCGCTGACAAACCTGCTAATATCGCTGCTGATTTTTGTATGGCGAGTTCCCGGATTGGAGTATTACATTTTTGCTCACAAAAGCGCTTTTGAAGCGCTGAAAGTCATCCACATTTTCAGCATTAGAACTGAAAATATATGAAAAAAATGGTTCGATGTGGATTGGCGTCGTTAACGCCATTTTGAATTTTTCTTATTTCGTTACTATATTTATTTTTATTAATTTCATATTTTTACTCAATGTTTGTTATCTTAACTTCAACTAGTATCGAACTAAGAACCTTCAGATTTGAAGTCCAACATACCAATCACTCGAACAAAAACACTGTTGCAAAACGGCACCATGAAACTCAAATAAACTTACTCTTCATTCTCGCTTATAAGTCTCTTTGGATCAGCACTATAAAATCAGTTTTTTGTATAGCTCGTGTACGAAGCTTTTGTATAAGTAAAAAGCAAATATTTTTCTCGCTTCAAAACCTGCATTGTTGTGATGCTATGAAATCAGCTTCTGAGCAAGCTCATATTTTAAAGCGAAATATGAAGCGCTTTATTTCTTTAGTGCTTCAAAAAACATGAACATTTTTTACTGGGTATGTAATTGCGATGGCTGTTTCAAAATTTAAAATTAATGAGAACAAAGAAGAAATACCTACCAATGCGTAATATTATTAAGTTCCTGTCCATACTAGTCAACTTATTGTTGCGCATATTTTGAGTTTATGGGAAAGAGAGGTGAGAAAATTGGGAAGGGGTACATAAAAAACAAAAGCTGCAGAGCAACATTTTCATTGTAAGGAGACGAATGCAACTTCAATAGAAAGTTTAAGAAAGTTGCAGAAACAAAAGTTGACTGATATGGATGAGGACTAAGGAATATAAATATGAAACAACTATTTTAAGGGTCATTTTTACAACTTGGCAATAGTTAAAGGCAGGATTTTGTCGGAGGGATAAACAGTTTGGAATTATTACAAATTTACTGAATACTGCCAGTGAAAACGATCGAGCTCCCGAATTTGAAAGGGGACGGTGGGTGCCAAGTGACATACTTAAGATACTCAGTGATAAGCTCTAGACCCAAACTCAAGGTACTTGTATTATGGTGGTTTCATTAATACTAGTTTAATTACTGAGTAATTCCATTCAGCCGGGTGTGACCACTTTACACAAATTTTTTGTTATAAATAAAGAAAAAAAATTTTTTTTTCTTAAAAAAATTTTGCGACTCGCAAGGCGATTAAGCTTAAAGTCGTTGAATAAAGGGTAGACACTGAAAGAACACGATTCCACAATAATTTTTATAAAGGTGTCTGTTTAAAGTGTTTTTAGCTGTATTACGTATTTACTGTTTGACAAAAAAATCTGTTTTCTAAACAAAAATCTTTTTTAAAATGTGACGGGTATGACCGACGGGTGTGACCTATTACGAAAATTTAAAAAATTCGAAGAAATAAAACTTTTTATTGATTCCATTAATATAAATAATATAAAAATAGATCATAAGAAAATAATAACACATTAAACTATTTGCCATCCGTTCTATTATAGACAGCAGAATACTCTAGCTGAGTATATTTTTAAATTCAATAAAAACCGAAAAAAGTATATTCTTTTCAGAGTTAAAGGTTTTTATTAATAATGAGAAAGGGAAGAAAAGAAAATCTGAAATAAATATTAAACATACAAAGGGAGAGAGAGCAAAATTATTCGAGGATTATCATTTAAAAATGCCTCAAATTGCTTAAAAAATATTAACTAAAGTATTTTTTTTCTATAATTGTAGTGCTCTAAAAAACAGCAATTGAGAGATTTTTATTAAAAATAAGAAAATTATTTTTTCCTTTCATAGGGCCGTTTTACGTGGAATCACTCTACTGTACTTTCAAAAATATTTTTGAACCTTTTGTACCATTCCCATTGTTGCCAGTCATAGGGCAAGCACGTTCAAGATAATTGCTAAAACATTTACCGCAGGGTAATTATTAAAGTCCGACCGAATATTCGGTTTCAGTTAAACCAAAATTGTGGTTTCAGCTGATATTCGGCTTAGACCAAGTTCTTAGCCGATAACCGAAACCGAATATTTCTATTCTATATAAATAAAGAAGTTAATCGAAATAGTATTTTTCGAATTTAAATTATGTTACCACCAAGAATCTGCATTTTCCCCTTCCCATATCTTTGCAAATTGAAAATTTTAACTAGTTGAGAAATATATTATTTGTTGATCTGTGATGTTTATATGTAGTGTACCTTACATTCGGCTTAAGATCATACTCGTATACATAAAAATTAATAAAACACACATATATATATATATATATATATATATATATATATATATATATATATATATATATATATATATATATATATATATATATATATATATATATATATATATATATATATATATATATATATATATATATATATATATATATATATATATATATATATATATATATATATATATATATATATATATATATATATATATATATATATATATATATATATATATATATATATATATATATATATATATATATATATATATATATATATATATATTATGTTTTTTTCATACATGTATGTATTAAATTAATTTTATTTTATGTTGAAAAATTGCTGCCCAATATTTCGGTCAACTTTGTTGACCATCATCAGGGATCTGACAAAATGCAACAATAATAGTAACAATTATTATAATTTTAAAACACAATTTTTGTATCACAGGACAATAAATAAATTTTATAAATATGTATGTATGTATGTATTTACTTTTATTTTGGATTTTTATTTCACGTATTTCTTTTTCTTATTTTTGTGAGTCATCCGTCGTCTGGGTTTTTTTTTTTGTCAACTAATCATGTTTGTTTTGATCTACTGTATTTGTCTACTCTATGTCTATACAATTGATCGCATTTTTCGGTATCAGTTTTATAATTGAGCCTTTTATTTGGCGGGACATCAATTATATGGAGCATCTCCAACATAAATCTCTTTTTGTAATTGTTTTCTTGTTGTAAAATTCTTCTGTTGTCGAAATCTGGTGTATGACCTGTTCTCGTACAGTGGGCTGCTAGTGCAGTTTTTTAACTAGTTTTATAAAGCGCAACCAAACGATATATGTAGTACCATAAATTATTCAAGTGTTTGTTGCCAAAATAAATAGCATAAATGGTAAACCGATTTCCATTTCCAAATCTATTTCCATTTCGAATCCAAATGAAAATTGATTTTGTGTTATAAGAAATCGATTTTTAGCGATCGAATTTACGTCTGCGATTTCGTACTGATATTGATTATATATCAAAATAGGAAGAAAGCTCCTTTTCAATCTTCACGATAAATTCAATAATATCGAGAAAAGTTTTTTATTGTGCATACCATCGATTTTGTACCCGCATTTCAAAAAACTTCACTTAAGTAGCGATGAAATCGTATAAATTTAGTGTCAAGAACAGATAACTATTACACTTTCTTTTATCTTTTTGCTTATTCCAACTCAACTTTTTGATAGGTGCTCTTGTTTAGCAGATATTAACGTCATCGATAGAGAATGATAAAACACTCCTAAATGTATGTGTACCGAACCCAACATTCCAGAGTTCTATTCATCATTTATGCTAATGTTAATTATACGCTCGTAGATGTTTAACTGCCTGTTCCACAATGTCGAAAAAATTTATAAGCGATCGAAGGCTAGTCGCTCGACTTCAAATAAATTTGGATTCCTCTATGTCGACAGTTTTCATTCGAATGTAGATTCGTATTGCGTATGTAATTTTTTATTTCTTACGTATAATAATTTCTAATAATGGCAGATCAATTTTCAAATTTCTAGTATATTTGGCGATTTACTTTAAAAACATTAAAAATAATACTAACGGCTCTTTAAAGGGAAGTTCGGCATACAAAAGTTAAAGTCGTTAAAGTCAACGTTAACTCTTAATCGTATATTGTGAAAAGGGCCGTAACTTGCTTAAGCAAAATTACAAGTGAACTTAACAGTAAGAAAGCATATTACAAAGTGTTCGCAGTTGCGCAGCAAATTCTTTTACTTTTCTAACAAAAATTCTAGTTTTGTTTTAGAGTTGCAACTGCTTTGTTTGATGTGCCTTGAACAAGAAACAAAAGAAAGGTTGTCAATGTGTTAGTGGTTTTTATTTTATTAAAAAATTGTATGAATATGTGCATAAATAATAAAAAAAAATTATAAGACATTCCAAAAATATTGCAAAATTTTATTGAGTTTTCTGCAAAAATTTTTACAAGTCACAAGCTACACAGCAAGTGAGTGATTTTGACATTGCGTTCGTATTACTTCGACATAGTGGTATCGCATTTTTTATGAAAACACTTACGTCTTCTTGCGACTTGTCGTTCGAGTCATATCGTACGCATAGAAGTATACTTAGAGGAACCCACATTAGTTTTCTTTCGCTTAGAGTGCGAACGCTCGAACACTGTCGATACTATGAAACAGGCCATAGGTTTTTTTTGCCCGATAAAATAAAATATATACAATTTGTGCTATTATTTTGACTGACATTGTATGTATGTAAAAATACTCTTAATATTAGTTAATGCAATATTAGTTAATGCTAAAGAAGTTTTGTAAGTTTCGGATTAGGCCGAATATTGGGTTCAGTTCGGGTTCGGCCAAAAAAACTGGTTTCTGGACGAACTCTAGTAATTATTATTTTCGGCCCCTGCATAAAGCAAATGAAGAAAACACATGCAAAAAAATATATATACAAACAAATAAGCATTTTTTAGATCGTTGAAAATAATACCAGGAAATTTAAAACTATTTCTCATATGCATAAAGACATACAATCACACATACAATTTATTATGTATTTCACTTTCTGTTCATGAGTCTTAAATTTCAATTGAAATTTAAATGTCACTGCAATATGCAGTCATGGGTACGGTTACATTCGTGTTTATTCAATAAAGGGCCAAACCTGTTAGTTAAAGGGGCCATAAGGCCAAAAATTTTTGATGCGCTTACAGCATATTCACACGATGAAATTTATGACGTCCATTTTTGTACATACCCAGATTGTCAATATATTTTTCATTTAAACAACCCAGTAAAAAAGTTGCTTCCAATAAAGCAGGTTTCTACTATTATGGAATAAAAGTAGCGCTGACAAACCTGCTGATATCGCTGCTGATTTTTGTATGGCGAGTTCCCGGATTGGAGTACTATATTTTTGCTCACAAAAGCGCTTTGAAGCGCAGAAAATCAACAACATTTTCAGCACTAGAACTGAAAATATATGAAAAAAATGGTTCGATGTGAATTTTCATCGTTGACGCCATTTTGAATTTTTCTTATCTCGTTCCTTTATTTATTTTTATTAATTTCATATTTTTTACTCAATGTTTGTTATTTTAACTTCAACTAGTATCGAACTAAGAATCTTCAGGTTTGAAGTCCAACGTACCAATCACTCGACCAAAAACACTGTTGCAAAACGGTACCAAGAAACTCAAATAAACTTACACTTCATTCTCGCTTAGAACCTTGCTTTGGATCAGCACTATAAAATCTGCTTTTTTGTATAGCTTGTGTACGAAGCTTTTGTATAAGTAAAAAGCAAATATTTTTCTCGCTTCAAAACCTGCATTGTTGTGACGCTATGAAATCAGCTTCTGAACAAGCTTATATTTTAAAGCGAATTATGAAGCGCTTTATTTCTTTAGTGCTTCAAAAAACATGAAAATTTTTTATTGGGAAGTTTTATGCTTCTCCTGTAAAATTGTTGAAATGTTAGATAGGGCATTGCATTTCCCGCTACGATATACTTAAAATCAAATAAGCTTTATTCCATGCAAATCGATAGATAAATATTGATTTTATTCATAAAAACGTGAAATCACCTAATTTTTGCAAAAATTGCGAATATTTATTCTGCACGAAAAATCTATTTTTTTTAATAACAAGGTTTTAACAGCTGAATCTGGTACAGCCCACCAAAAAATATATACGTATATCGGCGATCTAAAAGTTTATATCTGGGACTAGGTTTAAAGGGAATTAAATTCCGCCTTCCCCCACCCCCTTTTTTGCATATAGTTGTATGACTTGGCATAGGATATCTTGTAGGCCTTACGTTTAACGTATAATATGTGCTCAGTACTTTTATGTAACACACCATGACTAACATTTTTGTAAAGTATTTTAATCCTGTAGCTCTTCACGGTAAGGGTCTTTTTGGCCCCTAAATAAATAAGGGGCAAACAACCCTCTTTCAGCGGAATTATAATGTATTCAACAAAAATGTTCCTCATGGGTTTTTATATAAAAGTGTTAAACACATCTTATACCTTAAACATAAGCCATAAAAGATATTATATGCCGAGTCTGTATAATTATGTGCAAAAGGGGGAATAGTAATTCCCCGTAAAATGAGTGCCAGATGTAAACTTTCAAAATGGCAATACAAGTTTGTATTTTTTTATTTCCCCCACCAGAATCAGTCGTTAAAGCCTTGTTATTTAACAAAATTTGATTTTGTTGTACAGTGTAAATTAGGGATGTAACCGATACCGATACCGATATATCGGCGATACTTCAGATTTTCCGATACATCGGTATCGGCGCTATTTTACTGTCGATACGACGATACTTTTTACAATTTTTCAGAGTTTATTATTTAACAAATAGTTTATGTTTGTTTATTTTACCATGAATTCGAATTCAATTCGTTGTTTTTTAAATCTTATTCCCTGAAAAAAACACTCCAAAGAAGTCATGAAAATGTAGAATTGGCGATCCGATAGTATTGCAAATTTGGATAATTTCTAATTAATTTTACATATCCTTGTCATTGTAAGAAGTTCTCTTTTTCGATTACCAATCACCGCATTGTAAGCGATGTTAGGAAAAATTCCTTTTTCGGTGTTCTATAACGACCTTTCCTCAAGGAAAAAGGATAAAAAATTACCTATTTTCGCAACTTGTTTCTTTTTATGCGAATCTAAATGCAAAACTGTGTTTTCATTTAAATTTAAGTGAATAAATGTAAACTTTTAGACGAATTTTAACAATTAAGCTCTTAAGTTATTTAGAAGAATATTAGTTGATAAATGTCCTTTAAAAAATCGATTTTTTAAAAAGCATTTCAACTATTTTTGTTTGAATTATAAAGAAGCTACACTTTTTATATAACTTAAATAAACTTTTACTTGCTTTTCTACTAATTATTTGCATATTTTTAATATAGATTTTTTTGAAGCAATGACAATGTAGTTCCTCAAGAACTAGTTCCAATTTTTTATACTGGATTAATTCAATTTTAAACATCAATAATCTCTTACACTCTAATTTTGTGTAATAAAAAAATCGCCCTGCTTGAGTTTTGTCAATCTGGACTTGAACTCAATTTTAATATGCGTATCGGTATCGGCGATATTTCTTTTTAAGTATCGGTATCGGATAGGCAGAACGTTACGTCCCTAGTATAAATATTCGCATTTTTTTAAAAATTAAGGGTTTTCAGTTTATTATGAATAAAATCAATATTTATCCATAGATTTTCATGAAATAAAACTTATTTTATTTGTAGTATACATGGCTTTATGATCAGGTAATAAAAATGACAAGTTTTAACGATTTTTTATATTAATTTTTTTTTTTAATAAATAAACATTTTCCAATATTGCATTAAATATTGCACTAAAATGTTTTTTATGCACAGAAAAAACTAAATTTCATTTTCTGTAAAGGATTTCAATGAAATAGTAAATATTTTGTCTATGAACGGACCTACAAAAGAATTTGTAAATATAGACAAAAATACCTCAACAATTTCATTGAAAAAAAACGTGTTTTTTTCAGTGAACAAATTGTTTAAATCTATAAAACAATTTGTCCAAAAATATTTACTAATTGTAGACAAAACAATTTACTAAATCAAACAAAAATATTTACTGGATTTTATAAAAAATATCAAACAATATTTCTGTCTGAATTTAATAAACAATTAGTCTAAAAATGCTAACAATTATTAAGCAAAATAATTTACTTAATCAAACAACAATACAAAAAAAATTTTTGTCTGTGTCATCATCATCATCCATTAAGCATTAAGGATATTTCACTTTGTTAAATGTGTTCAAGTCTGAATGTTTATCTAAATACTCTAAAAAAAATGAATGAGAATTAACGCAACGACATTAACTAATCGATTCACTCAAAAATCTTTTGTAAACAAACTTGGTACAATTGCATTCCTCTTGCTATGATTGTTGTTGTTATTTGTGTGTATGTCGTCATTGGGGTGGTTTTTTAGGACTTAAATGTTTACTAATACATCGCACACGTTTTTCATATTTTGTGGTTCCTATTACGAATAAATCAGCAAAATCGGATAAATAGCTTAAATATTCGCAAAACGCGACTCTTTTCGTCCCGCTATTTTTCTATGAAATCCAAATAAGCCAACAATCTCGACAAAATTAAAATTGTTTAAAAAAATACTCAAAGTACATATATAATTGCAAATTTTTAAAGCTGTAATAAACTGGGAATAAATCAATGGGATGAGGAAAATTTTTAAGAAACGGGGGAAAAATTAAAATTGCAAAAGAAAAATTTTATAAATATGGAAAAATTTCAAAAATTTTCGATGGCAAAACATATTTTTATGTTTTTTGTTAAATATGCATATGCAAACTTAAAAAAGCCAAAATATGCATGCCACAAAAATAGAAAAATGCAATAACTATGCGACTAACGGCCCTTTTCACAATGTATGTTTAGGAGTTAACTTGGACTTTAACGACAAGTTTTGTATGCCTAACTTGCCGTTAAAGTCCTCGTTAACTTTTAATCGTACATTGTGAAAAGGACCGTCAGTGTAAGATAAGCTAAAACATGCTGTAAAGGATAAAATATACACTAACAAATCGATGACAAAACTCTTAAAAGGTTCTGAAACGTAAAAATATCTTATTTGTGCCAACATGCATCATATAGGAAAAAACATGCAATTGCATAATTCCGGTTTCCCATGTCATGACAAAAGTTTAATTTTGCTACATAAGCTTGAAATGAAACCAATTTTCGGATTATATTTTGTTGAAATTGGACTGAGCAGATTACAATTAAAAATTAAGATTTTATACCTACATGCCTTAAACGATTAAAGGGCCCTCCATGATTCATTAAACTTCACTGCTCTGGTTTCTAAAAAAAATTTAAGAAACAAGCTTAAATATTACTAATAAAAAAAATGCGATTATTGTCTTTTAAAATGTTACTGTTTCTTTCAGTGAGTACGTACTTTGTTGTTATAATTGTTTTATTTATTACTTTTTGTAATCTTTTCATTATTATTACTCTATAATACTCAGAGCATCTGATACGGATGATAATAATCATAACGAATGATGATCATTACGATGAGAGCAAGTACGGAATAATAAAAATATATACAAGTGAATAAAAACCACAACCAAATCAAAAGTACTCGTAATTCAAAACGTGAGGGCGTCTAATATATGAAAATTGTATTTTATTTTTTCGACAACTTACCCTACTCACGTATCCACACATATATCAGTATAATTTTATTTATTAAACTCTTTAAGGATCGAAAGATTTGGAGGTATTTATAGGTTCGTGCTGATCTTTGTAACGCAATTGGTTTTTGTTTGAAGTTTTATCTTTTTATTCTTTGAAAAATTGCACTCTGCAACAATGAAAGTGCTTCGGAGATCAAAATACATATTCATCTGTTGAATTCAAAAATCACCATAAAATTCTCCGATTAGCTCTAATTTTAAAGATATAGTCACTTTTATATATTCATACATTATAGCATTTTTTATTCTTCGTACCATATGTCCGGACCGGTCCTCAAAATCATAAAATAGCTTATGGATTATTAATCTACACAAAATAAATTTTCGATTGAGTGTATACTTTACTGCACAGAAAAAAACAAGTTTCGTTTTTGATAACAAATATCCCGGTATTCAATAATTTTTTTTTCAAATTTCCTGTGATAAAGAATTCCGCTGTATTGATAACAGAATTATTTAAAAAATATATACATATATGTATAAATAAAAAAATATGTTGACATGGCTGGGATACAGCCGAGCCATATCCCATTTATTTGTTTGTGAGATAAAATTTGTTTTAAGTACTTATGTATGAAAAGAGAAGAAATAACCGGAATGAGAAAGAAATACATACAACGAAATATTGTATTAAGTTAATAACAAATGTTATTGAAATTCATATTTTTTTCAATAGCATGGTTTTATTGAACATAATTCTTGTCTATTTCTTTCTGTATGGTATTGCCAGGATATTGATAACAAGAATTATGTATTTCGAAACTCATACAACCTCTCAAATGTTATATTTTATAGTCAGCAACATGACAAAAAAAGTTTTTTTTTCAACTTCAAGATATACATACTCATCTAGTTTTATTGTTTCGGGTATATATCGTATTGGGCTACCTCATGTGTCATATATAGTGGCCCTGATTTTCTCGGTATGTGAAATACAGGGTGTATACAGGGCGAATTTTGTTCTGTAGTCTTTTTAATAATTAATAATATACCCTTTTTTATTTTTGATAGGTAATTGGGCTTGTTATCTTCCACTAAGATCCCGCCCGGTGCGTCGAATTTCCACCACTTGGTCCGTAACCGGGATTGCTTGTAACCGATTTTGTAACAGGGTTTTTTACAGAAAAACATATCTAGAGAAAAATATCTTTTCAACGATATATCGTTGGTCTCAAGTAGAAGGGCCCAAACTCAACTAATTGCAATTTTACAGGAGAAGGTAAAAACAGAAGAGAAACTGTATTATTCAAGATGTAACTGTTTTTGAACACCTGCTTGTAAAAGTGTTATTTTTTACACTATAGCAGTACATTTTTGTGACGAAATGCATTTGTGTGAAATGTATTGGAATCACTGAAAAACTCAAATTCGTAAAAAATACGAGTTAGGGCCTTTCTACTTGAGACCATCGATATGTATGTTTCATCAATATTGGTGCACAATAAAATACTTAAAAGTGTACGACAAGAAATAGTGTGGCCTATTTATATATACATACATAAGATTATAAATACAAAACTGGTAAGTACACTTGGAGAAAACAAATAATTTAATGAATAATGTGAGAATGAAAGTTTTAAATTCCAATTTTTCAGGATATTTAAGGATAAATGATATTTTGGTATTTTACAGGCACTTGTAGCAGGAAGCTTTGTCTTTTTTAATCAGTATTCGTTAAGGGGAGACTAAAACCTTTCGAATGACATAAAATATATTGATATCCTATGACGTGTTCTAAAGTTATTCAATCTTCAATATGACGAACTTTTCTCAAAAATGGCCGAGAAGCCCACGTTTAGAGGCCTATAAAATAGAAGCCATAAGAGGTATCGAAATAATTTTTCGCCATATTACGTGCACACAATAGTAGAATATATATGTCAAATTTCATTAAAATCGGAGAGGATAAAAGTCCAGACCGTGTCGAAAATTTTCGTTCTTGCCCTATAGTTTTAATGGAACATAAAGTCGTTCATAACCTGCTTTATTTTTTTACTTATTTTGTAAATCTGTTTTAGTCTTTGTTGTTGTACTTTCTATAAATTTTCATATATGTAAGATTATCATACATTTGTTGTTATTATTATTGTTGTTGCTATTATTATTATTATTATTATTGTTTCGGTAGACGGACGTGCATTATTGTCAATTTTTATTTCATGCATGTTTATTACTCTTTCAAACGTTGTCGTCTCAGCTACATTCATAAGAACCGAAAGATCGATCGAACCAGTAAACAAATTGCAAAAAGAAAAAATACGCTACCAAAATATTGTCGCATATTTTTATTAATCATTAATCTAAATATTCCTTAATAAAAGTGTTAATATGCCTATCGAGTTGGTATAACCGCGCGGAGTGTTTTTTTATTTAAAAAAAAGTTACTTTTCTAACAACAAAAATTTTAAAAATACATATAACGCGTTTTTTTTTTGGTTAAAAGAGTGTTAATAAAATAATTTGTGGTCGTGGCTTTTTTTTCATATATATTATGATACCATTAGCAATTTTAAGCAAAATATTTGACTGAGTTTTAAATACGTTCAAAGGAAATCATTGAAAGGAGTGAAAAATTGTGTGCCTTTAAGTCGAAATATGACTCATCGCTTTAGCATAAGCCCAACTATAAATGGACATTTAGATGATGAGTATGTTTTTAAATATTTTTCAACGAAAACAATTTTTCCAGAATATGTTTGATATATATATACAAATTACTTGTATTACACTATGCTACAAAAGTAGAGAAAAAAATTATTCAGGGCTTCTCATGCAACAATTCTATTTGATTGGATCCCATAGAGAAAGAAAATACCTATAGTTTTTCTAGGTCACTTCGTAAAGTGATTTTATAACGGAAAATATAGTGAAATAACGGTTTTCTTAAAGTTTGCAATTTAAACAGACATAACACACAGAAAAATGTCCATGTAAAATCGTCGAAAACCAGGTTAACTTAACATTTTTCGGTAGTGATTTTGCTTCATAGGTGTTTCATGTTAAATAAACATGATTTACAATAATCTTGAAAGAAAATTTTTCCTTTTCATGTTGATTTAATATTCCAGTACAGTTAAATCAAAATGAAGTTGATACTGAAATAATACGAAAAATCATATTGAATCAAAGTAATTTCGAGTTGAAACAACGTGAATTTGATATTGGAACAACACGAAGAATCATGTTGAATCAAGGTTATTTCAAGTTGAAACAACGTGAATTTGATATTGGACCAACACGAAGAATCCTGTTGAATTAAAGTTATATCAAGCTGAAACAACATGACTTTATGTAGCTATTTTATTAATTATTTTACTTACGTGATAGTCATCAGAAAACTTTTTGTTGTAGCTGACTGCCCCAGCCAAGATTTGAACTCGTGCCACCTGCATGATAGTCCACGCGCTAACCACTGCAGCCACAACAGCTTCAAAATTTTCTTTACTTATACACTAAATAAATACCATCGTATGTAAAATGCATTTCATTTTAATTCAACATGATTTAAATGATTATTTAAAATAAAACTTATTTGAAATTAAAGTTATAGTCATGTCGATTGAAAATGAAACTTAACGTTTATAACAAAATTGTGTTAACGGTGATTTAAGGTTAGATTAATTATTTTCCGTTTAAAATTAATATGAAACAATGGTAATTTTAAACCAGCAGCAGTAAATATTCGCTGGTAATTCGTTTTTTGTCGTATACATAGACGACACATGTAAGAATAAACAACAACAAGTCACACAACTAAGCAGAACAGTGAATTGTAGCAATGAACAAAGCAAGTAAACACTAACACACTCAAACGACAAATTATTTCTTGTAAATTTAATATGATTTGCAATCAATATTGCGGCATGTGGATTTTACATTCCTTTTTTTCTGTGCGAACTTCCTTGTTTTCAAACGGATTTCCATGGTCCCTATCATATTTGAAAGATATGATTCTTATCTTTCAAATAAGACAACTTTGCAGCTATTAAATGGCCAAGTTATGGTGGTTTAAGTAAAAAAAACACATTTTTCAACAAAATTGTAGTTTCCGCCAGCTCTAAGTTGGGTATGTAATACTAAACCACTATATGAATTAACTTTTGTGAAAAGAAACATTAAAAACGCTTTCAAAAATGTGTAATTACATTAAAATCGGTTAAAGACTAACCCCCCCATGCAAAAAATAAAGTGTGTTTGAGATGTATGTTAAAACCGGTTTTTCTATGGAAATTTTGTTTTAACATACATTTCAAAGACACTTTATTTTTATTGCATATGGGTGTAAATGGGTTATGCTATGTTTTCTGTTTTGACTTTTTTGCTTCTTATTTAAAAATAGGACAGTCACGCTAATCTATTTCATCATAACTCGAGAACGATTAACCCGCTTTTGATATTATAAACAAGAAAAGATGCGGAAATCTTTAATGCAAACAATACACAATTTTTTTAAATTTTCAATTGTTTCGGAGTTATTCAGAAATTAACGGCGAAAAACTAGCTTTTAATGCAATTTCATATTTTTTTTTCATTTTCAAAAGCTCATAATAAAATAAAGAGGGCTAAAATTTTACATTTTTTATCAATAATACGAAAGCTGGGTGTATTTGGAACAAAATAAGCCATATATAATTAAAATCGCTCGACAAATGTCGGTTTTATTAAAAATTAAGTGAAGTAACTCAGTTGATAAAAATCATAATTTCCATATAACAGAAAAATATGAATATGTGTTTGTATGTGTGATGTATGAAAGTCGCAATCTTTGTCATTTGAGTTAATTTTTAATAAAATTTAAAATAAATTTTTAATAAAATCGACATTTATCGAGAGATTAATTAATGATTTATGGCTTATTTTATTCTAAATACACCCAGCTTTCGCATTATTGATAAAAATGTCAAATTTTAGTCCTCTTTATTTTATTACGAGCTTTTGAAAATGAAAAAAAATATATAATTGCATGAAAAAACTAGTTTTTCCCCGTTAATTTCTTAATAACTCGGAAGCAATTGGAAACTTAAAAAACTTGTGTATAGTTCTCGAGTTATGATGAAATAGATTAGTGTTACCTCCCTATTTTTAAATAAGAAGCAAGAAAGTCAAAACAGAAAACATACCATAACTCATTTATTGTTTAACCGATTTTAATGTACTTACACATTTTTGAAAGCTATTATAATGCCGCTTTTCACAAAAGTTAATTTGTATAGTGAGTGGTCTAGTATCTCATAAGCAACTTAGAGCTGGCGGAAACTACAATTTTGTTGAAAAATGTGTCTTTTCTTAAATTTAAACCACCATAACTTAGCCATTTAATAACTGATTTCCAAAAGTTACGTCTTACTTGAAAGATAAGAATCATATCTTTCAAATTTGATAGCGGCCATAGAAAACAAACCAGTTATGGCTGTTTAAATTGCAAACTTTAAGAAAACCATTTTTTCGATACATTTACCGTTATAAAATCACTTTACGAAGTGACCTAGAAAAACTATAAGTATTTTATTTCTCTATGGGCTCCAACCAAACAGAATTGGTGCATGAGAACCCCTGAATAATTTTAGTGTAACACAGTGTTATTGTTAAAAAATACTTTTAAGATAAAAAACGCTTCTTTTACAATCCCATTCGCTTTTCATGCTCCATTTGCATCGTTGCTAAATATTTTTTACCTTCATTCAGGAATTCTTTACCAAAGAATTGAAGAAATCTGAATGGAAGTTTTAGCATAAATCGATACCATTAGAAAATGGCTTCTGAGTAAATTTTAAAATTGCATACCATTAAGCAGCTTAAGAAACAGAGATACTAAAACTATGAGAGCACATTTATTCCTTATAGATAAGCTCCAAGTTCAGATAAGCAAGAACTACAGAAAAGTTCTGTATGTACTACATATCAGCTCCATACTCCTCTACTTGACTTCAAAATAACTAAGAAATTTAACGATATCCGGCTTTTTATCTATGTATATAAGCAAGGAATACTAACTAAAAATATGTTTTATCTGAATTTCACACTTAAGATTCTTCGACTTGAAAACTTTTCTAGAACTGGAACACTAACGGTGCATAGTGGGTCACAAAGGTTGACTTTCCCTTTGTTGCAAGACTTTGAAAACTTATAAAAAATTTAATTTTTTGGAAAATATCACTGTGCTACACCAAAATTATTCAGGTGCTCTCATGTACCAATTCTGTTTTGTTGGAGTCCATAGAGAACGAAAATATCTATGGTTTTTATAGGTCACTTCGTCAAGTGATTTTATAGCGGTAAATGCAGTGAAAAACCGGTTTTCTTAGATTTTCAACTCTAAACAGTCATAACTTTTTTGTTTCCCAACGGATTTCTATTAATTTTTCTGTTTAAGGGATCTGATATTATATTTCAAACAAGACATACTTTTTGTAAATCGGTTAACAAATAGCTAAGCTATGCTGGTTGAAGTGTGAAAAAAACACATTTTTCAAAAAAAAAATTCCTCAGGCTCCAAGGTGCTTATGAGATACCAAACTGTATATATATTTATTATTGTGAAAAAATAAAATTAAATTAGCTTTCCAAAATGGGTAATTACATTTGAAGCGGCTAAAAAAATAAATGACTTATGCCATGTTTTGTGTTTTGACTTTTTGGTTTCTTATTTAGAAATGACATGTTTTTCTTTGCTTTTTATAAACTTCGCTGTCAGTATCGCGCTTTAAAGACCAGCAGTAGTTAGAAAGCATACTGATTTTATTTTTTCTTATATAACGCTGTTCAACTTTAAATATTTCGTGGTGAAATCGTTCACCTTGTTCATCACTCATCTGTCCTAAATTTAAATTAGGTGGAAATTTTTCCAAATGAGCATGCAGATGGTGTAGTTTTGTTGACATTTTGCAACCCATCGCAAGGTAGGCAGACAGCATATTGTTTACTGTCTGCTCATAAGGGGCCATTCACATATTACGTAACGCTCCAAGGAGGGGTGGTTACGGATTAAATTCTTTATACTGAAAATTTTGTAAAAAGCGTTACGAAGGGGTGTACAAATATTCCAAAAATAGCCTTACGAAATCCGTTGTGAAACAAAAAAGTTATGATTGCTTAAAGTTAAAAATGTAAGAAAACCCGTTTTTCACTACATTTTCCGTTATAAAATCACTTTACGAAGTGACCTAGAAAAACCATTGGTATTTTCGTTCTCTATGGGCTCCAACCAAATAGAATTGGTGCATGAGAACCCCTGAATAATTTTTTTCTCCACTTTTGTAGCATAGTGTATTTATTTATATTATTTTTATAACTAACACCAAAAATGGGTGAATGGTATATACCGTACATATATCGAGCCATAACTGCTAAAAATACGTAAATGACATGGTAATCGATTGGTACTTACATCTTTTTGGCGGTTATGGCTCGACATGTTTGTCATTCCGTGCGTAATTTCTGGGTACGTATAGATAGAAAAGACAAATTGTCGATATCCTTCAGTCCATCTGTCTATATGTGAAATCGATTTTCCGAAGCTCCCAGAAAGACTTCTGGACTTGTCTCAAATAGATTGGTATTGAAAATCAGCAAAAAAAATCCTCACTTGTCATTAGATTTGATTGAGTCCATGGTTATTGGTGGAGGGTATATAAGACGCGGCATATAACACTTTGTTTTGTATTTTTCTTTCAACGGGGTTTGTTGGAATTTGGAACGATTTTCCGTCAGCCCACGTCTTACCGACTTTTATCTAACTCGTATATTTAACAAAATAAACAGTAAAATTTCGAAAGCTTTAAAATAACAAAAAATCCCATACATTTGCAAATTTTGGTAAACTGTTTCGTTCCTTAGTAATTAAAGTTAATTCTTCAGTTAGTTTGGACGCTGAACGCGAATTTCCATACAAAAACTAAGTCTCGTTTTCGATAACAAAAATCCCGATATTCAATATTTTTTTTCAAATTTCCTGTGGCAAAGAATTCCGCTATATTGATAACAAAATTATTTGCATTAACTTTGCAAAATTGTGTTTAAAGTCTTTGGCCTTTGGTAAAGCACCAGTGAAATGCTGCATATAGACAATGCAAATAAATTTCATTTAAAATAAAATTATGACAATATGTCAAATAATAAATTTTTTAAAGGTAAAAAAATATATATTATAAAAAACGTTGACATGGATGGGAACAGCACGGGCTTACCGGACGTAAAGCATGCTCTCTACAGCCGAGCCATATCCCAGTTATTTTTTATGAGATAAAACATGTTTTAAGTACTTATGTATGAAAAGAAAAGAAATAACCGGCATAGGAAAGAAGTACATACAACGTAATATTTTATTAAGTAAATGACAAATGTTATTGAAATTCATATTTATTGGACATAATTCGTGTCTATTATTTTGTGTGTATACTCCGATTTTCCTTGTCAGTTCTAGTTTTCGGGATATGCCCTTATTTCAAAATTGAAGACACTTGCGCGACTTATATTAGCTTAACTGAAAAAAACTGAAGCTCGACAACAAAATTATCTTTAAGCCGAGCGAACATTATTTGTAAATCGGTCCATTAGTTTCAGAGATATCGTAAAATCTTGAGCCTAAAACTTAAAAATGGCGTAAATTGTTTTTAAATGTTTAAAGTTATTCCACCTCAAATCAACCAACCTCACCATCTTCGATTTTGATAAAACTTTGTTTGGAATTTTTTTAAAGTAATGGATATAAAATTTTGTATTTCTAACTACTTCGGTTATGAAAATATGACGTCATCAAAACTAAAAATCTGTCTATAAATCTGAGTTGCGCAGTACGATGCGGAGGTCTCGTCATTTTAGCAAAGCTGATTTCTACATATATTGTATAAAATATTGTTAATAAAAAATAAATTTAAAAAATCAAAAAACCCGACTGCGTAAAAAACAAAAAAAAAAACAAGTCCAGTGCGCGGAACATAGCGACTTTTACATCCGCGAACCATTATTGCGAAGATGTGAAGATTTGATTTTTAATGCTTCCCGGCTGTAGAAGTCGCTATGTTCCACACACTGGACTTGTCTTTTTCTTTTAGTTTTTTACGCAGTCTGGTTTTTTGATTTTTTAAATTTATTTTTTATTTATATTCTTTTTAGTTTTCGTACACATACAGCTTGGTTTACGTTGAAGAGCACCAACTACGTCATCTAATGGGAAATCATGCGTATATCGTAATCTTGTAATCTATCATTCTTGGTTGTGTGCTGTATTGAACAGGGGTGATATAAAATTTTGGTTAATGGTTTAATCCGTTAATCAACAGAAATCAACCGATTTAATCGTTTATCGAAAATAGTAAAATTAAAGCTAATCGAACTGTAAACCGATTAACGGTTAATCGATTGAATACCCGAATCTTTTCGTATGACATGACAAAATTGTATTTAAATTGGTTTATTACTAATTGTCAAGGCTACAGAAACATTCAACTACAGCTTTAAATATGATTTGAAAAAAATCTATCAGCTCTCTTATAGAAAAATACACGATGGCAATGAAGGTGTAATGAAGGGTAAAAAGGTGTAAAAAATTCAACAGCCCGTAGTTTCTAGTTCATGTGACTGTAGATTATATCTGTCATATATTTAAATCTGAGTGCGATCAATTATGTTGGCGGTAAAAACAAAAGATAGATGCAATAAATGAAAATAACCACAGATATAAACATTTAAGAAAACTTGACTTTGTTGAAAAGTTTATAAGGTTTTTGACAATGAAACTAAATTATAACAAAGTGATAGCAATGATAAACATTACTTTTATATACACAAAATTGGTGGCGGTTTGTCTAGTCTTCTCAGTTTAATCAAATGGAAATATAATTTTTATAAAATAAATTGCCCATTTTATGCATAGCTTTACGACTTCGAAAACTTACTCATGTACAAAAATATTTTTACACATTCAAGTATAAATCCAACAAATTTTAAGCTTTTCATTTTTGTTTGTTATTATTATTATTATGCATATTTTTCTAAAATTAGCTACGGACAGCAAGTGATACTTTTAGTAGTATGAATTTATTGATTGTGTGAATGAAGGAAAAGCACATTATGTGAGGTGAAATATTTACATTGTGAGAATATACATGAAAAGGTATTAAAAGTAACAAACTTAAACCAAACTACGCACATGTACTGTATAAATATTTTTTAGGTTCGAGATCAAGTGCAGACTACATCGGAGAATGAAAACATTATTCATTACTTTTTCTTTTTTTGTTTTTTTTTTAATTAAAAATTTTGATACTCCGGCAAGATATGGGTTCGAACCCGAATCTAACTAAATATGTATTCCAGTAAAAAAAGTATCAATAAGTGTGTATTTTCTTCTCATAAAGAGATTATTAAAAACATCGGTATAATTAATTAAACAGTCATTCTACTTATAAAAAATTTAGGCTCATTGGAATTTTTCGCGAAAGATGTTTACGATGTTTCCTGACTTTTTTTAATGGCTTGCGGCAGACCATAAATATGTTGTTATTGTCAGCCGTGTAGATTGTGGAATTAACGCTAAATTTTCCTTAATACGTATAATATTGTCTCATATCCAATTCTTTCTGAATAAAAATATGACAAACTTCACCCTAATAACAATCACTTTATGTATATGTTCATTGACTTTTTGCATATCGTCATATAAAATGCAAAAGGCCATATCTGCGTTTTTAAAAAAAATGTTAATAAAAAATTATTGTGATTACGAAAACGATGTTTTCTAGATAGCCTGAATTAATGATACTATGCTGAAAAACTATTTTTATAATAACAATAGGTAGCTTCTTATATATTCACCCTTATTGTGAATGTCAACGTCGACATCAACACAATACATTCGTCGCTGGCAATTCGATATGTCGTCGTTGTCACTTCAATGCTAAATCGGCATTTACTAAAAGTATTGTGTTGACGTTGACTTGTTATCGATAATGTGAAGAAAATAAATATCATCGCTATCATTTTGAAGTTTATTGAATTTGTTAATTGCCTTGGTTAATAAAATTTTTTAATGTTGTATTCAAGTGAAAGTTTTAATGATGAAGCAAAAAAAAAATAAACACTTCTGTTTTGAAAAGTTCTTCTCCTTGGTGTTATCTTTCCATCATTTTCTTTTCTTCAATTTCCATCATTTTCTTTTCTGCATAAAAACATCCTTTTGGTTTGCATTGTGTTCCGCAAATATGTAATACGTTTCTAGAAGTGGCTTCGTCCACTCGAATAGCGTATGTGGAAGCTAACGGGCATCCCCGTCATCCTCAAAGATTGTGGAGCGTTTGCTAGATGCATATCGTCATATGTAATGCAAAAGTGCCTAGCATCAATTTTTTAAAATGTTTGAAGATAAAAACCTTAATAAAAACTATTGTGATTATGTTGTTTCAACATAGTATCATTAATTCAGACTTTATTAATAATACTACCCAGAAAAACAAAATCATTTTTATATTCACAATAGTTTCCTTTTTATTAAGTTACCTATCTTTCCTGAAACGTTTTTAAAAATTATGATAGGCTGCCGCTTTTGCATGTTATATGACGATATATTTTCTGGTGCTTGCCGTTTGAAAACCATCGCTATGTCTAATTAGTGGTCCAATAGATTTAATTTCGCCGCAATTTATTCCAATCCTTTCTTACAATTATTAGGAGTTCTGCTACTATGAAATCCTTTTGCTAGGCTTGGTTTACTTTCAAGCCGCTGAATTAATTCCTAAAATTGTTTGTTGGTTGTTATTTTATTTTTTTTCTATTTTAAATACTTTTTCAAATAAATAACCGTAACAGCCAAAGCTTTCTATAGAGTCGTTGCCAAAAATTGTGTCGACAAAAACAGAGCCAATTTAACACAATATTGTATTTAAGACGCCTATTAAAATGCGAAGCAGCTGTTAATTGTTATCGAAATCCGGCAATATTGACAACGGCAATGCCATTATTACACCATCGACGTCACTTGTGGCGACGTTGATATTCGCAATAAAGGTGATTATAATCTGCCTTTATATCGAAAAGTTAAATATTTTTATTGATTTTTTCATTTTGCATTAAAATCTCTCGTTGTCTGAATGCAAATTGTTTCGTATCATTAATGATAAAACAAAATGTTTGAGATAAGTGTTGTTATATTTATGTAATTTTCATCACTGTAATGTTTCATGCTATTAATGAAACTTTTCGTTGTGCTATTTAGATATGTAAGGGAGGGTCAATGTGCTGGTTTCATTCCCGTTACAGAATTAGAAATGCAGACGATATTATAGCTCTCTTAATGTGATAAATGTGGCGCTAATGCTGACTTTAGACGATATGTTTTTTACATATGGATTGTCAGGTGTGTGAGACATATGTAACTTCACATGTTTGTTAAAATTGTTAATTTACAGACGGTTTATAATTTTTGCTTTCACACGTACATGTGCAATTACATCTGACATAACCTCTGAGTGCTCATAACAGTTGAGTTTGTACACAGTTTTCATAAATATATAAAGCGCTCTATGCGTTTTAATGTTTTTTCAGCCAAACCACACTTTTGTTAATTCAAAACAGCTGATGTCATATGCTTTGTCAGATGAAAATAGAACAAGCTCTAATTGAAAAATTTTCATATGACTTTGCTTCTGTAAATGTCATCTGACAATGTTTCATATGTTTCACACGGCATATACAACTTTTACAGTGGGATATTTGACAAGTCAGATGTAAAATACATGTCGTCTAAAGTCAGCATAAGCAAACTACATACATATGTAGATATACTTTATCTTTTACTTAAACACAAACATATTATATTCTCCCTGTGAATGATGATGATTCACGGTTAATATCAACCGTTATTATGCCATAAATAATTACAAATTAAAGAAATAATGACTTTGTAAAAGCATCTTAATTAAACCTAAGTTTGTTAAATTGATGACAATAACTTTGTTTAAACTAATTGAAATTTATGCAAATTGAACTGTATTTTTACCTCATCAACGTATTTTTAAAGTAACTTATATAGCCGAATCATCATAGTCATTTATATATTCGAAGCTACATAAGACTATGAGTTTAAAATTCAGTACAAGATTATTCATACACATAAAATGAATATTTCGTCCAATTATTATTATAAGTTGATTTTAAAGTGCTTTAACTATTTTTCGTTATGTCAACTTTATTATAAAATTAACTAGTCGATTAAAATTAGATGATATTCAACTCTTGACTCGCTGAAATGACATATGGAACAAGTCTACCTGTTGAATTTTTTGAAACTTACAAAGGATCCAGCAACAGCAATGAATGGGTAAAATAATTTTGCGCAAAAATTCAACTGATTAAAGTTACCCCGGCATTGCATCATTACTAGAAGATATCTTTAATGCCGAAGAAATTATCACCAAAAAATGTTCAAACAAACGTTTGTCTAAAAATAAATTTCATTTTCAGTAAATGTTCTTTATATAATCAATGAATTATTTGTTTGACTTTTATTTAGGAACAAGAAAAACTGTATCGTAAAAAACAACCCCGATGACGACATACTCACAAATAACAACAACAACAATGATAGAAAAAGGAATGCGATTGTACCAAGTTTGTTTACTGAAGATTTTTGGGTGAATCAATTTGTTAATGTCGTTGCGTTAATTCTCATTCTTTTAGAGTCTTTAGATAAACATTCAGACTTGAACATATTTAACAAAGTGAAATGGATGATGATGATGACCCAGACAAAAATTTTGTTTGATATGTATATTACAAAAAACCCAGTAAATATTTTTGTTTGATTAAGTAAACTATTTTGTTTAATATTTGTTAGTATTTTTAGACTAATTTATTTATAAATTCAGACAAAAATATTGTTTGATATCTTTCAGAAAATCCAGTAAATCTTTTTGTTTGATTTAGTAAATTGTTTTGTTTACAATCTGGAAATATTTTTAGACAAATTGCTTTATAGATTTAAAAATTTGTTCACTGAAATACATGATTTTTTTCAATGAAATTCTTGAGATATTTTTGTCTATATTTACAAATTTATTTGTAGGTCAGTTCCTAGACAAAATTGAACTCCTTACAGAAAATGAAATTTACTTTTTTCTGTGTACGCTATTTCTTATCTTTATTAATTACCTTCTCTGTCAAACTTCCAACCCTATCTACTCTTTCGCAGATGACAGCACCATTTGCGATTCTTATTCATTCATCAATAGACCAAGCTTGTCGTAGATTGGGGTCAAGAGGCAAAATATGAATGATACACTTAATCGTGATCTTGTAATAATTTCCAAATGGGGTCATGAGAATAGGATCGATTTTAACGCTCGTAAGACCCAATGTTGTATGCTCACGCATAGGCGTATGACCGAACATGCTGCTGCGTCTGTAATTGTGAACGGTATAGGTATTGAGGAATCAAAAGCTCTTGATGTTCTTGGCATGAAAATCCAATGTGATGTTCGGTGGAATGATCACATTTTTCAAGTCACAAAAGAAGCATTCAAGTGCCTCCGATTTTGTATCTTCTTAATATTTATACCACCTATATCCGACCGAAAATGGAATACAACTTTCATATATGGGCCGGTGCTTCAAAGACTATTTTAAAGTTACTCGACCGTGTACAGGAGAGGGCGAAGAAGCTTATCGTTGACAGTAGGGTAGCCAACTTTGTTGACTAACTGGAGCATCGACGCAATGTGGGGTGTGTTTCGCTGTTCCATCGCTACTACAATGGAGTGCGCTCTAATGAAATCAGGGAACTTGTTCCCGAAATCCGATCCTTTTTGCACACAATACGTTTTTCATTAAGAGCACATCTATTTAAGGTCGATCTGCCAGTGAATCGCACTACACATTACAGAGAGAATTCGTACTTTGGCCGAACAGTTCGTATGTGGAATAAACTCCCCGCAGAGGTCTTACCACTCACTTTCAGTGTGGGAAAGTTCAAGTCGAATGTCCACAGACACTACTCCATCTATCGTCCTTCCCATAACCAATTTTCCTAATTCCGGCACAATGCATTGCATAACTAGGGGTCATCCCTTGAGTGCTAGTCCAAAAAAAAAAAAACAAAAAAAAACAGCAACAAATAAAACAGCAAAAAACATGCATTTTGTTGGAAGAATCACAACACGATACTGTCAAATCTATTATATGTGTGCCGCATACATTCATAAGCTCTCTCAAATTTACTAACACATGCATTGTGTTGATACAAACATATCGGAAAACTGTTAAGACTGCCAAAATCTGTTGTCTATGTGACGCACACATTCTCAAATTTACTAAATCAGCTGCTCTTATGCTGTTACCTATTTAAGGTACCTCGCTTGTACCATAAAAGACTGCCTGATTAAACTCTGAAATAATTTTTTCTCGACAAAAGCACAAAGCATCAGCTCTGACATGTTTCAAGAAAATAACCGTAAAAAAACTTATTTTTAAGGACCTAACACGTCCTTAAAAATAAGTTTTGCTTTTTAATTACTCCAGAAATATTGATTAATTTAAGATCAAATGCAAGAATATTGAAATTATTATTCAACACTTTTTTGAACGTAAAGTTCTCCACCGATATTAAAAGCAAGATTAATCTTGATCAGTAGCGAAGCTTGCCATAAATGCATTGAACTGAACAATGACTCATTTATAATATTTATTTCATCTTTTGTACGTTTGCCGTAAAAAATACTAAAATATCACACATTTCTAAGCAACAAATATTTAGCAAAAAATCTTTAATTAAGTTTTTATTATCAATGGAAAATTCCCTTTCTTTTAATGAAACGTAAGCCCCCAATTAAAAATATGTAATAATTATTATGATTGTCATGATGATGATGTCTTTTTAAATAATTGTCGTTTTATTGAAATGGTTTATAAAATTTTATTTTCATATATACAATACGAGATGTTAACTAGTGCACAGTGTCGGAAACCGCAAGATTTGTGTGAAATTTCGAACGTGGATAGGCTATTAGTTAGTAGTTGCGAAAGCTAGTCGATCTAATCCATGCTTTCCAATGTCGCTTTCTGCGTTGGTGTATCAGGCCCGATTTTGGTATTGAAGTGTCCCATCACTATCACAATGTCCCCACATTGTATTGTTGTCAGCTCTCTGCCAAGAAGCTCATAGAATTCTTTTTTTTCGGCGGCTTCGATTGGAGCATAATACTGGAATAATGTCAGATTGCGTGCCCTTGATCGAAATCTGGCTACAATGATCCTATCAGAGTACGGTTTCCAGTCAATCACAGCCTTCCTTATCTGTGACGGCTTAAAAATGTTTTCTTTTAGTTGTTTTTAAATTTATGTCTTGTTATATCCTACCAATCACAAAAGAATATTCCATTTCAAAATATTTGAATAAAAAAGCATTAAAATATATTTGGATCATGCTTTTAGAAGACATTAATAAATACTTGCATCATTAGATTCGCGCGTCAAAAATATATGCGAAATGGATGTCTTAAGTTACGAGATGTTTTTGTGTCAGGACAGTTTAACGTAATCACAGCGCACAGTGGTTCCAATGTAAAAAACTGGTAATAAATCTGTATATGTGAAACATGCGATCCGAATACAAAACGAAGTATGTAAACTTTATGCAGGAGAACCTAAGCTTTAGGAATGTTTATACTTGGACCATCAATATTCCTAAAGCTGCTAAGACTACCTCGGGCATGAAAAACTTATTGGCCTCATAGCTTTTACAAATATTATCCCATTTTAATAAATTCAAGCTTATTTAAAGCTTATAAATATACAAAGAAAATGTAAATTTTTGAGCGGGCGGCTAACAATTAAAGCCAGATTAATTATATTAAATATATCTAATATAATTAGTAAAGAAATTTGAAAGCTCGACGGGCGTTTTTTTCTTACACGATTATTTTATTTTTTTTTTATATATTTATTTATTTATTTAAATTGCGACCTAGCACAACAAGACAAAATATTTTATAAATGAAAGTGCTAGTGATTACACATATATATAAGTATATGCGTATATGATAAAATATTAATTTAGTTCAAAGACAAATCATATGAATATAAGTAGAAAAGGTCGTTTTTTATACAAAAATTAAAACAATTTTGACAATGAAAGAGGATAAAAAAATAAATATTAAGAAATAAAGTGAACAAAACCATTGTTACATAAATTACATACATTTTCTCCTATATTTAAAAATAATAATACACTTGGACTTATAAGGATTAATACGCAGACCATTTGACTTGGCCCATATCCCAATTTTAGCTAAATCATCATTGATTTTGTTCACACAGGAAGTTACACCAGCGATATTGCTACTGTTATAGAGCTGGACATCGTCAGCGTACATATGAATTGTACTGTCCATTGTGATGTCAGGAAGGTCATTAGTACATATGCAAAAGAGAAGGGGCCCGAGAATTGAACCTTGGGGAACGCCTCTTTTAACATTGAGTGCTCTTGATATGCTGTCTTTTAACCGAACAACTTGAGATCGATTTGTTAGATACGATGATAAAAACTTACACGCCGAGCTGGAGAAATTGAAAAGCTTTTGGAGCTTTAACAGCAGAATTTTATTATCCACTGTGTCAAACGCTTTACTGTGATTCAAGAGAATCAAGAAAGCTATCATGTTATGATCAATTTTTGATCTGAGGTCTTCGACAACATTGCATTAGTCGCATTAGTAATGCAACTTTTAGCCTTCAAGAAACCACATTGTTTTGCAGATAACAAATTCTTGTGTGCAAGGTATTCGTTCATTTGTTTCCCCATGACATTTTCCAGTGTTTTAGATAAACAGTGAAGAATAGAAATTGGTCGAAATTCATTGTTTGATTTTGGGATGGGAATAGATCTTGAATATAAGGAAGGGTAAAAGCTTAGGTGTTAAAACTTTTAAAAAGATAGGGTTGATACCATCCATGCCAACTGCATTAGATTTAACCTCCGATAAACTTTTCAGAACTTCAACTTGATCAACGCGGCGAAAACTAAATGGATCTTTTACCGAAACATAACAAAGTATTTGTTGATGGATATGGGATTGAAGCTAACAAAATTATAGTTAAGAGTATTCACATCCACATCGTGGTTGATAAGCGAAGAGTTTTTGTGTCCAATACCAATCTTACGGATTTCCTTCCATTTAGGCTTGCTGTCTAAGGCAGAAGAGAATTTTGTTTGGTAAAATAAGGATTTCGCGTATTTAATAAGTTTCGAGACTTCTCTGCGGACAGATTTATGAATATCTTTAAAATCGTCAGCTTTGAACCTCTTCCAACGGGAGTAGGCCTCATCAGGTTTTTTTATTAAGGACTTTATCTCAGCACTAAACCACGGCGGCTGACTGGCTTTGATACATGTGGTTTTTATAGGAATACACAGATCATACAAGATCATACATTTTCCTGAATAAAAGAAAGCTTGTCGTCAACACTCAAGAGTATGAATATGATCCCAGCCAATTATATCGGTATAATGATTGAGCGTAGTATAGTCGATGTTATGAAAGTCACGATATGAAAAACAGGTTTCATCATTATTTACAGAGAAATCATAAGCTAGAAAAAGCAGATCGTGCTACGAGAAGATTGACGCGGATCATAGCTTTAAGCTTTAAGAATAAGGAAACTCGGGTATGAAAAACTTTGTTGGCCACATAACTTTTACAAATATTATCAGATTTTAAGCTTCTTGTAAAGTTTATGAATAGATAAAGACAACACACATTATTTCATTGGGATAGCTATAATATTTTTAAAGATATTTGGATTTGAATTTTAAAAATTTTCCATATATCAAAAGATTACACTAGTTCACCTCAAAAATTAAATGTTTTCTAAGGTAATTTGGGGTCACTGACCACGAATATGACATTCATATATTTCTCTTAAGAACCGCAGATATTCGCAAAAACGTGTTTTTTTGCAGTTTATAAGCCTATTTCCAAAAATCTGGAGTTCTGTATTACTTGAATTGAGCAAATTTGGCATTGTTGCATAGATATGCTTTTCCTATTTCAGTCCATATTCAAAATGTGTTGATAGGATCAAAATTCAATCAGTTACAGGTCTTTAGATTTGAAAAAACTTTGTTTTTACAGGTTTTTTTTTTAATTTTCTATTTTAAGACGCTCCAGTAAGGCAAAATAATTTTTTTTTAATTTATTTTAAGCCCACATCTTAAAGAATTTTTGTTTCAATTTTGTTTCAAATATAGCAAGCGTAAAATTAGTTACATCGGACCAAATATGAGAAAGTTACAACATATTTAGTGAACACATCAAAATTTTAATTTGCATTCGTTGTTCTAAAGGTCAGTACGAGTTTTTGCTTCCATTCCATTACTTTTACTCGTTTGAAAAAGAAAGGTTGACATATCGTTTATTAAAGTTACCAAAATTATGTGTAGTTTTCAACACTGTATTCAGATTTTTATAATTAAAATTTTTATGAAAGACTTACGGCAAAACAAGTGGAAAAATGGTGCTATGTGGTGTTTTATGCATATTAAATTTTTTCTTAATTCTATGAAATCGTTCATTATTGATATTTTTCAATGAAATTTTGCAGTTATATAGGAATTTACGCGAAAACCATGATTTGTTTCTCATAATCATTAGAATTCCTAAGAAAGTTCCAATAAATCTAAAAAATAGGTAAATTTCAAAAGGGTGCATGCCCACCAAAAATTGTAATTTCGATTAAGTTGTTTTTCTAAAATTATGTCTGTGCAGACACATTTTAGACATGTAGCTATATAATAATTATTTGATCCTTGAGAAAAAAATTTTGTAGAGAAAACAATTATGGTGCTTTTTTGGGCAAAAATTGTCATAAATTCAAAATATTTAAATTTACAAATTAAAGATTGTATATTTTCCTACTCTGAAAGAATACTTCCATCAACTATTTTTTGAACTATTCGAAATTTTGTCATGTAAGTAACAAAGAAATAATTGTGACAATCGGTTGTTATTTGGATCCGATATCTTAAAAATACTGGACCAAGCATTTGAAAAATTTAGAAATTCTAATATTAAAATGAGTGTACCTCACTAGCTATACAAGATATTTGTTTAAGCAAAGACTTTTTTAAAACTTTACTAGGTATATAAGGACACAAAAAAATTTTAGAATCAAGTGAGAAACAGACAAGCGTTGAAAAACTTTATATGACCGAAGTGCACTACTTTGCACTTCATACCTCTGAACCTGAGAAATATGGGAAGCTCATCTTCCTAAATTAAATAAGAACACTCCTTTGATGTCTCCATGTAAAATTTTACACTGATCGGACTAAAGAGATAGAAATGGTTGATATATTTCCAAAATATTTATTTCTGCCCCACTGGCATTTTTCTTATACTCATACTCCATACAAATTTTTTTTATTAAAATTCAAAATCGGATGTTTTCACTAAATCTGTTGTAACTTTCTAAATTTTTGCCCGATGTTAACAATTTTACTTTTTGTACTTTGGGAACAAAATTTTATTTAAGATATGGGTCAAAACAAAAATTTTTAAATTTTTGTTTGCTTTAATGTATCATTTCAAAATGGTGAATTTTGAAAAAAGGCAAAAAATTTAATATTTTTTAAATGTAAAGGCTTGTAATTTTTATCTTGTAATTTGTATCTGATCAACACAGTATAAATATGAACTGAAAGAGGAAAAACATACCTATGCAGCAATGCCAAACTTGCTCAATTCAAGTAAACAGAACTCAAAATTTTTGGATATATCTTTACAAACTGCAAAAAGAAAATAAGAATAATAATTTAAGAAAAATAATAAGAAAAATAATTTAATGCCATCCATATTCGTGTTCAGCAGCCCCAATTTAGCTTAAAAAACATCTCATTTTTGAGGTGTATTTTTCTGTAAACCAGTGTTATAGTTCAAAAATGATTGCAGAAATTTTAAATCGATTAAAGAAAGCATGAACGCTACACACAGCATTGGACGAATATAGTAAAATTTTCTACGAAATTCCTCTATGATTTTTGCATATTAGGTTTTTTCATCGGATTGCAAGTTTCAAAAATACAGATCTATTAGCCTTTTTTCAATTGGAACCACTGTTCAGCGCCACAGATTTAAAAATAAAAATGAAAAACCATTATGAATTTTAGAATAATAAAAATTTGTTTCTATTAAAACCTTTAAAAGGGTATGTTAAACTTTCAAATTATTTCTGTGTCAAAAAATCAGTGAAATTGTGTGTGAAGTGAATAGTTTCGTTCTCATTTTCAAAAGTTAAAAAAAAAAATTCTGCAAATACTTTCATAAGAATGTGTTAGAATATTTCTTATATCAAACGTCTAAAACTTTCTTTCGCTTAATTTAATTGACTTTTCCACTTTATTTTTCTTCTTACAGTGAAGTCACAGAAGGGGCTTTACAAGTTTGGCGAGCATTACCGGAACGTATTAGACAAGATCCAAGTTTAGCATCATTTCGCCAGGAACATGAACGTTTACATGGTGAGTGCTTACAATGCAAAGCAGTTTTCAAATAACTTATCGTTAAAATAGTAAAATAAAAATAATCTACTCATAACAAAAGTTCCATTTACGGAATAAATATTTGGTCAGATTGAAGAAGTTTTACACCATTGAGTTTTATTGTCTGTAATTTAGTTGTCTGCTTAAGTTAAAAGTTTTTATTTTTGGTTTGTGTTTATAATAAAATTTAATGTTTTTTGTCCAAAAAAATTTTAATACAAATAATGCTTTTTTCTTCATCTCGATCTGTTTGAAAAATTAAAATACAATAAAGTGTGACAGCTTAATAGCGTCTTTAAACTAAACGTGTACTTTTTTGTGCAAATTTGATTACATTTTTTATTCTATTGTACAGTTAAATCTTGTTCTCCTTTTTTCCTTTTTTCAACTCTCTTGACAGTTGAATGTTTCAAATAGAATATCTTCTTTAATATTAGCCTCTTATTTTAAAATAAAGGCAATTCCCTTCATCAAAAATGTAGTAAGCCATTTAGATTATTGGATTTTTCAATTGCCATTTTATTTTGAGGTAAAATATATCATCTTGTTTATTAAATATTGGAGTTGATTTTGTAATACAATATTTATAATTTACATCAAGAAGAAAAGATAACTTAATGATTGGTAAGAGTTTTTTGACGAAAGGGCTTATATCTAAAACAAAAAAATCCTCTCAAGTTCTTTTTTAGAACAAAACTGAAAACATACCTTCAAAACTACACTGAAAGAATCTTGCTTCATAAGCCAATGAAAGAATTTCATTAGATTTTTTCATTAATCCAATGACAATTTCACAAATCCTATGAAAATTTCATTAATATTGTGAAATAATTTCATTGGTTAGATGACAATTTCATAAATCCTATGAAAAGTTTCGTTAATATTGTGAAAGAACTTCTTTCTTTGAATTTTAATGAAATTTTTGTTGGCTGTATTTTAATAAAAATTTTTTATTGGATTTATGAAATTGTGATTCAACCAATGAAATTCGTTCACAATATTAATGAAATTTTCATTGGATTTGTGAAATATCATTGGATTTGTGTAATTTTTATTAGATTAATGAAAAAATCGAATGAAAATGTCTCATTGGCTTTATGAAGCAAAATTCTTTTAGTGCAACATGCTGTCTACACAATCAAAACAGCCAACTCGTCTAGAAAAATTGCATAGAAATCTCTACGGAAAAACCCGGGAGCTTTTCATACAAATAACCATTTGTATTGTGTAAACAGCATTTAAATAGCTGCAGTTCCATAAAATACTTTCGTATGTAAATATCTTAATAAAAACAGGCTATGATCCGGCCGATATTGATCCTTTACCCAACGATGACATTGATGACCATGATCACAACAATGGCAAAGTCATGCAAGATGGTGTTGGTGGACATAATAAATTTTCGCAAATTGGTATTAATGTTACAAACGAAATGGGACAAGTTCGTATACTAGATGGTCGCGATGTAGAAAATAATAATGAGGATCAACACGATGATGGTGATCATCATGGCCATTCAAAAGTAAGTACATAACTACTTTAAAACTTACAGAGGTTGCTTGCAAGTGAGAAATGATGCTAAGATCTATGAAAAGTTAAATTTATTTTGCATTTTTCTATTTGAAGCTGAAAAAATATTTAATTTGGTTTAAAATTGCCATACTGCTGGTGGTTTGGGGTGTTTTTACGGCATTTCTAATGTCAACAAATGAACATGTGGACGAATTGAAATTGATTAGTGTGCCCAGAAATGGCACTGAAAGAGGTAAGTTAATTTTATTTTAAATTGAGTTTTTTCTAGTATAAAATCATATGGTTCTTAAATTGATTTCTAACTGATCCCTAATAAACAGTTATACTGATGAGTGTTGTGTTTTTCTTGTGTTATATAGATATAAATTATTCTACTAAGTTTCTAGAGCAGGAGGAGGATACTGTTTTGGGTACCTCCCAACCCTTTTACTTTATTAGTGATTTCTAGCTCAGTCTACGCTGATAGAAAAACCATCATAAAGCTGATGTAATTAGACATAAATGCTATGTCAAGTGTCTTCGTTTTTGATCCCATGACAACTTTCATCACTGTGATGTCAACCTTTACATTAGCTGGTTATCAATGCCAATGATCATAAATCTATCATCGATGCGATAACACATCGACAATAGGGAAATGACTAATTGACATCAACTCAATGACAAAATGTCATCAATATGACGGTGCTGATAGAAAAACCGCCATAACGCTGGTGTAATTTGACATCAATGATATGTCAAGTATCTTTGTTTTTGACCTAATGACCATTTACATCATTGTGATGTCAACCTTTACATCAGCTGTCATCAATGGAATGATTGAAACAATTATATATATTTATATTTTCTTACTTTTACTTGTTACTATATTATTTTTACTTTTCTTTATATTATTTTTTCTTTTAATGTTGGTCTTGATCCTAGGCTTCTCAATTCATCGTACATTTATGAACATACATCGGCAGCACAAAGTCAACATAAACCATATTTTTGGCGACATACATATGATGACTAAGTGTCATCAATATGATAAAAAGAGTTCATGCTATTGTTTGCTTCAATGTGTTGTCTGTGTATGTATGCTGTGCTGGCTTAGTTTTAAAAATACTTGCATATTTTATTATTAGCTCTGTCATAGTAATGATGATAACTTTATTTTTAATAACAATAACATTTGTATTACAATACAAACTATGACAAAATTCTATGATGACTTGTCATCAGATTGATGTCAATTTTCTGATGATACGTCGTTATCAATACGATGATGCATTTTTTTATGAGTTTT
This sequence comes from Panzeria rudis, assembly GCA_956483635.1. Classification (NCBI taxonomy): domain Eukaryota; kingdom Metazoa; phylum Arthropoda; class Insecta; order Diptera; family Tachinidae; genus Panzeria; species Panzeria rudis. The sequence goes on from OY101449.1 coordinate 103,364,766, forward strand.
CTGATAGTTCTAAATCTCATTACTACATTCATTTGCTTTAAGCTAAATTCCTCCCTGACACCCACTTTTAGTATGTTATTGCCTGTAGTTTGCAATGTAATGCCAGCTAGTGCTGAACACATGGAAGTATTTTTATAACAAACGCGATCTTTAAATCCTTTTTAGCTTGGAAACACCCAAGATCAGGCAGTAGCCGAACCTGCGATTTCCAGACTAATAGTCTAACACACTGTCCACTACTCTACGATGGCTTCCCCCAATATTCATTGCCTTTTCAGTCTCTTCCAACAAGATTCCTCGATTATTATCGTGGTCAGATAATATTTTACGTTTCCATAATACAATTATCTAACAGGAAGTGTTTTTTTTTTATTGCACCGCTTCCAGAGTGCAATCTGAATTTGCATATAAATTGTTGTCTCCTGCCATAGTTTTAGCTTTGTGGACTTCAACTAATGTACGATATTCGGGTATGTTCTGTATTTCATGTGGAATTAAAATGTGCGGAATTATCAAAGCATTGTTGCTATAAATATTAATTTACAACAACAATGCTTCGATAATTCCGCACATTTTAATTCCACGTGAAATACAGAACATGGCCGATTGACACTGATTCTACAAGTATAAACCTCTTTTAACATGAGCTACTTAAAGTTGTTTCTTATTAGGTTTTTATACCCTTCACCACAGGTGGAAATTGTAATTTCTTTAATATTAACTTGCGACAGCATAAACTATGCGTATAGAATCTAAGTCGTCATAAGTACTACAGGGTAGCCCAAAAGTAACAAAGTTGTTTGATAGTCAGTCTAAAACTCCATTATTTTAACATTTTTTTATCTATTTTTTTCAGATTGTTGTAAAGAAGATTTGGGAAATTAAAGCTGGAAAGGTTTACTACCGACCAACGAACATACATCAAGGGAAATAATGCCGCTGTTACAGGACATTTTTGTTACTTTCCATGAATCTTCAAGACTTTCGAAGCCATCGATCGAATTTTCCTTGACTATTATTTTTTTGGTTGGGTCATGGTCTGTGGCTTATATACGTATTCACGATCTATAAAATACTCCAAAGGAAAAGCTTCGAGAGTGGCTAGGTCCGGCTAATAAAATCAATGCCTCTGGAAATAATTCGTTCGGTGAAAATGCTCCGTAAAGCATCATTGTTTCTCTTGCTGTATGATCGTTGTTCAGTAATTAACCTTTTCAGTTTCAATTTCCCATATCTTCCTTAGAACAATCTGAAAAAATAGAAAAAAAAACATATTAAAATAATTGATTTATAGGCTATTCAAAAATAGTTGTTTGCTTTAACGAACTTCACCCAAAAAGTAAAGAAACACACCTACTATAGGTAACTAAGCACGGAGACATATCTATTTGATAAAATTACGGGCATAAGTTCCTCATGCCTTTAGTATAATTTTTCATTATTAAAAAAAGAAATCAAACTCAAATATATTTACATATTTATTCTTTTTTTCAGTATTTCCCATCAACACCGCTGAACTAACACGAATAGGCTTAAGTCTGACGGGTGCCTTCAGGCCACAAGAAGCTGAGACTGTAGCAGACACGTTAAAACGACCGGCACCTCTTCTAAAGGTTTACGTAGAACGTGCGTATTACAATGAATCGGGTGACAAGGCCTTCGAAGAAATAGTTTCGAAAATTTGGAAATTAGATTTAGTTTATCCTGAATATATGAATACGATACATGAAACTAAGAAAGTGCATCAATTTGATATTAAATGTATACCTGAAGATTATCAAAATGTTACCAACCAAACCGAGTTAACGCTGCACTTTGTATCAAGCGTAGAAGCAGAGCTACCACTCCAATTGAGCATAGATGAATCTCCGATATATAAGAAAGAGGGTGTTATTTATGCTGCCATAGTGTTATGTGGTTTATATGTCATGATTATTTGGGAAATTGTTAATCGTACATTTGCTGCCATAATAGCTTCAACGCTATCGGTGGGTATATTGGCGGCCTTGAATTCAAGACCTACCATGGTCACTATAATGGGTTGGATTGATGTAGAGACTTTATTGTTGCTGTTCGGTATGATGATTTTGGTGGCTATTTTATCGGAAACGGGTGTATTTGATTATTTAGCGGTGTATGCCTATAAAGTGAGTATTTGCTTTTAGATATTTTGTATAACTCTTGCTCATTTAAATTTTTTAACAGATCACTAATGGTCATGTCTGGCCCTTAATTAACTGCTTGTGTTTTTTTACCGCTATTTTATCTTCATTCTTGGATAATGTTACTACAGTTCTACTAATGACTCCCGTAACCATACGTCTTTGTGAGGTCATGTCTCTAAATCCGGTTCCTATATTAATGTGTATGGTTATCTACTCGAATATTGGTGGTGCTCTAACACCTGTAGGTGATCCTCCAAATGTCATCATTGCCTCCAATAGTTTTATATCGAAAAATGTAATATCCTTGTAAGCAGTGGATATACTACGAAAGTCTTATGCTCATTTTATTTTCAGGGTGTTAATTTTGCCATATTTACTTTGCATATGCTGCCAGGTGTGATTTTGGTTATGTTCCAGACTTATTTACAATTGAGGTTCAAATTTCGCAACATCAGCGATTTGCAATTCAAAGAGTGTCCCGAGATTGAAGAGTTGAAACATGAAATTCATGTTTGGAAACGAGCTGCTGCCAGTCTATCATCGTACTCCAAAGATGAAGAGTTGGTAAGACAGACTCTAAATAAGAAAGTGAGTCGATTGAAGCGTTCATTGAAAAATAAAATATCCACCGCCATAGAACCCACCATCAATTACAAACAAACTTTGGATCATTTGCAAGCAAAGGTTAGAAGGATTTTATTATTCGATTTTATTTTAAACTGGTGGAGTGACTTTCTAACTTCCTCTGATTCTAGTATCCCATACGTAATAAGCCTTTGCTTATTAAATGTTCTTGTGCCTTGGTATTTGTGATAAGTTTATTCTTTTTGCACTCCGTTCCGGAATTGCAACGCCTCTCTTTGGGCTGGACAGCTCTCTTGGGTGCTATATTTTTAATTATTTTAGCCGACATTGAAGATATGGAGGCCATATTGGCTCGTGTCGAATGGTCAACTCTACTCTTCTTTGCTGCCTTGTTTATTTTAATGGAAGCTCTTTCGGAATTGGGCCTAATCGAATGGATTGGTAATATGACTGAGAATATCATATTGGGTGTGAGCGAGGAATCTCGCTTAATGGTGGCTGTGTTAATTATTTTATGGGCAAGTAGATTTAACAGAGAAATTTAAAAAAAAATCTTAGATTTTTTATTTACATATTGTTTTATTTTTCAGGTTTCAGCAATAGCTTCAGCATTTGTCGACAATATACCTTTGACAACAATGATGGTAAAAATTACCATTTCATTAGCTCAAAATAGTACATTGAATTTACCATTACAGCCTTTGGTATGGGCCTTGGCATTAGGAGCTTGTTTGGGAGGTAAGTTCAAAAACTAATCCAAAATTCTGAAGAACAGCTTCTAAATTATAAAAGAAATGCAAAAAATATTCATATGGGCTAAATATTGGAAAAGAAATACTGTTAGGGAAAAATATAATTTGTGGAAAAAAATTTTTAAAGTCGAAAGAAATCACAGCGATTATGATAAGCCATTAACTATTAACCGGGAGGTTTTAGGTTCGATTCCTGTCAGATCCTGGGTGTTTTTGCAGAAAAGCCAAAGAAATACTTATTCAGTATTTATTCGTTTATTTAAAAAAAAATTTATTAAAAATTATTCAAACTGACGTAAACATCATAACTACAAGAAATTAGTTGAATCGCTAAAAATACAATAATAAATCCGGAAATAGAGAAAAAGAAAAGTGCAATATCTCCTTAAAAATGAAGCTAAGCCAATATTTCCCCAGAAATATTGGAAACATTTTTACTTCATATTTAGGTAAAGTGTAGTAAAGATTGGAATATAGCCCTTTTACAGACCTGAGTACGGATCCTGTGAAAGATAAAGCGAAATGGTTCGATTGAGACAAAAATCACTATGTAGTAGCCAGTGCAAGTGGCTGGTTGAACTTCAGACATCCAAGTATCCTTCAATGTTGCTAATGCAACAAAAACTGCATCAAGTAGGTCTTTGTGGTCCGACGCTGGGGAAGGAAATAGATGTTCTGGTGAACTTTGTAGTTATTTTATTAAAGCAAAAACCTTTCAAATTAAACATATTTAGTCCAAGTGGAAAAAAAAGTAACATAAAGTATAACACGGCTATGGCTGAATGGTAGATACGTCAGATTATCAGTCAGGAGGTCGCGGCTCAAACCTGCATGCAGCCAGTCGTTTTTTTTAGTAAAAACATTTTGTTGAAAAATAACGCGTGTGTAATTTTAGGTCGATAATAATCTGTAAAGTGTTGCCGACTATTATCGACGCAATTTTCAACAAAAGTGTTTTAGAGTGTACACTATTCCTTTTCCAAAGTAGGTAACACATTAATTAATTGACTGGTAGGCATTAATTGCCTGATTGTGTTACTTCTTTTTTAAAAAAATTAAAAAAAAAAAAAAATGTACAAGAATTTAGAACCTGTGTTGTCCACGCAAGTCACACAGGTGTTTTCGAGATTCGCCCTTTGGCAGTGCTAAACGCTTCATATCACACGGTGTTAATAGCACCGTTAGGTTAGACCAAAAGGCAGGTACTAACGTTAATCTTGATCACATCTATATTTTTTGTAATTCAGTTTTTATTCATTTCACAAACGCCTTCCAATTTGCATTGGAATAATAAAATGGAAATTTAACTTCTATATTTCACGAAAAAATATTGGTAAAATTTTAACTGTTATTTTTAGCAGAAAAAAATATCGCTCAAATTTAAGCTGTTGTTCTTAACGGGAAAATATCGTTCAAAATATAACGGTTATTTGTGGACTATTGGAAATATGTATGTATGTATATCAAAAAATAAAAATCTTTTCGGAAGATTATTACTTAGCTAGCATGCATCCTCCTGCCATATTCAAATATCGAACTGAAAAATTATTTCCCTATGTGATTTTAAATTGAAGTTGTGAAAATAGCCTGGGAATTTTCATGCAATAGCACTGCCATATAAGCAATAAAAGTAAAGTTAGTAAATTGTTGCCAAATGACGAAGATATTATTTTACACTCTTGTGATGTGGTTTGTCGATGGCAGCTTTAATTGTGATCATAGTAGGAAAATAAAATAAACGAAACGTTTGCATTTGCTTTTGTTTCGTATTTTTCAATGAGCAAAACAAATATAAAACAAAAACAACGAGAATGATTTTTCCTTTTAGTTTTGTATTGTTTTTACTTGTATGCGCTAAATGTACATTAACTTAAATTTACGCAGTTAGATAAGAAAAGAATGAGAACAAAATTGAAAAGTTTTAAGAAAATACGTTTGCAAACGTTTCCCGATTGATTTGCTTATCATAGTAGAGAATGTGTTAGTGTATTTATGGTATATACAATGAACCATTCAACAAATTACATTTCTGCTTTTGTTTTGTTTGCAAGTGTACGATTGAAACGGGATATTAAAGCAAGCAGATGAGTGAAAAGCCAATTGTTTTGTTTGCAATCTTAGTCATTACAAAAGTATTTGTTTTGGTTTTGCTCATGTTTGAAACGATTAAAAATATTTTAAAAGTTTGTGTTTTCTCATGAAACGTTTGCGAAAAGTTTTGTTTGTTTGCACACTCTGATTGTAATTAAACTGTTTCTTGTTAATCTTTGCGTCTTTGAGTATTGTGTGTGAGAAAAAAAGTGACTTAGTTCGACTTATGCGAAATTGTCACCCAGATGAAGAAATCAATGAAAAAATATATGTTTTAATATTAAAAACGTTTTTGAACGAAATTCCTTATGGCCCTTTGTACATATGATTAATATGCAGCATATAAATGTTTTCTATGCTAGTGGGTAAAAAAAACACTTTGTTAAATGAAAAAAGTCGTTAAAACAAATAAGCGTACTGGTAAGAAATGCGTGTAACGAATAATGGTAAGAAATGCTTGTACCGAAAAATCAAAATTAAGGCACAACCCGACGCACAGAAAACAAGCCAATCTAGCGGCGGAAAAATAAGAAAAAAGGTTTGAATGTTTTTTGATAAACTGTTGTATCAGGTACTTTAAACGGTTTTACCTTATATATTTGCTACTTCAGTTAAGGTTTAGAAACGTAAATACAGAAAACTCTTGTTTTTAAAACTTTTCTAAATCTGTATAGAGATACAAAAAAAAATATATACCCGTGTATACCTAAAATATTGGTGGAATCTTAATAAAGATACTAGGGTATTCATTCGGTTAACCATTAATCGGTTAACCGGCTAATTACTACCCGATTAACTCATCGGTTAATTTAAAATTGGCTATTTTCGATTAACGGTTAAACCGGTTAATTACAGCCGATTAACCGATTAACCGACGTAAAAACATTCTTAATTTTTTGTATTATTACCCCTTATTCCGTAACTATCTGTCGACGTCACGTCAAGACAATACCAAAAAATTAGGACTTGTCTTCTAGCTGTAAAGAAAAATTTACTACTATTAACATCCTCTTCCCATTTTCTATACCTTAGAGCATATTAAGTGGCTGTCAGTAATAGTAAATTGTTGTCGATGACGAGTAGAATTGTGCAAATTTTCAGGTATTGTCTTGACGTGACGTCGACAAATAGTTATGGAATAAGGGGAGTTATAGGATATGTTTTGTGTGTTTCGTCTCATATACAAAATGTGTTTAGAAATTATTTTTCAATAAAGAAGTGATCTTAACTTAAGTAAAACTTTAATCCCTTTCGACGTGGCTTAAAAGAGCAACTCTAATTGAACTTGAGGGAAGTATTACGTTTTTATTTAATAATTTCATAAAAGCCAATAATACTATGCCAACGACTTAATTAAAAAGCTAAGGATTAGATTTAATGAGAGGCGAATTCAATTAGTTTATACCTTCACTCAGGAATAGTTCCTGCTAGCAACAGTGTCTTAAGATACAGCACAAAAACCGTAACTAAGGTAGTCGGAAATGTACTTTTTTGCAGAATGTTCGTCGCTGAGCTCTGGCAGTATGAGTCAGATGATGACCTGACAACAGAAGAAACTATCAATAGTAATACACGAAATGTTTTAACAGAATTAACCTAAACAATTAGAATTGTTTAGAATTTGAAAAAAATTAAAACAGGACTCTAATGGCATAATGGTCAATTTTATAAGTTTAGAGAAATCCAGGAAAAGAACTGAGAAACTAGATATTCTTTATTATGGCTTGCTTGCAATTTCTTTGACATCTACGATAAATGAAAGGATTTTTCCAAGTCAAGTCTTATCAAAACTAAAGAAGAGAATCTCTTAAAGCAAAGAATCTCTTTAAAGCGAATTATTTGTCTGAAAGATTGTTTTAGAAGATCTCCTTAAACTATTTAAATAACTGATATAATTATCTCACAAACTTGAAATTTTTTTAGTGAATACATACATATGATTTTTTTACTTAATTTAGTTCAAGCATTGTTATGTTATTGTTTATTTTAGTAATAAACTCAAAATAATAAATAATTGATGCTTTTGTATTTTGAAATTACTTGATTTATGAAAAAAACTTTATTAATCGGTTAGCCGGTTAATACCGAAACTAACCGACTATTAACCGATTAAGGCAAAACCTCGATTAATTAATCGAGCGATTAGCCGATTAAAGCAGGAGAACGATTAAATGAATACCCTAATAGATACTATAGAGTATTATTTCTCCAAAAATTAGCTGCGGAGACTTGCGTATGCTACTTTTACATCAGTTTTTCTAACTATACACCTTTTTCAAATTTTTCTGCTTGAATGTATTTCTATATGATTTTGTTGTAATTTGATTCTGAAATCACTTGGTTGGTATTAAATTTAAATGTAGTCGTTTTCAATTTCAAGATAAATTTTTAATTAATTTAGAAATTTGAATAGACTTTGAATTTTTTTTAATAAATTTAGAATTTTTAAAATTTGTCGTATATAGCAACATATAGCACCCACTGTGTTAAAAATAGCTGCCTAATTTTTCACAGACCTTATAGCTTATAACCTTTCCTATAAGTCATGCATACGTTTTTTGTGGATCTGACTATAAGTTTGGAAGATATAAGCTTTCCGACGACTAAAGCGTTTTATCAGTAAAATTGGTCTTATATAACAAAATATTGCTAAAAATAGCTGTCTAATTTTTACAAAATTTATAGCCTACATCCTTGGCTATATTATTTATAAAGTTTTGTTGATCAGACTATTAGTTTGGAAGATATGGGTTTTTCAAAAACTTTAGAATTTTATTAGTAAAATTCGTCTTATACAATAACAATATATAGCGCCCACATGTTAAAACAGGTGCCTAATTTTGTGTGGACCTTAAAGCCTACATCCTGCCTATAATTCATTCATACATTTTTGTGACATTAATTTGGAAGAATGAGATTTCCGACGACTAAAGAATTTTATCGTTAAAATTGGTCTTATATAACAAAATATAGCGGCCACAGTGTTAGAAATAACTGTCTAATTTTTACAGAATTCATAGCCTACATCAATCCTTGCCTATAACTCATCTATACACTTTTGTAGATGAGACTATTATTTTGGAAGATATGGGATTTCCGAGAACTTAAGAATAATATCTAAACTAGTAAATTAATAAATGCATAAATTTTAATATACATATATATTTTTTATAATTTGTAATATGCAACTTATTAAAAGTTTGATCAAATAAAAGAATTTTATTAATGTAAATTTCTTTCTTTTCATCTCAGGCAATGGCACTCTCATAGGAGCTTCAGCGAATGTCGTATGTGCTGGTGTCGCTGAGCAACATGGTTATAAATTTACATTCTTACAATTTTTCAAGTGAGTTTTTTTACAAATTATATTTTCACCTTTTGATACGTAAAACTGGTTAAATTTTTTCATTTGCAGAGTTGGTTTCCCCGTTATGATCGGCAGTATTTTGGTATCAACGGGTTATCTGTTAGTAAGTCATGTGGTATTTGCATGGCATTGATAAAAGTTTTAAGAAGAATTGCTTGGCAATTCTTCTGTGCAATTAGTAGTTTAAAAATTTACCTCGTAAAATGTGTTATTTTTAGTTTTGTTTAAATTCATTGCCCTTTCATGTTTTCTTTTATTTTTATTAAAATGAATATTAAATTAAAAGAAATGAATTGGAATAATGAGTTACTAACAACGAGTTAGATTCTTTATTCTAATTTATGTTATTTTGCACATAAATTATCACCATTATTTACATATAATTATACTTATAATTATTATTAATTATTTATGTATTCATGTATGTTTATCAAATAAAGTTAAATTAGGGCCCAAAAATTTAAATTTGAAATCTTAGGTGATTTAAATGAAATTGATCATTGTACAAACAAATTTAATGAAAATTAAAAACAAAGTATACCTGATGAATGAATAAATAAAATAGTAAAGGTATTACACACAATTATAAGAAAAGAAAAAAATACTGTAATTTATGTGAATTTAGATTTTAAGAAAAGTTATCAAATAAAAAAACGAGAAAACGAAAAAAAAATTTCATAAGTAGGGAATCTAAAAATTATATTATGTACTCGTATTAAAAACAAAAGCTCGTGTTCATAAACGTTTTTGAAAGCTAAACTTGTTCTTAAAGCCCTCTTTCAATAAAAAGTTCGCCCTTTAAAACCAACTTTAACTTTAATAATCGTTTACGAATACTTGCCAATATTTTTAGGTTTTAATTAGTGTCAGTTTAAAATGATTAAAAACAATTACAAAATATATAAACTGAGATAAAAAAATACAAACAAAATTGTAATATTTTTACACTTGTTATTATTTTTTTAATAAAATTTATGTCCCAATTATTGCCATAACCTCTATTTAAAATAAATTCCAAATTCAAAAAATTAAAACCTTGCTCAATATTTTATTCATAACTGAAATAGTTGCAGCTGAAGAATAATAATTCTTGCAACAAAAAAAAAGCCGACTACATATTTTATCATCACGTACTTTTACGAGAACCAATTGTGTGTGCAAAGTTTCATAAAAATCGGTTAAGCAGCAGTAGTTAAAATGAATATTTACTTTTCATGGGCGTGGCACTGCCCACTTTTCTAAACATTATGTTGTATTGTAACGATAACTAAAGGTATGCACCTTTAGTTATCGTTTCATAAGAATCGGTTTAGTAGAACTTGTTGAAAAAGAATATTTACTTTGCATGGGCGGGGCACTGCCCACTTTTTTAATCATGATGTAGTATTCAATCAAAAACTTAATGTGTGTGCAAAGTTTCATAAGCATCAGTTGAGTAGAAGTAGTTGAAAACGAATGTGAATTTAATTTGTATGGGTGTAACCCTGCCCATTTTTCAACGGCACCAATCTGGAAGCACATCCTTTTAAATAAAGACAAAAAAAATATGTAATCGCTTCATAAATGGCGGAGCTTTAAAGGAACATGAATTGATAACTTTTCTCTTTTTTTGAAGTCGGTTGAAAAATAAAACGAAATTGTTATCTAAGATTAAAATCTTCAAATATCCGAAGATCGCCAGAAGATCGCTTTTTACAAAGCTTTTAGTATGAATTATCTAATCCTTAACAAGTCTATCTTTAACACCCATGAGTACATGATTTCTACACCTCCTTGCATTATTTGACCATGTCATTACCAGCATTTCAGCCTAACAGTGTGCAATTAAGTGTTATCCACCGGTCCCGATTGAACATCGAGGGCAGCTGAGTGACTTGCAACGAGTATACGGGCTACAACTTCTTGTAAATGTCCCGCCACATCACGCATAAACACCTCGCTAAAGCGTTTGACCTATCTTATCTGATACTGCATCAGCAGCTTATGCCTTTCTGAAGAGTTTAACCAAGGAATAACTTGCAAGATAGGAGTCTGCACCAAAGACAGATGACAGCTATACTGGATTTGCCCAGCACCCGACCACAAAAAACTACTTGTGCAGCTTCTGTTGCCTTAGTAACAGCTGAAAGAGACAACCAGCTACTAGCAGCGCCTGAGCACTAGCCATTTAACCACCATCCTTTTCGAGTGATTTTGGTGTCAGCAGCCACAGCTACCACGCACAGTGGTGTAAATTAAAAAAAGTGTTACTATATATGGAACTTGTAGACTATTAAATGATTTGTCTAAAAAATTAAATGGTTGTAGAGGAGGAGTCAAGCTTTCAGAATCATGTCTTTTGAAGTCTGAAGTTGCACCAGGAACAAAGCTACAGGGGCTAAAATTTGACTACCTCGGGTGTGAAAATCTTTGTACGGCTTGTAACTTTCTTAAATACTGGCCGCTTTATAAAATTTTAGCGTGTTAGATTTTGCAAGAGAAGACAAAGAACAAATAAGCTGACAATTGCTTTTGTATCTTTTATAGTTTAAGAGATATTTCACTTCGAAATTCAAAATTTTAATTTTATGCCTCGAATTTTTTTTTTATTTTTTTTTTTTGTCTAAACTTTTTTACCTAACATCTGATTTTAAGTTTAACTAAGTACTCTATTAAATTGCTGATAAAATTTTAAGTAAACACATTTAACAAAACTTTGAAATATCTTGAAAATTTTTTTGATTAAAAATAATTTTTTGCTGGAAGTAAAATCGACTTTTTTCACTTAATGGGGTATAACTTTCTTATTTTTGCCAAATTTCCACGACTTTAAGCTTCTTTTATTCGGCACAAAATTGCTTTTTACGCTTCAGCCTTAAAGAAATTATTAAAATTGTTTTCCATATTAATGGAGCAATTTCAAATAGAATTCATAAAATTACTCCAACTTCCATCAGTGGCAGAGGGCTAAAAGATATGTCGAAATAAATTTAAGATAATTTAGCTACAACATTCAAAATCGATTGGATGATTTTTTTTCGCTTCATACATCGACGATCGATTCTAATGCCCATGAATCAGGTGCACCCATTTCTACAACAAAAGAAATTTTTTGTAGAAACTACCATAATAGTTGTCAAAAAACGTTGAAAAGTCCCAGTTTACACTATGCAAGTTTTATTGATCAGCTTCTTATTAAGCTGTGAGAAAAACACAGAAATGTGTATTCATTTCTAAACGTCGACAAAGGAAATCTGTATATCGTCGCGTTTCTTCTTAAACCATGTAAGCGCCATATTTTCGAAATTGACTTTTTTGGTTTTTATGGTAGAAAATAACATTTTCCACCCAATTGCATTCTTATCTTAACAACTTTGTAAGAAAAAAATAATTTAAAGCCATTTCGAAAACCTCGTAAGCGCCATACAAAATGACATTTGCATGCAAAATATAATTCTTTTTATATGTAAAGCTGGAAATGTTTAAGTCTCACCCACCAAATTCTTTGTTTTTGAGATAAAAAAAAATCTGGAAAGTTTCAGGCCAATCGGAGCATTCTTAGTGCAGCGTCAGGCTATCAAAGTCATTAACTTTGGTAAAAACGATACTTCTCGTCGAGTAACTCAAAAACTATGTATCAAATTGACAACGCCATGGTGTCATTTCAACACCGATATGGTGTCACCTTGACAACGATATGGTGTCAATTTGACAACAATGCGGTGTCAATTTGACAACAATTCGGTGTCAATTTGACCACAATTGTGCTCGGTTTGACAACGATTTAGTTGTCAATATTTCGTTGTCAGATTGACAACGGCGTGTACAACTTGACCACAAACGTTGTTGATACACTTTTGACACCGAATGTGGTCAGTTTGAGCACGTATGGGGTCATTTTTTTCTGGGTGTATATCTTAAACAGCACAAATGATCCTCGAGCCCCCTTTATTTTAATAAATGCAGCTTTTTTCTGTAGGCGAAAACTTTATCTCGATATGTAAACATCGCTGCCGTACAAAAAGCCGTTTTGAGCTGAAGCTCGTTTTTGGACCCTAACGCGTGCTCATAGACGGTTAATTTCTAAGACCTACCCCAATTATTTCTTTACAAAAGCTCCATTGGCATTAAAAAGGAAAATATGAAGATTTGATGAATTTAAAAAAAGTAATGCCGGCAAATAGTTGACCATTTTTTTCAACAACTCATTATTAATAATCGTTATTAATAATAAATAGTAAAATTTTTATCGGCCCTTTTCATTTTCTTTGAAAAATATAAGATTTACACACAGAAATGTATGTTTTTTTATTTTACAAAACCTCGTAAGCGACAAAATTCGCGAATTGCTGTTTGCGCCAAAAACACGTAAGCGACAAATTTGGATACAGTTACTTGTTAGTAATAAATTTTTTGTTAAAACAATTATGCTACACCCTTCAGAGAGTCGTAAAGCCATGTTTTGTAAAAAAAAAATTTGTTATAAAACACATATTTAAAAAGTTATTAAGTTTTTTTCGTTTTCTGGAAAATGAGTTGTTGGCGCTTACGTGGTTTAAGAAGAAAGGCGACGATATGATGTTTGATAGTTTGAAGGAAGTGATAGTATTGTATAATTTCATCAGCGTCCACTAATGCGCCGAGCGAGCTATGCTGGTAGTGGCTGTCACCTTATTGGCACGCCTTGCTTGCATCTCCTTTTCAATTAGCGCATGTCTAAAGCGAATATATTTTGTTTAGCTCGCCTAAAAGTATGCTCAGTTTTCTTTGATAAAACATTACGTATTATTTGATTTACCTTATGAGCAGGGATGATAAAGTTGGTACAATTGTACTTTTTCTTGGTACTATTGATACCAAAAAAGTACGATGGTACCCCCCTGACTCTTTCGTACTATTTACACATTTTCCCAACTTGTTGGTTGGTATCCATTGATTATTCAACACTTATCTCTACTTTGGTCCTTAGCTTAATTCTCTCTTAAGTCTACTTAGGCGGCTATTTCGTGAGTGGATTTGTGAACTTATTTAAGGATAATACATAACAAATGGGAATATTATTTTAATAGAAGAAATGTCTTGTTTATCCATTGTGAACGAATTTTAAATTTTTTAGCAAACTTCAAGTTTATAAGAATAAAGATATTAGTAAGTAGGTCCTTGTGATATGGCAGAAGTGAAGTTTCATTGAGATAAATTGTAATATATATTGTGAATCCAAATTGATTATAAGGCTAAGGTTCGTAACGTTATATTCAGAAGGAATTGGGCATGATTAATATTCCAAGGAACAAGCAAAAAATTAACATCAATTTAATTTTTCAACGTACACAGCAGAACAGAGTAGCGCTACTTTCGGAAGCCGCTACACTTACATCGTCAGTACTCACGAGTATTTGCTTATCACCACTTGTGAGGTGGCTCTGTTAAATATGATTTTAATTCTTATATATACAACTTTCTCGTGAAAATTTAATACGAGAATTAAATCACTCTGAAGTTGATATTAAAGTGCACTTTCCGAGCGTTGCCATCTGCTTGTTTTTCTTCATTCCCATTTTATTTGATTTTTGCCACCGTTATATAAAAAAAGAGTTTATCAAAAATATTTTTAGAAAGCAAAGCCATATTTGATCTTTGACACAATGAGCACATAAAATCAATCAAAATCAAGTGGCGTACTTGGTTACAAGAATTTAAAAAGATTTTAGTACCATTTGAGCCGAAAAAGTACTATTTTAGAAGCTCATTGGTACGAAATGAAATTTTTCATTTATCATCCCTGCTTGGTCTAGTGTAGTAATAGCTTTGTGGTCTTTGCACTCTTAAGTGTTAAAAGCCCGTCTGTAGGTCTGTTTTTGTAATCAATGAATTTACACTTTTCCTTTGTACAGAGTATTTAATAAAGTTTGCAGATGAATAGCAAACAATCCATCGAATGTAGTTTTTTTATGAGTTGATACGGTTGTTCCAGCCTGCAAACAAACGTTCATTGCCACAGGGAAACTATTTGGCTTGTCTTGTTGTTTTTGTCTAAAATCAACGCATATTGGAAAATTTGTTATGTCAATATTTTGTGTCATCATATTTTTTTATGAGATTTGAGCTAAAGAGGTGAATTTATTTTTTTGTTAAAAACCAAATATTAAGAAATATAATAATTACATAAAATATTGTTAATGAAATGTATTTATGTAAATAGGTTCTGCTTCAGTAATTAAAATTTTGTTTTAGGGGAAAACAATAAGTGCCTTAATAAATGATTTTATTTCTTTAAGGTGTTTGTAAATAAATTATGTAATATTTAAGTATAAAATATTTACTAAAATGGAAAAAGTGGGCGAATATTTTGTTGAGAATAAAAACGATGAAAGTGTAAATATCGACCTTGTTAATGTTATAAAAGTGATATGAAGAAGTAATAATAATAAGTCTAAACAAAATAATATTTTTTCTCAAACTGTAATTATTTCTTTTTATTGTCGTAAAAGCAACGAAAAACGATATCGATATGATTCATAGAACGTCACATGTACTATACATATACTTCTCGATGTATACTTCTCTTTCAAGCGCCATCCAGAGTCAAAGGCTGACTCCATAAAAAAACTTATAATGTTTGCAAGGCTACTAAATTACGCGTCGAATGGTGGCTAATTCGCTTTGATCGGATAAAAACTGCCTGAGCTATAGTGGATTGAAGTTAAGATTTTATGAAATGTTTAACATTTTTCACCAATTTTCACCAATATCAATTGTTTGTATCAAACTAGCCATGGTAGAATTATACTACAGGTAATAGCGAAGCTACAACAACCCAACAACAGCAAAAACAACACGGCTTTTTATTGTTGTTTATGTTCGAGGTTGTCAAAAAGCACAAAAGAAAATTTGAAAAAAAATTTATATGTTCACATGTGTGTGTTTACTTTGCCATGTTTTTTTCAGTAGTGTGGGTGTGTATAACATAAACAACTTTTGACAGAGTCGAACTCAAAAAAAAAAAAGTTCGTTAACGCTTCACCACTACCTGTATTATTCTACCATGAAACTAGCCTTTGATTCTGGTTGGCGCTAGAAAGAGAAGTATACATCGAATAATACAAATGTTCCGTTATCTGCACTGAAAGGAAAATCTTCGTGATAACTATGAATTTCTTCATTGGATCAACATTTAGTCTTCTTAAAGTTGGAAAAAAATTAACTTCATTATATCAACGAAAACATTACCATAAATGCAATAAAAGCTAAAAAATGCTAAATGTTGAAAGAGAGCAATTTCATTCAGCAAATGAAAATTATCATTCTATTATGCAACATTTCATTCATATGATGAAAAAATATCAATGAAGCCGCTTCATTATCTGAATGAATGATTTTTCTCTTACGGCTCTTTTCACAATGTACGATTAAGAGTTAACATGGACTTTAACGGAAACTTCGCCATACAACCCTTGCCGTTAAAGTCCACGTTAACTCTTAATCATACATTGTGAAAAGGGGCGTTAGTGTGGTAAATGTGACGTGTTATATTTAAACGAAGTAAATATTTGCAATATATAGAGACCAACATCTACATGTTTTATATGTAACTATGTAAAACAAATCGCAGACCTGTGTAATAGTTCATGTTTCTAGCAAATGGTAAGCCACCTATAACGTAGATCAAAAGGTGTAGCGATCCAGGAAAACAGTGACTTTTACATTCTTCTTTTCGGTTACCAAAACTAATTACCTTTTCTGTACAAAATTTTTATTATCACACTCAAGTCCGATTTAATAACTTTTGAAAATAATTATGTATGTTAAAACTCTTTTCTTTCTAAGATCCGGAGGTCTTACAAAAAACTTTATTTGGCAAACCCCCGACTTTTCTCCAATGGTGAAGGTCACACAATATTCGGAAAAGCCGAACGTGGCGTGGCGCTCACGTGTTTTAAATAAATATCCTATTAAAAACTAAATATGTATATTACCACTACCTGTTCTCTCACCTCATATTAAAATGATAACTATAAAAAAAATCTTGA
Source organism: Panzeria rudis (assembly GCA_956483635.1). Lineage (NCBI taxonomy): Eukaryota > Metazoa > Arthropoda > Insecta > Diptera > Tachinidae > Panzeria > Panzeria rudis. The sequence continues at coordinate 103,381,735 of OY101449.1, forward strand.
AAATTATATAATATAAATACATATTGATACATATCATTGAAAAAGTAGTTTTTCCACTAAATATTTGTTATGAAAAAAACTTTTTAATGTTGAACTCTTACAACATTTTCGATTAATAAAATTTTAAAACTAATTTAAGCCTCATTTATCTCTTGTTGTCAAACAAATTATCTTAAAAATATTTATTGATCGCTGTTTAGGCATTAACTAACCACATATTCAGTTAAAAAAAAAAACTCCCATTATGTAACATAATAAAAACTTAATTTTCTTCTTCAATTTTCAATAGATAAAAACACCAATTTGTATTTTAAATTATTGTTTGCTACACAAAGCAATAGATTAACTGTCGTCAGATACATAAACGATTTTACCTTCGAGCTCATAAAAAATAGACATTTGTCTCTAAATTATCTTAATTAAATATTTTAAAATAATAATGTTTACAGAAACAAAACTGCTGAGAAATTATAGTTGAACTTAAATTAAGAAATAAATTTCAGCTCTTTTCTACATGAAAAGACATAGAAGAAACCACTTTGAAACATTTTGCAAATGTACACACTTAACACCAGAGAACGACAAAAATCACTTTTAACCGACTTCAAAATTCATGTGTATTATATTTATTTTCTTTTTTATGTTTGCTCACGCATAACTCTGCCATTTTTAAACTGATTATCAAAAATATATCTTTGTTTGGAAGGGTTTGCCTGCAGTTTGGTCCCGTAGTTTATTTTTCGAAAATCGGAGGGGAAATTTGCTCCCCCGAAATATTGATTGTCGCATAACTTCTCTATTTAAGGACCGATTTAAAAATTATTTTTGATTGAAAAGGTTTGCTTGAAGTTTGGCCCTATAGAACTGGCAACCGAACGGACAAAATGGTGGCCCAATATATTAATTATGGCATAATAACGCCACATCTTGACCGATTTTCAAAAAAAAATTATTTAGAAGGACATGCAAGAATTGATACTATGAAAAATTGTACACGGAATTACACTATGCAACAAAATGAGATTTTGTCATGATCTTTGATCGACCACTATATTTAAAATTTAAAATTCTATCAACTGTTCTGGTAGAAGTCACCAAAAATTACATACGTGTATCGGCGTTTTGAAAGTTTACATCTGGGATTAATTTAGCGGGAGCTAAATTTCCCCCCTTTAAACATAGTTATACTGACTCGGCATAGAATATCTTGTGGGGCTTGCATTTAAGGTGCGTTTAAGATGTGGACAACAATTTTATGTAAAACACCACGAGGACAATTTTTGTGGAAAAATAAAATCCCCTACATCGCCTTTGAAGGGGAATTTTTTGACTCTTATTTATTAAGGGGCCTAAAAGACCCATAGCTCCAAGAGCTAGATGGTTAAAATGTTCTACAAAAATGTTAACCGTGTTATTTGACATAGAAGTGTTGAATACATCTTAAACGTTAAAGCAATGCTTACAAGATATACATTGTTGAATAAGTATATTTGTGTGCAAAATGGGGTGGGGAATTAACTCCCCCTAACATAAATCCCAGTTGTGAACTTTCAAAACGCCGATACACGTATGTATTTCTTCTTTTGGGTGATTTCTACCAGATTCAGTTGTAAAAACCCTGTTATTGAAAAACAAATTGGTTTTAATATACAGTATATTCGCAATTTATGCAAAAATCAGGTGATTTCACTTTATTATGAATAAAATCAATATTTTTCGATGGATTTTCATGAAATAAAGCTTATTTTATTTGTAATATAAGTGGATTTATAATTTGTTTATAAAAGTATTACGTTTTGGCCATTTTCGATATTTCATATTGTATTAATTGATATTTGTTGGTGTATCAACTAATGATATGATCTCTTTTATAGCGAGGTTGAGGGGTAGGGAGAAACTACTTCGTCTTGATCTATAACTGAGATTTTATTATAATTACTCCAAATGTAATTATAATAATGGTGGGGAAAGAAATAAATTAAAGGGTAATAATTTCCTTTCGTATACGAAGTATTTAGGGTGAAGTATATAAGTATGTATACATTAAGTAGGTTAAGATATAAGCTATTTTTAATAACTGTAAGTAAGTTCTTCTTTACAGCTTGGCGGTTTCTACTTTTATGGAACACCGAATGCAAATTATTGGAGATTATTCAAACGTTCTTTGGACACATATATTTAAAACGCATAATTAATATTCCAAGGAACAAGGGAAAAATTAATATCAACTTAATTTTTCAACTTTTTCCCTTGTTCCTTGGAATATTAATAATCAATAATCATATTAATAAACAATTAGCTACTGGCTTGAGCTTTTCACATGTTTACATGTTCATATATACTCAAGTATAAAGTCAAACCAAAAAAGTTTGTCTTGAGTAGATCAAAAATCAGAAAAATGGGAATGAAGAAAAATAAACCGATGGCAACGCTGGGAAAGTGCACTTTAATATCAGCTTGAGAGTGATTTAATTCTCGTATTCAATTTTCACGGAAAAGTTGTATATATAAGAATTAAAAAATCACATTCAACAGAGCCACCTGACAAGTGGTGATAAGCAAATACACGTGAGCACTGACGATGGATGTGTAGTGGCTTCCGAAAGTGGCGCTACTCTGTTCTGCTGTGTGTACGTTGAAAAATTAAGTTGATGTTAATTTTTTCCTTGTAATATTAATCAAGCCCAATTCTTTCTGAATATAACGTTACGAACCTTAGCCTAATAATCAATTTGGATTCACAAAGCAAATACGTCCAACATAATCATATTAATAAAACATATAATTCGATTTTGCACAAAAAATATATATTTAACATCATTGCTGTCTGAACAATTCTGAAACAATTGAGTACATAACAAAATGTTATTAGAACAGCTTAAAGGTAATTTTACTTAAAGTTTTTTAGTGGTTTTGTAATAAAATTGGACTTCCCGTTAATAAGTTATGATAAAATCAGTGGAGCGTTTTTTGACATTTTGAGTTTCAAATGAGTATACTAACTATAACAGGAAACGATAAATAAAAAAATAACTAGCGGTGAGAAATATTACATGGCCGAAGTGCCGCTCCTGAGTAATATTGAAAGCTCATCTTCTTCAATTAAATAGTAACTTTCCTCTGCTATGTCCACGTGAAATTTTATAATGGTAGAAAGCTCCGTTCCGAAATGGCTAATTTATTTCCAAAATAAGAAACGCTTTTTAATATAATTTGCTTAATAATTGCTGTAAAAACTTATTTTAAGTGATACGAAATTTTGAGTTTTCCATCAGATCTAGGGCTTGGTATTTCCCGGGCTTTTGCCCTTCCCGGGAAACGGGAATAGAAAAATCACGTTCCCAGGAAAAGTTGATTTTCTGAAATAAGTTGATTTATTAAATGAAAATTGGCGAAACTTTCGTTGTTTTATAAAAGCAAAAAATTTTTTTAATAAAAATTAATATATTATTTAGTTATTTAGTAAAAAAATTCATTTTAAGGCCTCGAAATCATTTTATAAATAACTTGACGTAACGAATCTTTTTTTTTAGCAAACTTCGCGGAGAATTCTTATCGTTAAGTACAAGCAAGTTATAGTACTATACTCAGCTGCGCCGAATATTACATACCCTGAGCCAGAGTCTGTCTAAATGTCGTTGATTTTTCATTTTATTTTTCTTAAAACATCTCCTTCAGGGTTTCAATAATAGTGTCGACTTATAATAAACTAGATGTGCCCGCTTCACGCGCTTAAAGTTCACTTTATGACAATAAGGTGTCTATCGGGGGTGTCATAGAATCCAAGTCGGTTTTGTTAATTGTCGGTTTGGCAAACCAATATTGGTTTCATTTAGTGCCATGAAAACAAGCCGGTTTTATTATTTTCGAATGTAAATAAAAGCGATAATCAAATCAGCTGTTGTTCACAATTTTAATTGTTCTTTTTTTGAAAAATATAAGGTGACTTCATTGAAAATATTAAATATTAGTGTGTTTGTATTAAATTAAATAAAAGAAATACATAAATTACTGTAAAAATTAATAAATAAATGAAATGAGTACTGCTGTTGTTGCATATTTGCGTATAAAGGAAGAGGGTTAAGCAAACGTGAAAAGAAACATTTTGCGAGATTACAACAATCCTCTTGAGCAGCCGGAGACAGCGTAAGTACATATAAGTGAAGCGGCTTTCGAAAGTGGCGCTGTTCTGTTCTGCTGTGTGCATTGAAAAATTAAGTTGATGTTAATTTTTTTCCTTGCTCCTTGGAAGATTAATTATTCCCTAATTTTTTCTGAATATAACGTTAAGAAGCTTAGCCTAATAATCAATTAGTTTTGTTCTGTTTTTTAATCCATAAAATGTGTACACTATTTTTCCATGGAATTAATGGTCACCGTACCTATTACCCGCTTTCAGCTTGACGTTAATTTATGGGACACCCTGTATAGTGCTTTGAAAGCCTATACTCACTTTTTGTGGAGCATTATTTTTCGTAAAATGCACTCCCAGACCAAACGTGTGCTTACAGCAGCACCATTAGCATGACTGCCATCGGCATATATACAGCCAGCGTTACCGTTGAAAATTTTACAAAAAGGGAATTTTGAAAAGAAAAGTGGCCCAAAAAAAGGATTTTTGAGAAACAAAGGGGCAACTTTAATAACAAGAAAAATGTAAAAAAAGTTATTTAATTTTTAAAAATAAAGGCTAGCAAACATAAACTGTAGCTCGTCTGATTAGGTTTAACATTTTGGCAGTACGCATTACGTGAAATCTGTGCAAAAAAATTACCGGGAATATTGTACCATTATCAAATAATTGCTTCAAAACACATTTTGTCCAAGAACAATGCACGGTGTAAGATTTAGCCAAACTAGGAAGACAAAATTAATATAATATAATAAATAACTGAGCTAGAGATTTGAATTTTCATACAAGGTATATCTGGAACAACGTGCAACTTCCCTTAAAAATTGGGAGAAATTGGGCCAGTACCACACCCACTGCCCATACAAATACAACATTTTATGATATAATCAAATGGCTAAACTCGATAAATAAATATACACAGAAAAAAATATTACTTATATCCAAGGAATTTTTTAATAAATGCTATGAATCTAACATGATAATTTGTTTCCAAATTATTTTCATTCCTGCTAGGAACTTTTACATAAATTAATTCATAAATTCTTTAAAAATTATTTTTAAAACTTCAGTATTGAACTTGTATAGTCTGTTGTACTAGGCACAACTATTTCCTTTGATTTTTGATTTCATAAATTTATTTATTGAAAGCTAAATTCATACTGGGAATGAAAAAATTCCTGTATTTTATTTATAAATTACTAAAATATATGAACAATAGATTATGAAATTTTTTCATACTATTTATGTTCAAATACGGATAAAACAAACACATATGTAAGAACTAGAGAAAGGAGCTTTCTCAATCTTGGGTGAGAAATATAAACAAAAAGCACAAGTGTGGTTGTTGATTAGGATAAGTGCCAAATATGGTAAATTTCTAAGCCACCATAAATTAAGCTTAAAGCCAGGAAACATAGAGCTTTAATGCAATTGGTTTAATACCAGATATTAACCGCTTGACTTTGGAGGCTGAGTAGCCTAGAGTATAGAGAGCTCTGACGATGGGATTGTGGTTAATCCCGAAAACATCGATGTTCAGTTCGACCCTTACAAAAGTCAAGAAATTGGTCTTTGTACTTTTCAATTGCCACATGCTTTGAAAAAATTATTGCTCAATAAAAAAATGATTTAATTGGAAAAATTAAATTGAACGAACTTAAGCCTGAATAATAAATTTCTTGGGTTAAATTAAATCTTTTATTTAATAGTTTTGTTTTATTTTAATTTGTTTTTTACTAGTGCATTTTTTAGTAAATTAAATGTTAGTGCTTTGGGTTTTTTTATTATAGCATTTTTAGTTTTTATTCAATTTCGGCCCATTATGGCTTAATTTTTTTTAATAATAGGCTATCCAAATAAAAATTTATAACCATGGATTTTGTAGTTATTTTTGGTACAAAACAGTTTCTGGACAGTTTCATAAATTTTTAAAATTGATCACATATCCGAGTAGTTTTTTATCCATTCTACTATTCGACTCGTAATTTTGAAGACTTTCAAAAAATATGTATAGATCACTTTGACTCTGGGTAGTATACATCGAAAAAACACAAATCTACTGTTATCTGGAAATTACCGAAATTAACATTTTTTCTTTACTTTTCTCATGTTAAGCATATTCTAATCACCCTAAAAAATGCATTAGAAACTTTATACATTTTTCCTGTAATGCAAAATAAAAACACTACTTAGTTCAGTGCGTAAGGAAAATAGTTTCAAGTAGGGATGTAACGATACGCCGTTTTGCCGATCCGATACCGATACCGATACTTAAAAATAAATATCGCCGATACCGATTCCGATACCGATACGAATATTGAAATTGAGTTAAAGCTTAGATTAACAAAACTCAAGTGCAATTTTTTTATTATACAAAATTACAGTGTAAGAGACTACTAATATTTAAAATTGATATTAAAGGAGCTAAATTTTCTTTGCTTCCAAAAAATCTATATTAAAAATATGCAGATAACACAGGGCAACAGTCCAAAAAACACACGGACTTTACAGTATAGATTCGATTGCACTACCACGGGGTAGTAAAACCCTATACTTAGCTTGACGAATTTGGTGACCAATTTCGTTTTATGGACCTCCAAAGTTTTGGAAAATCAGCGGGCCCTCAAAAAAAGGTGTCATCAACTTTTGGTCAACAGAAAATTCAATCTTGGTGATACCGTTTAACTATATATGGCAATAATGTAGCTAAGAGTTCGCTAAACAGATTTTATTACCATTTTATGCCAAAAAATTATTTTTTCGTGCACTTTTTTTTAAATTAAGGAAAAAAATGTTGTTTTCACTTTTTCCAGAATAACTTACAGGGAATCGTAATTTCATATTAACAATATTTGCTACGATAAAGCTGAACAACTTTTGTGAACATGTCAATACAATCTGAATGTATCTGGGCACCCTAAACAGCCCAGAAAAACTAATTTCTACCTTAAAAGTTTTCGTTTTTTTACGAGTTAGGCTATATTTTTATTGCATTTTTTTGCTTTCTTTGTTATTGTTCCACTTCTTATGTTGCTGATTTTAGTAGTTACTATTTTTTATTGTTTGTTGTTGTTTTGCCAAATAATGGAAATGAAAAATTTGGAGTCCCTATAAGTTATACTGAAAAAAGTGAATAAAATAATTTTTTTTAATTTTTTTTTCAAAAAAAGTACAGGAACATACTATTTTTCTGGGCACAAAATGTTAGTGAAACACAACAAAGAAGTATGCACTTGAATATACTATTTTCAAAAAAAAATATTTTTTTAGCATAAAAAAATAGTGAAAAACTGCAATGTTTAAGGTAAAAAGTAGGGATGTAACGAATACCGATACCGATACCGATATATCGGCGATACTTCAGATTTTCCGATACATCGGTATCGGCGATATTTTACTGTCGATACGACGATACTTTTAAAGATTTTTTCAGAGTTTTTTTTAACAAATAATTTATTTTTGTTCGGTTTTACCATGAATTAAATTCACTTCGTTATTTTTTAAATCTTATTAATATCAATTTTAAAAATTAAAAATATTTTATGCTGTTATTTTGTAAAAAAAATTATTTATTTTTGTTAATTTTACCATGAATTCAAATTCAAGTCGCTGTTTTTTTAATTTTATTCCAGCAAAAAAAAAAGATACTCCAAAGAAGTCATGAAAATGTAGAATTCGCGATCTGGAAGTACTCGTATTGCAAATTTGAATAATTTCTAATTAGTTTTACATATCATTGCCATTGCAAGAAGTTCTGTTTTTCGATTACTAATCACCGAATTGGATGCGATGTTAGGACAAATTCCTTTTTCGGTATTCTATAATGATTTTTCTTCAAGGAAAAAGGATAAAAAATTACCCATTTTCACAATTTTTTTATGCAAATTTAAACTCAGAACTGTATTTTCATGTAAATTTAAGTTAATAAATATAAACTTAGAAGTCTTTTAATAATTAAGCTATTAAGTTATTTAGAAGAATATTAGTTGATAAATGTCCTTTAAAAAAATCGATTTTTTAAAAAGCATGGCGAGTATTTTTTAAAGTTATAAAGGAATTAAAAATTTTTTCTTGCTTTTCTACTAATTATCTGCATATTTTTAATATAGATTTTTTGGAAGCAAAGAAAATGTAGCTCCTTAAAAATTACTTTCAATGTTTTATCAATTTTAAATATTCTCTCTTATAATGTAATTTTGTATAATAAAAAAATTGCACTTGAGTTTTGTTAATCTAAGCTTGAACTCAATTTCAATATTCGTATCGGTATCGGAATCGGTATCGGCGATATTTATTTTTAAATATCGGTATCGGTATCGGATCGGCAAAACGGCGCATCGTTACATCCCTAGTAAAAAGTGGTCTGTGTGAGTTATTGGAGTGCCTAGATATGTACGTGCAGATTGTATTGATATGTTCACAAAAGTTGTTCAGCTCTAACGTAACTATAAGTTTGCCAAATATTGTTAGTTAAAAATAACAAATCCCTGTAAGTTATTCTGAAAAAAGTGAAAAAACAAATTTTTCCTCAATCTTGTCAACAAAAAGTTCACGAAAAATTTTTTTTGGCATGAAATGTTAAAAAAAAAAATCTGTTAAACAGACTCTTAGCTACATTATTGCCATATATAGTTAAGCGGTATTATAAAGTTTGAATTAGCTGTTGGCCAAATACTGATGACACCGTTTTTTGAGGGCCCACTGATTTTCAGAATCGTTGGAGGTCCATGAAAAAAATTTGTCACCAAATTCGCCAAACTGAGTAAAGGGTTTTACTACCCCATTGTAGGACAATCGAACGTGTACTGTCCAGTTCTTGTGTTTTTCCAAAAGTCTTTATTTGTCGCATAGTGTAATTAGTAGAAAAGCTAGAAAAAATTTTAATTCCTTTATAATTTCAAAAAATACTCGCCATACTCGCATAAAAAAATTGTGAAAATGGATAATTTTTTATCATTTTTTCTTGAGGAAAAATCATTACAGAACACCGAAAAAGAAATTTGTCCGAGCATCGCTTCCAATTCGGTGATTGGTATCGAAAAACAGAACTACTTGCAATGGCAAGGATATGTAAAACTAATTAGAAATGATCCAAATTTGTAATACTTCCGGATCACTAATTCTACATTTTCATGACTCCTTTGGTGTGTCTTTTTTTGCTAGAATAAGATTTAAAAAAGAACGAATTGAATTTGAATTCATGGTAAAATTAGTTTAAAAAATATATTTTTTTTACAAAATAATAGTATAAAATATTATTAATTTTTGAAAATTGATTTTAATAAGATTTAAAAAATAACGAAATGAGTTTAGTTCATGGTAAAATTAACAAAAAATAAATAATTTGTAAGAAAAAAACTCTGAAAAATTTTTAAAAGTATCGTTGTATCGACAGTAAAATATCGCCGATACCGATGTAGCGGAAAATCTGAAGTATCGCCGATATATCGGTACCGGTATTCGTTACTTCCCTACTTTCAAGTATCTTTATTTAATAAAAAGTATCAAAAAAGTAGCAAGAATTACAATAAATTAAGGAAAGTGCGACTTTAGCTGGCACACGAAGGGTTCCGTACGAATACACATATCCCTTTTCATTTTGTCCTTTTTTATTTTGGCAATTTTTTTGTTTTGTTTTTTCGTTTAATTATATTTTTTTAAGTTTTTTTGTTTTTAGCAATTTTTTTTTGTTTTTGCCGATTTTTTTAGTTTTGCCAATTTTTTGGTTATGGTGTATTTTTTTTTTTTGCTTTAACGTTTTTTTAACGATTTATTTTAGTTTTGACGCTTTTTTTTAGTTTTAGCGATTTTTTCGGATTTTGGCGATTTCTTTTGTTTTTGGGGGATTTGGTGATTTTTTTCCATTTTTGGCCATTTTTTGTAGTTTCTTACGATATTTTTAGTTTTAGCGATTTTTTTAGGTTTTAGTGTTTTTTCCTTTTGACGACTTTTTTCGGTTCTTAGCGTTTTTTTTAGTTGTTTGGCGATCTTTTTAATTTTGGTGATTTTTTCTGTTCTAGCTTTTTTTAAATTTTGTTTTTTTTCTTAAAGCGCTTTTTTCATTTTGGCGATTTTTCGGTTTGACATTTTTTTTAGCTTTGGAATTTTTTAGTTTTAGGGTTATTGAAAATTTCAAGAGTTTAACTCTTACGGTTTCCAAGATACAGCATAATGTCTAAATTACATAGTAAAATTACATTAACTGATAGAACACCCTTTAATTTTTATTGTTTTAAATATCAGTGTTAATTAGTGTAGTCTATTCTACAGACTACACCAATTAACACTAACTTTGAAAATTTGAAGTGTCTATATATATGTAAGTGTCTGTATATTACATTAGTATTTCAAACTGTTTCGTTGCTCGCTTTAGAACACCCTTTAAATTTTAACTGTCATATATATGTTATTGTAGCGGCTAAAGTTTTACATATTCCGTAGCTCTTGCGGTTCCCGAGAAAACAGCCTGTGACAGACAGACGGACAGACACGCGGACAGCGTAGCGGAAACAGTAGGGTTCCTTTACACTTTTGGTGTACGGAGCCCTAAAGAGTATCACATTTGGGTGCATTTTGTATAAGTACACAGAGAAAACAGATTCATTGTGATAACCGAATTCGTTGCCAATCGAATTTTGTCGGTTACACGTAATATCCTAAAATTCAGTTGTATGTTCCGATTGAGTTCGATTCACCGAACTGAATATACCAGAAACCTCAATGAAATAAAATACTATTGTGAATAAAATTGAAAAAATTTAAGATTTTTATTTATTTTACTTCAGGCACAAGCGACCTTCACAATAAAATGCAACACAAATTGTTATAATTTTAGTATTAATTAGTTTTAACTGTCTAGAGGGCCTTTTACCAATTTTTCAATTACACCAAATTTCTATTCGATTGGAAACTCCATATAAGTATTTTGTAAACTACAACCGAAATTTTATTGTAAGTATTAGATATTGCTACTGATATTATAATTGAGGTATATTATTTCAGTCATAAGCAAGGAATTATGATTGAATTAATTAAATTTCAGTACTTATACTAAAATATTGGTTCATCTTGTTAAATTTTCGTAATTATAACTGTTTTCCAATCAATATGTTTTCTCTGTGTAGCAAAATAGTATCCAAGTAGTCGAAAAAGTGGCAAATTTTTACTTTATTAGCACCAACGACGGTAACGCTGCATACAGCTCATACATCTTGCATATCGCGCATGCTTAACGTCATTACGTGATATTTTTTAATATTTACTTTTTTTGTTGTTTTTTTTTGTTACTCTTGCTTTTAATGTTACTCTGCCATGGCTTATGCTTCGAGTGGTAACTCTGTCTTGTTCGCTGAGTTGAGGCCATTTAAAAAACAAAAAAATATTTTTATTTTTTGATAATTTGAATTTTTTTAAAGCAGTCAACTAAATTGTACAGAAATATGTATTTACTATTCAGTTAACGATTAAACGTGCAAGAGTTAAGTTTCGCGTTAAATAAAATACGCATAGAAACGTATAAAATATAAAGTGAGTGCAAAGAGATGACACAAGTGCAGAGAAAATATTCAAACCAATTGAAATAAATGAAAAGAAATAAAAAAAAAGAAATTATTTAAAAATATTAAAACAAATGTTGAATTAATAACTTTTTGCAAAGAGCTTAAAAGGTTGGCAATAATTGCAAAATGAAATTTTTAACATTCTTTTTAAATTGAGTTGACAGATTTAAAGTGGCGCCAAATATGTAAAAACCATTAATAAGATGCACGACAAAATGATAAGGATACTTATTGTGCTATGCATACAAAAGTACAAAGAACTGTGTACAATCTTGGAAAATCGATCACTAGGTTGTGTTACAGTGCCAACTGATTATATTTTGCTCTGTTTATTTGGTGCGTCCCACATAAAGAATAAAAATATAAGCAATGGCGGTATTCAGTAGCGAAGTTCAGTTGTTGATGCAAATGGTCTAGCAAAGGTGTAAATGCAAAATATCGTAGCTTTTTTATGACATTTTGGGTATATTGTTATTGGTTTTTAGACAAAAGCTACGAGATTTGGCATTTGCACTTTCGCAAGACCATTTGCATCAAATACTGAAGTCTGCTAGTGTTAATGCAAATAGTTATGCGAAAGAGCAAATGCCAAATATCGTAGCATTTTTATAAAATCTAACAGCAACTCTATGCATTTTGTTGTTGGATTGTATAAAAATGCTATGATATTTTCCATTTGCTCTTTCGCAAGACTATTTGCATCAAACACTTCATACTGCCAATAAATGTTCGTGTGTGGACTTTAACATTGTGCCATTTACGGCGAAATGACAAATTCTCTTTTGTGAATATTTTGGTTCATAGCTTTTAAAAAATTATTGGAGCAATAAATATTTTTGACAAGAGAAGTTGAGCCTGAATTAAAAATTCTTTGGATGAGAAACGTTACAGTTCGAAAAAAAATCAGCGAACACTTTGTATTTGTTCATAAAGAGAACAACAAGTTTTTCAACCTTATCAGTTTGTTGCACAACTTCGTCATCGAAAGTTTCGAAACTTTGGTACATTTTGTCTTAAACAAAATATATGACTTTAATTATTCAAATATATTAAGAAAAATAAAACTTAAAAAAACGACAATTTATAAGATGTTTATCATCAAAATCATAAAATTCAAATGCATTTAAAAACAAATAAAATATCATAAGAAACTCGAACGAATCAACTTAAATGAAACATTTTTATTTGAAATTTTTCATAACAAGGCCATAACAATTACAACAAATACAATTTGTAAAAATCCAGCAAGAAATAATTTTAAAAACAAATAATAAGAAATAGCAAATTTGTTTAATGTGTATAAAAGTGAACAATATTTATTATTGTGCTGTTAAGTACAAATAAATACAAAAAAAGTGAGAGTGTTTGGCAATTGTTTAGCTATTTTTGAGCAGCAGTGAACTAAAAAAAAGAAACAGAAAAAAACTTGATTCATACAGCGTTTTTTTTTAATATTGTTTTTACGTTTTGAACTGACCAACCTCAAATAAAAACACACAAATAAAACAAGTTTAACACTTCTCAAGCCATGATGGGTCAATTGAATAATTTACTAAATAAATCTTATAAATCAATAGAATGTTTTTTTAATGAATACATAAAAAGCTGTGGCTTGTTTTGGAATAATTCGAATCCACCGTCGCACAGTGGCTCATAATCGTTTTTTCTTGGGAAAAATTCTGTAACTTTTGCAACGGTTGAGATATCTTAGTAATTTTTTTTTAACAGACAGATAACTCCTTGAACTTTTAACAGCTTTTATTTTTAACCGACTTCAAAAAAGAAGGAGGTTATCAATTCGTGTGTATGTTCTTTTTTTACTTTTTTTTATGATTTACACGCATAACTCCGTCATTTGTGTACCGATTTTTAAGATTATTTTTTTGTTGGAAAGGGTTTTCCTGCAGTTTGGTCCCCTTATTTTTTTTCGAAAATCGGAGGGGGGAATTTGCTCCCCCCACGCATAACTCTGTCATTTGTGAGCCGATTTTCAAAATTCTTGTTTCGTTTGAAAGGGTTTGACAAAACTTGGTCCCAAAATTTGTTTGTCGAAAATCGGAGGGGGAAATTTGCTTTGTTTTTGTTTGAAAGGGTTTGACTACAGTTTTGTTTCATAGTTTTTTTTCGATATCTGCTGCAAGCCCTCCTTGAGGATTTTCCCCTTCCCACGAAATATTGATTATCGCATAGCTCCTCCACTTATGGGCCGACTTCCAAAATTCTTCGAGTTAGGATAGGTCATCTATACATATAATAGAACTGTAAAAGGGGCATATCTGCACATGAAATATTTTTGGAAATTTTTGGAATTTTTTTTCTGTCTCCCTGTCTGTCTGTCCGAACACGCTTCACGCAAAAACCACTGAATGGATTTTCATGAAATTTTATATGGAGATACTTTAAAGTCCTGATTCAAACTTGGGGTACTTTTAGCGCGATAAAATATCTCATTTCTAACTTAAAATAGAAAAAAACGAAAACATACCCTATTTTACTAACATAAATGTCGTTGGAAATTAGAAAGATGTTTTTGTTTTTTCTTATACATATCGTCACCTAAAATGCAAAATAACGTATCACCACTTTTCATAAGTTTACAGGAGAAACAAAACACTTGGTAAAATGGAAGATATATGAGATATAAAAGAAATTTGTTCTATATGAGCTAAAAACGTGATAACCAATCTATTTTTTAATAAAAAATATTATTTTTATTATTATTTTTTAAGTTATGTGTGTGACGTATCATCAATGAAAGTATGTTAGTGCTAAGTGAAACAAACACTACAAATGTGAATTAATTAAACTTTGGGACAAATTACAGGTTCAATAAAATAATAAGAGACATCCCACGCTCATAAATGCAGTACTGCGCTGCAACAGTGAATTTAAATGTATTCAAATGCATCAATAAAAATAATAATCACACAATAAAAGGATTTGCGTAGACTTGGTCAAAGAAGTTTGCAATTCTGATGCAGCGCAAGCAGTACTACATTTAAAAACGTAGGGATATTTCTATTTTACTTCTCCTACGTAAGTCCGCTTCATATTAGAACATTTGATTCTACTGGAAACATAAAGCCCAATGAGATCTGAATAATAATTATTTGCTTCTTCTATGTAATATCTGTAAGTAATTTTAAAGATTTTAAATGCGAAAATTTCGCCATTTTTTGCTTTTCTTTGTTTATTTACCTTTTGAATCATCACGTGTTCATGCTTACTGGCTTTTACTGGAAAAATTTGTACAGTAAGAAATTGTAAATACTCGAATAGGTAACGATATATTCCTTTTGCCTTTTTACGATTTTTTTTTTGTTTTTTCGCAATTTTTTCCTTTCTGACGATATTTTCGTTTTGGCGATTTTTTTCCTTTTAGCGATTTTTTCGGTTTTTGTCGACTTTAGTTTTGGATTTTTTTTAGCGATTTTTTTTCTGTTTTGGTTCTTTGGTTTCGGTTTTTGACGATATTTTTAGATTTTGCGATTTTTTTCAGTTTTGGTGCTTTTCGGCTTTCGCGATTTTCTTAGCTATGGCGTTTTTTCCTTCTGGCGATTTCATTCGTTTTTGGCGATTTGTTTTTCGTAAATTTTGTCGGTTTTTGACGGTTGTTTAGTTTTGGCAGTTTTTTCGTTTTTTGGCATTTCTTTTTTTGTTTTTTTGCCGATTTTTTAGTTCTGGTGATTTTTTTCGTTTTTACAATATTTTTAGTTTTGTTTGGAAAAATACAGCTAAATTTAAAAATTACACAACCTGATAGAACACCCTTTCATTTTTAGCTAGTTTTTTTTAGCATCGTACTGGTGAACATTTCAAGATTTCGGCTCTTACGATTTCCAAGATACAGCTAATTTTCAAAATTACATTAACTGAAAGAATACCCTTTAAGTTTTATTCTGTTTAGATTTCCGTATTAATTGGTATGTTATGTATAATTATAGACTAACTTTGAAGATTTCAAGTATCTATATATAAGTGTCTGCATATTACATTGTTTCTCAGAAGTTATAGCTAAATTTCAAAATTACATCACCTGATATAATAGCCTTTAAATTTTATATTTTTTATATTTTTACCATTCGCTACTGTTGCTTTTAAAATGATGCACTAGCTGTGAACATTTCAAGAGTTTGCTTCTTACGGCTTCCATGATACAGCTTATTATCAAAATTACATAGTCAAAATTACATTAACTCATAGAATACCCTTTAGTTTTTATTTTGTTGAAATTTTAGTGTTAGGTGGTGTAGTCTGTATATTAGTACACTAACTTTGAAAATTTCAAGTGTCTGTATAACAGTGTCTGTATATTATATGTATTATGATTTCAACATATTTTGCTGCTCGCTTTAAAACACCCTTTAATTTTTAAACTGTCATATATTTTTTGTAGTAGCGGCTATAGTTATACATATTCTGTGAAAATTTCTGGTCCGTTCCTCATACAGTTTTCGAGAAAATAGCCTGTGACAAACAGACGGACAGACAGACAAACAGACGGACAGACAGACAAACGGGCGGACAGCGTAGCGTAAACAATACGGTTCCTTTACACTTTTGGTGTACGGAACCCTAAAAACTGTACTCAAATAGATCAATAAACTGCAAAGATATAGTGGGGGTGAGTACTCGTTCCCCCGCACTTACCTTCCCTCTTGTTTACCTATCTTCGTAACTTATATTCAAATTGTTTCATACCAAATATGAAGACTCTTACTGCTACATATTTCCAGTTAGCAGCTAATTATTGGTTACTTTGTATGGGGAGTACCCCTTCCCACGCACCTACCTCATCAGTTTTTTACATTACTGAACTTTGCATCTGGTCGACACAAGTGATAGAATATATTAAAAATCGTGGTTTTAACGTGGTTATTGAACGAAAGTTTTTATTCGTTATTCTCGCGAATATTCGAATAAAAGTTTCAAATTACTCGACTGTTCGAACAAGAAAAAAATCACGAAATTTTATTCGAACGATTATAAAACCCGAAGAATTGACAACACTACTTAGTACATTGAGAATTCTCTTTCCCTCCACCTAACACTTTCCTACCACTAACTCTAATAAAATGCGTGCTCCACTAAATAAAACACGTACTCCACTAAATGTAAGACATAGGAAATGTTTAACTCCGATGAAAGATGCTTATGTATCTCTCTAAGATTACAATGTAGTCTTTCGAATACACGTCTTCAGTTCACTCGATTCTTCCTAACCTCTTTATGTGCAATGTCCAGAATACTGCTACACCCCGAGTCGTATCCGCCATTTTCTTTATAAACGAGTCCAACGGCAGCAATCCTAGCATTTCTTACATTGGTCGTGTCGGCATAGCATGTATTGATTCATATAAGCTCCATTTAGTTTCCTCTTAATTGTTTTCTTGCAATACTTTGGCCACCAAGCAGCCGATGTGTAAAAGAGATTAAATGATACTACCATAGTGTACATCTAGTTTGCAGACTTATGCCAGACCTTCAAAGCATCGAGGTCATTCCAATCTAGTTTCGTATCTACCATTCACCTTCGACATTTCGCCTTCCTGGAAACGATAGTTATCGACCCGAAAAGTCGGATTGAATAGTAGTTTTGTTCTTCATACGAGTGAAATGCATATTTGCTGATTTGCTAGGATTTATGGTTAGCTCCTGTTGAATGTACCATATTTCGGTTGCCTTGAGAGCAATAAGCGCTATATCGTCAACATATCCTATATTATGTATGGACATTGAGTCGAGTTTCCGTACAAGACTTTCAACTGTAATATTCCACCGTAGAAACGAAAGAACACATCATTACGGGCATTCTGAGATCTACAGGCCTTATGCGTAACATTGAATCAATCCACATGCATTCTGAGGTCTTATCGAAGGCTCCCCCTATATCCATAAAAAATTTTTTTCTTTCTACTAATCTGGCCAGTTCCTACAGGCCCGTCACTGTAGGTCTAACTTCTCTCCATAGCTTTTAACAGAATAAATGTTACGCTAACCAGTCTAAAGGACTTTGCTTCTGTATACTCTTTTTTCTACCGACTTTGTCAGAAAAACAACCTTAGTTTTCCACCATGCCATTGGGCAAATATATCCATGCTCCTATCCAGTAGGGCATTCGTATTCCATTTAAACAAGAGAGATACTATCCATTCCGGAGTGGTGCAAACGAGAGTAACAAGTTTTAGGCGCTATTTGGCGTTACTATCCTTTCAGACTCCTCCCGCCTTCTCAGCACCACAAATCAATAGAAGCTACCGGTAAAATTTATATTGACTTGTCTCAGTCATTAAGGCTTCTTCGTTCCGAATAATAAAATATACAGAATCAAATAATTTCATCTTGCACATCCCATGTATCCCTCATGCTGGACCAGAACACCCTCCACGTTCTTAGTTTCTGAATATGCTTGAGTTTCCTTGGCTCCCTTTTTTCTTGTCCTTATAGTCGATATATAAGGTCGAGTTTCTCTCTCTCTCTCTCGCATAACTTATAAAGGCCATCCATCTCTCATTCTTTATGGATTCAATGTCACCCTCCCACCACAGGTCTATTTCTACTACTTTCAGACGATAAACTTTTTCGGAAACAAGTTTAATAAAGGAATTTAGCTAACTCCTAACTCTACACAACAGAATACGTTTCTATCTTCGCCTGCTCTTCGCATAACCTACAACATTTTTCAATCCCCATTTTCCTATGTACTGGTCATTATCAGTTACAAGGTCTATTAAAGCTCTTAGAACTCACCGCTCCATACTTATTAATAGTTGTGTTCTTAAAATGCCTAAATTAGACCACATGATCCTTGAGATTCTGCAATCCCTGATTTCTTCACAGAAAAAACTAAATTTAATTTTCAATGAAATAGGAAATATTTTGTCTAGGAACGGACCTACAAGAAAAATTGTAAATATAGACAAAATTATCTCAACAATGTCATTGAAAAAACGTGTTTTTTCAGTGAACATATTGCTTAAATCTATAAAACAATTTGTCTAAAAATATTTACGAATTGTAAACAAAAGAATTTACTAAACCAAACAAAAGATTTACTGGATTTTCTGAAAAACATCAAACAATACTTTTGTCTGAATTTATAAAACAATTAGTCTAAAAATACTAACAAATATTAAACAAAATATTTTACTTAATCAAACAAAAATATTTACTGAGTTTTATGCAATATATCAAACAAAATTTTTGTCATCATCATCATCCATTACTATAAAAGAAATTAATGAGAATTACCGCAACGACATTAACGAATTGATTTACTCAAAAATCTTCAGTAAACAAACTTAGTACAATCGCATTCCTTTTGCTATCATTGTTGTTGTTGTTATTTGTGTGTACGTCGTAATCGTAGTTGTTTTCTTACAACACAGTTTTTCTTGTTGTTTTTGGAGCTTGCTTCCTAAATACAAGTCAAACAAACAATTCATTGATTATGTAAAGAACATTTACTGAAAATGATATTTATTTTTAGACAAACTTTTATTTGAAAATTTTTTGGTGATAACTTTTTCTATGTTCGTGAACTGATCAATCCTGTCTGAACCTCAATTTACCAGTTCTCTATAGTATTCACGATTTTATAAAAAGAAGTAGCGAAATATTGCAAACAATGGACTTAAATTATTGAAAAAAGCTTGCCCTTGAGCTCCATTATTTATAGCGTAATTAAAATTCCAACAACGCAGAGAAAACTTACAATAGCTTTTAACAGAAATAAAAATATGTTTCTGAGAAATAAAATCGTTTAACAATGAATCATACAAAACAATACCACGGCTTGTCTAGTGTTAAACTTAACCAACATGTTCCAGTAGCAGCATAAGACTTGTTTTATTTCAACTTACAACAAAAAACTTTTATAAAGTGTATTACTTGGTTTTTATACCAGATTGTTGCACATGTTGCAATAATGTACATTTAACCCAGTTTTTGTTTTTTTTTCTTTAGACGAAGTTAATAACCTGCATAAAAACTTAATCAAATGGAGTGCTAACAACTACTTACAGATTTTACTTTTAATTTCAGTTTTCATTTCTGCGCGGCAGCCCCTACACTCCTGCACCGTGTAACACTTCTACTCTGCCTACACTCCTGCATCGTGTCTCCTTTCTACTCAGCTGGGCTCGTTGAAATTAAATGTTTACTACTTTAAATCAGCAGAAAACATCCTAATTAAAATATTAATTATTTATTTTATCAAAATAATTTTTTAATGTTTTAACATGCTGCAAAGTTCAACATCTTTGCATTTGAAAAATCGACATCGTACAGTCAGCTGCTGTTTAGCACTTCTGCTCTTTCTAACACAACGTAAGTATTAGAGTTTTTATTAGCCATTATTAAGTTTAATTATCTGTAGAACATCTAAGACTCTTTTAACGAACTAATTTTAGAGAAATTTTGTTAGTGCGTTTCAGTTTGAGTATCACAAGACTGAATAAACTAATCATGAAATTTTGAACTCAACAGCTTTAATTGAAAATATTTGAAAATTTTTTTAAATATTAAAAATAGGGAAAACTTAACGTCAATTTAATTTTCACCATACACAGCAGAACATAGCAACGTAACTTTTGGCATAATATACTATATTTTGGGCCATATGCATAACGAAAACTTGGCATGAAGTTAGCATGAATGATGAAATTGAACTGGATCTTGCTGAGTTTTTTTCATATATTT
Organism: Panzeria rudis; assembly: GCA_956483635.1. Taxonomy (NCBI): domain Eukaryota; kingdom Metazoa; phylum Arthropoda; class Insecta; order Diptera; family Tachinidae; genus Panzeria; species Panzeria rudis. Next base: position 103,402,126 of record OY101449.1, read on the forward strand.
TGATATTAGAAATCATCACAGAATTAGCCTTGAGTCTCGACTACAATCTACAATGTTTTCTAAATAAAAATTTTATATCAAAACTCGTTAAACTCCAGTTCACTTTCGTCACTTATGCTGACTCTGTGCCAAGTATTCGTTATGCATATGGCCGCATATTTTTAAATGCAACCAGAGCTCCAAGTTTATTCTTTTCGAGGCTATATTTGGCCTCTTTTTTCGTAATGCCTGATTGTGTTACTTCTATTTAAAAAAAAAATAAAATAAAATTTAATATAAAAAATGTGTGGCCTTTTTTTAGCTTCTTATTTTGAGCGATCTAGCTTTTTCTATCCTTTTTCAGAAGCCGATTTAGCTTCTTTTTCTCCAGCTCCTAGCAACACTGGATGCAACCATATTGAGCGTGCTATTGGCTAAAGTAGTTAGTGCGTTGACTACAAAGCAATGATGCTCCAGGTTCGATCCCTGTTCCATCATAAACTTGTCTGACGTGCATTAGTGTGGTATTGTATTACTTGTTGTTGGACTGTTTAAGTGATGAAGACATAGCACTGGTCACTAAGCAGTACTGGCAGCGACTGCTACTGTTCTATGCCAATGTACATCACAGCGCCCTCCTTCGTCGGTAATGTTAGCCAAATCGTCGGCGAAGTAAAACAAATAATAAAATGGCTACAAACAAAAGCTTAAAAAAGTTAATACGTCTACTTAACACCAGAGGCGCTTGAATTACTATGGTAAAATAACATAACACGTAATAGCAGAGTTGTAAAAGAACTAAGCTTTCTACCTCTATCTCACTTGGCCATCTGTTCTCTCTACTCTATTCCATTCCCAAAGAAGTTAACACATTAGTTAATTAACTGGTAGGCATTAAGTGCCTAAGTGTGTTACTTCTCTTCAAAAAAATTTGTTGTCATTTTTATGAATGCTAATAATGTTATGATTAAATGTAAACATGAGCTTTGTAAACTAATTAAGGATCACAATCATTGAAAACAATAATAACATATTTGCCACAACCATAAACTATATCGGGAAACATGACATTGCTAACACAACCATGTCACAACCATATCTTTTCTCTGCGTGTATGTGATGATCCTGAATAAAAGGACCTTATCTTTCCAGCAACTATTTTCAGTAGGGCCAAAAATAGCTGTTTGTGTAAATTTTTTCGATTTTGAGATTATGTGATTGGTATCACTACTCAGTCATGTTGCCCCCACTTTAAAAGTGGAATTATCCCTATATTCACCTCTGAAATGTCTTAAAAAGAATTTTTTCCAAGGTCTAACGATAGATAAAAAGCTTGAAGCTGATTTACACAAATCATTACATTTATAATATTCAGAATTTCATAAATATTTGGAAGTTTTTGGTAAAAAACGGCGTTATATTCAAAAATTTTATCTAGTTTTAGAAAATATAGATAAGATTCCTTTTAATCAGAATCTTCGCATATAGTGGTCGCCAAACTTTTGCGAGTTCCCGTGAGCATCATAATAGTCAAAATATTAAAACGTTGAAATCATAGAGCCTACAATAATATTTCTCTAAAACTTCAAACAATTCGGTTAATGTTCGATTTTTTAATACTATTGACCTTTCTCTATTACTATACTGTAGTTTAGAGGTCACTATGATTTAGCGATTTTGCATGTCTCGAAAATGTGCTGGATGCGCTGTTTGCCATGTGTCATCGCGCCCTTTCAATCAAACTAAAGTTTGGGATTTCCCCTTTTAAATCGTTGTTACTTTAATTGTCGATATTAACATATATTGACCTTACATGTACTATTTTCTGTCAAGTCTACTAAGCACATCGAGGCTTTAGTGCAACACATCTATTAATTTTATTTATTTATAAACATTTTTATACTCCAACTTGAAGCCCATCTATTTCATTGTTTTTTATTATATTTTTTATTGTTATTTTAGTCAAGAAACAGGTTTATCTTCTATTATTTGGACTTTTGAATTTTTAAAGTACAAAACATTAGCAACAACAACAACAATAACAAAATGTAACCAATACCACCGGCATATTGTGTCAAGGTCGTTGGAATTAATTATGTTTTTTAAACGATTTCAAATTCAAAACAACAACACAAGAAAATATTTTTACATGGATAACACATGTTTACAAATTTCGAAAAACTTTTTCGTTTGCTAGAAATGAAAGTTGTTTCTTCAGTTAGTTGGAACGCTGAACGTGAATCTGCACCCCATTTTTTTCCATCAGCTCTAATTTTAGCGATATAGCGTTATGTAAAAAATAAAGGCACTTTCACCACATATAGTAGCATAACTTGATAAGCGGTTTTTCTATTAAGTAAAGAACAAAAACCGAAATTTAACAACAACATAATCTTGAGGCCGTGCAAACATTGTTTCTAAATTTGCTCAGTACTTCCAGAGATATCATAAAAGTTTAACCCAAAAAAATTAAAATTGTTTAAAAATTTGAATTTTTTGGTTGTTTGTAAAAATAAAAACACAACAATGAGCTTATTTTTGATTTAGTATCTTGTAGCTAAATGTATTCCAAACAAATTGAGATCTTTTGTATTGAAATTGGTGAACAACTTTTGAGTTTATTCATAATTCAGTGAGAGAACTAAATTGATAAAAATTAAATTTTCAAGCAATAGCAATTTGTGACTTGTGTTTGTGTTTGCTGCTGTTGTATGGAAATTAAAATTTTATTATTTCAGTTCTGTAACTAAATTGTAAATAAAATCAAAAGTTGTACACCGATTTCAATGAAAAAGGGGTCAACTCTTTTGGATATATTTAGCTACATGATACTTAACAAAAAATTGCCGCATTGTTGTGTCTTTATTTTGTTATAAAGTTTTAAAAACAAATATGTTAAAAAATTCTATAAAAAATTATGTATTTTTTTTTTTTTGCTAAAACTTTTACGATATCGTCAAAACTACTGAGCAGATTCAGAAATTATGTTTGTACGGCTAAAATACTATTTTGTTGTAGAGTTTTGAATTTTTTACTTAACTGAATAGAGAATGGCGTTCTCAAGTTATGCTCATATATGTCCTGCAAGTGCCTTCATTTTTGACATAACGGTATATCTTGAAAACTAGAGCTGATAAAAAAATTCTAATTATACATTTGAAATCTGCATAACATTTAGCCGGCAACGGCTAAAATTTTTCCGGAACCAGATGTACTGTAAACATGTGTAATGAATGAATGACAACACAGAAATGTGAAATCAAACTTAAGAATAGATCGAGACAATTGATGGTAGAAATAATAACTTTATGATACAAGAAATTTACATGCATCACTGAGGGCCACTTTTTGAATACGAGATTAGAGATTAAGTTAATCTTGTACTCAAAAAGTGGCCCTAAAAATATTGTTTGTACTAAAAGTGTATAGAGGTCAACGATTTTAATTGATCATTAAATAGGAGAGTTTGCATGAATTGAGCGTTATAGTAAATAGTTTTTTCCTTCTATTACTTTACACCGCAGAGGCTGCGAATTAACGTAAATAGTTCTCTTTTTAACCTCCTTTAAAAAAGGAAGAGGTTATCAATTCGTGTGTATTTTATTTTTACTTTTTTTCCCGGGAAACGGGAATATAAAAATCGCGCTCCCGGGATTCCCGGAAAAAGATTATTTTCTATTATTTTATTAATGTAAGCATTTTCTTTAAACAAAAATTTATATAATAGCAATTCTAAAACAAATAATTAAGAATTTTAAGTGAATTCAGGCAAATAAAGTTTATAGTTATTACAGAGTAAGAGATCGTGTAAAGACTTATAAATTCATCTTGTATGTAGTTTTTGAATCAAACAATAATTTTTCGAGTAGACGGGCTAGGAATAATGCAATAAATTCAATTTCATGGAATTTTTATGAAATTTCCTTATAAGTTTGAATCACTCACATTTTTATTTTGTACAAATTAAAAAAAAGTGTATGGAAATTTTAGTGTTTAAACAGGGGCGATGAAATACAGAGCAACTTTAAAAGAGAGCTTAAACAATTTCATTGTGTAAATTTAATCGTATAAATAAGTCGTAAATTTAGTCACATAGTTTTATTCAATTAATCAAAATATAAATTATTAAAATTTAGGATTAATCAAATGATGCTCATTTCGAATAATCAAATTTAAAATTATTTGATAAATCAACATTTCGGGATTCTTAATTAATCGATTAATTGATTAATCACAAATTTGAATAATCAAAGTATTTGATTAATCGATTAATCGGACATCTCTAATTGATACTATTTTGCTATTTAAAAGATTTCTTGGACCTGTTACAAATGTTATTTGTCCCATGTCTAGGTAAGGTTAGAAAGGGTAGCATTCTAACACACATCCACTTAGAGACCCAATTGTATTCATTGTGATTTCCTGCTACTTGTATGCGTAGGTAAATTAACACCCTTTGTACGCAAAAAACTCCTATTAACTGTCATTAAGCCACTTAATTCCCATGATGAAGCCCCTGATATCTTTGCACTTTGCGATATCACTACTGCTCTCGCTCTGACCAATCACTGACCAATCAACGCGCCTATCAAGATTCCTAGCACCTTCCTATTCATACACAGTAGTTCGGATCTGCCTGAGTCAAGTTTTGGCCACAAAGCCTTCGAGAATCTACATTCCTCGCTACTAACCCGTGAACACTTAGCCACCCAATTGCAGAGTTCCCTATTGTAATGACCTATCGGTAATTTAACCGATCTGTCTCGAATTCCCTCATCTAACGCCGACCTTATTCTTGACAGTTCAGCGACAGTTTCATTTCCCTTAACATTGCAGTAACATAACATAGTCTGAAATATTTACTCGTAAGCAAGCTCAGGGCTCTGCTACAGTCACTAACTAGTTTCGATTTGATACTGTGTCCCTTCAAAGCTTTTAGCACCGCCTGACTGTCGACGTAGAAGGATACCTCCTCGCCTTCAGCCACATTTCTGGTTACCAATTCCGTTGCCCAGAGGATCGTCAGGATCCCAGCTTGAAAAACGCTACATTCATTCGGAAGTCTAAAAGAACTACGAAAGTCTGGCCCAAAAATATATGCACCAACGCCCGTGCCTATTTGTCCCATAGTATATTTTCATTGTAATAATCTATCTTATTTGAAGATGTAATTTATTTTATTGAAATTTTGTCGACTGTCACGGGTAGAGCTCGAACTAAGTAATTTTATTTCATAACGACGGAACGAAACTAAAATATATTCCCCCCAAAACAAATAAAATAACCCTCATTTGCATTGAATTTCTAAAAGCGATTTTACAAAATGGATGATTCTTTTAAAAAATCACTCCTTATCCCCCAAAGCTTAAACTGGATCCGCACCCTTATACATAAAATAACTTTGAGAGTAGCTAAGAGAGTAAATATATTTTGCAGAGAGTTGCAGAAGTAGAATAACATTTGTATTTATTATATGGATGTTGTTAATAATAACTTCCTGAGAGGTCGAAAACTCATACATGCATCGTGATTGATAGTTCAAAAGGAGTTTCTTACAAAGAAATTTGACCCAGTTCAAAGCAACGAGTTTAAATTAAACTACATTTTTTTAACCTGGAATTAACTCAACTGTTGCAGTTTGCGATATACTCTAAACGAAACGAAAAGTAACAATTAAAATAAAATAAAAGGAATTTACAAAGTTTTTTATTTGAAAATTATAAAATTGTACCAGAAATATGGCGAGTGTAACAGTGTACCACTCATCTTCCGATTGTACCAAAATTGGTACACCACAAATCCTAACAGTGGTACATAATAAATTACCTACAGCACACTACTGCATTGTCAAACGTACGGGTAAATTTCACAAGTCCTTTGAAGTATTTATAACTAGTATGCCATTTTTTTTTTATTATTGCCCAGCAAAAACTTTTGTAATTTTTGTAATTGGTAGTACTCTACTAATGGGTTACAAAGTAGTGAGTGGTACTTATTTATTTTATTACTATGCTTTAAATTAGAACTATTTACTACTTAGTTTTTAATAAAATTAGTACGTATTTTTATCATTATCTGAAAGTAGTTACACTTTGTTGATATGTATTAATAAAATAACCCAGGAAAATTTTTGAAGGCAAAGTAATAAGTTAAAATGCGAAAAACGTACCATTTACTTGTACTACTTCTACTTTGGCATTTTAACTAATTACTAATTAACATGACGATGTCATTGGGGGCAAGTACTTACCACATTTGATTACAAATAATAAGTTATAAATTTCAATATTTGGAAGTACATTGAATACACAAAACACAATAAAAATTAAATGTCTCTGCTAAGCATTGAACACATGCCGTTTTCAGTTAGTCCATGTCCATATGAAGCAACTTTTGCCTCTGCGACTTTCTTAAATTTTCTTTTGAAGTTGCATTCGTGTCCATATAATGAAATTCTTGCTGCACAGCTTTTGTTTTTTTACATAGAATTTGCTGTTGCTTATTATTACGAAGAAGAAAACAAAAGAGAGTTGCATGTACATGAAGCAGTGTACCCCTTCCCTATCTTCTCACCTCTCTCTCCCATAAACTCAAAAGTTGCGCGGCAAAAGTTGACTCGTATGTACATAGACTTATTGTGTTATTTTATGCCAAGTGTTTTACTCACTAGACTACTGCACAACTATTTTGTTACGGGCTAAAAACGTGTTTTCACAAACATGGACACAATTGAAAAAATCTATTTTGCTTCGCCAGGAGTTGAACTGTTTATCCTCTGTATGATAAGCAGATACACTAGTATACTGCCAATAAGAGAATAGATGGATTGTTTAATTACTAGTAAGTAATTGTTCAACTACTCTTAAATAGTTCAGACAGTATATAGTTTGTGGTTGAAAATTATGTTGTTCGGTAATGACAGCTCATTACCAAGTTTCTGCTGGGAAGTAGACAACCACTTTTTAAGTCAACATATATATGTTTGCATATGAAAACTAATTTTTGTCGCTTAAACTAATAAGTCAACAATAGCTGACTGGGTAAAGTACTTGTCTTCATAGATGAATGAGCATAGGTTCGTATCCCAGCTGGGTAAATAAATAAATAAAAATATAATAATATTGAAAAAATATAAATAAAACATAATGTTTATAAATTATTTTTTTAAATTGTAATTTGTTTATTTGACTGACTACTTATTTTGGAGCTTCAAGTAAGCCAAGTAATAACTAGATAATTGATATGACAATGTAAATACATTTGTAAGAGATACCCCTTATTTTTTTTGAACTTCTCAAACAAAAATAAGTAGCTATCGAGTCAAATTGTAAGTAATACGACTTAAATCCTCATATACTTTTTTGCCTACCAGTAAGCAAAGTTTTTGCTGGGTATTAATTTTTAATGTTCAGTGAAACCGGCGACAAACAGCAAAATATTTGTTATCAATTAATATGTGGAATCCATTGTGGATAGTGTTGACACATTAAAAAAATTACACAGGCCTTAGAGCTGTTTTTCAATTTTTTTTTTTTAATTTTAATTTTGTACTGGTTCTTCATCTGTTTTTAAAGTTACACACACAATCTTGTTTTTTCGGGACTTTCTTAAAAAAAAGCCGACCAACTGCAAGACAAAAAGTAAAAGCTGAGAAACATACTGACTTACTGACATACCTTTCAGATAAAGTGACTGTCAAGCAATCGGCGCACACTGGACCATTTCACGAGAAGGCAGTCAAAAATCCATAACTTTTGATTGGATTGGAATTTTGATATGTGTGTTTTTTTTTGGCAGGTGGGACTTTGGCCTTTAGTTTTTGCTGTAGAACATAAAAATCGACTAATAAGAAAAAACATTATGGAGGTTTTAAAATACATTTTAATTTTTAGTTGAATTTTAGTATAAAAGTCTTAAAACGTGTTAAAAAAGATTTTCTTGTCTTATTTTTTAGTTACTTTTACAACAAATACTTATTATCAATTTTCTAACTTTAATCTGGTCAAAAAACGCCCAACTTTTTTAGCCATAATAATCATAAAAAGTAGGGTTCTTTTATTCCCGGACTTTTTTGATTCCCGGGAGAGCGGGAAATAAAAAAGAAATTCCTGGGATCCCGGGAATTCCCGGAAATTGAAGAACGTAGTAAAATATTTAACAAAAATCTAAACTCCGGTATCCATTGATTTTTATATAAGCAAAATTAATCATTCAATCATTCCTTATTTTAAACTGAGCTTTATTTTGAAAGTATTTCACAAACAAACAGTGTCTAAAGAAATGTGATAAAAAGCCCTACTAAACTTAACTAATCAGAAAAGCAAAAAGAATCAAAGTTCATTAAGTAAAAAAATTACAATATTTTTATTGAAATTTTAAGGAAACTTCGTATTTTAAAACTATTTTTAGACCGAGCAACAATAGAGAATACAAATCATTAGTAAAATCACTGGACTGGACTGAAATCAAAGTCCTTTTATTTCTGATCGTTCATTAATGATTTTACCACCTGGTTATCAGAGGGTGAAAGTGATCCAAAGAGTGATTAAAAAGCTGTCTAGGATAAATGTTGCTGACCAAAAGCAGTCTTTAAACAGTAAACTCAGTCATTTACTCCTTGGTATGTAATGAAAATTTGTACTTCTATATTCTTTGTTGCAAATGGCCTTTTAAGACAGTCAATGTTAAGTCAGTTGTTGAGAAAAGCCTTCGCCCTCGACAGAAGTTGCCCGGATAGCTAAGAAGGCGTTGTATAAATATAGTTTCCTCGAAAGTCTTCTTTTTTAAAACATCATCTGAAGTAATGTCTAGTTTCCCATTTTCTCCGTCACTAAATGTATCAAAAAGACGTGCATAAAGATCTTCTGCATATCTAATTACCATGTATTTTAATGCATACTGAAAAACATTACAGTTGCTTTTACTAAAAAAATTTTGTTCTTTTAAATAATTAATTAAAGAGACAACTTCTTTCTCTTCGTTTTTCAATCCCAAATAATTTAATATACACTTTGAGCCTTCGTTGGTTTCTTTACCCTTACATAGATATTATTTCATGATGAGCAACAATAATTTAAAGAAAAGAGGAATTTTCGGGTGCCAAAATCAGTACTTTAATCCCAGGAACTCCCGGATAAATTTCCCGGGAAAGCGGGAAATGAAAATAAGCGATTTTCCATGGAATTCCAGGGACTCTATTTTATTTACGTATATGAATTTCATATTGTGACCGAGGAATTGGTCTAACCATTATTTACGATTTAACAACACTCCAAGATCAAGGAAAGCATCAATTTCATTCAGAAAATGGGGTTTTATTTTACAGCCTTCTTCTGTAAAACACCACATATTTACTTTTCACCATGAAGAAAAATTGTTATATTATTAAAGTCTGAATACACTATTGAAAGTTTTGAAAATTTTGATATGTCTATACAGAAGAAACTAAATTTCATTTTCCGTAAAGGAATTCAATGAAATGGTAAATATTTTGTCTAGGAACGGACCTACAAACAAATTTGTAAATATGTATAGGGAAAAATATTTCAACAATTTGATTGAAAAAAAGTGTTTTTCAGTAGCGTATACTTAATATTTAGATGAAATAAATGTACGTCATATCGCGACCTCATTTCTTTTTTGGCCCACCGACCAGTTTAAAAAAAATTGAGTTAAGTATGGGGTATATATATTTTGAATATCCTCTTTTTGTATCCGAAACCCGTTTCGCGAAATTTTGTCTGGTTTCTGAGATATCAAGTATTCATTGTGAATTTCGATAAATATTTTTGTAAAAAAAAATAAATTTTAAAATCAAAAAAATAAAAATCAGAAATCAAGTAAAATACCAAGTTTCATCAATATTCACTTTCTATTCCATGTAAATATCTTATATAATAACATTTATACGCTTATTTTTAATAAGCGGTATAGCCCAGTGAAATAACGAGAAAAAAGGGACCAACTGCGGAATGAGAGATAATAAGTTGAAAATTCGTGTACACCTTTCTTTTGGTGTTCTCAAAAGTCTCATAAAATCTCGTGTCTGCGCCGTAAGTTTTTCAAGGTCAAAGGTCACAAAAGTCAGTTTCTCGCGATTATCTCGGTTTCTATAGCTCCAATGATGTTAACATTTACTATACAAATTTTAGAATATAAAATTTGCGAAAAATTTTCTATTAAACAATTATTCATACGCTCAACGCTTTGGGGATAGAGGGCTGAAGGCTCGGAGCGCTCAGCAATACTCACTATAATGCAAGGCCAACCGTGAATCTCAATCAGGGATGATAAAGTTGGTACAATTGTACTTTTTTGGTACTATTGAAACCAAAAAGTACGATGGTACCCCCTTAACTGATTTGGTACTATTTGAAAATTTTCCTAACTTGTTGGTGGTATCCATTGATTCTTCAATAATAAAATATCTCTACTTTGGCCCTTAAATTAATTCTCTCTTAAGGTGATTATTTCGTCAGTGGATTTGTGTACTTATTTAAGGAGAATAAATAATAGGTGGTCTTGAGAGAACAGCTTATAATATTTTCTTGTTGAGTGTTCAAGGCCAAATATCAACAGCGATGCTGATGTAGTAGCTAAATTTCAGACTCCATATTCTATAAAAAAAATCATTGGTTTTCTTGAATAAAGGCGTATGTCTTAAATCTGATTTTTTCAGTACAGCAAAAGCAAAATGTTTCTAAAATTGTGTCCACGGTATGAACATCTTTGATTTTTTTTAACTTTGTGTAAAAATTTCAGATAAAAATAACGTAAGAACTAGATCCTAGCAAGGATACATAAGTCGACATAAATAACATTTACTAAGTAAAATAGAACAAAATATTTAAAAAGATTTCAAAATGTGTTTAGACAATACACAGAAAAAACTATAATTCGTATTCTATTACTAAATTCATAAATTCAAATATTTTTTTGACCTACCACAAAATTCGTAAAATTAAAAACTAAAATTCGTAAATATTTAATAAGAAAAAAATATAATTTTTTTCTATTAAAATTTTGTATTGGAATATTTAAAAATCAAACAAAAAATAATAAAATTTAAAAAACAATTCAAACACATGTACACGGTGTTAAAATAAAAACCTATAATAATTTTTTTTTGTGCAACATCGTATCTGTGCTTGTGTGTTTAAATAATCCATCACACAGTAATACTTAAAGCGTTATTGCTGAAAATTTATGGAATCAATATAGAAGTCAGGTTGTTGTGCATGAAAAATATCAAGACTACTCCATGATATTCCGAAAATTTTTATTCTCATGGATAGAGCGCTTAAAATAGAGCTATTTCGTATTAATAACTCACAATCTGCGTAAGTCGACTCACGCATTTATTCAAGAAAACTACAGAAATATCGGATTTCTAATTTTAATAGAAAAAATATCTTGTGCTATGGCTTGTTTATCCATTGTGAACGAATTTAAAATTTTTTAGCAAACTTCAAGTTTATAAGAATGAAGAAATTAGTAAGTTCCTTGTCCCTTGTTATATGGCAGAAGTGAAGTTTTATTGAGATAAATTGAAATTTAAATTGTTTGATTTTTGGCACCGTTATTTGAAAAGAATTTATCAAAAATATTTTTAGAAAACAAAGCCATATTTGATCTTTCACACAATGAGCACATAAAATCAATCAAAATCGTGAGGCTTTCATGGTTACAACAATTCAAAAAGATTTTAGTACTATTTGAGCCGAAAAAGTACTATTTTAGAAGCTCATTGGTACGAAATGCATTTTTTCATTTATCATCCCAGATCTCAATGAATAATACCTTGTATCAGGGGTGCCAGATGATTTTGACAAAAAATCGGCATATTTCCCAAATAAAATCGGGATTAAATAAACCATATTTTTATTAACAAAAAATAACAAAACAGAACAATTCAGCATTAACTAATGTTTATAACATATTAAATAACATAAAAATCAATGCAAATAAAATAGAAAAAGAAATTTCAATTGAATTGTTGACAAGAAAGTTGAAGTCTTTGTCTGAGGAAATTCTTAAAAGTTTGCCGAAATGTCTCAAAGTATTCTGTAGAAACTCTGAAGAATTTTCTGGAGAAATTCAAAAGGAGTTTTCGATATGTCTGAACAATGTCGGAAAAATTTCTGACAAAACATCAGAAAATATCTGACAAAATGCGGAGCTAAAATTGAAAATTTTAAGAAATGTCGTATAAAACTCTCACATAGAATCAGAATGCTGTACTACCCCTTTGACTCTTCTTCTGGCATACATTTTTCTGCTGCCAATGGTGGCTCATCAGAAAACATTTACAACACATTTTATAAGTTTAAAATTCTAACATTTATGGGCAAGCTCTAAAGAGATAAATGAGAATTATTACAAAAACTAAAATCAGACAATGTACAGAAGTGGCTGCTAAAACTCGTAAGACGTAGATCAGAAAAAGTGCTGACTATTCTCTTAAATATCTTAAAGGAAATTAATCGGATGTTTCGGAAAACATCAGAAACATCGTGCCAGAAAACTGCCGACTAATCTGCCAAGAGAGAATTTTATACAACTTAGTTGATTGTCTGGAAAAGTCTCAGATTTTAACTGACGTTAGACATTTCAAAAAAATGTTTATTTGGTAATTGTAAATAAGCCTAACCCTTTTTCTCTTTAGTAAAAGCGCTGACTGATTAACAGTTGTCTCTTTTTAATGTAACAGTGTATTTATTCTATTCCAGTGCTGCCAAAAATTAATAAATTATATTAAAACAAGCAAAGTTAGACTGTGCTAAGTGTTTATCAAAATAATCGGAATTTTTGGTGCTAAAATCGGCAAATCGGCACTTTGATAAATTTGAGGCAAAAAATCGGCAAAATGCCGATAAATCGACAAATATGGCAGGCCTGCCTTGTATTAAATTATGGAATGAGAGATAATAATATATTTACCCGTTTCATTTCTACTTAAAATCTACTTTAAATAAACTAATACAAAATTAGAATACACAATAAAGATTTCATCTAATGAGTTTTTAATTACACAAAGTAGGTACACAGAAAAGAAAAATCAATCCATCGGTACTGAAATTAATCCCAAGCGGTGTCAAATTCTGAAAGCAAGAACAGAAAGATTGATTCAATTACGGAATATTCAAGCGCAAGACACTTAATTTTAGCCTGATTCGGCTTTATTCAAGTAAAAAATTCTTACTTTAAGTACGACAATGTTTATAAAATTTATACACAGTCTCACTCGCACTGTGTTGGTGTTTGTTTGCTTTGATGATAGCCACAATTCACTGATGTGATCTTGTTGTTGTTTTGTTGTAGTTTATTTTCATTTCTTGGGCATAGCCGACAAGTAGCGACAAATGTCGTATTACATGCTTGATTCAAGCCCTCTGCATAGTTGAATCAATCCCGCCGCATACTTGAATCAATCCTACTGTGCACTTTAATCAATCCCGCCGCGTACTTAAATCAAGCCCGTATCAGCTTTAATTTTCCTTATTTAATCCTAGAACAGACTTGAGAATTTATGTTTTTCATACCTTGCTAAATTTAATACTGCTACGTACTTGTTTTATTTTAAAATTTATTTTTGTTCATTCCTGGTATTGAACTTAACTGATCATGTTTGTAAACCAACGCCTTAGACAACTCAACTAAGTCAGTACATGAAAGAACGACACCTAAAATCCAGCATACACCAGCAGCATGTAATACGAGCAAACAAAAATACCAGCAAGAAACAACAACAATAGCACAATAGTGAATTGTGGCTATCAACCAGCAGACAAATACCAACACACTACGACTTTGTATAAAGTTTATAAAAATATTCGTACTTAAAATAAGAATTTTTGTACTTAATTAAAGGAATTTGTACCTTACATTACAGTGAGTATGGCTGAGTGCTGCGGGTTCTCTATCTCAGAAACGGTTGGGCGTATAAAAAATCTTTAAAGCAAAATTTGTCGCAAATTTTGTGCTCTACAATTTTTATAATAACTTTTAACATTATTGGAGATCTAGAAACCAAGATAATTGCGAAAAACTGATTTTTGTGACGTTTGACCTTGAATAACTTACGGCGCAGACACGAGATTTTATGATACTTTTGAGACAACTTTTAGAACACCAAAATGAAGGTGTATACGAATTTTCATCTTATTCCGCAGTGAAACCCTACACAGAAAAAAATATCACCAAACTGCAACCAACAATTTCAATTGTTAATATGCAATTTAAATTCGAACATATATTTTGTTAATATAACAAATTGACTTGTTGATACGACAAACACAGGAATTTTTTTCAACAAACTGAACTAACCACATTTTTTACTATGCATTGTCAAAAAAATTAACAATCATCATTGTTGATATAACAAATGAACACACGTTAATGAAACACACGTAAATGAAACAAAGCAAATCAAGAAATTTTTTTCAACAAACTGAACTAACCACATATTTTGCTATGCATTGTCAAAAAAAATTAACAATCATCATTGTTGATATAACAAATGAACACACACGTAGATGAAACAAAGCATATCACGTTTTGTGTGCATTCATTATTTGTGTATTTAATAACGAATTGCTCTGTAGCTGAGAGATAAGAACGTTAGTCTATTACTCCAGAGGTCGCCGGTTCGACTCCGCCCAAAAACATTTAGTGTTTTTCGCAGACAAGCAAAAAGTCGTTTCGAGGATTGTGATTGCATAAAAAAATATTGTTAATACAACAATTATGATAGTTAAAATTTGTTCGGAAAATCAAAAATCCACATTGTTGATATAACAATAATATTAATTGAAATAAATTTGAAATCAACAAAGAAATTGTTGACAAAATTTTTCTGATATTCCTTTAATTTACAATTTCGTAATCGCATTTACAAAAATCGTTGTAGGTTCAAAATCAATTAATTATTTAATTGATATAACAAAAAAATTAATTGTATTTACAAAATTTTTGTTTTCTGTGTAATATGACTTTCGTATCAATAACAAGTACTCAATACACAGCACTTAGTATACACATGCAGCACAAAAAGCTACTTTTTACAAATAAAATAAAAAAAGTGGATAATGCAGCGCAAACAAGATATTTTACTTTCAGTAAAAAGATATTAATTTTTAACCGGATTGATGAAAGTTCACAAAAACCTAGATTTTTCTTCCAAACAATGCAATTACAAAAAAAAAATGTATCGAATATATTTTGAGAAAACTTCATGTAAATTTTCTTTGTCGTTTTTCTCCATTCCGACTTTTTGGCATATGAGCTAAACCAGAAATGAGGTCGCGCGATAAGTGAACAAAAAAAAGGGGGAAACCTAGTGATTCTTCCATATGTATTGATTTTTTTTATGCTATAAAATGGTTGATTATTGATATTATCGAATGAGATTTTGCAGTTATATAGGAATTCATATACTAAATGATATACAAGAAAAGAAAATGTGATTTGTTTCTTGGATTCTCAGAATTCTTAAGAAAATTTCAAGAAATTCAAAAAAATGGAATTTTGAAAATTTTTGACCATAGCGTCCATACTTGGTCCCAAGACCCATTTAATACTTTGGCAAATAAATACGTACACTTAAGGGTTTTAAGAAGTGGCAATTTTTTTTAAATACTAGCTTTGGGATTTTAGAACATATGGACTAAAATCAAAATTTTTATGTAATTTAGAAAACGCCTAAGTCCAATTAAAGTAGGAAACTCAATTATTTTTTACCATCGATTCATGTCTGTACAGATACCTTTCAGATAAGCGCACATTTGTTCTATGTTTCACAAAATACTAACAAGAGATATTTTAAAAATTGGTTGATATTTGGATACGATATATTTTTCAGTATGGAGCATAGTTTTGAAAAGTTTTTAAATCTCAATTTTCAAATAAGTTTAACTCACAAGACTATAATATAGCAAAAGAGTTCTGAAATCGGATAAGAAAAAAAATAGCAAGCAGTAAAAAATTTGACATGGCCGAAGTGCCCTAATTTGATAGTTCATAGATCCGCTCTTGAGCAACTAAAAGATCTGATATTTAAAACATGAATGGAAATACTTCTCTACTATATCCATGTGAAATTTTATTATGATAGAACTATCCGTTTCGAAATACCGGCTTTATGTTCCAAATATCTTAATTCTACCCCACTGCGCATTGCAATATATCTGATCGATAGCACAAAATGTGTCAAAACGGACAGTTTTTAAGACGTCATATTTTCACCTTTACTCTTAATTTATATACAAGTGAATAATATTGAATTTCTTTCTTTTTACAGTTCAACAATCAGCCACACTTATCGTTCCCAATGAAGTGCCCTCAATATTGTCTCTGGTTTACTCCAACATACCACCAATTAAAAAAGGTCTTAAAAATATACTCAAACATATTTTGTAAATAAAAAGAGTCATATTCCAAAATTATTTTTACAGGAACTGATTCGCGCCTTGGTTTTGGTTTCCGGCTAGGAGAACATGCCGATTTTCAAGTTTTAGTCGAATTAGGACCCCAGAAGGAAACACGTCCCATAGGGGATCAAGATAATTCCGATGGTTCCTCATTCAATAAGAGACAAGTGAACAAAATACAGCAGCTAAGAGTACAACAAGACGCGACCTCTACAAAACACTCTGCCGCCGCTTGGCTGGAGAAGTGGTCAAATGATGTCAACTCCACTAGGAATAAAGGCAAAACAACGAAAAAACAAGTTGATTATAATACTGATGCAATGCCAGCCATGCCCCAGTTGCCAGATCAAACCTTAAGACAACTACAAATGTTGTACAAAATGGCCACCACTTCAACGACCGAAAGTACATTCTCATCTAATGAAAGTCCACTTTCGTCAACCCAAACTAAGCCTATGACAGGAAAAATTGATGCTGCCACACATTTACAAGAAAGACTAAAAATATTTAAGGCTCCCGCCAATGTAGAAGAATTGCAAGTTTTGCTCCATAAAACGACTGGAAAAACAAAATCTGAAATCACTAAGGAGCTAATGGATGTGAATTTGGATTAATGACTTGTTTAATATATTTTACAGATGCTCAAAATTTTGTATATTATTATTTATGTATGAATTTAAAATAACTATTTAATTAAGATATGGTTTTGTATATATTAAATGTACATATTTTGTAAATAAATTAATAAACTCATAAACAGTAGTTAAATTGAAATTAGAAATTAAAATTAAAAAAAGAAATGCATACATACATACATACTATTTAAAAAATTAAGAAATAAATAATATTGGTTTTCTATTTTCTAATAAAATTGCCATTTTAGTTTCGGGAACTCTGATTTTTTAACAATTGTTTGCTAGTTGCGGCGTTTTGCGTTTCAGCCAATGATATGTATGTATATGAAAAGGTTTACCGTTTCATGAATTTTGCCGGACTCTAGTTCTTATTGTTTGATTTGCGGAAATAGATATTTATTATGAATGGTTATGGAACTTGCTAAATCAATTCCTTCAAGACAGCAACCATCGAAACAGTGTTTAACTGTGATAGCACAGGCCATATGACAACACATTACTGTTGCGGTAAGGCAGGTAATACCTAACCCATCAAGTAATCTGTATCATCCAAGATGCTGACCGTTGCTCTTAAAAACATTTGTTTTCCAATCTGAAAAAACGTAAAATTTTCTGTCTCCTCTACTCGTAAGTAATTATAACCTTAAAGGTTTTTTCAATGCAAAGCAGACAAACCACAGGCCATTTCCGCCCAAAATTTAATAATGGTAAGGCAGTGATTTAAATATGTAAGTAACGGTGCTGCCAGAAAATTGAAGTGTTCTAAGTCCCAGAATGTGCAAAAATTCTCTTCTGCTCATTTCTTAACTTGAAGTCTACACTTAACACAGTGTCTTCACATATCATTAACTTTGAGATAACATGAGAGAAAACGTCGGCAGAATACTAAGAACAAAATGTCAAAACAGAAACAAAATGTAATTTTACTTTTCCGATAAGATTTCATTTTATGCAAATGCTCATCGAGTTAACATGTACCAGTTTTGCATAATTAGTTGTTTTATTTTTAATTTTTCACACAAATTTTAATTTATAAATCAACTAAACACATTTATTCATTTATTTATCACAGAAATTTTTTGACAGTTCATCTCATAAGATTGTTGTTATAAGAATTCTTATAAAAACGCTCTCATAAAAATTCCTATAACATTGAGATAACACTAATTTGAAGTCTACACGTAACATAATTCTCTCTGCGATTGAATTTGACAATCTGATCTTACATATTATGTTACGTGTAGACCTCAAGTAACATAATATGTAAGATGCGACTGCCAAATTTAATCATAGAGGGAATTCTGTTACGTGTAGAACTCAAATTAGTGTTATCTCAATGTTATAAGAATTGTTATGAGAGCGTTGCTTAAGAAATCTTATAACAACGATCTTATGAGATGAACTGTCAAAAAATACACATACATACATGTAAATAAGCTGGTATGCTTGTGTGAGTGTTTATTAATATAAATTAAAAGCACTAAATCGTAAGTTTTAAGCTGTGATATTATATTTTGATCTTAAATTATGTTATATTACTGTATTTTGTGCTAAAATATCAAGAAATAAAAAATACCCCTTAAGAAGTTTGTAAAAAACAAACGAAACGTTGGGTAAACAAATATAAAAACTATTTAATTTTTATCCGCATTTGGAAAAAAATCGTTCACCACTAGTAGCCCGCAGGTCACAAAACTAAATTTAATGAAAAGCGATGTTTTTGATAAAATTTATGTGTTTAATAAACGAATAAATGTGTTTAATTGTTTTACCAATTAAAATTTTTGTGAAAAATTAGAAAAAAAATAACTAATTATGCAAAAGTAGTACATGTTAGATCGATGAGCATTTGCGTAAAATGAAATCTTATAGGGAAAATAAAACTACGTATACCCTTGTATGATATTAAGAGAAAAATCGACATATTGTTTTTAATATTCTGTCGACGTTTTCTCTCATGTTATCTTAAAGTTAATGTCTCGTGAAGACGCTGTGTAACAAGAAGTTAAACACTAAAAAAACGAATACGACGGCATGTTTGATATTGCTAGAATGGTATATTTTTGCTGTTTAATATAGTTTCCATCACGAAAGGCATGAATGATTGTTGACATTATACCATTGCTGGTGAAAAATATTTTGCAGCTGTATTGCTGTGAGAATTGTGAGCTACAGTAGTACGATAAAGTAAACGCAAAGATTTTCATTAAAATTTTATCACAAGATATTATATTTTTCATAAAAATGTACACTGAATTTACTATTTCTTTACTTGGTAAAATGGAGAAATTTTCAATACATTTTGCCCCAATCCACTTAGTTTTTTCAAAAATATATTTTTATTTCTAATAAAAAGCACTATATTTTCATCATTATTATTTATTTTATACACTGTATTTGGCAAAATACCAACAAAGATACTATGCATGTAGAGTCGTCGCTCTCGCATTAACGACTAAATAGAGAGCATAAAAATAAATTGAATAAAGAGTACAAATAATTGTTTAGTGAGATGAACCACTTTGCTTTATACTATTCCATGGCCGCTATTTGATGAAAAAAAATTTTTCTTTATGTATGTATATAATAGCAAATGTATTTATACCTCGCCTATTATAATCTAAACATAAACTTCTTAATTGATTGATTAATTGAATTCCCACGATCTAAACATAATAGAGAAGGTTTTCTGTTTCAAACTTATTCATGAAGTCCACAAATTTTGTTTTATTTCAGAGCTTGCTTAAATTTTAACATGTGTATATGACTAAGACTGTATGCATAACATATTTGTCTCTGTTCTATATTTCAATTAAAATTCAATTTACCTGAAGTGAATTACGAATTGCCGTTATAAATGTTATAATATCAACATGGCATGACAGCTTTTATTATGTGGAGTGAAATATGGAAAATGGCCAATTATTATGTACAATTATTACCATATGTACAAAGTTTTATCGCTTATTAATTTTATATTTCTGGTAGCACCGTTCCTTTATTAAAAGTTGTAGATGTGGCAAGCCTTCCGTAAACTGGCGATGTTGTATTTAGTCCGTTATTAGCTGTCAAACTCGTAAGACGTGTGGATTCCGTGAAAGTGTATGGTACAACAGTGTCTTTAATTAAAAGCGGCTGCAAACTAAAGTGCAGGAAAATAAATGTAATTCAATATTAATAAAAATCATTTTAAAGCCGCTCTTTTATTTAATAAAATGAAAATTAATAAATATTACAGTAAAAGAATTTGATAAAAAGTTAGTTTGGTGATAAAACAAACCTAAAAGTGCAAAATACAGCAAAAATAAAATACAAGAAGCTGCGCCGCTGACGTTGAAATCTTTTTTTGTGTTTCTTCATTTTATATTGTTTTTGCATAAAATGTCAGTGTGTAAGTGTATAAATTTTCAATGTGAAAAAATTGTTTATATTTCTTTGATGGAAAAAATTAAGCTTTAATTTTCTTTATAAACAATTTTATATGCTTTATTCGCTAGACGACATATCAAAAGAAAAATTGGAAAACAAAGATTGAAAAATTTCTACAAAAATTTTGCTAGTGAAATTCCTTAACAGTAAATGTGCAAATTAATTTAGTATTGTTGTTTTCGTTTTACGTATACAAAGAAAAACACACCTGCTTTTGTCACAAGAAAAATAAATGAAAGAGCGACTGTCTGACAACTGTCATTATTTTGTTTTCGCAGGGGTTTCGGATGCAATCTGTCTCGTAGTTTTTTGTTTTTGTTTTATTTAACTTAATTTTTGGTTTGTTTGGAAAACATTTACAGCAACAATAACACTATTAAAAGAAGCCCGGTGTTTTTTAAAGTTTTCCATATTGCAACTACAACAAAAAGAAAACAACGTCAAGAAAACAACAAAATTAGTGTAAACGTGAGAGAAGTCTACTCAAGCCACAATAACAACAACAATAAGAAAATTTACCCAAAATACAATAAAAACAATTCCACAAAGATAAATTAAAATTGTTTTGTGTTCTTTTTTTCGTCTGTATTTTTGCAACCTTTGTTTAATTAAATAAAAAGGGCTGCCATAAAAACAACCAAGAAGTAAAAAACAAATAAAGAAAATTTAAAAAATTAGTTTTAAAAAAATTATTAAATTTGTTATATACCCTTAAGGCAATAATAAAACTAAAACAAGAAATCTTTATTAGTGTAATTACTTCAAGAGTTCATTAAAACCAAATTTAATTACCTATAAACATATTATTGAAGATCAAACATATTTTTCATCTCTCAACTTACGCAACATTTTGGAATAAAACATTAAAAAGGTAATATACTATTTTCTAATTAGATTAAAATTTTTTTAATTAAATCATGTGGAAATTACTAGTTAGAATACAAACACGTACAGTGAGTAAAACAAAAATTTACGTCTATTTTATTGAAAATAATTCTGCGAAAAACTAAAGATCTTATTGAACAGATTGCAAAACGGACACAATTTTGCTTTAGTGCAAATGGTGTGTTTGTCTACATATAAAGTATTTGCTGTTTTTCACAGTACCAACACTTTCATGGGTTTTCAAATAAAATATTTTGAAAATCGGCCAATAAATCGAGCCCTTAGAATAAAAAGGATCCAACTAACATTTTGGCCAAAATGCCGTTTCCAGTTAAAAATGGCTCCAACTTAGTGTTTGGGAATCGGGAATTCTCGGGTGGGAATTCCCGGGAAAAGTCTGCTTTTAATTTCCCGGGAAAATTTCAAAAATTTCATGGGAAAACGGAAAATTAAAAGTACACGTTATTTCATAAATATATATAGACTTTTTGTTACATATTTATAAAATGTCGTAAGTGACCGCCAAATTTATTGAGAATCATATAAGAAATTTGTATTATAATGCTGTTTTTCTTTAATATCAAAAGTTTCAATGTTTTTTTTTAAATATTACAAAAGTTCGTTTGACTGTGCGACTAAATTTACACGATGAAATTGACTAAGTTCTCTCTTAAATTTGCTATGTTTTTCATCATCTGCTTAAATACTAATACCCTGTTTGTCGATGTCGAAAGAGATTTTTCATTCTTACAAATTCATTTTAAACAAAAACAAAATCTAAAACTTTGTCCTTCTTTCAAATGCAACAGTAGGAAAGAAAGAATTCCATTGACATCGATAAACAGGCAGTAAAATGTCCATACAATATTTTTTGATACAAAATGAAAATGTGAACGGTTCAAACTTATGCAGAAATTTTATAAAAATTTTATAAAATTGAAGTCATACGATTTCTCTTAAGCTGAGAAACATTTTTGCTTGATTCGAAAAGTACATGCAAGAAGAATTTAGTAATAGATGTCGTTTAATCGCTATAACAGAACAAAGTTCCTAAATTAATAATTCCATATTAAACGACCTTTAAGTGATTTTCCGCAGAACAACTAGTGAACAAATTTTGGAAAGTGTAGAAAAAAGTTTAAGCTCATAGAAGCTGTAAAAACTTTGAGTTGACACTACTTAAATTTATTATAAGTCCACGCAATTATTGAAAGTCTCAAGGAGATGTTTCAAGATAAATAAAGTGAATAATCAAAGACATGTAGACAGACTGTGGCTCAGGATATGTGAAATTCAGCTCAGCTGAGTATAGTACTGTAACTTGCTTGTACTTAACGGTAAGAATCGTCCTGGAAACTTTTCAAGAAAAATAAGAAACAATACGGCAATTTCTTTATAAAATTATTTGAAGGCATTAAAATAAAAATTTTAACTAATTGCGATATAGTCATCCATTAGTCTTTATAGAATCTCCTACTATGTAATAACTATAAACTCTGTTTGCTTGAATTCACTTGAAAATTCTTAAAAATTTGTTTTAGAATTGCTTTTACATTAACTTTTATTTAAAAAGAATGCCTACATTAATAAAACAATCGAAATTTCGTCAATTTTCATTTAATAAATCTATTTAATTTAGAAAATTAACTTTTCCCGGGAACGTGATTTTTTCATTCCCGTTTCCCGGGAAGTGAAAAAGTCCGGGAAATCCCAAACCCTATTACAACTACATTCTATCACAACTTTCGCGAACAGCAGTTCCTTATGCTTTCGTAGAATGAAAGTACTAGCTAAAATGGGTTCTAACTCAGAGATTTGGTTAATTTGTTGATTTAAAAGGGTCCTTTTTGCCAGTTAGAACTTTGTTTTACTTTATTTTACATGGAACCTTTTTATTCTAAGAGGTCGAAATGGCGATAACCAATATATCGGGCTACCACTTTGTCCGCCCGATTTTTACTTCTATGAAATCAAATTTTAATCAAACCCTTTTAACCAAAAAAAAAAAAAAGAATTTTAAAAATAGTTCATAAATGGAGTAGTTATGTTCTAATCAATATTTCCGGGGGAGGGGTGCGAGGGTAATGTCCCACAGATTTTCGAACACAAATTGTGAGGCCAAATTGCAAGCAAACCTTTAAAACAAAGAAATAATTTTGAAAATTGATTTGTAAATGACAGATTTATGATTGGGAGGGCAGAAAAATTTTCCCTCCGATTTTCGAAAAAAAAAAAAAAAAATTATGGGACAAAACTGCAGACAAAAAAGAATTTTAAAAATCAGTTGATAAATGACAGTCTTATGCCTTTGCAAACATAAAAAAATAAAATACACGCGAATTGATAACCTCCTTCTTTTAAACCTACTTATTCCAGATGTTCCATTGTGGTGTCATATTAAAGGGCATAAAAAGGTCTTTAAAATGGCATATGTTATGATTTTATTTCTCTTTTTATTTATTTTACTGGCCTTTTGTCTCTAAAATTTTACCTTTTGGTGTAAATTTTGTCTCTAGTATAACTAGTATTAGTGCAAAATCTTGACTCATTATCAGGGCTCGGTCTCTCATGCAAATGCATTTTTTTATGGTGATAGATAAAGAGGCATTGATTAATTATCTATGCGAATCATCAAATTTTAAGTAGTTTTGCATCGATTTGTAGCTACATATTTTGATGGTAAGTGCATATTTTTGAATATTTTTGGTAATAAATGCATATGTTTTGCATTATGAAAAAATTTTCAAACCATATTTATCAATTTTTGAAAAAAAAAAAATTAGAAAAATTATGTATATACTCAGATAGAAATTGCCAACCGTAGACAAATAGCAGGGCTGGGAAAGCACTTTTACACAACAAACCGAAGTTGTTTGCCAACCGTTTTGGCTTACAAACTGAAAAATGATTTGCCAATGTTTTTTAATATAACATCTTTTTTCTTCGATTCCAAAATACTGAAAACTCCCAAGGTGTCGTCAGAACTTTTCATTTATTTTGCAACGCTCGTTAGCTCTGACGTCCCGTCCCCAACAAGGTTTTACGGAATTTTCGAAGCGATGAGTATTTTTCAAAAACCAATTTTTGATTTTCTCTTATAGAAGGACATTTTTTCCTTGAGGAATAACTTTTCTGAACTTGTTTCAATCGACGTCTTATTGTCCAGCAGATGTTCAATAAATTCCTCCTCATCTGACAAATTCAGATCCTTGAATCCAATCAATTCTTCCGAAATTTCTAAATTGTAACATGCTGCAGTTGTTGGATGTTCTTCTACTTCAAGGTCGACATAATTGATATTAGCAGGAATATTAAACATGACGTATATGAGCAAAGTTAATCATAAAATTATAATGTACTTCTTGTTTCAGAATTAAATTCTATTTTTAAAAATATGTTTCATAGTCCTTGGTATGACATTTTGATAAGTTTTAATAGTAGGTTAGGTTAGGTTGAACAGGCTGCCGGTTTCTAACAACCGGCCCACTTGGGTCCTTTGGTCCCTTTGTGATGCCTGGGATGGATAGTAGGGAAGTTCAGAGAGGTGTCCCTCCTATCCCAGAGGTTGGGTCGGTGTTAAACCAACCCGAGTATCTTATGAAAGAATTTATACCCCTAACGTCGCATTCCCCCAGGTCTGCTAGTTCGGGTAGTGACGGATTTCCCAAGTATGACGCCCTATTTCTATATAGTGCTGGACATCGACAGAGGAGGTGTTTAACAGTTTCTTCCTCCTCCTCATTCTGACAACTTCTACAGAAATCATTAAAAGGAAGATTTAATCTTCTGGCATGGACACCAATAAGACAGTGCCCTGTTATGACCGCTACGAGTATACGCAGCTGTTGACGAGGGAGCCCCAGTATGGTTGCAGATCTTGCGAAGTTATACTGGGGCCAGATGGATCTGGAAACCTCACAAGTGATTTCATTTGTCCATCTGGTTTGCGCCTCTCTAAATAGTTGGCGCTGAATTTGTATCTTACAGCTTTTTAGTGGGACACCTACTAACCAGTCGATGTCATTTTCATGTAGGCGGGCACCGGCCTTGGCTAGACCGTCCGCAATAGTGTTACCGGGCACCCCCGCGTGACCCGGTACCCAGAAGAGCCCTAGGTTCGCATGTCTCGCCATCTCATTCAGAGATGCCCGGCATTCTTTAACCAATTCCGATGTTGTGTAAACACCAGATAGAGCATGTAGTGCAGCCTTGCTGTCGGTACAAATTCGGATGTCCTGATCGAATATCCTGTAGTACCTTAACCAGTTGGCTGCCCTTTTGATTGCTGATATTTCAGCCTGAGTGATGCTACATTGGTTTGGTAGGCTAAAGTTTATCCTACGTTGCATTTGTGGGATATAGAAACCCCCGCCCACTCCGATGCCCGACTTTGACCCATCAGTGTAGATCTCGAGCACATCCTCATATTGGTGTATGTGGTTTGCCTCAGAAGATGTGCCCGAGAAGTCCACCCGGAATCTTTTGTCGGGCATCAGAGTAGGCAAGCAGTAGTCAGTGTGGTCGGGAAGATCTGAGATTTGCCCTAATATCGTCGCATGGCCTACGTTACCCCGCTTCCATGCACCTGAGGCATCGAGTCTAACCGCCGAGTTCATGGCCAGTTGTTTGATCATGAGTTCAGCAGGAAGCCAATGCAGCATGGTGAACAGTGCTTTAGATGGAGTAGTGCGAGGTGCACCCGTAATCAACAAAGCAGATGTTCGAAGTACCTTTTCTATTATTTTAGAGTATGTGGCTTTATTTAAGGAAGTCCACCAGACGACAGACCCATACATTAGTATGGGCTTAACCACCATTTCAAAAAGCCAATTGACGTTTTTGGGACTTATGCCCCACCTGTTGCCAATCGCCCTTTTGCAGGTGTATAGAGCAATAGCAGCCTTGGCTGCCCTAGCTTGAACGTTGGGGTACCATGAAAGCTTAGAGTCCAGTATAATACCGAGATACTTCACGCTGTCTGATAACCTAAGGGTGACTCCGTTGAGAGTCGGTAACGTGAAAGTCGGAGTCTTGTATTTTCTCGTAAAGAGAACAAGATCCGTCTTTTGAGGGTTAGCATTAAGACCACTTTCAACGCTCCATTTACTTATGATACCTAATGCCGATTGAAGACGTTGAGATAGAGTATCTAGAAATTTACCAGATATTGCTACTGCTACGTCATCCGCGTAGGCTACTGATTTAAACCTCATAGAGTCTAGTTCCACCAGTACCGAGTTTATGGCGATATTCCATAGGATAGGTGACAGAACACCTCCCTGGGGAGTACCTCGCTTAACCGTTTTTTGAATAGTCGTTTGCCCCATCGTGGAGGAGATTACCCTATTCGTTAAGAGTCCTCGTATGAAGCTAATTGTTGACCGATCAATGTTCAGTCTTTCTAGTTCCATAATGATGGATTCAGGTCGTACATTGTTAAAGGCACCCTCTATATCAAGAAAGGCCACGAATGTATATTCTTTGTTTGCCAGGGATTTTTCAATGAATCCTACAAGCGAGTGAAGTGCCGTCTCAACTGATTTGCCCTTCGTATAGGCATGTTGGGAGGTTGATAGGAGGTTCGGAGAAATTGTTGATCTAAGGTGTATATCAATTATCCGTTCCAGAGTTTTAAGGAGAAAAGATGATAGGCTGATGGGTCTAAAATCTTTCGGGTTTACGTGTGTAGTTTTACCCCCTTTGGGGATAAAGACCACGGAACATTTGGTCCATGCTATCGGAATATAGGACCAAGTTAGACAGGCCGAGTATATCCGAATGAGCCATGGAGTGATAACGTCTGCATTACGCTGTAGGTCAGCTGGAATAATGCCATCGGGACCCGGTGATTTGAACGGGTCAAAGCTGTTGATGGCCCACATTATTTTTTCCCTATTTAGGGTGATCGTGGCCATGTTAGAATGTATTGAATGCATGGCTGCAATCTCTCCCGTGTAGGGAGTGCAACCGGGAAAGTGCGTGTTCATTAGTACCTCTAGGGTCTCCTGACTACTGGTGGTCCATCCGCCACCTGATTTCTTTTTAATAGTATGATATTACAAAATTTTTTCTGCTATTTTTCTGTTTTACTAAACAAAATTATAGTGTTGGGAAAATGTTTTACTAAACAAAATGATAATATTGGAAAAGCATTTTTTGTTTTCACAAAGGTTCGTCTCATCGACACGAAAAACGATCGGCCAAGTCTGGATCGACGTTATCATTTGCGTGTTGGCAAAGTAGTTCAAACGTCGAACTTATTACATCTTGCCAGTGTTTGTACCACCTTAGAAAATGTTTTGTCATCGTATTTTTCTGCCTGGGTACTTAAACCTACTTACCATAGATGTTCCATTGAGGTGTCATATTCAAGGGGCAAAGTGGACTTTTCATATGTGCTGCTTTTATTTTGCATTCTGCAGATTTCAAATTATCTAGACACAAGGTCAGTAAAATGTTCCTCCGAAGATTGAAAATTAAAATCGTAGCATATGCCATTTTAAAGTCCATTTTATGCACTTTAATAGTGGAACGTCTAGGGCAAGTAGTAGTAGACATAATTTTGTAATGACGCCTTAATACAGTTTTGTTGAATTTTTACATTTTCAAGTCGCTATATTTCGCAAACCAGAAAGTATATTGAGACAAGATTTTGCGCTAATACGAGCTGCATCACTCGTACCGAATTTTATAAAAATCGGAAGGGAAAAGTAAACTGGTTTGTTGGTTTTATTTGTCATCACCTGCATATAAATTTCATAAATCGATTTCGCGGTCTAGGAACTAATTTCCGACAAATATTTTCTTGGTAAAAATTTCTTATAATTGTACGTAGATTACTTTTCTGCTATACGAATTTTTCGTTTTTCCCTCCATACAAATTGACCCGCTCTAATGTCAGTTAAATTGACCGGAGCCAAAGCCTATTAATCGGTCGGACATTAAAGATTGCTTACATATACATCAGTGGGGGGCATTCTCTCAATTTCCTATGCACGCGAGTATAGGCTGTTTTTTTTCATCAATACAAGTACACTGTGTATGAGACACACAGCCTATCTATTCAGCCGCGAAGCACGTACACAAACAAAGAATAAAATAGTGTATGCTTGCTCACCACTGCTTTACATTAAAGTAAGACCGCACACTATCATCATTACATACAACGAGTGCCCAAAAAAAAAAAAGAAGTTATTTTACACCGATGAAATTTGGCACACTTCTTATTCCTAAGAGATTATATTTAAATGGTATATGTATAGTAAATTAATTTTAAGCACTAAAAAATATGCAACTGCAAAAAAGTGAAAAAAATTTTGCAATTAGTTTATTAATTTCTCTAAATGGAGCGTTTTTAAATCGACACGACTTACAAAACATGGAAAATAAGCTTTAAAAAATATATTTTGAAGGTTCAGATGTTTTTGTAAACTAGTGTAATTCAATGACTTTTTTGGGTTGTAAAAAATTATTTAGCAAAGTTTGCTTGTGCTCCGCATTTTTATATCCTGTCCTATATCAAATTGTAAATTTTAAAACTCGAAAAAGCGAGATAAAGCGGGCTACAAATTTTAGGCGGGATCGACCTCTTAAAAGCGGAATAATCGCGCCTAAAGCGGGATGTCTGGTCAGATTAGTTATATATAAAATATTCCCACATGATATTCGAATAAAAAATATCCGAATATAAAACATCTGAAACGTTTATTTGAGCACGCGGTGGCAATATGTTTTGCAATTAACATGAAATTGTAAAAAATAAAGTCGAAAATATCTCAAAAAATAATAAAATTGTTATTAAATTGTTCTATTGTATCTTATATAATGCAAATAAAAATATATCACCGTTTCCTGCTCACACAATTTGCATACAAGATCGATTTTTAACTAATAATAGGGTATACAAAGAAAAACATTAAAATACCAATATCTCGAAAACTCGAGGCAATTCGAAAAAACCGGAACAATATTCAACTCCTTGGGCCAAAATTATATAAGATCAACTATCAGAACGATTGCCCGAGAGGGAGAGAGAGAGAGAGAGAGAGAGAAAGAGAGACTGTTTGTTAACACATCTGCACTTTCGAAACAAAGACCGGACTTAGCTCATGTACTCGGAATGGTTTGACACTAGGGAGATGGTAGCATGAATAATCGCCCAAAGAACAATCGCCCAACATTTTTGGGTCTTACTTCATAATGAACAAAGACCCAAAAAAAAGTGCAAATCGTCCAAAATTTTGCGAAAAATTACGCAAATACGAAAATGAACGACCGCTCATTTATTTGGCTCGTTGTTCATTATGTTAAATCACGCAAATTTATGATGAACAATCGCCCAAAAAGGCTGAATGAACAATCGCCCAAAAAGGCTGAATGAACAATCGCCCATGAAAAATCGCACAAACCACATAAATGAACAAACGCCCAAAAAAAAAAATTTAAAAACAATTTGGGCGATTGTTCATTAATTTGGATCTTTCGACACTATTGAAATTCTTGGGTGCTTCTTTATAATAAACGATCGGCTGCATGAAAAATCGACTAAAACAAAAACGCTCAAAAAAATTTATGAATTATCGCCCAACTTAAAAATTGTCCAAAAAAAAATGAAATAAAGCCCAAAAATAAAAAATTAAATATAGCCCAAACACTATGAAAAAGAGCCAAAATTATTGAAAAATTTCACATTTTTTATTAATATTTATTTATGTATAATCAAAAAAGTTCGAAAGAGTTTTATTTGTAAATTTCAATTGTGTCTGCTACTACTGAACGGCAGTAAAAACATTCATAGATAAGATTTTCTGCATAGCCGGCATTTAGCCGTTCTTAAGGCTTTTCTCCTCTAGGTGTATCGTCGAAAACTGTTTTTGTTGTGTAAAGATTTTTGTGCATTTCCGGCCTCTGGCCGGGCTTACGAATTTCGCCCTTTCGGTATGTCGAAAATTGGCTTCGCTGAGATTATGCTGCATAGCAGGCCTTTGGCCGGGCTTGAGAGTTTTTTCTTCTAGGTATGTCGAAAAGTGGCCACGCTGAGTAAAGATTTTTCTGCATTAACGGTCTAATAGTGGATTCGACGAGCTAAGATTTTGGCTTAACCAGAATTAGACATTTAATGCTAAAAGTTCTTATGCCAGTCCGAGGAGAAACCCTTCATTAGCTGCTTTCAGCAAAGCCACTTTTCAACATATCTAGAGAAGAAAATCCCTAAGCCCAGCCGAAGGCCGCAGAACAATCGTCAATCAGCGAAGCTAATATTCGGCATACCTAGAGACAAAAACACCTAGATCAGAAAACTCTACTCAGCTTGACCTCCTTTCGACATACCTAGAGGAAAAAACCCTTAAGCCCGGCCGAAGGCCGGCTATACAAGAAAATCTTTACTCAGCGAAGCCAATTTTTTTTAACGATTTCCTCATCTATGTATGTCGAACAGCGGCTTCGCTGAAGAATGATTGTGTCCCTGTCCGGCCTTTGGCCGGGCTTATTGATTTTCTCATCTATGTATGTCCAACATCGGCTTCGTTGAAAAATTATTTTCTGCCTGGGCGGCCTTCGGCCCTGCTTAATGATTGTCTAATCTAGGTATATCAAATAGCGGATTCGCTGAAGAATGATTAAGTGCATAGCCGGCCTTTGACCGGGCTTAATGATTTTCTCATCTATGTATGTCCAACATCGGCTTAGCTGAAAAATTATTTTCTGCCTCGGCGGCTTTCGGCCGGGCTTAATGATTTTCTAATCTAGGTATATCCAACAGCGGTTTCGCTTAAGAATGATTGAGCTATGCAGAACATCATTCTTTAGCGAAGCCACTGTTCGATGCAGACACATAAATGAGAATATCATTAAGCCAGGTTTTGCAGAAAATCATTATTTGGCGAAGCCGCTATTGAGCATACATAGATGAAAAAATGTTTAAGCCAGGCCGAAGTTCTTCCAGGCAAAAAATTATTCTTCAGCAAAGCCGCTGTTGGACATACACAGATGAGCTAATTATAAAGCTGCACAACATAAACCCCATAATTTATTCTTATTTTTTAAATTTCTATTATCTAGGCTTCTTTTTATTTAATTTGGACTGGCCTTGCTAAACTGGACTTAAGCCAAAAAATTCAGGCGGTGATATCTCGAAAACGAGAAGAGATATCAAAACATTAAAAAAATTCAAACTTCAAACGTTGATATTTCGAAAAAGAAGCTATATCGAAAAATTTTACTAAGGAACCATCATCAGATTGCGGTGCCGTAGAAACCGTGGAATCCCCACAACAGACAATTCACTTAATTCTCCTTGGGCAATTATTCATAAAAACTTTGTGTGATTTAATATAAGGAACAATAATCCAAAGAGATGGGCGATTGTTCACTTTGTAACTTGTGGGACTCTTCACAAAATTTTGGGCGATTTGTACTTTGTTTGGGTCCTTATTCATTATGAACAATAGCCCAAAAACATTGGACGATTGATTGTTCATCTGGGTGATTTAACATTTTCCTTCACACAATTATTCGAAAAGGTAATATACACTATTTCATACAAAACGTAAATGTACAATTGCCCAAAAAATATTTTTTGGGTCATTGTACATTTTTGTAAAATGGTTGATTGTTCATTATGTCAAAACACCCAAGACCAATGAACAAACGCCCAAATTTACAAAAACAAATTTTCGGGCGATTGTTCATTAGGCGATTGTTTTATTGGGCGATTATTCGTGCAGCCTAGGGAGATGTATAATACGATTTTTTTAATTCTTAACACAATATACTTTTGCCCATCACGCTCAACAAAACAAAACTTTCAACATTATGAAAGAAATATATTTTCAACAATACTTAACGATTTTGAGGACTTGTTTTTAACAAACTCATCGTTTCTTTATCTCAACTTTTAAAGTAAAGAAACAGAAAAAAGTACATATTAAGAAAAAAACTTTCAAATTACTGTGGAGTAGGGTTGCAAATACATACTCTCTTTTTGGTAGAAGACAAAAAAAAGAAACATAACAAATTCCTTTATTAACAGTCACATCCTCATCATCGACATTCAGTTCATTATAAAATTTCTTTGTTTCTTTATTATATCAGTTATATCTAAATCCTCATCTACTTTAACCACCGGTGTTTTCTACTTACATATTTACTTTCTTTATTTATTTCTTTTGTTTCTATACTATGTATTTTATTTTTGTTCAGCTTAGTTTAGTTTTTATTGTTTTCTGAGAACCATATTTAGTTTTATCTTTGCTGCTGATGTTGTTTATCTGGCCTAGAGCACAATTTGTTAAGAGATGAAATAGTTAAGTGAAAAAGTCCGAATAGGCAGAGAGGGTGGCTTTTGTATATCTCAACCTTCAGGGTTAGCTTTCGTCCTCAACATTAACAACTATTGAATTCGTAATGTTTAGAACAGCCGTATTATGTTCACAAAATCTCTTAATTTTTTCTTTTACTTTCTGAAGGCCGTATACGTGTTGTATTCTTTATAATTGTTATTGCTACATTTCTATTACGTTTTTGTTTGCTGTTTACTGTCTCTTCTTGTTCTTTCATTTTGTTCCAAATGAGCCCCCATGTGGTGTTTAAAACAGCAAAATATTGAATTTGGTAAAGAATATCAGCTACCACAAATAGCACAAGCGATGGCAATCCGATAAGTCATCTTAAAAATTCTTTGAGCTAACAACTTTTACGAGCTTACATTTTGAGCGCATTGTTATTTTTTTAACTTCCCGCTATCATTTAAATAAGGGAGCATTTAAATAAGGGACGGGACTGTGTTATGCTATCGCTGGATCTTTCTAAAGCATTTGACCATATTAATCACAAAATTCTTATCACAAAGTTAAAGGAAAAATATTTGTGATATATAATGGCGTGTAAGCTTGTTTACTCCTATGTGCAAGGAAGGTCACAATATGTTATCCTAAATGGTCAGGAGTCTGATGTCATCTCCGTCACTTCTGGTGTACCTCAGGGATCTATAATTGGTCCAGTATTGTTTCTTATGTATCTGAATGATTGTGTTGATTCTCTAGATCTAGAATTAGTTAAACCCTTTATTTTTTCAGATGATATTCAACTGATCTTTGGCAACTCTAGGGTTTTCACAGATGTTCTAGATAACGTCATCAATTTTACTATTCAGAGTTTGTGTGATTGGATGGTAGAGAATAAATTATGCATCAATGCTAGTAAAACCAAGGGTATTATGTTTCGCACTGGCCGTCGAAGGGTACAATATCCTAAAATAAATATACATGGCACTGACAGTCAACTTAATTTCGAAGAACATATTGATTTAGTAAGTTCCAGAGTTACGTCAGGTCTTAGATCTCTCTATCATTGTGGACTACATTTACCCGTAAGAATAAAGTATATACTTGCACATACTTTGTTAATGTCTCATGTAAATTGCAGTCTAGAAATTATCTCTGATATTTTAGCCTACAACATTAACAAATTAAGCAGTATTATAAAGAGGATCGTGAGATTCGTATATGGCATCAAGTATCGTGATCATGTATCCCACTCAGTTATTAGCTTTCTGGGTTGCTCTATACCACAGTACTTCAATATTCGCAATTAAGTTTTCTTTTACAAAATGATTGTTACTGGTACACCTAATTACTTAAGATCTAAATTGATTTTCTCAAGATCTGAAAGAAATCCTCATGTTGTTATACCACTAATCACTTGCTCTCTATATGAGCGATCATTTCTTATTAGATGTGCTCGAATGTGGAATGACTTTCCAATTGGGCTACGTACCTTCAGGTTTTCCTGTAGTGTTTTCAAGAAGAAGCTTTCCTCATAATAAATTCTCTAATAATAATAATAATATTATGTAGTTTTTCTTTATAATAAATTCTCTTTACTTTATTTAATCGCTTTTCTCTCTCGCTGATATGGACTTAAATCGAAAAACTTTATCATCCGCATTCAGTAGGTGCACAATTTACAATACAATTTAACTTAATTTCATTTGACTTATTTAATTTAAAATTTTTCAATCTTTTGTTTTAGTAACACTGTTTATACATAATTTTAAGTGGTTTTTGTACTAATTTATAACTGTTGTTAGTTTATGAAGTATTCCAGCAATACCCTCTTGGCCTTATTGGCTTTTTTATTGCAGATATAAATAAATAAATAATTAAAAAATTAAATAAATTAATAAAAAAATAGAAAGTTACTGATTTCACCCCAATTTTCGAAAAACGAATTTACATCAGATTCTGACTATTTATACGATGATGTGCGTATGGATGTGCGTATATGTCTGTGTTAGTAATGTTACGAACATTTCGTGATATTCGTATTCGCCAAATTAAAGCGTATACTTCGCGAATATTTAAGGAATATGAACGTCCCAAAAACACATAAAGTCTAAACAAGAATTAGAAAAATTAAACAAAAAATATAAACTTTTAAAAGTGGCGTGTTATATGTTTGTAGTGTGACAACGTCGACTGCTGCCAATTTGATTAAAATCGATTGGTTCGTCCGAAAAATATCGTTGAGGAAAAATTTCGAAAAAGTATTTTAAAAGATAATTAAATTTTTTTGTCAAATTGAAGATTCGGCTACTGTTTTTGAACTTAAAAAACTGTGTAGAATGCCGCAAATTTGGTTTAAGTCAGCTAACGGTGCATTTTCGCAGGCAAAGAAATCGGCGACGAAAATGAAAACTGAAAGACGTAGTTGCTCGTCACCGTTTCGTTTCTGAATCATTTTCGTTTCAGTTGGGAGCGTTGCGGCATAAAACAGAGACAAACGGAATTACGTAGGCCCCTAGTATGATTCACCACTAAACTCATCATATATATAGTTGAGTTGTAGTTGTCAAATTATTATTATGGATTACAACAAAAAAAAACTCTAATAGACATTGCAATTTCCGCGATTTTAAATTTTTTTTGTGACTTCCTCATTTTCGCGATCTATCTAATTTTCTGAAATTGTGTTATTCCTTACAGTTGTAGTGATTTCTTCGCGTTCTTTCCGAGTTTTTTTTTAAACAATTTTAGCGATTTTTAATCAATTTAGGACTTATTTCCAATTTTGAAACTTCTCTCGAGTTTTTGCAATATTCGCTTCATTACAATTTTCGCGATTTTAAAACAATATTGGACTTTGCTGTGATGCTCTTGCGCATTTTCGTAATTTTTGCGATTATTGCCGAATTTTTGGCATTCCTTACAGTTTTAGCGACTTTAAATCAAAATTATGACTTGTTCAAGATGTTGCAATTTTTCGCAAATTTCCGGTATTTTCGCGAAAGGCCCAATTTTTCTAAAGTGTTTGGTTTTCTTACACTTTTAGGAACTTTAAATTTTTTGGCAAGATTTTGCGAATGTTCCTAATTTTTGCGATTTTTCCCGAGTTATTGACTTTGCTGACAATTCTAAAAAGCGAGTTCTAAAAAATTTAGGGCTTGTTTCCAATACTGCGATTTTATTTAAATTTTCAACATTTTTGCGAAAGATGTGTGTTATACCATCCTGTTGCCTTTTTTAGAGCTTAACCGTCTTCTAATCAATTTCAAGACTTGATATCGGTGTTTGCATTTATTTATTTTTTTTTGTGCATATAATTTATTACTTCAAAATACTTTAATAAGGTGTAAAAATATGATATTTCTGCACCGAAAACAAACTACTCGTTGCTATTTTCGTTCCGTTGTCAAATGACTAGTTTTTCGTTGCTGATCGGCGTTACGGTCCTAATTTCTGGAACGAACGTTTTTTCGTTGCTAATAAAGTGAATAGGGATATCGTTGTCGAAATTTTTAAAAAATCTAATAGAATAAAACTTTAAATTGAAAAAAATCACTTAAAATTCACAAAAAGTTCTTAAATCGGTGAAACTCTTAATAGTATAAATAAGAGATAACACTATCACAATGCAACATCTAAGAAAATAATAGTCTTTTAATAAGAGATTTAAGATCATATTATGAAACACTTTTTAAAGTATACAATTGTCTGGTTGCAGCGCTAATCACGTATCGATTATCTCTAAATTTGGTAGAACTGTGTTATGACCTTTAAAAGCATTTTAGATGTGACATTTGTATGGAGACTGCGTGAAATCAAAGATCAATTTTCTTATTCATTGTCTTTTGATCAAAAAGAGAATATTAAGGCAAATTTTATTGCATTATTTCAATATTGAAGCCTCTAGAATTGTTACAACATTAACAAATACATTTTCAGACAGATGGATGGTGCAATTAGTGAATACTTTTTGATTATAACTACGTCATATGTATATAATCGATTGGTTGTTTGTTAGTAACGCATGATCTTCGGAACTATAAGAGCTGTGGGCTGAAATTTTTAACACAGGTTCGTGTCATCCACATTAGGTTTTTGTTTTGCTTTTGATCCAATAGATCCATGTGGTAGAGTTATTATGATAAAATCTATCTGAAGCTAAAAACGATACATTTGGAGGTAACACTAAGTTTGGCGGGCTCAGCTAGCGTGCTATAAAAATCAACAAATGCATTTTACTATTCCCATTAAGGCTGATTGGTTCTATAGCTATAAAAATACATTTTTAACCCTTCATAACTTTACTTTTTAGGATTAAAATTTCAGTCTATCTCAACATTAAGCCTAAATTGTAACATATCTAACAGCAAAAAATCTTTAAAAATATTAAAAAATTATATGCTTTTATTTAAAAATAATTTAAAATGACCTTGAAAGCCTGAATTTTGGAATAAAACCAAATAACATCAAAATCATATATCGCACCTGTTCATCAAAAGTAACACAACTCAAAAAATTCTATTTTCCACTTTTTTGAAGGAAACAGTGTATGATTACCATATCTAACCACTGTAAAAATTTTGGTATTGTATTATTTTATTTAAATATTATTGAGTTTCCTTTACAACGGTATATTTGTTTATAACAATAATTCCATTATATTGGCGCAATTAGTTTTTTGCCTCTACTGAAAACTTGTACATTTTGAGTTGTGTTACTTTTGATGAACAGGTGCGATATGCTTTTTAGTCGAACTTAATGGGTTTTATCCAAAGGAATTAAATTATTTTTTATTGAGAAACTATTTTTTAAAGCATGCAATAATTGAAAAAGAACAAATACCAATTTCTTGACTTTTGTTAGGGTCGAACTGAACATCGATGTTTTCGGGATCACCCACGATCCCATCGTCAGAGCTTTATATATTCTAGGCTAACCATAGCCCGCCAATAAAGCAGTTAATATCCAACGTCAACCAATTTTCAATTATTATATGCTTTGAAAAATAATTTCTCAATAAAAAATGATTTAATTGTAAAATTGGGACTTACGTCCCACATAAATGCAAAGGTGACTCAAATGAAATTAAAAGCAGCTCAAATGAATTGGCTCATTGGAAGGAACTCTACTCTAAGCCTAGACTGTAAACTTCTTCTATACAACTCCATTCTAGAACCAATATGGTCCTACGGTATCCAGTTATGGGGTACTGCCTCGGCATCAAATGTAGAAAAAATTCAAAAGCAACCAAATAAAATACTACGTACGACTACCCCATGGTATGTCAATAACAAGCGAATTCATAAAGATTTAGATGTGCCGCTGGTTAAGACAGTGTTTTGTAAACACGTGACAAGATACATCAAAAAACTTGAGTTGCACCTAAATCCCGTAGCCCGAAACATCACTAACTTTAGAGGCCACACTCGGCTGAGAAGGAGGGACACTCTTGCTCTCAGCCGGATACGAGAGACGTAAACAACCAAAGAACCAACCACTGAAACAAATATTTTTGTCTGACATTGGTTAGACTTAAATATTAAAATTTTAGAGTTAAGATTTGATTACTTATTGTTAGTTCAGTTTTATTGAAGATACAATAAATAAATATAACCGAAAAAAATTTAAATTAAATTGAACGAGCTTAAGCC
The DNA here is from genome assembly GCA_956483635.1 of Panzeria rudis. Taxonomy (NCBI): domain Eukaryota; kingdom Metazoa; phylum Arthropoda; class Insecta; order Diptera; family Tachinidae; genus Panzeria; species Panzeria rudis. The sequence continues at coordinate 103,440,417 of OY101449.1, forward strand.
TGAATAATACATTTTTTTTGTATAATATTTAAAAATAACAAGTGTCCCACATTGTGGCGTTTGTCAAATGTGTTTATTATTCGGTCCTTAAACAAACACACTTCATATAGTTCACGATTGCGTTTTTTAAAATGCATTTTCTATCTACCCTCGTATTTGTTGCTTAACTAGCTGATGTCGTTCATGCTGTTATTATTGCGGGTGCTGAAATCAATAATTCTTCAGTATTATATATCTATGATATATTGAGAATGTTCATTATACTTTAAAGATTATAAATACACATATTTGCAATTTTATTTCAATACACATACACATTCACCCAAATACTGAGACGTATTGAGGGAAAACTGTGTCAAATACAAATTTATAAAAGTGCTGTTAGTATGTAAAATTTCATTGGGAAAATATTTAGATGGTTTTGTATTGGCAAGTATTGGAAAATATTATGAACAAGTTTTTCTATTTTTTATTTTATTTTAATTACCAATGGGGTTATCGGATCATTGAACCTGTTAAGCAAATAATAATAAATAATCTTGGTGCAGCAGTTTGCTGCAGGTAAAGAGTTTAAACATTATTCCCCTAGAAATGGGGTAAATAGGTCGCAAGAAAATGTTATTAATTTTTAATTTACTAAATACAAGAATATTAATTTGCTTAACAAATTTTTTAACGTTGAACAATTTTCAATTATGCAACACATGCTAATGGAAATTATTAAAACATATTAATTTATCAAATACTAATACAAAGAATTTGGCTTTTTTCCAGCTCGAATGTATGTTAGAATTTGAGGCAGTGATGAGGTTATCATCGCCATCGGCGAATGCTACTGATCATTTAGAACTAATTTCATTATTGCGATTTTTATTGACAGGTCTGGTGTCTTTGTTAGAAGTATGTGACTACAGTGTAGTGTTATTTCTACACTCCATAATCTTTGATCTCTTACCCACAACATGCGACTAATCGATTAGTCAAGATACATTCTTCGGTTCTCGGTCGTCTAAATACGATTACAGTAAAAGCTCTACTCGCGGACAACTCCTATAAGGGGACATCTCCCTTGTTAGGACAATTTTAATACACTTGGAACCATTATGATGAAAAACAAACAAACTACAATCAACAAACGGGCGCTCCTATGACCGGTCGCGTACATGAAATTACCATTAATTTTGACAAAAAAGCTCCCGCAAGCGGACAGTTTAGCGAAAAGTCAATTTTCTTTGTCTACAAAAATTAAGTAACAATGTTTAGAAAACTTAAGGCGGGGAAATTTCAAAGAAAAAAGATATATTAGGAGCTCTATGGCAATTCGGTGCCATAAATGCAAACCAAAAGAAAAGTTTCTTTAAATCCAATGGCGCAATAATAGAACAAAAGTGTCACAGTGTGTAGTTAACTAACGCCGCGGCAATGGCTTAACTAAGGATTGATAATATAAATATCATTGGTAAGCCCACTTTAGCTAACTAAAGACTGTGGTACAGTAGCACCGACACAAGAGAATACAATACTTGTTTGTACATTTGGCCAGACCCACCTACCTTTTGGCTCTTGCGCCCTCAAATTTTCGAGTAAATTGCGAAAAAATTTTCCAGAATTCTGTCAGATTTTCGAGATTTACTCGAAATTTTGAGAATATACGAGCCAAACGAAGCTCAGATTCGGATGCAGCGTTTCGAAATACATATAAGTAGGTGTACAGATAACTTTTGTTTTTTTTTTGGGTGTCAGTGTTATTAAAGCAAAGCAAAAGAGATTAGCGACAAAATGATTTACAGCAATTTTGTCGCTTCTGATGGTTTCCCTAAGAGAAACAGTACCAGTACTCACAAAAAAGTAAAAAATTATTTAAAAATCATTTTCTCCGGACTTTGAAAATGAATTACAAAAATAGGATGGAATACCTTCAAAATGCGTTATATCCCTTCCTGTAATCTATCTAAGTATTCCCAGAATTCACAAAATCCTTCAGAGAAACAGTACCAGCACTCACAAAAAAGTAAAAAATTATTTAAAAATAGATATGGTCATTTTCTCTGGAATTTCAAAAAGGATTACTAAAAAAGAATGGGATACCTTCAAAACGCTGTGTGTCCAATCCTGTAATCTATCTTAGTTTTCCCAGAATTCAAAAAATCCCTCAGAGAAACATTACCAGTACTCACAAAAAAGTAAAAAGTTATTTCAAAATAGATCTGGTTATTTTCTCCGGATTTTCAAAAAGGATTACAAAAATAGGATGGAATACCTTCAAAACGCGGTATATATCATCCTGTAATCTATCTCAATTTTTCCAGAATTCACAAAATCCCGCAGAGAAACAGTACCAGCACTCACAAAAATGTAAAAAGGTGTTTAAAAATAGATCTGCTCATTTTCTTCAGATATTCCAAAAAAGATTACCTTCAAATTACCTTCAAAACGCGGTATATCCCATACTGTAATCTGTCTTAGTATCCCCAGAATTCACAAAATCCCTCAGAGAAACAGTACCAGTACTTACAAAAAAGTCAAAAATTATTTAAAAATGGATCTGGTCATTTTCTTCGGATTTTCAAAAAGGATTACAAAAATAGAATAGAATACCTTCAAAACGCGGTATATCCCATCCTGTAATCTATCTTAGTTTTCCTAAAATTCACAAAATCCCTCAGAGAAACAAGACTATTGCTGTGACAGAAAAAACATTTAAGAAACAGAAACATATTTGAAAAACGAAAACATATTTGAAAAGCGAAAACATATTTGAAAAGCGAAAACATATTAAGAACAAAAGCATATTTGCAAAGCGAAAACATATTTAGAGGGTGCTGTTTTGGCTAAGTAGTTAGCGCGTTTGACTACAAACCCTGAGATCTTGAGTTCAAGACTAGTTTCAGGCAAGCCAACAACATGATAAATTTTTCTCATGTGCATTGCTGTGTTATTGTGTTGGTTGTTGTTGGACTGTTAAAGTGATGAAGGCATAGCACTGATCACTTTGTCAGTGCTGGCAGCGATTAATACTAACATCTCCTAATGTACTTCACAGCGCCCTCCTTCGTCGGTATTGTAGCAGAACCGTCGACTAAGTAACAGAACTAATTGAATAGCTACACAGCTTAGACAACTCAATGCGTCTACTTGACACCAGAGTGGCTTGCAACACTGCTCTAGAAAAAAACGCGCAATATCGGGGTTGTAAATGAATTAAGCTTTCTATCTCTCTCCCACTTCACTACCTCTTCTCTCTACACTATCCCTTTCCCAATGAAGGTAACACATTAATTAATTAGCTGGTAGGCATTAATTGCCTGACTGTGTTACTTCTCTTTATAAAAAAACGTATTTGAGAAGCGAAAACATATTTGAAAAGCGAAAACATATTTGGGAAGCGAAAACATATTTAACTCGTCATATTTATCTTCACTCACTTTCTATCCCCCTATCACAATTCTTTAAGGGCCTCCCACACAAAGTTTAAAATGTTATAAAATTTTAAAAAACTGTCCCTACAGCTGCTGGGATGCACCTACACAGGTCAAATATATGATCAACTCTCGTTAGTTTTTCAGCCCAAATATTTTCCCTATCGCCATTCCTTAAGTGGAATCCCATACAAAATGAACCACATAATTCTAAGCTAAAAGAATCGAAGAAGGAATAAATTTCGAAAAATTTACTTAAATGTTTAAAACTGCTCTCCTAAGAACCGTTCACACAGTGACAGTAACTGTCGTGATAGTATTCATTTCTGTGAGAAATTGCGAAATTTATTGCCACTGCCGCAATATCAAGCCCAATGTGATATTGCGGCTTTGCTATCGTCGCACCAACTATCGTGACTGCCATAGAAATTGACTTGCTCCGCTGAAAATAATTAATGTCTTAAAAAATATCTTCTCATTTTGCAGAAAAAAGACTCACATTTTATTTTCCTAACTAAAATTTTTTTTAATTTAAAATTCACAATAGATTGATTGTTCTAATTTTTGTCTTCATTGCGAAATCTTGAAAGCTGTAGCTACCTATTCAATGAAACTCAAAGTTTTCTTGCTGTATGCATGTACATTAGGGGCACCCTTATTTTGAAAAATTTGGTTTCTCCTCAGTTTGGTGAGAATTAATAAAAAGAATTATCCTGCCAATTTTTCAGTTGCTCAATTCCAAAACATTATAATGTGTTTTTAGTTAACACGAGCTGGGCGGACGAATGAAGCATTAAATTAGCTAAAGATGCTTGAAAGTTTTATATTTATTTTGTTAACTATTAGATTTAGAGAAAAGTCGATAGGGTATAAAATGTTGCAAACTTCACAAGCAACTTTTACTTTCTACAAAACTTTTTAGTGATAATAAAGTTTTTAACCCCCGACCAAAAAATGGGGTGTTGTAAGTTTGCAGTGTGTGTCTGTGTAATCGTGTTTCTGTGTATATCTGTGTCTGTACGAGTCCACGTGCAGACCAAACGGCTGGACCGATTTTGATTTAGGTTTTTATGATCGAGAGTGCTCGTAGCTATGTTTAAATAAAATCGGTCCAGCTATATAGGAGATATCACATCTTTTCTACATGTATTCTCTTGAATCTGTGTCTTTATTTAATACATTTTGTTTGAAAGGTGAATTGATCCAAAATCTTCTAAACTATGTTTGAAGAAAATTGGCCCAGGCGTTTTGAAGTGATTACCTATTTTCTTCGGGGGGTTTTAAAATTTTTAATTTAATGTTATTGAAGTTATGGAGCAAGAGAGCAAAAATTTTATGGTTTTTTCCCAAATTTGAGCGGGCTGGTGGCACGTCTTGATCTGAAATTTTGATCGGAAGCTTTGGCAGGCAAATTTTTTTATTAATTCTCACCAAACTGCAAAGTGAGACTGGGAGAAATCGATTTTTTTTAAATAAGGGACATCCTAATGTGCATATGTATATATTTTATTACGTCAAAACTTAGATAAGCACATGTAATCACGTATAGAAATTATTGTACGTTTTAATTTCCTTAAGGATGCGTTATATTCTTCTTAGTCATTAACATTTTTTATGATAAAAAAAACTTCAGCGATAAAACTTGTTTTTCGTTTTTCTTTTCTGTTTGAATTGCAATTTCAACCATTTTAACGTATTTCCGTTCAGGGGTTTGCACTATTACATTTCATCTTCTAAGCCAGTGGTCGTCAAAGTATTCAATAATGGTCCAAATACTTTTGAAATTTCGTATATTAAATCTATTTCAGAAATTTATGAAGAATATTTCTTCTGAAAAATAAAATAATCGCTTCCGTATTCCATGCGGAATGAAAATGTTCGGAATTGTTATAGAATTGTTGTTATAAATATTAATATGTAACACCAATGTTTTGATAATTGCGAACATTTTCATTCCGCGTTGAATAAAGAGCTGGTCTGAATATATGTATAAAAGGAAATCATGATAAAATAAATGTTGTTATTAAAATATTAAATTTATAATATCTTTTTTACTCATCAAATAATTTCTAAAGACAAGGATAAGAATAAGCAAAATTTGTGGGATCGATCGTCAAAAAAGTTTGGCGACCGCTATTCTAAGCGAACAAAGCACAAATAATAACAAAAACATAATCATTAAACCGATCAAATGTCATTATAAAGAGTGAACACAAAAATATTTCAAATATAAAAAATCATTCAGTGGACAGCAGAAATCGCAATCATCCAGTGCTGCCATTTATTTTATGAACTTATAATATCTCTAAATATCATCAAAATAAATTCATTAAATAATGGACTTCTACTAGTTTATAAGCACACTTATTTTAACATATTTTAATTTGCTAATAGTAAATATACAAAACTTGGTAGCACTTATATAGAAAACTTCTGTACATATGTTGAAAAAAAGTGAAATGGATAAAATAACAAATAATTAATTGTTTTACTTGCGAACATTTTCTTCTATCAGTGTTTTTTGCGCAATATTCATCCAATTGCACGCCTCATAAGCGAAGCGTTGAGGTGGGTACTACTCTCACTTCACGCGAAACTACTGATTTTTCAAACTTAAAATGGCTCTATTATTATCATATATTGCACTTGTAAAAAATATATACACACACATATTAAGAAAAAAAAAATACTATTTTTAGCACTCATGACATTTTTAATGTAATTTTTATTATTTAAACTAATTAAAAAACTGTTTAAAAAAGTTCTGTCTTGGACGTCCATTTGTCTGTATGTACGGATCCTGTATGTGGTCACGATAACGACCGAAAGACTTCACTTATCCGGCCTGATTGTGTAAGGCGTTGGCGTAAACGCCTATGTCATTTTTTGTAATAGATTAAAGTAACACACAACATGTGTTCTTTAATCTACTACAAAAAACGACTCTGGCGTTTACGCCAACGCCTTACACAATCAGGCCCATCGAATCCTTTTTTCTTACGCTTCAGTATAATTAGGAATAGAAGCCTATTTAATTTCACGGTCTAAATGAGATTATGAGGCGTGCACTTTTGGATTTTCCAAACTATTTTTGGTTGTTATTCGCAATCATTTGTAAATGCGGCAACACAGAAAAAAATTTTTAAATACAACAAATTTTTTTTTTGTTATATCAATTAAATAATTAAATGATTTTGAACCTACAACGAGTTTTGTAAATACAGTTACGAAATTGTAAGTTAAAAGAAAATCAGGAAGTTTTTTAAAAAAATTTTTTTTGTTGATTTTAAAATTATTTCATTTAAGATTATTGTTATATCAACAATGTGAATTGTTGATTTTCCGAAAAAAAATTCAACTATCATAATTGTTGTAATTAGAGCTCTCGTATCTGTGCAACAGTGCAAAGCCGCGCCATAATGTTCCATATAGGCTGTATGAAATAACGCCCAACGAAATAACTTCAAAATAAAAAATGAAAAACTTCCCAAAAAATTTCCATACCCATACATTTTGGGAGTTATTGCATTATGAAATAATAACCAAATTTCGGGATTTATTTCATTTTATTTTGGAAGTAATTTCACTTTTTTGGGAATTATTTCATTTTATAGAGAAAACTGCAAATGAAATAAAACCAAAAAAAAAAATTATGTTAGGGTCTTATTTCATTGAGAAAAAAATTTGGAACTTATATAATTTTTTTCCGGATTTATTTAATTTTTTCAATACGATGTTTTCTCTAAAATATTTAGTTGAAGACTTCTTAAATAATGGTTGTATTGAATAATTAATATACGTCATGAAAGAATAGTAAATGTGCTTTTGTTTCCACGCCCGGCCGATAGCCGGCAATACATTTATGTTCAGGGAAGAAACATTTTCTTTTCTGAGGTATTTCTAAGTCCGCCTTCCCTACTAAGGGGTTTGTGAACTGCCGGCCTTTGGCCGGGTTTAAGGATTTTCTCCTCGGAGGTATTTCGAAAACCTGCTTCGATTACTAAATATTTTCTACATTGCTGGCTTTCGTCCGACCTTAGGGAATTTGTCCTGAAAATCAGCTACGCTCACTAAAGAATTTCTGAAAAAATTTTGTTATATCTCACGAGCCCGTAACAAATTTTCAAGTCGGCTTTAAAATCCCTGAGTTGAGAAAATTGTTAAGCCCGGCCGTAAAATCTTCAGTAAGCGAAGCCGCTTTTGGAATTACTTCAGAGGAGAAAATCGTTAAGTCCGGCCGAAGGCCGGCAATGCAAAAAACTTTCAGTAAGCGAAGCGGGTTTTTGAAATACCTTATATGTGAAAATTCTTACGCCCGCCCGGCGAAATACCTCAGAGAAGAAAATCCTTAAACCCGGCCGAAGGCAGGCAATACCGGGAATACATAAATCTCTAGTAAGCAAAGCAGGTTTTGGAAATAGCTCAGAGGAGAAAACTCTTAAGCCCGTTTATAAAGGGTTTTTGAAATGGCCCGCCTTTGGCCGGGCTTAAGGAATTTGTCCTCTGAGGTATTTAGAAAACAGTCTACGGTCACTAAAGATTTGCTAAAAACATTTTTTATGTCATAAGCACATAAAGAATTCTGGGCTTATTTCATATTTTTTGGCTTTATTGCATTATGACTTATTTAATTTTTTTGTGTGGGAGTTATTTCATTATGAAGCAAGTTCCCAAAATTGGAACTTATTTCATTTGAGGTTTGGGAATAATTTCATTTTTCTTTGGACTTATTTCATTAATTTTCTTTCGACTTATTCAATTTTCTTAGGTCCCATTTCATTGGGAGTTATTTTATTGGGACTTATTTCATTGGGCGTTATTTTATATAGCCTTCTACACAGAAAAAAATAAGTTTCGTTTTTGATAACAAAAATCCCGGTATTCAATAATTTTTTTTTTCAAATTTCCTGTGATAAAGAATTCCCCTATATTGATAACAAAATTATTTCAAAATAAAAATATATATATAAATTAAAAAAATGTTGACATGGCTGGAATACGAACCCGGGCTTTCCGGACGTAAAGCATACACTCTATAGCTGAGCCATATCCCATTTATTTTTTTATGGGATACAACTTGTTTTAAGTACTTATGTATAAAAAGAAAAGATATAACCGGCATGGAAAATAAATACTTACAACGAAATATTTTATTATGTTAAAGATAATGTTATTGAAATTCATATTTTTTTTATAACATGGTTTTATTGAATATAATTCTTGTCTATTTTTTTCTGTGTATATATAATGGCATACATAGTCCTTTCATATAAAACAAGAATTTCGCTAATAGTACCTCGAAAACGACAAATTCTTACCGCACAAAAGCATAATTTTTTATATTTAGCGATAATTTTGTTCCTAATCAACCACTAAAAATCATATAATTATTTCAGTATTTCTGGGAAATAATCAAGACAAAATCCATAAACGATTCCAAAAGATGTAGAGATAGATTAAGGAAAAAAATTAAAAATTCACGGAATATGCGGAATCCCATTGCAGTATGAAATCGCCAAAACTTCATATCAGTATTTATATCCTTTCGTAAGAAAACGCATATTTTTGGGAAAAATTCTCTTTAACTGGCAGCATTGCTATCAGTAGTACTAACAAAAGAAAATATAACAACAAACACACACTCAATATAAGTACATATTACAAAAACAGCGAAACCCATATACAGTGGAGTTCGGGTATAACGTACACCGGTTTAACGAATTATCGCGCGCGAAAGAAATCACTAGTTGTTCTCTGTTGAATCATTAAAGAAATTATTTATCACAATTTTGGAGCAACATGTATGTTTTTAGTTAATATGCCAAATATAAATTACAAACTGATTTAGAAATAAATGAGCAACAATACTCTCTTCTAAAATTGCTTTTCTATATCTGGAAAGAAAAACTCTTTACTCCGGTTATACCGAACTTCACCTATAACGAACAAAATTGCCCAGTCCCGCCGAGTTCGTTATAACCGAACTCCACTCTCTTGTTAACGTAGTCGGTTTTGTAGAATAAAATGACAGGTGAATAATATGTTCTTCTAAAATACATATTGCTATGTACGTAAGCGATGATTATTTTACTTTTTACATGCGATAATGTGAGTGAGTCAGGTGTTTTGTGCTTCACAAGACTGACGAACGATGACGTCCTTTGTTTGTTTTCTTATATGTCTTCTCTTTGCGTTTTATTTGTTATTTTTTACTTGTCTTTCCTTATTCTCTTTGGTATGACTGTTTGATTTTATTTATTTTGATCTTCCGCTGCTTTTGTTTGTAATCTTTTAATCAAAATATTAAATGGTGGTTAAAGGAAAAGAAAAATAAAACAATCAAATAAACGTTTTTTACGCTTGCTTATTGTTTTTTCTGATAACGTATAATTTGAAAGAAATATTAATTGTAAAAAAAAAATATACGGCAGATGGCTTTGAAGATGGCTTTGTCTGTGAAGAGTATTTTACAATAATTTTCTTAGTTTTGCCCTCAAACAGTTCAAATTAGTTTTTTATTAAAGGTTATAAGAACAAAATTAATAATAAGAAGAAATCAAAGGTCATCCTTTATTTTTCCAGCCAAACCGTTTTTAGTTTATGATTATTGTAAAGTTCGATTTCACTAAATCCTTGCACTAAAACTGTTTCTACATGGATAATAACCAGGGTTACTAATTTCCAGAACTTTTCCCATTCCCGGGAAACGGGAAATAAAATTTCGCATTCCCGCGATTCCCGGGAATTTTTGAAAATTAATGATTTAAATTATACGAGCTCAAGACAAAAAATACAATTGGTTTTCTAATCAAAATATAAAGGTTAAAATATTTTAGAGTTTATTTAATGTTAATATATAATTTTATATATATATATATATATATATATATATATATATATATATATATATATATATATATATATATATATATATATATATATATATATATATATATATATATATATATATATATATATATATATATATATATATATATATATATATATATATATATATATATATATATATATATATATATATATATATATATATATATATATATATATATATATATATATATATATATATATATATATATATATATATATATATATATATATATAGATATATATATATATATATATATAGATATATATATATATATATATATATATATATATATATATATATATATATATATATATATATATATATATATATATATATATATATATATATATATATATATATATATATATATATATATATATATATATATATATATATATATATATATATATATATATATATATATATATATATATATATATATATATATATATATATATATATATATATATATATATATATATATATATATATATATATATATATATATATATATATATATATATATATATATATATATATATATATATATATATATATATATATATATATATATATATATATATATATATATATATATATATATATATATATATATATATATATATATATATATATATATATATATATATATATATATATATATTGCAAAACAATCAATTAAAGATTTTGAAGAAAATATTAGAAAAATTGTTTTCAAGGATATCTTAAATTTTTGTTCATTTCTTCTTCAACTTTTCTTCCATATCCTTGGCATAAAAGCCACTATATATCAACTAATCTAGAGACTAAACATAGGTAAACTGCGTACTTGGGTTTTAATTTCCTCATCTTTTGTCCCTTTTTAAGGTTTTTGCATATTTTGAGAATGCTTATTTTAATACTTTTTTCATATATCTTTTTAAAGGGATTTTTTTTATAATATTCTCGTTTATTTGGTACCAAGTTTGCTGAACTCTGCTGGGTGCCCCTGTGGCTGAGTTGTAGCGATGCTAGCCTGTCAGTCTACAGGTCGAGAGATCGATTGCCGCCATAGACCCTGGGTGTTTTCTGCATACAAGCTAATTTCTTCGCAGGCTATGTTTGCTCTAAAAGAAAATATTAGATAGGTTAGGTTAGGTTGAACAGGCTGCCGGTTTCTAACAACCGGCCCACTTGGGTCCTTTGGTCCCTTTGTGATGCCTGGGATGGATAGTAGGGAAGTTCAGAGAGGTGTCCCTCCTATCCCAGAGGTTGGGTCGGTGTTAAACCAACCCGAGTATCTTATGAAAGAATTTATACCCCTAACGTCGCATTCCCCCAGGTCTGCTAGTTCGGGTAGTGACGGATTTCCCAAGTATGACGCCCTATTTCTATATAGTGCTGGACATCGACAGAGGAGGTGTTTAACAGTTTCTTCCTCCTCCTCATTCTGACAACTTCTACAGAAATCATTAAAAGGAAGATTTAATCTTCTGGCATGGACACCAATAAGACAGTGCCCTGTTATGACCGCTACGAGTATACGCAGCTGTTGACGAGGGAGCCCCAGTATGGTTGCAGATCTTGCGAAGTTATACTGGGGCCAGATGGATCTGGAAACCTCACAAGTGATTTCATTTGTCCATCTGGTTTGCGCCTCTCTAAATAGTTGGCGCTGAATTTGTATCTTACAGCTTTTTAGTGGGACACCTACTAACCAGTCGATGTCATTTTCATGTAGGCGGGCACCGGCCTTGGCTAGACCGTCCGCAATAGTGTTACCGGGCACCCCCGCGTGACCCGGTACACAGAAGAGCCCTAGGTTCGCATGTCTCGCCATCTCATTCAGAGATGCCCGGCATTCTTTAACCAATTCCGATGTTGTGTAAACACCAGATAGAGCATGTAGTGCAGCCTTGCTGTCGGTACAAATTCGGATGTCCTGATCGAATATCCTGTAGTACCTTAACCAGTTGGCTGCCCTTTTGATTGCTGATATTTCAGCCTGAGTGATGCTACATTGGTTTGGTAGCCTAAAGTTTATCCTACGTTGCATTTGTGGGATATAGAAACCCCCGCCCACTCCGATGCCCGACTTTGACCCATCAGTGTAGATCTCGAGCACATCCTCATATTGGTGTATGTGGTTTGCCTCAGAAGATGTGCCCGAGAAGTCCACCCCGAATCTTTTGTCGGGCATCAGAGTAGGCGAGCAGTAGTCAGTGTGGTCGGGAAGATCTGAGATTTGCCCTAATATCGTCGCATGGCCTACGTTACCCCGCTTCCATGCACCTGAGGCATCGAGTCTAACCGCCGAGTTCATGGCCAGTTGTTTGATCATGAGTTCAGCAGGAAGCCAATGCAGCATGGTGAACAGTGCTTTGGATGGAGTAGTGCGAGGTGCACCCGTAATCAACAAAGCAGATGTTCGAAGTACCTTTTCTATTATTTTAGAGTATGTGGCTTTATTTAAGGAAGTCCACCAGACGACAGACCCATACATTAGTATGGGCTTAACCACCATTTCAAAAAGCCAATTGACGTTTTTGGGACTTATGCCCCACCTGTTGCCAATCGCCCTTTTGCAGGTGTATAGAGCAATAGCAGCCTTGGCTGCCCTAGCTTGAACGTTGGGGTACCATGAAAGCTTAGAGTCCAGTATAATACCGAGATACTTCACGCTGTCTGATAACCTAAGGGTGACTCCGTTGAGAGTCGGTAACATGAAAGTCGGAGTCTTGTATTTTCTCGTAAAGAGAACAAGATCCATCGTGGAGGAAATTACCCTATTCGTTAAGAGTCCTCGTATGAAGCTAATTGTTGACCGATCAATGTTCAGTCTTTCTAGTTCCATAATGATGGATTCAGGTCGTACATTGTTAAAGGCACCCTCTATATCAAGAAAGGCCACGAATGTATATTCTTTGTTTGCCAGGGATTTTTCAATGAATCCTACAAGCGAGTGAAGTGCCGTCTCAACTGATTTGCCCTTCGTATAGGCATGTTGGGAGGTTGATAGGAGGTTCGGAGAAATTGTTGATCTAAGGTGTAGATCAATTATCCGTTCCAGAGTTTTAAGGAGAAAAGATGATAGGCTGATGGGTCTAAAATCTTTCGGGCTTACGTGTGTAGTTTTACCCCCTTTGAGGATAAAGACCACGGAACATTTGGTCCATGCTATCGGAATATAGGACCAAGTTAGACAGGCCGAGTATATCCGAATGAGCCATGGAGTGATAACGTCTGCATTACGCTGTAGGTCAGCTGGAATAATGCCATCGGGACCCGGTGATTTGAACGGGTCAAAGCTGTTGATGGCCCACATTATTTTTTCCCTATTTAGGGTGATCGTGGCCATGTTAGAATGTATTGAATGCATGGCTGCAATCTCTCCCGTGTAGGGAGTGCAACCGGGAAAGTGCGTGTTCATTAGTACCTCTAGGGTCTCCTGACTACTGGTGGTCCATCCGCCACCTGATTTCTTAATGAAACTGGGGACAGTTGGAAGAGTAGCCAGGATTTTGCGAAGGCGACTAGTCTCAGAGGCTCCCTCAACATTGCTGCAGAAGGACTTCCATGACGTTCGTTTCGCATCCCTGACGAGGTTTTTGAACCTGTTTACAGAGGCTTTGTAGGCTGACCAGTTACCTAGTCTTTTTGCCTCATTGAATAGTCTGCGACTCTCCTTGCGAGCGTTCGCTATTTCAAGACTCCACCATGGTGGCTTTTTCTTCCCACGCAGTATACTAGGTCTGCATGATTCGGCCGTCGCTAAGTTGAAAGCATTTGTTAAATTGTCAACCGCGATGTCAATGTCGTGCCTATCGTTTATGATTGGCGATTGTGTAAGAAAGTCAGAGAGAATAAGCTTTTGCTCTTCCCAATTTGTTTTCTTCCTATTTATTATGGGCGTAGCCCGATCAGTTAGAATCCCTATAGTGAATTCAATATAGCGATGATCAGAGAAAGAACAGTCATTTGATACCTTCCATTCCCTAATCATATCAGTATGCGTAGAACTAACTAGCGTGATATCTAGAACCTCCTTCCTATTTGAAATGACGAAAGTGGGTTCTGACCCGACATTTGATATGTCTAAGTTGTTACAAAGAATGAAATCAAATAAAGACTCACCCCTTGTATTTGTGTCAGAGCTTCCCCATACGACATGATGTGCATTTGCGTCTGCTCCAAGAAAGACTGGCAAGTTGCGTTGGTTTGCCATTTTAATTGCATCGCGAACCTTTGCGGGCGGGGATTCGCATTCGTGCGCCATATAGCTCGAGACGACTATTATCGTGCCCATAGTCGTCTCCCAGGCTGCTGTGGTGGTATCTTCGTCACTGAAATCAGATAACAAAAAGATATTTAGGTTGCCCCTGGCTACTATGCATGCTCTGATCCTACCTGTCTCATTCGCATGCAATAGCCTGAAGCCTTTCGTACCTAGTCCGCAAACCCTGCCTTTATGAAGCCAGGGTTCTTGGACTAATGCGATCTCCTCCCCTCTTTCTATGAGCCGGAGGAGCATTGTGGCGGATGCTGTTTTAGAGTGGTGAAGGTTCACCTGAGTGACCCTCACCGCCATGGTGTAACGGCTTGATGGTGACGTTGATGCCCTCCTGGTCAGAGTCCAGAAGATCATCCTCGTCAACTGCCTCGTCTAGCTGGTCAAAGAATTCTCCAACCCAACCTGAGTTGGAGTTGGTGTCCCCCTGAGAAGCTAGACTAGCAGTGTCATCGACCGACATTGCGTCTGGATCCGGTTGATCACCTTCCTGAGCAACTTTGTCCCTTTTGTCGCCCTTGAAGATACTAAGGAAGATGGCCTCAAATCCATAGAACATCTTCCCTTGTTTCTGCTCGAGCGGCAAAATAGACTCGTTGTTGAGAAAAATGACAACCCGTCTGTATGCTCCTACAGGTTCTGAAACAGAGACAACCTTCCAATTTTTGGTCGGTATGTCACTGTTGCAGGCCTGTAGAAGCGCCAGTATATCCTCTGGTTTCGATGGTTCATCGGGGATTCGAGCAGTGGCTCTAGGTCGACGTGGAACCTCATCTAGAGGGACCACATCGAGTCTAGCTCCTTCCCATAGACCTTCCAGAAGAGCAACCGCCTGCTTGTATAGCAGAATCGATCGCTCATCCGAGAAGGCCATGAGCTTTATTCGCTTCCCACGAGCCCATCCGGCGTCTTCGGCTTTAGGGGTAGGCCCCGGATTGTCTTTAAGGACTTTCCAGAACACCCCCATCACCTTCTTTCGTACCATGTCCCACTTGGCGTAGGTCATGGAGTAGTCTGCGTCACCTCTATCAATGACAGCTTGAACAAGGTGACCTTTGGCCACCTCGCTGAAGGTTCTGTGCACCGATCTGTGACGCTTTTCGATGGGCTGTTGGCCCTGCAAATGAACCTCCTCATCTGAACGTTGCCGTTTAGGCACGCCCGCAGACGTTGATGAGGGGGTTTTTTGCAGCTCAGCAAGGTGTTTTCTGGCCCAGGTGAGGGATGAAAGTTCATCCGCTGTGAGGGACTCAGCAGGCCTTTTGCCTAGCTTACCCAAAACTCTTTCGGCGGAGCGCCGTCTCGCGAAGGCCCTTCTGGCTGGTGTTGTGTGCCGTTGGGTCATAATGTTGCCTTGAGAGGCTGGAATCACAGCTCGGAGACCCGACTTCGTGGTCGCAGTCTCCTTACTGGAGGGGGGATGTGGTACTGAGGAACCCGACTTCGAGGTCGCAGTTCCCTTTTTCACGATAGGCACTGAGGTGACTGCCGCTTGTTTTTTGACAGCACCCAAACAGGGTTTTTTAGCTACCGAGGTGGTAGCAAGGACCTTGGCAGTTTTTGAGGTGCTTGGTTTTGAATCCAGGGGCACCCCACTGCTGTTTGTTTTACATCCTTTGGATGGGTGTTTGAGGTTCTGCTTTGCAGATACCGGCAGTGCGCATTTGGAAGGCTCAGGTTTCCCCTTGCCCCCTCCTGCGTGAGTGTTGCAACCAGTAGCTTGCTGATTAGTTCGGCCTGGTGCATGCACCGTACTAATCCGGAACCCAGTAGCACTCGACTCCCCATGGCCTGAGGTCGCCACCAGGGGAGCAGGGTCTCCGGAGATTATTAGGCCCTCAACCGGATACTCGGGGCACTTGTTTTCGTTTGACATTTTGTTGTGTGTGGGGGTTTGCATTTTATACTTGCTGCCAAGTGAGAAAACTGTCAAACAGACAGACCACCAAGCCGCCCAATATGGAACAGACGCTTGGTGGATTTTACCGGACACTTATGGTGGACGTAGATCCGAGAGGATCCAGCGGACGTATTCTGGTGAAGAGCCCAATCTCAATGAAAGGGGAAGCTCTCCACCAGGAACGATCTGAAGCCGCCCCTTCTAGGAGTAACAGACGCTTCAGACACTGGGATGGGTAATTCTTAGTTCATGCTCGCCATGAGCCCCTCTGGCAAGGTTGCACCTACCAGCACGGCCTACATGGGTCATCACACTTAAGCCCCCGCATCGCGACAAGATGACTACCCGTTCGCAGGGGAAAATATTAGATACTAATATTAAAAAAAAGTATTTAAAATGAGCATTCATGAAAAATTTTAAGTCCTTTAAAAATGATAAAAGATGAGGATATGAAAAACCAAGTACGCAGTTTGAGTATAGTTCGTCTCTAGATTAATAGATATATAGTGGCGTTTCTGCCAAAAAAAAAATGCTGTCACGTGGTGTTATCAGTTTACTGCAGGAAACCAGTGGAGTTTAAATCAAATAATAGTGGTGACGCAGTTGATCGGAAGGCATGTCGGCATGATGGGTGACTGAGCCAGCAAACATCAAAGCGCCACGATAGAAATTTTCATTTAAACTAGAAAGGTAGCGATAAGCGTTTTTGCCGATACGATACCGATACTCAAAAAGAAGTATCGGCAATACCGATTCCGATACCGATACGCATATTGAAATTGAGTTAAAGTTTAAATTAACAAATATCAAGTAGGGTAATTTTTTTTTATACAAAATTACAGTGTAAGAGAGTATTAATATTTAAAATTGATATTAACGAGGTATTTGAAGTAATTTTTAATGAACTACATTTTCATTGCTTCCAAAGAATCTATATTAAAAATATGCAGATAATTAATATAAAAACAAGTAAAATTTTCTTTAAGTCATACAAAAATTTCTAATTACTTTACAATATAAAAAAAATACTCGCCATGCTTTCTAAAAAATTGATTTTTAAAGGACATTTATCAACTAATATTCTTTTAAATAACTTAATAGCTTAATTTTTAAAATTCTTCTAAAAGTTTATATTTATTCACTTAAATTTACATGAAAACACAGTTTGCATTTGAATTCGCATAAAAAGAAACAAGTAGCGAAAATGGGTAATTTTTCATCCTTTTTCCTTAAGGAAAAATCATTATGGAATGCAGAAAAAGAAATTTTTCTTAACATCGCTTCCAATTCGGTGATTGGTAATCGAAAAAGAGAACTTTTGCAATAACAAGCATATGTAACACTAATTAGGAATGAGCGAAATTTTCACTTCTTCCAGATCGCGAATTCAACATTTTCATGACTTATTTGGAATGTGTTTTTTTTCTTGCTGGGAATAAGGTTTAAAAAACAACGAATTGAATGTAATTCATGGTAATATTAAAAAAAATAAATTATTTGTTAACTCTGAAAAAAATGTAAAAAGTATCGTCGCATCGACAGTAAAATATCGCCAATACCGATGTATCGGAAAATCTGAAGTATCGCCGATATA
Source organism: Panzeria rudis (assembly GCA_956483635.1). Classification (NCBI taxonomy): domain Eukaryota; kingdom Metazoa; phylum Arthropoda; class Insecta; order Diptera; family Tachinidae; genus Panzeria; species Panzeria rudis. The sequence continues at coordinate 103,458,489 of OY101449.1, forward strand.
TCGGTATCAGAATCGGTTACATCACTAGTTTAAATTCTATTGAAATTTCTATCGAACTGTCACAATTTCATCAGTCTCACTTAATGTCTAGATATCAAAAATGTATTTAAAGAAACTGCTAATTATACAACCTCTAATTATCTCTCTGTGTACATGTGACTAAAAAATTGTAGCCTTGAATAATTAATTTCTACCCTCATATGACGTTAAACGTTTTAATCAATTTAACATTCGCTGCACATGGTAACCCAGGCAAAGTGCACTTTGCAATCTACATTTCTTTTATTTTGTATTAAATGTTTTTTTTTATTTTTATTTATAAATATTTTTCTCTCTATTTCTAAAAATCTTTAATAACCTCTCTTTCTGTTTATTTGTCAGGTTTTTTTAGTTGACGTTTAGAGTATGTATTTGTTGAAGGTTTGTCATTGCCACCCACCACTTAGTTTCTTTCTCAACCATAAAACATGTGGATGGATGGTATGGTTTATTAACAGCCAAGCTTCAAATTGTTTTTTGCCTTTTTGTATTCTTTGACATTGTCCACGGGTATGGAGGTTACACAAAAACAACAACTGCTAAAAACTAAATCAAATTGCAAGGAAATCTCTTTGAATATCCACATGGTATTGAATTACATGAACTGACTTTATTTGTTGGCTGGTCTTGTGTAAAATGCATTTTAATGCAAATTTTTAGTTTTCTAAAAACCATTCACCATTTTTGGTTTGAAAGTAGAAACTCAAATCTCTCTTTTGCAATTTCAATGAGATTTTTGCAGTTTTTTTACCATAAAAAGTCAACACTATAGAAGAGATCGATAGCTGGTTTTGGTTTATTATATTTGTACAAATATTTGTTCTTTTAAATAAGAACTACTTATACATATTGTATACAGTAGCAACTTTAATGTTAAGACTACGTTTTCCGTGTCATAGTCACTTGTTTTTAACTATGCAAAGTTAGCACAGGCAGTAGCTTAGCAATCCGTTTATACTTTATGCAATAACAATTTGAGACTGCATAAAATATAAACCTTCTTCCTCCGTTTTTCGTATATCCATTTAGAAGTTGAGATTTTTCGTAGATATCAGCGATCTATCATAGATACCAGCGATCTACCAATTAGATTCGCCCAAGCTATTAAACCTGGCTGATCTGATTCCAAAATAATTTGAATCTGTCCCACTGTTCGTTTTCCAAAATATATAGTAAATATGGATGGGACTTTGTATTCTAACGACATTTAATGTTCCTTTTTTTCAAGTAATTTTTTACTGCTCAATTCACTATAAACCTGTCAATATGCGTTTGTTTTTCGAAAAAGAAAACATTTTACAATCCACACACAACTGAATAAATAATTTTTAATGTCTATTCCATGTCTGCCTTCCTGCTTCTCCCAGGCTGCATTCTTTTAACGAATTTCTTCTTTGTCATTCTTTGTTAAATTTTGTTGCAGACAGTGAAAATGAAATTCGTCTTTTTCTCCAGTTGCTGTAGTGGATGTACGTACGTATACTTTCGAAAAATATTAAGTAGTTAGATTGTTTCCTTATACTACAATTTAATTCAAAGTTATTCACATTGTGTTATTATCATAGTGGTGCTACTGCTGTTGTTGTTTGAACAGAAAAATGCAACTCGACAGAGTCAAAGTCAACGTTTTTAAAATTTTTTGTAGTTTTTAGTTTTATACATACTTCATTGGCTCCCTAAGGGTTGTACAAATACGAGTGCTTCCTATTCGAGTAAGAAACAAATTGATTTTGTTGTTATTTGTAGAAAATGTTTAATTTTTATTGTCTGAAAAAGGAGTTAAAGCTTAAATCATTTATAGGAATTATTTGTTGGAAAAATAATAAATCAGCAAATATTTTTCGTAGACAAAATGAGAGGAATTTTTGTGATATTGAATAGGCTGAAAAAACGTGTTTGAATATTAGTTCGTAGCCTGAATGTTGACTTGCTTCATTTTTATTTATTTATTTTTGGACCAGCACTAAGGGGTGACCTAAACTCATGCATTCAATTTAAACCACTAAGTTCCTGTCCATATGAGTCAACTTTTGCTTCTCCAATTTTCTTAAATGTTCTTTCGAAGTTGCATTCGTGTCCATACAATAAAATTCTTGTTGTGCAGTTTTTGTTTTTTTTTTACATAGCTGTATGTTGTTGCTTAATATTACGAAAAGGAAAAGAAAAGATAGTTGCATTTACATGAAGCAGTGTAACCCTTCCCAATCTTCTCACCTCTCTCTCCCATAAGCTCCCATAATTTGACTCGTATGGACAGGGACTAAAGAACAAATTTTCTATGTAATGTGTAGTGCGATTCACAAGCAAATAAACTACAAGTGGACGTATTTTTAACGAACAACGCCTTGCTAGCAAAAAAGTTATACTTTCTGCGAAAAGATATAAGCGCATGTCACACATTCCGATCGGAATGGTTTTAATTCCGTACTTTCAATTCGATCGTTTTTCTTTTGCAGTCTTCAGATTCCGTTTATTTTGTATTTCAATTTTACAATATACCTTGAGGTGCTTGTTTACTCTTGTTTTTACAAGCAAAGCTTACTTTAAGTTTTTTCTTAACATGGAAAGCTTATGGCCAAGTATTTATTTGACGCTCTTAAAAATACGCACGATTTTTTAGTATTTAGTGCAAACAAAGTTATTAGAAAAGTGTTTGTTAATTCAATTTTGAAATTTACAAGTGGTTCGATTACGAAGAAAATTTTCTTTTTTATTTTTTGAAGAAGCAACTTACGGAATCGAAACCACTTGCGATCGGAATCGTATTCTGTGACATGGCTGCTAATTCGGTTTTTCCAGAGCTTGATCTTTTCCTTATTAGCCATGCAACTTATTTGTTACCAACCTATCACTGGTATAACACAGTAAATGGGATTCCTTATAAGTATCCAAAGGAAGTAATATGGTCTGGTTATAAGTGAAGCGGCACTTCAGGTCTCCACTCAGACCTAAGTCGATAGAAAGTTAACCTCTAGGTGTTTTCTTTCAAGGCGTTACCAGTAACCGGTAACCTCATAGATGTCCTACCTTCACAAAGGGTTAAATGGATATATTTCATTCCAATCCGTGCAACTTATTTGTTACCAACCTATCACTGGTATAACACAGTAAATGGGATTCCTTATAAGTATCCAAAGGAAGTAATATGGTCTGGTTATAAGTGAAGCGGCACTTCAGGTCTCCACTCAGACCTAAGTCGATAGAAAGTTAACCTCTAGGTGTTTTCTTTCAAGGCGTTACCAGTAACCGGTAACCTCATAGATGTCCTACCTTCACAAAGGGTGAAATGGATATATTTCATTCCAATCCGGAAAGGGTATGCTGGCGGAATTCGTCTTATCATCAAGGTGAGGTATGATTCTGTAACTGGTTATTAGACAAGTTTGGTTGGAACCAAATCATTGGATGTTGGCTGAACATCTGATGTTCAGTGAGATCTAGTGATGGGTGGACTTCCGACAACGAAATATGCCTCTTTTTATGGTTGCTAAAGCAACAAAAGCTGCATGGTGGTTGGCTGCTGGGAAAAGCCAGTATAGATGACGTCTATCACTGTGGTAGACTTCTTTCTAGCTTTCTGATCATTTCTTAATACTTCGACAGCTCAACCCCTTTAGGAAGGTTAATCGGGCCATCTGCATGAAGTTGCGACCTGTGTGTTCCTTGCAAGTCACACACACACACACACACACACACACACACACACATACACACACACACACATACACACACACACACAGAAAAAAAGGAATCTAAAATCAATATGACTCAATTTTGATTGCAAATCATATTAAATTTACAAGAAATTTGTTGTTTATTTGTGTTGGTGCTTATTTGCTGTTCATTGCTACATTGTGTTGGTGCTTATATCCTGTTCATTGTGCTCAGTTGAGTTACTTGTTTTTGCTTATTCTTATATAGCCGACAAAAGCCAACAAAAATCAAATTACCAATGAAAGTTTACTGATGCTGGTTTAAAATTACCACAGTTTCATATTAATTTTAAACTGAAAATTATTAATCTAACCTTAAATCTCTTTCATTTAATATTTTTCATTATTAAAACAACTTTGTTATAAACGTTACATTTCATTTTAAATCAACATGACTATAACTTTAATTTCAAATAAGTTTTATGTTAAATAATCAATTAAATTATGTTGAATTAAAATGAAATTAGTGTTACATACGATGGTATTTATTTGGTGTATATCTAAGCTTGGTGTATATTGAAGCTTTTGTGGCTGTGGTAGTTAGCGCGTTGACTACCATGGAAGTAGCACTAGTTCAAATCTTGCTGTGGTGACGTTTAATTAATGCTAGACATTTCTGTTCCCAAAAATATAGAGTTTCGGGAATAAGCTTTCTAGAGCACATTCTCTAGTGGTATCGATAAAACACTGAAACCCACCCCACATCGCGTCGATGCTACGGTAAGTCAATAGAGTTGCCTATTCTACTGTCAACGATAAGATTCTTCGTCCTTTGTTGTACTCGGTCGAATAACCTTAAAGTAGTCTTTGAAGGTCCGACCCATACGAAAGAGTTCTCCGTGAGATATGAATGACATCAATAGTAAGGAGAAGAGGAGATGGAGTGAAGTACCTGCACTCTCATGCCAAAAAAAGATTGTTATCAGATCGTTGTTCATGGCCTCAATTTTCGACATTCTTAGTCTATTGTTGAAAGAATATGCATAACGAATGCTGCTCTCATCATCGAAAGAGAAAATATGGTGGTAAATATATCAGAGAGAACCTAGCACAGCGGAACTCCCCTGTATTAAATTTGAACTAGTTTGATCAGATCCCATCTATAAAAACTGGTGTAGTGCTCTACTTGTTAAAGCTCGATATAAATCGATAGAAGTCATCAGCCACACAAAAAGCTACAAGATTTGATAGAAGTGTCTCATAACAAACTCCATCAAAAGCCTAATAAATACTAGAGCCATCACTTTAATTTCGCTGCAGTGTTGTATGGAGTGACACCATTTATACGAATGGAAGGCTAGTTATCCGCCCGTGGAGCATCGCCTATGGCAATTGACAGGATGCTTCAACTATGTCTGATGGTTTTTGACATAACGCTGCACCCACGATTACAAAATCAACTTTAAAAAAGAGGCTATAAGCTGTCACACTACTAGGACATTCTGTAGGTTAAGCAGCTCAAAATTGTACCTGTGCAAGGTAACAGTTGGTGGCACTGGTCATAAGATCCGCTAGAGACAACAGGTGCAAATTACGGTTGCAACCTCACTTAAAAGTGTGTCAGTTCAGGAAAAGGTTGTACACAATATCCAATCTTTTCCAAATCATTATTAAATTTTTTTACAAATTGCTCGTGGGAGCTGTAATTTATCTTAGCATGACACAAATTTAAGCAATAAAAAATTTCATTAAAAAGTTAAACGTTGTTATCTTTCCTCTTTCTATGGCTTTATCAACAACCTCCTACACCCATAATAATATTCGTCGCTTTTTTTCATTATCATTTTATTTTCCTCTCTTTATATGGCCACTTACAAACATCAACTGACTGACCATTCACTTGACTGCATATTATACTCTCCTCATTCGAATGACTGTTCTTTTTATCGATTTTCATAATAACAAAAGGAAAACTGTTTAGCGAAAATTCCATAAGCTTGCAAAACATTGACTGCATTATGAACTTTTTTATTTTTTTTATTTTTTATTACCTCTTAGAGAAATTAAAAAAAAAAATGGAATAGCAATCACCAAAGAAAAAAAATCAACTGCAAAACACTTGTAAATAAAATGGCCCAATATTTTCATATTAAAAATTAAAAAATGTCCAAAATTTATTAGATGCGGAATTAGAGAAATAAAAGAGAAACCGTGAAAAAGCAGGGAACAATGCCAACAAACTTTTGTTTGCAGTAGTTTTCCTCTTCAGTGATAAAGCAAGGGGATGGATGGATGGAAGCTTGCTGGTTGGAATAAGAGATGTCTTGGCTACAAAATTATTTTAACATTTTTACGCAAATTTCTTATAAGAAAATCAGCACAAACAAACCTAAAATAAAGAAAAACTAATTAAAGAAGAACTGCTTATATGCTTAAAGTAGCTCAAATTAATTTGTTTCTAAAACCAAGAAAATGAAATTAAAATATTCCCACATATCTCTGTATGAATAATATAAAAAATAACAACGGGCTTTTTATAATGAACTTTAACACTTTGGAGGCTAGAGCGAAATCTACATCATGTGGGATCAACGAGCTAGGGATTGGGAAAAACTGCATTTTCAAAAATTAATGCGAAGCAGGAAGAAAATAGAAGCTTTTGTAAAAAATCCTTAAGCAGCTTTGAAAGCGTGCTAACAGCTAAACTTTAAACTCACAGCTCCGTAACAAATCCTTAATAAAAATTATGAGGTACGGTTTACCCTGAAGGTCATTACTGAATCTTCCTGCTAATTTTAAACGCAGAGCGCTAGAAACTCCATAGATTTTGGGATTGTTTAAAAAAGTTATGAGTGTGTCAGCACATTTGGATACTGTCATCGAAAATCTTCTTCGTTCTCTCTTCCCAGCCCAAAATCCATTTTCAGTCGGGTGTATGTGATATGGCTTGTAAGAAGAGCTGATGGATAGAAGTATCGAACAAATAGCTTTAGTCCACCAGAACGGAAGGTTCAGTGGGTTGCCATAAAAAGATTCTTTGATATTACTTGTGATCATGCAGCATGTTGTTATTCACATGAGCGCATTCAGGGATTTTTACACGATTGTAATTAAGCGTATCATTAAACTTTGCATTATGGCTTTAATCTCCTACTAAACATTAACGACCAATTTTGATGCAAAAGAATAAATAGTGTAAAAAAATTACAGGTAGATGAGGAGAAAGAACGTATCCCTAGACTGAATTAAATACGAATTCGTTTAATGAGATGCCATCTATAACAATTCTCATGTGTACTTCCTGAGAAAGCTCGACATAAATCGGGAGAAGTCACCACCGAAACCATGAGCTACCCTGGAAATATTACGTACTGCCACATCTTGCATTGGGCTAGATCCGAAAGTGCAGTCACAAGGCAATTCCGTTCTCGAAGCATGCTTGCTGAAATTCTAATTTCTACTTTCTAAAACCGTAAAGTGTTGTCTCATCGTGCTCTTAGCAATCTGACCTAATACAGCTTATAAAGAATATTAAAAAATTTCTCTGATAGCGAAGCCTTGATTTCAGTAGCAGTTTCCACAAACCCAAACGATTTTTTGTGCATCCCAAAAGTTCACTAAAGTAGATTAAGGCTCCAAATATAGCAAATTGTTTTACACGGTGAGAGATTGTATACTTCACCTGGTGTAATTAAGGTACGTTCAAGGAACTTCAATGTGTTCCGGTGTCTCTTCTTGCGTTTCGTAGAATCTACATAGCTTGGTCTCAGAGTTGCCAATGATAAATTAGTGTCGCCTGAGACCGCAGTATCCGCTAAACCTCTGCGTTAGTATTTTTTCTACATTAGCAGTAGCTTTTGGGATAGCATAATAAATCGTTTTACTTGTCTTCTTAGCACAATAATTATTCTGCTCTTTGATGTATCCTCGCGAGGATTTTGGTCCTGTAAACCTACGTTGGGTTCCTCTATTGGCTAGACAGTCAGACCGTCCGCCCAGCATAAGGTCAGTTTATTTCGAGCGTCAAGTTCATTTAGAGATGACAACAATCCATGACAACAGCCAACCTTATCTCATAGGAAATGAAGACCCTAATTGTGTAAATCACATCACCGAAGTTAAATTTATATTAAAGCAAAAATTAATTTGAAAAACTTTTAAAAATTTGTTTTTATTTTTCATACAAATTCTTAAACAAACAAACGCATGGAAATTCAAGCGTTGCTTTGCCTTTCAAAAATGTTAAAATTTGTAAATTTGTTCCTTTCAGTAATTAGAACGTCGGTTATATTTGATTTGAATGCATGTACCATTTACAAATTGTCCTAGTATACTTATATACGTGCCCAACCAGATCGCCGATTTTTATAGTGGAGATATCTGGTAGCTGATGCGCAGGAGGAATCTGTAGAATAGCACCAAGGGCATATGTACGACAGGTTCTCATTGACATGGCGATCGAAATACATACTAGGCGGTATACCTTGACGAGTTGTGCCTTGTTCAGTTTTTGGCAACCAAGGGCAGTGTATGTTAGTATTGGCTTTTTATTATGGTGGTAAATTACCAATATATCATGAGTGCCCACGTTTTGTCAAATAGTCGTTGGCAGGCACGAAGTGCCCTGATTGCTCTGTTAGCAGTATAGGAAATATGTTGATTCGAAGTGAGTGCTTTGTCAAGAATGACCCCAAGGTATTTTACTTTGCTGGGGAACCTGATAATTAAACCATTTAAGGCGGGTTCAATGAGTCGTAAGTAGTCTTCGGCTGGTAAAAGGTACAGTGATTGTGTTTTCCGGGTTAATGGACAACCGCCTATCTTTGCACCATACTCAATTCTCCTGACCCAATTACAATTACCGATTGAAACTTGTTTATGGTGTATTGCAGTCGTTTGCGCTCCAAAATACCCCATGTTCTTCTAATTTGATTTATCAAAATTCCAACTGTGCAAGGCGAGCTTCAGCGAAACCCAATACACTTGGATGAGTTGTGCCTGTCGTAAACCCTACTACGGCTCGGCTATCGATGTGACCTGATACTATTTGCATCTGTTAGTTTATGTCCATACGAATCAACTTTTGCTGCGCAACTTTTGAGTTTATAGAAGAGAGAGGTGAGAAGATGGGCAAGGGGTACACTGCTTCATGTACATGCAACTCTCTTTTGTTTTCGTCTTCGTAATATTAAGCAACAACAAATTCTATATAAAAAAACAAAAGCTGCACAGCAAAAATTTCATTGTATGGACACGAATGCAACTTCAAAAGAAAATTTAAGAAAGTTGCAGAAGCAAAAGTTGATTCACATGGACATGGACTTACTATTGCCTTTCAGTGTGGATTACAATGCCAAGACCAATTAAATTTTTGGAGTCATTTGTATAAACATGAAGAGAACTGCAAACGCTGAGTTTGTAGTTTTGTTTGAAATATTGTTAACGCCAGCGTCCTTAACACTGATTACTGCAATCCGGCTCGAAGGACCATCAACAAATATACATTTTTAAATTGCGCCTGCTATTAAGTTCATTTAGTAAGTAATTAAGTATATAGTTCATTTACTAAGGAAAGTCTAGGTAGGACACGTTAAAAAAACCCTAAAAACCAAGAAGAATGGCAGAATAGCCATATCATACCCACAACCTTGAAACGAACTTTAATTAATTTTAATATTGAGGCTTTAATAAATTGTTTGAATCGATTTAAGTACAATTAAACCTAACTTTAAGATAATAATCTTTTTCACCTGTTTCTTTCCTGTCGCCCTTCAAGGGTTAAAACAATCGAAAAAAATATTAGCTAAGATGAATAACAACCCAACAAAAAAAGTTCCATCCTAAAAAGCAATTCAATAGAACAATACAAAACGTATCTGTATTGTATTTGGCAACTATGTTCATATGTGCATAATGTATGTATACTAGGGCGTCCGTTCAGCAAACAAATTATCTTTTAGCCGAGCCAACGTTATTTTTAAATCTGCTCATTAGTCTCAAAGATATCTTAAAGGTTTGAACATTCAAATTTAAAATTAAAAAAAAACATTTAAAAATTGTTGGTTCTAAAAATTAATAAAAATTAAAAAAATACACCAACGATCCCATTTTTGTCCACTATCACGTAGCTTAATATGTTCCAAAGGAAATGAGCCCTTTTTTGTTGAAAACAGTTCACAAGTTTTGATTTTATTCAAAATTTGGTGAGAGAACTTGGAAATTTTTTTCATGAAATGTTAAATTTTTAAGCTTTTTGACGGGTGAGACAAAAAAATATTTCCACTTTAAGAAATAACGGACGCCCTATTGTATACAAATATGGATATACGCTTATCAAGAGGGTGTACGGGTATTAAAATTTCTATTTTCCAAACACATTAAACATCATCAACATTAGCTCCATGATAGAGGAAAATGCCGAAGATGATAATAATGATCATGTTTAAATATTAAAATTCGCATAGTTGCGAGTATACATTACATGTTGTATTGTTGTAGTTATTGTTTTTTATTTTTGCTATTTGTTGTGTTGCACTGACATGCTAATAGATTCATATATAATGGAAGAGGAAGCTTTTTTCTTTTGGTTTCTTTTGCTTACTTTTATTATTCCTCAACATAGCCATAAAAAACGAGATGAAGAAACATGTGTTTCCAAACATTGAATTTGAAAAGATGGAAGTATCTCTAAGCAAGACTATAGTTTTAATACAAACAAAGTAGAAGTACTGGCATATACATATGTAGATGTTGAACAATACTTGGTGCTTTGTTTGCATTTAATATATTTTTATTCCTGGTTTTTCACCACCAGCGATAAGAAGAAGTAAACTAGTAGAGAATATTAATATATTAAACGTGAATGAGTTTTAAGTTGTTGTTTGCCCTTCTTGCTTTCCAAAATGAGGGAACAGTAAGTTTTTTATTTGGAGGAAAAACAGTTTCGCATTATGTAAATGCTTTGCTGGCATCTCTTGAGAATATCAAAGTCATAACTTTGTGACTTTGCGAATTCGATCAGAGTGTGCCATTGATGAATTCAGGTTGAAGACATGAAATAGACAATAATCCATTTCCTTGGGCTCTGAACAGTTAAGGAGCGAGCACCTACTTTTTCGGAACTCTTGGTTTTGAACTTTCACAGCTTTTTTTTATATATGCAGTGAAACCGCCCATAACCGGAGGACCCTTACCGTCGCAGTATTTTTATCGGTTTATTATATTATAATGTTACATATTTGCCTAATTCACAATCTGTTGTAAGTGTTGTAGATCGTAAATTTGTTGTTGGTAATTTTCACATAAACGTGTTTCTAAACAAATGTTTATTTGGAAATTGCCAACAACATTTATACTATCTACAACATATACAACAGGTTGTGCATTGGCCAATGGGGAACTAGTTTATTGTGGTTTATAAATTTTTTTTAGCGAACCAATCAACGTATATTTTATGTATTTCATAAACATCCTCTTTTATGAAGATTTATTCCAGGCTACCCCTTGGAACGAAAAAATTATTTTTAATATTTTATTTCTCCGGCATAAGTTTTGCCAATATAATAATATTTTGTGCCATTTTATTGTTCTGCAACAGACAATTAACACGAGTTAAGCAAACACTTTCTGCAAATAAACAGCAATTTATTTCCTATCCACCACCACACATGAGTTTGTCAATTTGTGTTCCCGAGGGAATTACCAATTTCATTGACATTAACAAAAATATGAATCATAATTGGAAAAAAAGATGAACTAGTAATTTAATAAAATGTATTTCAGAGCCAGGCAGAGAAAAAACAAAATAAATGAGAAAAAAATTTTTTTGTTTAAGTGTGGTGGTGTTGGTTGTTTGTGTTGTGTACATGAAAATTGTCGGCCGTGTTCATGTAAAATTTAAAAATAGCCGAAAAGAAGTCGGCAAACGTCGTGGCTCACATCTGCACATCGCCTGCGCCTGGTGTATTTCCACTAGAGATGAGCGATCCCGTTATTTTTAAAGAACATCGTGAACGTGATTTAAAAGTCGCTGTTACTAAAAACTGTCACCGTGATCACTGTTTTCAGTTCTCTTATACAACAAAAACGTTGTTCTTTTAATATAACAAAGCAAATCTAAATACGCCTTAAAATATACTTTGAATCTTAAAAAGAAATACTAAAAAGGCAGAAGAAAACACAAGAAATAGCAACACTATTCGTTATTACCCACACGAACAGTGAAATATCATAATTTTCTGTATGTAACAAATGTAGAAGAACAACTTTGCAAGTAGCATTACTTGACAAATTTTGTCACAACTGTGAATCGTGATTTTTCAGTAATAGTGATTAAATCACAGGCACTGAAATATCGCTCATCTCTAATTTCCACGCTTAAATCTCTAATTTCCACGCTTAAATTTCCACGCTTAAATTTTTAAAAATTTTGTATCTGCGTCCGGTTATTATAGTGTTAGGTTATGGTAATACATTTCGTATGGAAAACTGATGAAAAGGTCGGATCTACAAAATTTTCTAGTAGCCGGTTCGAAGAACCGTAATATTGCATTTACATCTCTAATTTTTAAACTAGTTTATGATCATAAACTACTACTATACCGTTTACATCAGCATTTTAGACAGTTAAGTTATTTATCTTTGACAATTCGTAACAGCTGTGTTAAGTCTTCAATATGAAAAAATATAATGGGGAGTTTGACAGTTAGTAAATGTAAAATAAATGAACAGCTGCCCCTATGAGGTTAGCTGGTTTTATTATACCCTGGGAAGATGTCAAATATGACTAGCGTTGCCAGACAAATATACAAAAATACAGTTGCATTAACAAAAGCGTGTTGTTTGTAACTAGTTTATCGCAAAAACTAGTTACAAACTTGCTTATGATTTGTATGGATAAATAAGTTTGTCAAACTAGTTTATCACCATAAACAACTTATAACCTGCTTATGGCAAGTTGTAATCGACTGTCACCGTTTCGGTGTACAAAAGCTCAGCTTGTGTAGTATAATTATGCGGCAGCAGAAGAGAATACGAATTTTCTGTGATTCATCAACTCTCTCTCTAAGAAGTTACACGTTTTGACTACAATTTCAATTAATTGTCAAGGAGGAACACTTAATAAGAATACAGAATAACAATCTTATTCTGTGACTGCATCCCCAAATGTATTTTTAACATCCGTTCGTATTTTTATGAAGTATTTGTATGGCATTAATCAGGCGTATAAAATACGAATATACTTTTATTCCGACCCAAGAGCTTTAAATATCAAGTGCTAAGCAATAAACACACATGTGTTGTTTGTACTGAAAACAAACCGAACGAGAAAAAACGCGCTAAAAGCCTAAAAATAATGCCTGATCTTCGCTATGCGGTTTTTTTGTGTCTTCTTCTCTTTTACAACTTGTCAGACAACAAAAACTGAATAATCATCATCTTCATGTACAGCACCTGTCATGGTTTCAATATTAAGGTAACGTTGCGCTTAGGGAAGAAAGAGGACTAACGATGAAGACAGTGACAACGTCATTCCTTGTGATAGCTACAGCTGCAATACAAACATTAGATGCAGCAACAGAAATAACTTAAAAATATTTTTCTTTAACAAGCCAAACAACAGTAAGCTAAAATTAGTTACCTTTGCTATTAAAGAAAAAGACAATTAAAGGTGGAATAAACATGTAAAACTTTTCTACATACATATTTTGTTTAAAATGAAACATAAAACAAGTGTAGCAAGTAGTCTTTAAGAGGGCGGAAACTCCCATTACTTATTTTGAAGTTAAAGGAAGTACTTAAAAATAAAGAAAGTCAAGAAAAACTTATTAATAAATTTAATAATTATAAAAAATTATGCTAACTGTTGACATGTCACAGATTCCGTTCGGATTGGGTTTGATTCCGTAGTTGTCATTCCGAAAAAGTACATTGTTGCTTTAGAGTCCGTTTATTTTGTATTTCGTTTTTAAAATGATAAAGTTTTTATACCTTGAGGCGTTTGTTTATTCTTGTTTTTAGATGCAAAGCTCACTTTAAGCTTTTTATTAACATGGAAAGCTCATGACCAAATATTTATTTAACGCTCCTAAAAGTATGCTCGTTTTTTTTAGTATTTACTGCAAATGAAAGCAGTGGAAAAGTGTTTTTAAATTCCAATTTGAAATTTAAAAGTGGTTTGATTACGAAGAAAATTTTCGTTTTTCGTTTTCTGAAGAAGCAACTTACGGAATTGAAACCACTTCCGATCGGAATGGTGTTCTGTGACATGGCTGAATATATTATTTTGTTACGACAATATGCAGCGAGAAGTCCCAATTGTGAGAAGCCACTTAACATATATGTGGGGTGATACCGAAGCAGACGACTTGTTTTTGGGCGCCTTTCCTAACCCTTCCTTTCTCAGTGACTACTGATGCAGGCGAGCGCTATGCCGACCTATCATTTGATCCACACCGTTTGTTTTAGACTTTAGTGATTCTTGCAGTCGACTGATAAGTATCAGCTATTAATATCATTAGGGAATCCGAAGTAATCGCTGGTAATTACTTAGTATGAGAGTACCACTTTTAAAATGAAATGGTCTATTTTTTCTGTATAATGCTAGTCGGCGCTGGAAATTCACATACAACGTATGTTGCCGTCTCAGCTTCCTCCGGCCACATCTTGCAACATTTATTTCCCTCGATTTTTATCTCTTTCATATAATCACTCGTATTATGTATGTTGAAGTCGAATTTGTGACTACGACAAATTGTCCTAGAATAAAAAAAACATGAAAAACTTTTCTTTAATCTAGAACAAATTGTCGGTTTTTTTAAGTTTCCGTATCGTGTCACTAACCGCCCTTACATTGGCTCTTATTTTTCTCAGCTTTACACTAATCCACATGAGAGTTAATCCAGACTGAAGCTAAGAGATTTTTCGCCCCGATGCGATGTCGGACGTCGTTGTCCAATTCTATCGTTCCCGATTATTTCACTGGCTTCTCGGCTCCTCTCACTCATGCATGATCTGCATTGACTCCGAACCATCGTGGCAGGATTTACCGTTATATTTTGGCAATCCGTGAAGGTTGTGCACTAGGATGCATGGAAGTCAACATAGCCTTTAGGCTTCAAGACAAATCTAGCGTACTGCCATCCGCGATATCCGCCATAAAGAAGGTGACAAACTGGCTTCGATGCTACAGGATATTCGACAGGAATTTTGGAGCAAGGCCTTCGGCTTTTAGCTTGATCGTCGATCACTAATTGGAGTTAACTCAGAGACTAGCCTCTTCCAATCTGGCACTACATCGCTTCGCCTACCATTCTGTTTATCTCCAGACATCTATCGCACTACAAGCTCAAGCAGCAATTCCAGACAGTCATAAATCAACTAGGAGTGTGGTTCCATCTGCCACCAGACGGAGTTATAAATCCCGACTAATACTATGAAGCTCATCTTTATAAGTATTGCACTGAGCATCCGAAAACTTGTACCGTCTGATAACCGGAACAAAACCAAATTTTGTGGACTGTTAGGTTAGCTTAGGTGTAGTAGACAGAATCTCATCTAAATTACTTGAATTTTTGGTCTGCATAGTTACTAACCAGAGCTTAATATGAAGCTCATAATACGTTGCAACGTCAGATAGACTTTCGAATTCAGGAGAAACCATGGTAACCATTTGTCTTTCTAGCTAATCCGGGGCATGGCCGTAGGAAGAGTACTTTCGTCCTCATCTATATGTTTGGGCAGCTGCAGCAGAAATCGTTATGTTCAACTCCTAACCTCTGTGGATGCCTGCAAGAGATACAATGTCACCTGCTTTTCATTCACTGTGGAATGAAAATATTCGGAATCGCATAAAATTGTTGCTGTAAAGATTAATTTTTAACAAAGACGCTCTGATAATTCCGAATATTGTCATTACGCATGGAATACAGAACATGCCTGAATGTTCGATTACCGGAGATCGCAATATTGATTTTGGCTTTTATATACTAAAAGTAGGGAGGTTGCCACAGTTGTCTGGTAATTTCGCAGTCATTTTTCGTATCCTTTTATTAAACTGGTCGGCCATTTCGTAAAAACTAGTTGCCTGTCGAGGGTTGTTTTTTTCGGAGGCTGGGATTCTAAGGGTATAATGCTGCTCTGATTATCAGAGAAGATGTTTGTGGCGGTTGTTAATAACACACTGATTCCAACCAGTCTGTTACCTCTTTAATAACTATGATCACTGCTTGGAAGATGCTGCAGTGATCCGGAACTAGTTTTGGTATATGGAGACTCAAGTGCTCTGACTATATCCCATGCCGTTCTGGATTTTGGAAGTTCAAATCTCTTCTACCTAGAAATACTATTAGTGCATGAGTCGCGGGACTGTATCTATTCGTGAAATAGAGCTCATGAGGAGTAGCCTTCCACCTCCATACTTCAGCCGTAACTGTTTCAGCCCCACTGTGAGGTACAGCGAGAAATTATCGACCGTTGACAACTAGTAAAACTAAATTAAGTTTCTGTACCTTTAAAGCCTTTGTCAACATCTCGCTCTCCTTGTACTATTCTCGTAGGACTACACATAATCTAAAATCGGTAATTATACCTGGTGCGTCATGCTTTGGGTAACCCAAGCAGAGTTTGTAGACCTCAATCGTACACTTAACGGAACGAAATGTTTTTCATGTAGCGCTGGATACTTCCTTAAAATTCTTTGTGTTATCTGTTGTACTTTTCGTTAAAATCTAAACGTGCCGATGCCAGCTTGGAGAAATGCTGCTAATAATAATTCGATTCGATAAAGTATAAGCCAGGGTCCAACTGTGAATTGCATCTATTGTATCTGATTGGAGGAACTTAAGAGTTTTTGTAAACCGTGGACCATTTTTTATTAATTAGTTTTTTTTCTTTGGTAACTATATGACATGTCTTCTTTCTGTATTTTGCTTATTGTCTTTAAAATCCTACACATCTGGAAAAATTAAGATTTGTTTTATGCTGCACTTTTTTCAAATATTTTTCGAAACCACTGCCAACATTCTGTGTGAAATAAATGTTTATTTGAAAACCTAAAACTTGTAGCAGCAATTCACAGTAATAGTAGGTGTATGTCTGTTGCTCAGCTACAAAACATATTACTTGCTGTGATCTGGGCCACCTAAGACTATGATTAAAGCAATGCCAAAAAGTTTCTTATAACAACATTTCCTTAATTTGAGAGCTTTCTGTGTAGTAAACTAAAGAAAAACTGAAGTTTTTCATTAATAATTATGTGTACTTTTCACCACCTACTACCAACTTAGTATTTGCAGTAACAACTTTGCACCTTCAAGTCAAATGGGGTCATAAAATACAAGTGTTCTCCAGCAGCAGATCTTAGCCGTAACAACCAACTATACAAATTTCCAGCCTTCAATTCATAAAACAGCCTTAAGGTTTGCAAGCGCACTGCTATTACCAGTAATATAAATATAAACACTTGCATCATTTGAAATTGGTTCTACAGCCAAAAACAATCTAAGGAAACGAAACAATGTTTAAAATAGTGGTCATAACGGAGGCAGTGGGACTAAGATTAAAGTTTGAATAGAAACAGCAGACAATGCTGCAAAGTTTAAGAATAAAGAAACCCTCTCAGCTGTAAACAAGTCCATGTGATTCAAGAATGCTGTTGGCGATGGCTGGCATTGCCACTGCCATAGCTACTGCTATTGTTGTACGTTATTGCCTAGCTGCAAGCTTATCTATCTTCTATTTACTCCATTTTATTTTTACAATACAACCAACAATAAAACAACAATACAACTAACAATAACCAGCATAAAATGTAGTATATATATCTTGTGGATTAAATAATTTTCTGTACGGTTTCATTCATTCACTCGTTTTGTCTAACTGCTGCGTTTTGTGCTGCCTGCGTCTTGCCACAGAGACTTGCAACAAAATATGAAAAATGAATAAACAAAAAAAGATATTGCACGACAAGCATTCGTAGACAAGGATAAACATGGATACTATTTGTATGTCTAAAATGGTGCTTAACTTTTATGTTTTTATAACTGAACTGCTTCATATATTTTTCCTTGTTTTCTTTCTTTGCTCTCCTCGAACTTTAGAAAGTACAAACAAGTAAGTGTTAGTTGGAAGAAAAAAAATATATGTAAGAAACATTATTGATTAACTGCATTTTTGTGTACGATAATAATAAAATGAATCCAATAAATTTTCATGTGTCTGGTAATTTTAAGTGAATAAATATCAAAAAATTTCTGCAATATTAAGGCGTATGAATAGTTTGTGGCTCCTAATTTCGACAATAAATTTTTGCAATGTTGTTTTTTTTACAGGGACTCAAACCAGACATTGCTTGGTGAATGGCAAGTGAATTTTAAAGATTAAATATTTTTTGAGAGAAATGGCTATTGTAAAATTTCTATTTGCCCTCTAAGCTATTTAGGCCAAGTTAGGTTTTAAGGATGACACTGATTCCCAAGACCCGTATTATGATTATTTCTCTTATTCTCTTCCTCTTTCGAAAATATATCTCGAATTTCCATTTAGATATTATGATATATTCACACATTGTGTGCGGACTTATACCTGATGTACGTTAGGCTCTGAAAGAATTAAGATCTCCTAATAAATTCGCACCCTTATTTGGAGATCTTATCCGTTTTTTCGCTACCTAAGATAGTTTTATGGCTTCAACTCGTAGTATTCAGTGTTGCATGCTTATGCATAGATGTATGACAGTATAAATATCGCGGAAGCAGGTCTTCATTTATTTGAATGTAATTATTTTGAAGAGGACAAGGTTTTTTCTGAAAATAACAATACGAACCTTAGCCTTTATAATCACGTTGAATTAAGAAGGGCTCGATGTTCACGGCATGAAAAATCATTGCAATGTTCGATGAACTGATAACATTTTCAAGTACCAAAAGAAGCATTCAAGTGCATCGGCTTTCACAGACTGTGTAAGAGATACTCCAGTCCATCGGACTTCCTTACTATCACACCGCCTTTATCCGACGAAAAGTGGGTCTACTTTGAAGTTACTACTCAACGGCATAGAAGCGAGGGCGAAGAAGTTCACCGTGATGAGCCAACTCTCTTGACTCACTGGAGCATCGACATAATGGAATATGATCTAATGAAATAAGGGAACTTATTCTATTTTTAAGAAAAATAACGATTAGTAAAGCTAATGAATGTATTAAAACCGGGGTTTCCATACGAAATTCGTACATTAAACCAACATTTACTGGTCTAGCAGTTATTTAATCAATTTTTTACCTTCTTGGGAGTAGAGAGAACAGATGGTGATATGAGATAGAGAACTTAATTCTTTTTCACAATTCTGCTATTGCGCGTTTTTCGTTAACTTTTAGAACAGTGATGCAGAGCCTCTGGTGTTAAGTAGACACACATACATACATAGTTAATACTAGCTTAAGCTGTATGTGTTGCTTTTTTCTTAATTGTTTTACTTCGGCGATGACTTTGTATCAATCGTTGCCGGTAGTGCATTTATCACTTAAACAGCTCAACAACAACTTACACATCACCACACAGGAGAAATTATGATAGGTTTTTATTTTAACACACATGAGTTAGAATTTGTTTTTAAATTTTATAATTATTTTGTTTGATTTTCCAGTATTCCAGTACAATATTTTAATAAAAAAAGTGTTTTTTCTTATTAAATAATTACGAATTTTAGTTTTACGAATTTTGTGTTAGGTCTTATTTCCGTAAAAAATATTTGAAATTATGAACTCTGTGCACACTATGCACATCAAAAAAATTTCAAGATGCTAATGACTTGCTCGGCCCAGGGATCGAAGCCAGCATCATTTGTTTTGTAGTCAACGAGCCAGTTCTTCAGCTAACAGCACCCTCACTCTTCTGCGAACAGATGTGTTAAAATTAATGTCAATACCTGCATTTCTCTCTAAGCTGGCGCTGCTCTTGATTAACATCGTGTGAGCACAAGCGCTCACCACCGCCCCAGGGTGAACCTTGAAGGCACCTGTGTGACTTTAAATGAACACACAGGTCGCAACTTTTTGGACATGGCCCGCCATGCATATGTAAACATCTTCCATAAGTTTTTGAGCTATCGAACCTCATATTACGTCAGCAGCTTACGCAATGCAGCCGAGTTTGACTAAAGAATAACCAGCAAGCTAGATACAAAAGCAGACGACAGCACTATTTGATAAAGCTTCTGTTGCATTAGCAACAACAGATATAGACATATTTAGTTGTCCGAAGTCCAACCAGCAACTTGGACTGAGTGAGCATCATTCTCTCCCAGCGATTTTGGTTTCAGCCCAGCACTTTGGTTCTCATAGCGATTTTGGTTCTCCCGGAGGGGACCTTAACCAGTGTCACAGAATCATTCAGCGTATCCCTTCCGTGTAGCATAAAGTATGCATAGACGTTTTTACAGGCGATCGGCAAATGGTCAAGGTTTTGGTAAAGCTTCTACTTTCTCCCGAAAAAGCACAGAACCAAAGTGTAGTTGGTCGCCAAGATATGGATCTGTGCATTCAGGCAGTCATTCTGCTAACAACACGTTCTTTATTAAGAGCACATCCATTTGTGGTCGATGTACTACTGAACCGCTCTACGAATTACAGAGAAAATTCGTTCTTTAGATGATCAGTTCGTACCTTGAATAAACTCCCTACAGCGGTCTTTCCTGCCACCTTTAATACCTCCATTCCATATCAACCTTCCTAGTTCTGGTACAATGCTTTGCAGGTGTAGGAGGTATCCCCTGGTAAACAAAAAGCCACAGGAGGCACAAAAACAACCAGGCACTCTCGCCTACAAATCTGCTTCTAGAGAAGCAGTATTTTTTCTGGATATAATTAAGCTTTCGAAAAGAAATGTATAAAAACGTCTGAAATAAATCCATATTTATTTTCTATTTGAATGCTAGTATGCACTACTTCATTTTATTGTGGACACCTCTGTCGGTAAATCTGTGCGTGAGGAATATATGTTTACATATCTGTCGCAGTCGAAAATAGGGACCAACGTGTGAATTCACGTTTTTGAAGCAAGTTAGAAGTCTAAAGAACATTAGACGCCCTAGCTCCGTAAACGCAGTGATTTTAGTTTGCTGCAGTGTTGTGATCGCTACCAATTCACAAACTGTTGTATGGTCTACAACACTTACAACCAATTATATTGACACTTTTTTATAAGTTATAACTATACTATAACACTTTTCCTCAAGACTTCTCCGAGTAAAGTAAAAAATCCAACATTTTGTTTGAGTGTAACATAAAACGAAACAAAATCAATGTCACACGTGAACTATAAAACAATTAATGAAATCAATTTGGAAAATACGAAAATAGTGTACAGCAAAAAAAAAATATTGAAAATTAAATTGTTTAAACTACAAACACAATCACTCACCTCCATACAACACACACACTTTGGTGGCCTGCTCTTAAACTGCCAACAAGTGCTCTGTACTATTTACTTTATTATGTAGTACGAGCACTAGTCTACAACATTATCTTCTAATTACTTAATAGTAGTTAATTGTTTGATAAAACGAAAAGTAGACGCCGAATCAAATGAAATGAAACCAAACGAAAACAACTTTATATACATATATGTATATAATGCAGTGATGAATAACGGTGTTAGTCGACATTAAAATATACTATAGTTGATTCGATTTGTAGATTAGACTGAATTTGTGAATGTGAAGTTACTTTATAAGTGCACACAGCTACAGACGACACCGTGATAATATTAACTTCTTTTCAGCACAAAACATCTTTAGATACTAAACGTGTGCGTAATCCCTTTAAAAGTGTACATTATTACATTTATTTCAAGCGCGAATATTGATTGCAGTTGTATGTAATTCTAATTGAGTGTAAAACAAATATAGAGAACAATGAAACAACAAAGCATAAATTCATTGTACAAAAGTTAAATAGACACTTGTGTCAGTTAGTTGTACAATAAAAATCCTGTTCAATTAATTATGGACATAATTTCGCAACCACTTTAAAAAAACTCATATACTGCTTAAGCATAATACAACACAAAAATACATACATCCATACATACATATTGTATTTTTTAGAATGAGCAGAAAAGCATAACAAGGGGCGATTGTAATAATGAAAAAATATTGATATTAGCTTCGACACAACAATAAACAATGCCGTTGGTCGTCATTGTTGTTGTGTGCTTTTGACAAAATGGAATAACAATTTTAGTTTTCTCATAAATTCAAAAGCAACAAAAGAAGAACACAATTCAATAATGTACATTATGAACACTTCAGAACCTAATGTTTTGTGCTCACATTTAGTGCCCCAGTGAATTGTGGGATTGGTGATACCTACCCAATAGATTGGTGTGCAGTAGGCTGGTTCATAAAAGAAAAACACTGGATTTTGTTATGGGCCAACCAGAATATATATTAAGTAATGTGAAAAAATGACGCATGATTTTTTTTTAAATTTTTCTATTAAGGTTTAGGGGTCGCTACCGGCCTCCGAACTTTGGTGTTTTTGAAAAAGCTCGCTGCTTTTATAAACATATTTTTCGATGTGGGTGTGTATTAAAAAATTAATTTTATGCACACCATTATTGAATAATGACTTAAAAAAGAGAGAAACATGTTTTTCAGAATTTCAATATTATGGTCCAGTCTCTTACAATTTTTCCAAGTGCTCTTTGTAGTCATCTCGAGGCTGAAACTTTTTTAACTGATTTTGGACGAAACATATGGTCTCATCAGTAATATTTTTCAATTTTAAGTTTTTCCGATTAATTTTGCTCCAGGCTAATTTGAATTTTTAAATATCAATGTTTCAGGACCAGTTGAAGTACCAAGTGCTTGGCGAAACACAGCTTCAAGCATTATTTCCAAGATGTGATGGCGACAAGCCAGCCAAAGCATATCTTTATCCATCTTTTCTAACAAAATACATGCGCCATTTCTTCTTCCAGTATTTGTGGCAGTTGTGTCAAAGCTCATGGATGTGACTTTTTCGCTAAGATTCCATTCTAGCAATGTGTCAAAAACAGCCGACGCAGCTGCAACTCCTGTTCCGGCAGATAATTTTGGCACTGCGAGAAGTTTGTCAACACCCATACCAGACACCAGAATTGGGAGACGTTCTACGATTTCATTTCCGCTAATATCTTCTATCATTTTTCCATCCCAGTGAATAGTAAGTGGAACATCACGCTTAAACTTACTTCTTAAAGACTCTGCCATATTTTCTCGAAAATCAATTCGTTGTCGACGAATAGAAGAAGTGCTTATATTATACTCTGAAGGATCGCCACCAATGTGTTTAACTGTTTCTGTCAAAACAATTGCAGATTTACGATTACTTAATTTTGCAACGTCAAGACTAACAGCTAAATTTGCATTTAAAATCTTTTTTCTGCCTCTATGCATCTTTTTCTTTGCCACTGGTTCGGAACCATTCAAAGTAAATAATGAATGGTCATCATCACTTGACGAAGACGATAGTTCAATTCGACTCCGCTTGTTAATATTATTAATAAACTTTTCCTCACGTTCCTTCAATTTATTTTCGCGAATCTCTTTTATATTACACCATTTTTCGTATTTCGCATTCATTCTCAAAAGTGTTGAGTGTGTTGAGTCCAAATTACCTATTTTGCCATGACGACTTACTTGTCGCTGAGCATTTAAAAAATCTTTGTCCTCCTCTATTACGATCATGTTTAAGGCATTAGCGTGAGTAATATCAAAAAGACTTTCCAATGTAGTTGCCCAGTTTTGTTTTTTTTTTATTAAACCGTCTGAGCGCTTGGCTTTGTTTTCCTTATTTTTTTTAAGTGTTTGCCAAGAATTAAACAGTTTTTCAATTTTATCTATTACTAGGTTTTTTGTTTGTGTCGGTATTGCGGCCATTTCCCATATAGCCAAGATGTCATTTGCAGTTGAAGTGCAACATCCTCTTATGGTTAGTTTGCTGTAGATTTTGTAGTAAAAAAGTAGACTTAATACCTCCTTTTTTGTAGGAAGTTTGGTTTTGCATAGCTCTGGTGATACATGCCCTATTAGCCATATTTTAGTGTTTTCGCGCGTAGCAAGTGTCGATGAACTAGATGCCATTATATATTGAAAACGATTCGGCAGCTGACCTGCTTAAACAGTACAAAAATATCTCATTAAATTATTTTTTTATAATGCTTCAATATTATATATTTCTTATAACTCACCTGTTTACGCATAAAATCAATTTTAAGATTGTTTCAGAAACTTATTTTTGTCAGCGCTTTCATAATTATAAATATATAAAATTTATGTTGTAAATATATTAAAACTTATATTCGCGACACTGCTCTAAAAAATTTTTAATTTTCATAGATCTGCGTACAATATATTAATTGTAAATTTTAACCTATTTGTTACGATGGGCACTGCAGCGAATTACAGATTACGCATAGCCTACTTATTTAACATTTAAAAAACAAACTGAAAATTGTTCGCTTGCTTGATTGAGTATTCAAATAGAAAACTTGTCATATTTTTTTAAATAGTATTTGTTTTATATCAACAGAACTCAATAATTCGCTCTTTAATGTAATTTGTGTTATTTATTTACATTTGTTTTTTTAAAGCTTAGGAAAAAAGCAGCATTAATTGGTCTTGGTGCCGAAGTCTTAAAAAACGCGTTTGTGTTTGATGTACTTTTCACTTAAACGGAACTTTTGTAAAAAAACACATTATTATTCTTTAATAGTTTGAAAATTTAAAAAATCTAAATAATCGATATTTTAGTTTTTCACGGGGCGAGGGCACTTGGAAAAATTGTAAGAGACTGGACCATAATATTGAAATTCTGAAAAACATTTTTCTCTCTTTTTTAAATCATTATTCAATAATGGTGTGCATAAAATTATTTTTTTTAATACACACCCACATCGAAAAATATGTTTATAAAAGCAGCGAGCTTTTTCAAAAACACCAAAGTTCGTAGGCCGGTAGCGACCCCTAAACCTTAATAGAAAAATTTAAAAAAAATTATGCGTCATTTTTCCAGGGTGCATAATATATATTCCGGTTGGCCCACATTAAAATAAAAAAAATATTAAAAAAAGGCTATATATGAACCGCCCTAGTGTGCAGTTAACTCTGGGGTCTTAAACCAGAAGCTAACTACCCTTGAATTTTGATCAGAGTTCTAACTGAGACTGATAGCTCTGTGGCGGTATATCCCGGAAATATCGTCGCTGATGAAACAATTCGAGATGCAACGTAGATGATCTTGTTATGACTTAAATCTTCGATGAGACACTTTTTATTGGTCAGAATGTAACGAATTTTGTAGTCTGTTACACAATTTGCTTCTATGTCCAATAATAACTAAGAATGCTGCTCTTGTTAGCATATTAAATGTTGCTGGCTGTTGCTAATTATGTATTCAACGGCGAAGGCTCGACCGTAAATCTTGAGCATATTTGTGGGCAAAGAGGTTGTTCCATATGCATGTTTATTTAGTGATTCCTCTCAACTTAATGTGTAGCAATCCGCATGACAAGGCTGCCGTGGTTTTGCTATTGGATCTGAAAGTGACAGAAGACAAAAATGAAAGTTAAGCTTAACACAAGAACCGGCAGCTTCACGGAAGAAATAACATTTTTAATCATATTACGCAAATTTAACATATGCCACAATTAAGTGTATTGCCTGAAGGTAGGGAACACCGATACATTTGTAAAGCATCAAGTTTTATTATGAAATCTTATTTTCCATAAACAGATAGATGTGCTTAAAACTATTTATTTATTTCAGCTTTTAATAGCAATGCCAGCAATTATAGCAACAAAAATGATTAGATAAATAATATCTATCTAGGCGCACGGTAGTGCGCCAGGCCAAACTCCGGCCACACAGTGCGTATAATACACCTTCACCAAGTAATGAAACTTTTAGCATAAGGTCTCCCTACAGAGGTAACCTCATAGCTGAAGTTTGAAAGTTCTACCACAAAAGCTTCCCGAGATATGAAGGTGTAAAAAGAGTATATTTTAGTACCTATTCGCTGACACTCACTTACTCATAATGGGGCACTTAAACTATAGCTAGAAAGCTGAAATTTTGTATACAGGTAGGTCTTGGTGAGAAATTAACCAGAAAAATCTGAAACTGGCACTTTTCCCCTTTGGGGGGGACTAGTGTGCCACTACTTTGCATGGCACACTTTCACTATAGCTAAAAAGCTGAAATTCGGTACACAATCTGAAAATGGGCACTTTTTATATGGGTGAGTAGGGCGCCCCTTATTTGAATAGGACAGCTCCACTATAGCTAGAAAGCTGAAATTTGGTAAACAGGTAGATCTTGATTGGAAAGTACTAAGAAAAATGTGAAAAGTTGAATTTTTTATCTAGGGCTTATTGTATGGGGCACTTATTGTACCATATAAAAGCTTAGAAAAAATAACTGAGATCTGCATAAAAACTTAAATGTGAAAATCAGGCCAAGTTCCGTCGTACAAATACTGAGATCAAAATAAAGTCCAAGTTTTTGTTAGGTACAATACCATCTGATTTCTAGGCAACATTTTTCCCATAATACTTTCCCATATTTGAAAGGCAAACAAATATTACCAAGCTAATAGGTTGCCTAGAAATGAGATGGTATTGAACCTATCAAAAACTTGGTCCTTATCTTGATCTCAGTACTTTTTATGGCCGAAATTTTTGCATAGGAACTTGGCCTTATTTTCACATTTATGTTTTTGTGCGGATAATAATTACGCCGCATTATTTTATACATTCACTTGTACTCTCACTCATTACGCTGCCGTAACAATTAAAAACGATTGTACGATTTTAGTTTTCTTGGCATTTTTGGCGATTTCTCAATACCCAAAGCAATTGTAATAGTGAATCGTTGTTACAAATTTCTACTTGTAGGCCGGTTTTAGTTTTCTTGATTCACATAAAACTTTTTCACGCCGCAAAAAGATGAGGGTCATTTTTACGCTAAACTGACCATGAGCTGATTGATAAGTACTTGTGGAAGAAAAAAAATAATATTTGTACTATTTTTTTTCTTCTCTTAAAAAAATGAACAAAAAACTTAAATTTTTTAAATTTTGCACAAATGTATTTCGATGATGTCGGTTTTGCTTTATTTTATGATTTAATTGTTTATTTAGTCATGGTTGTAGCTGCAGCTAATGCTGAGGTTTTCGTTTTTTATTTTGATTATTTCTACTTCGCTTGAATTGTTATTTTTGTATATATTTTTTATTTCTTTGATAAGATAAATAAATTTCTTAAATTTTTTTTATAGGCTTTGGGTGCATGTATACATCAGTAGTGTATATGTATGTATGGATTTGTTTGCTTTTCTTTCAAAAAGTTTGCGTATTATGCAAATTTTTTTGCTGCGTTTAAAGTGTTTTTATTCTCTGAAGAAAAAAAAAATTGGCAATGATACAATAAAGTGAATGATATGAAGTGTGCACACGAACTAATATACTGGAAAAGATTTTCGATATAAACTTCAACTGTTCATTTAAGTTGAGTACCTACTTTTGTAGTAACCCTGCGGAAAATTTGGTGACAAATGATCCAAAACTACTCGTCCTATGACTTGAGAAAATGAGACTGGTACCAAAAATAAGAAGTAGTGAATGGTGAAAAAAGACATATTGTGTAGATGGTCACATATTAAAAATTTTCAGTCAATTTAGTTGGTACTCCGGCTAGTATTGTAGTAAACGGCACTGAACAAATTCGATGCACCTAGATCTAAGGTCTATCACATAGTGTCTATATAATATTAATTGCATCACTTCAATGAGACTGCCATGCCACTCAGGAACCTGTTCCGTAACTATATTCATATATTAACTCCAGCTTAACTCGTATTTATAACATTGAAATATGAGTTCCCCTGTGGTCGAGTGGGTAGTGTTCAAGCTTGTCATGCCGGAGGTTATCGGTTCGAATCCTATCAAAGACACCGCTTAAAAATAAAATACAATTTCTACTTGGATTTGTAACAACAAAAAAATAAATTAATTGATTAAATTATTCGAATTACTGCTGAATTTGGAATAATATTCATATATATTCTATATTATTCTACACCGACTAGGACTCCATAAGATAGTTCAGAGACAAGTTACTAGGTGCATACAAAGTATCAATTAAACCCTTCCTAGGGCATCCCCATGTAAAAGTGGCTGGTCCGCTTCATAGGAAGTGTTAGAACTCGGACTGGTCCCTACCACCTGGGGACCGGTTACGTGACTTGTTTTGTGGCAGTTCCATTTACCGTAGGGAAGTTATGTGGCCCGGTGAAGGTTAAGGTGTGCCGACCAACGGTCAACGAAAACCAGCAAGGCGACCCCTTTACCAAATTACGAAGATGTAATTGGGTGTAAACCATTAGCTGCCCAAAAATATTTTTCAGCTGTATTGCTGAGAGAATTTTAAAGTACAGTAGCACGATAAAGTAAATGCAAAGATTTTCATTAAATTTTATCACAGGAAATTATGCTGGTCGTAAATATGTATAATAATGCAATTCACACTGAATTTGCTATTTTTTTAATTGGTAAAATGTAGAAATGTTTAATGCATTTTGCCCCAATCCGCTTATTTTTTCCAAAAATATATTTTTATTTCAAATAAAAATCACTTCTTTTCCATCATCATTTATTTTACACACTGTATGCGACAAAATACCAACACAGGTACTAAGCATATACACTCGTCGCTCTCGCATTAACGACTAAAAAAAGAGTATAAAAAGAAATGAAATAAACAATTGTTTGGTGAAATGAACATCAGTGGTGTAAACCGTAATGTAAACTTGTACTTGGATTAACGGAATCAATTCGCAGTCAATAAAAACTAAATGCCTGCACTCTGGACGATTGACATATGAGGCTAATATAAATTAATTGGAGTACATACAGCCCTCCTAACTTCTTGAAAGGAACAAAAAAAAAAACGCGCGAATCTGTTTTTAAATAAGACACCCGACTGCTGATGAATTGCGTTGCCGCACAGAATATTATTATTCCATTTGGTTGGTGTAGACCTATCTTGGATAAACTCTACTTTGGTACCGGCAAACATCAACAATTCCAATTACCGATTGCAACTTACTTATGGTCCTTCGACCGGCAACCCGGCACATGAGCGAATGAAGCAGCTTACGGCTCACACCACGTGAATGAAATGTTTAGCTCAATTCAACCGATGCTGTAAGAACTCTAAAAACATGTGGTCAACAGTAGCTATTGGCTTTAACACCATACAACTTACAGATGCAAAAAAATTGCCACCTTATTCCGCCGAAAATTTGTCGAACATCTAAAAGAGCCACAATCTGGAGGCAGTACTCTCAAACGCTACTCTGAGTTCCACTCATCCACCCCAGTGAAGTTGAGAACATAATTTCCAAAGCTAAACCCTCTGAACCTCTTGGACCTGCCGTGATCTTAATGTTGATGTTGAAAAAACTCGGCAAAGTAGCACTGGAGTGCCTTACACACATTCTATAGCTCTCTATTTGCCAACTGGTGATTCACGATATCTGGAAAGTTGGGTGTTAAAGTTCCCCCTTTTGGCCTGATTGTAGAGCATATCGATACATGGAACTATGTGTTCTTTACGTGTGAGGCGTAGGGTATGTTTAGCGACTTTGTAGAAAATATTAGATAATGGTCATTGTTGGCGCTTTTCTAACAAATCGTAAAAAACCCCTAAAGAGGGGGAGAGCGGGGATGAAATGTTCTACAAAAATGGTGGCCAGAAAGTTTTAGTATAGGTCTCCAAGGAAACCCAAGCTGCAGACTCAACTTTTGCTCCAGAAATCATTGAAAACTTAAAGTATGGTTAAGGGTTAACTTCATACTTATTCACAATTAGTACTCGGTATAGAAAATCTTGTAAGTATTACGTTTAAGGTATAAGATGTGTTCAGCATTTTTATGTAAAACACCACTCTTCGTTTTATGGGTCTTTTTGTACATTTCTTAAAATAGGGGCAACGAAGTCCCCTTCAGCGGTGATATAGGGGGCTGAAATATTCTACAAAAATATTCTCCATAAAATTCTACAATAGGTCTTTATAGAAACCCAAGCTCCCGACTTAGCTTGGACGCTAGAAATCATTCAAAACTTAAAATGTGTTTAAGGGCGAATTTCGTACTTATGCACAATTCGTACTCGGCATAGAAAAACTTGTAAGCCTTAAGTTTAAGTTATAAGATGTGTTCAGCTTTTTTATGTACAAGACCACGAGGATTTTGTCCGCTGCATCGCCGCGAAGTGGAATTTTTTTGCCCTTTTTAAAAAAAATGTACAAGAAGACCCATACAACGAAGAGTTAGAGGGTTAAAATGTTCCACAAAAAATTTTCTCGTGGTGTTTTACATAAAAGTGCATAACAGATGTTATACCTTAAACGTAATACTTACAAGATTTCCTATTCCGAGTAATAATTGTGCATAAGTATGAAGTTAACCCTTAAACATAGCTATATTCAGTGATTTCTGGAGTACAATTTGAGTCTGGAGCTGGGTTGTCTTTCAAGACCTATAGTAAAACTTTATGGCCAACATTTTTGCAGAACATTTCATCCCCGCACTCCCCTTTTTTAGGGTTGTTTTTACGATTTGTTAGAAAAGAGCCAAAAACTACCGTTATATGGCGGAGTTAGAGGGTAAACATCTTCTACAAAAATATTTGCCCTAATAATTTCTACGAAGTTGCTGAACATCCCTTACACCTCAGATGTAAAAACACATAGTTTCATGTTCACATGCTGCACGAACAGGCCAAAAAGGGAGAAACTTTAACCCCCCTAAAATAAAATTCCAATGGTATCTTGCAAAACGCTGACACACGTATGTTTTTTTGTGGTCTCCTGTACCAGAATCGGTTTACAGAACTCCGCAATTTTTAAAAAAGTTTGCAATTGTTGTATAGGTGTCTAATCGGGAATACGCGTCGACTAAGTGAAAAATACATGGCAAACAAAAACAAAACTGCAAAATTGTTGTTATTTATCATACAAAATTTACCGGTTTTAAAAGAGAGAGAGAGAGATACGCGTTAAAATTCTCACGTTTATTTGATTTTAGAAATGTATAGAAAACAAAAACAATTTGTGAAATTTTGTTTTTGTTATCATGTAATTTTTCA
This sequence comes from Panzeria rudis, assembly GCA_956483635.1. Lineage (NCBI taxonomy): Eukaryota > Metazoa > Arthropoda > Insecta > Diptera > Tachinidae > Panzeria > Panzeria rudis. Next base: position 103,489,367 of record OY101449.1, read on the forward strand.
CTACTTCGACGCGTTTTCTCGAATAGACACCATAGTGTAATTAAAGTAAAACAATTAAAGTTATTAAATTGTTAATCAAACAGATGTACTCAAACTGAAACAAATGGAATTGATTGTACTAACTTGTGCTGTCAATTATGATGTATTTTTTATTTTTTATTTTTGTGAAAGACATCCATAAACAAAATGCTACAACAAGTTCAACGAACTACAACAGTTTAAATTGTATAACTTTTACAAAGGCAACAACTAAAATAAAAGAGATTTATTAAAAAATAAAAAAACTTTATTAAAAATCAAATACTCAAAGAGAATATACAACTAAAAGCCACCGCAATAGTAACAAAATACAAAACAAAACTTTATATCAATAAAATCATTAAAATTAACATTATTGTATGAATAGATTTTTCTTTAGTTTTTAGCAGCCACTGCCAAAAAAATAATGTTTGGCAAATTTTTCATACAGAAGAATGAGATAAAAAATAAATGACTTTAGGAGAGAATATGACTCAGTTCTAAATACTTATTAGAAAAAAATGAAAACAAATAATTTACTTGTAACAAATTAAAAGACTGATTAAAGTAGTGCTGACTACTTATTTATTGACTTTCAAACTTAAATTGTAAAACAAAGATGCAAATCTATCGACTTCTATTATTTATAGAGATAGAAAATAGGCTAGTTTGTGCTCCTCTTTCATTCAATATATCGCTACTACAACTCGTTCTTTTCACTGACTTCAGCTACAACCTATTTAAACCTTTAAATAGTCAGCCCACCACACCTTTTTGCAATGTCAGCTGCTAAACATATACTCTTCCACCAGAAACATGCTCGATGATTCGTATCTGATGTTCTAAATATTATTATTTTTCGTTCTTTTTTTTTTTGCTTTTAAAACAGTTTATATATATTAATAGTATTTACTTTTTTCAGTGAATAAACAAAAAGTCTACTTCGAGATAAAACAAAACTGATGTAAAAAAGTAATGGCTCAGTTGGAATGTAATAAAACGTTTTGTTAATTTATGTGAATTTTTTTCAAGACTTGTTTTTTATTTACAGGCTTAGCACTTTCTTGAAAAGCTGTAAGCTCTCAGCAAACGTTACATAACTTGTTAAACACACTGTAAATGATGTATGCTACGTGTGCACGTTAAAACGATTTCCGATTGTGTTGCTTTACTCGCTTGATTAAGTTGTACTACTACATTCATATTAACTACACGTCTCGTAATACCTTTGTACCTAGATACTTAGTTGTAAAAGTTCTATTTGCGGCTCATTAAAAATTAAAAAAAAACGTTCATAGTTTGCTTTTCTTAATTTTTGCTTCTAAAATTTAAATGAACATTTCTTTGCTCATTGAATCGTTAAAATACTTTTTGTTAAAGAGATGCCAAAAACTAAATTACATACTTACTCATTGTAGTGTTTTAAATATTAAAAAATTATACAGAAATAGTGCCAATAAAATACAAAAATAATAAGGCAAACAGTTTTATTTAGATCACAACACGTGTGTGCTATACTCACAGGAATGGGATTTTTGAAGAGTTTTCTCAATCCAAGAATATCAAGGTCTGGGGATCCTTTAGTAATTACAGTATGGAACAAAGAAAATTTATCTTTGATTTGTTATGGTCCCCTAATTACAAAAATAGTCGAAATTTTAAATTCTATGGATAACTTTTAACTTGGGATTTTTGAAGAGGCTGCTTCACTGATTTTATCATAACTTGCAAAGAAGTTGTCCAACTTTATTACAAAAACCACTAAGAAACTTAAAATAAATTAACTTTAAGCCGTTCTAACATAATTGTTTTTATAATCAATGGTTTCGGAATTATTCACACCGCAATGATGACAAAAATATATATATTTTTATGAACATTTTTTTAAATTTATATAAAAGCCTAAAATAGCAAAATGTTACCATTTTTATTCTTAGATCATAAAGTTCCATATACTAGAAATGAAATAAGCTTTATATCATGAAAATCGATCGATAAATATTGATTTTATTCTCAATAAAGTGAAATTAACTGATTTTTGCAAAAAATCGAACTTTGAATAGGCTGCTCTGCTCCACCGATATTATCATAACTTGGGAAAGGCTGTGCAATTTTATGACAAGAACGACAAAAAAACTTGAAACAAAACTACCTTAAAGCTGCTTGATTAATTTTTTAAACTTAATAGTTTTGGAATTATTGGGACCGCACCAAACAGTGACTCGTTTTGAGTGCGTCGGCTTTTCAATGTATGCGTGCGGGTTTTCTGTGCCCCAAATGCGACAATTTTGCTTGTTTACATACCCGCCAAGATCAAAATGAGCTTCATCTGAAAATATAATTTTTTTTGGCGAAATCTACATCTTCTGTAAGTCGATCGGAGGCCCATACATAACCATATTTGCAAGCGTATACACAACCATAATCGTTCAGCGGAAGGATAAAACTAATTATCTGTCAAATCAGACATGAGCTAAGTGTTACCATTCACGAAATAAGCTCTAGTTGAAAAAAAAAATGTTATATGGCGGACCCTTATATATTTTTTTGGCAAAATTGGAAAATTTGCATTTTTTTAATTTATAAAAAATCGAAAATGGCTAAAACTTACCATTTTTATGAACTAATCATAAAGTCACATATACCTAAAATGAAGTAAGCTTTAGTGCATGAAAATTGATGGATAAATATGTATTGATTTTATTCATAGTAAAGTGAAATCACCTGATTTTTGCAAATTTATATATATATAGGCACTTTATATTTATCTATTTATTTATTTAATATTAAACTTATAGCTAAATATAAGATCAATATAAGGAAGTGAAAGCACTATCTACCAGGGCCATCGGCTATACACTTTATATATATAGGCCAAATATATGCAAATTGTACTATTATTTTGACTGACACTGTATGATGTAAAAATACCTTAATACAATAAATGAGTTTTTAATTCTAATAAGCATTTAAAAATGTCAATATTAGTTAACGCTAAAAAAGTTTCGGTAAGTTTCTAATTAGGTCGAATATTCGGCTTCTTGGCCGAATATTAGGTTCAGTTGAGGCTCGGCTCCAAAAAACTGGTTTTGGTCGGACTTTACACTTCTAATTGTCAGGGTGTGAAGTTAGCAAAAGTTCAAGAGTGTTGTATTGGCCCCCACAACACACAAAATATGTGCAGGCTTATTCACTACTTGCGCTAGTGAAATATGTATATCAGTTTCCAAGTCAGTTTGCTATCCGAAATAACTCCCAGGAACTTTCTATGCGTTTTGGGCAAGAGCGACATACCGTCTAGTTTTCGTGTTGCCGATTAGAGAAAAGTACAATAACCTTTTTCTCAGGGTTTACGTCCAGACCTACTCCTGTTGTCCATTGCTGAATATCTCTTCACGTAGATTCCATAATGCAACAAGTAGTGTAGAGAACCTTACCAATTCGGATAATAGCAATGTCGTCTACGTATGCCGTAATCTTAGCCGTTTTACCCTCGAGTCTAATAAGACTAGCGTCCTTAGAAACGGCGATAGAATCCCTCCTTTGGGGAGTTCCTCCATGAGCTTTTTTATTTATAGTAGCATTGTCCTATTGTGCAGATACCATTTTTCACTTTAATATGTTTCCAATCCAGTTTTTGGCCTGAACGTCACCAGCTTTCCAGGCTACACAGAAAAAAATAGACAAGAATTATGTTCAATAATAATGTTTGATAAAAAAGTTATTAAAAAATTGCAAATATTTAATAAACAGAGCCGTTAAATCAAATACATAATTCGATGTACGTATTCCTTTCCCATGCCGGTTATTTCTTTTCATACATACTATGGGGTAAGTACTTTAAAACAAGTTCTATCTCATTAAAAAATAACTGGGATATGGCTCAGCTGTAGAGAGTATGCTGTATGTCCGAAGAGCCGGGGCTCGTGTCCCAGTCATGTCAACTTTTTTTTAAATTTATATATATATTTTTTTAAATAAATTTTTTTAATCAAAATTCCCCCAAGTTTTAATAAAAAACTTACTTAAATTTTAAAGTTATTGATTAAATGTTTTATTCATTCAAATATTTCGATTATTAATTAAAAAATTTATAATTTTGTTACAATTTTAGTTATCAATATAGCGAAATTCTTTATCACAGGAAACTAAAAAAAAATTAATTGATTACCGAGATTTTCGTAATAAAAAACGAAACTTGTTTTTTCTGTGTAATTGCATTCGTGGACACATTATTGAAGGCGCCAGCAATGTGAAAAGTATCTAACAGATTGCATTCTTAGCGGTTTTAGAAAACTTAAATTTAGGGCAACCACTTATTTCGCTGTTAAAAAAATCAATACAGACATTTTGTCAGGTGTAATTGCCCATAATTTCAATATGAATTTAGCCTGGAGTAACCAATTAAAAAATTTTGCTACAGACACTATTTGATAACTCTGTGTCACTGTTCTCCAGTCAGTGTTCTTAATCAAGTTAATTTTCTTTTCGTGTATTGTCTTGCTAAATTGGCTTTAAAGTTTACGTGCATAAGTCGATGCTAGTTTAAGCTTTTGCACTAAAATGAAAAAAAACTTCCAGATATTGTTTGTTTTGCACTTTTTTCTATCTAAATTATTTTCGTTCAATTGGAAATTTAAAAATCTGCCCAAGGTTTGCTTGTTAGTCGGAACTACATGCATAGCTAAGAATTTCTACACTGGATATTTGTACAAGTGCTAGTATTATTGATTTTGGTATGCATGGCATGCAGTATGTGGGGCTAAAAATGCACTCATGCTCAAACTGTCTGCCTCGGGCAAGCAACATTTTTGCAACATACAAATGCATCTAAACTACAGTTTGGCACTCATATGCGAGTGAGTGCACGAGTGAGTTTGAATGGATGTGAGTATATATGTGGTAACAATGAAGAAAATTCAATTGTTTGTTATTGTGGTAAATAGCAATATACCGGTATTTTACAATTGTTTATATATTATTTTTGTTACTTTGTAGGCCATACATTGATAAAGCAAAGTGTAGTCAATTGATCGAAATATTTGTAGCCCAGAGGGCATTGAATTTCTTTCGTATGCTTAGTTTTTTACTTAGAACTAACGATTTAAAATTTACAGTTTATGATTTTACCTTCGATTTGGTATTGAATATTTTTTGACATCACAAGGACGTGTATGTTTGTAATCTAATGCCATGACATCTATTAACTTGTTTTTTGTAAATAATATGAAATCTAAGATTTTTCCGACCTTACGGATTAATTTCTATTGTAGAGATTTCTTAAAGTGTCATTGTTTGATTTGTACCACATATTTTTAGGGCGTTTAGAAAGAAGTAAGCCTCTAATGGGTGATTGACATTGACACTTTCTGTCAGTTTTTATAAAATGAAACGAAAATTTCGTGTGGCTAATTATATTTTAAAACACAAACAAATTTTCGTATTTTATTGTCGTTTTCAACGTTAATTCTCACACCAAGTTTTTGTATAATTTTATAAAAATCTTTGATTTTGTAACGTCTTTTTATTATCGTTTATCATATCGCTTGTTTTTAAGTTAAATATTTTTAGGGACATGTTGTCTGGTAGGATTTTAATCCATAGACATATTATCGCGTTTCTACTAAGACCAATTTGACCGATAAACCCCTTTAGTCGTCGGAAAGCTTATATCTTCCAAACTAATAGTCTGATGCACAAAAAACGTATACCTGGAAATGCTGTAGGGTATAAGGTCTGTAAATAAATTAGCTATTTTTTATATAGTGGGCGGTATATGTTGCTACATACGGCCAATTTAAAAAATTCAAAGTGCAAAAAAGTCCAAGTCCATTCAAATTTTAAAATGCATTAAAAATTTATCTTAAAATTAAAAACGACATCCTTTGTATGTTAATTTAATAACAACTGGTTTCGGAAGCAAACAACAAAACAACAAACAACAAAATTATATAAAAGTACAAACAAGTAGAAAAATTGTATACAGTAAAATTTTCACCATTTTGATAGTCAATTTTCACAATTGAGTGTAGCGTGCCATGGTTAAAATTTCCCAAGTCTTCACTAAATAAATGCCAAAGGATGGCCGCTAAATTCTTGACATTTCATCATTTGGCAGCCAATTTACTTCCTATCCTCAAATTTGCCCACCCTTTACATACATATATTAATAATTAAAAAAAACATTATTTAAGAAGTATTCAACTCAATATGTTAGAGAAAACATTATATTGAAGAAAATGAAATAAATCCCCAAAAATGATATGTTCAATTTTTTTTCAATGAAACAAGCCTAGGCTATTCACTCGAATAATGTTTGATCGATTAATCGAATAATTGAAGTCAAATAATGTTCTATCAAACAAAAATTTAAATTTCGAGTAAAAATTTATTCGACTAATTTAGGTCGATTAATCGAATAATTCGACTAAAAATATTTATGTAAATTTTCTTTTTTTATTAGTTTTTCCAGATTTCTGAATTAAAGCTGGCAACATTTTTTAAATTATATGAAATTTGTCATGCAATCGAACGTTACTTCATACATACTCAAAAAATTCAGTTTAATAATGAAGTACATAACAATAATAGGGAGAAAGAAGCCAACTTCAAGTTCGGAAATATAACCATCAAACAAAAATTATTTTAAGTAAAGAAGATATTTCGAGAGCAGCTAATTTCCTAGACTTTTCGTATTAAAATATGTATCGAATGCAATCTAACGGCAAAATTAAAAGAAAAATTAAAAGCATTCACAAAATCAAAGAGCAAAAAATTATTTTTGTCATATAAAATATTACTTTATGGATCTAGAGAAAAACAAAGAATTGCTCCGATAAATTGGGAATGATTTTTAATTAACCTTTTCTCAATTTCTCGAGCGTCAACAATTACTAAGAGATTATTCTTAATAATAGCAGCAATGTTCAATCGAAAAAATATCTTCTATGAAATTAGTAAAAAACAGTATTTTGTAGGGCCAAATATATCTATTTTGTTCGATTATTTAACGAATTGTCCTGTTCCGTTCTCCATGCGAAATGAAAATGTTCGGAATTATAAAAGCTTTGTTGCTACAAGTTAATATTTATAGCAACAATGCTATGCTAATTCTGATTATTTTATTCCGCATTGAATACAAAACAGTTCTGAATATTATTAAATAATTTTTGTCGCAAAATTTTCTCAAACCGAAACATTTGAATAGCAAAAAAAAAAAAATATTCTAAATGATCAGTTTATTATTTAATTTATGTAAAAATATTGTTTTTCTTTTGTTTTTATTATTAAAATGTATAAAAACGCGAAAAAAAACTTGATTTGTTTTATTTTTGTCCACAAAAATTTAGCAAAAACCGAGTAATTAAAAAATTTTCCAATTAACTCGAATAATTTTTAAGAGTAAAACTTACTCGAATAGCTCGAACGAAATAAAAGTTTTACTCGATTGTTCGAGTAATTTAAAAATGTCAATTTCGATTAATTGATTAATCGAACAATTGAAAAGTCGATAAAATGAATACCCTAAACAAGGCCCAAACACAATTTTTTCTAGTTTTATTTCATTTCCACTTTTCTCTATAAAATGAAATAATTGACAAAAAAGTGAAATTACTTTCAAAATAAAATGAAATAAATCCTGTAATTTGGTAATTATTTCTTAATGCAATAGCTCCCAAAATGTATGGAAATTTTTTGGGAGTTTTTAATTTTTTATTTCGGAGTTATTTCTTTGGGAGTTATTTCATACAAACATTTTTCACGTAATCAATAAAGTGTTTTTATTAAATACATGATCAATTTCATTATGACAACGAAATAGTTTCATAGTGCAGCGCTAAAATAATGTCATAATGTATATGAAACTTAATCAAACATTCTTCACTAATAGAATTAAATCATACGTTAGCTTAATTAAAAAAAAATCATTGATCCAATGAAGAAATTCTTAACTGGTGCGAAGCTTTTCCATTTAGTGTATATATATGGTGAAAAGTGATATAAGTCGGGCACCATTAATTCTACGCAACGAATTCATTTTGGGCTACTTGTAATACAGATTTTTTAGAATAAGTTTACTGCTAGTGTAATATACATAGATTGATATAAACAATTTTATAAAAGTAAATATGTATTTATTTATTTTTTAAATTGTTTTTGCAATTATTTTTAAATAATGGGTTTTATGTCGCATTTTGTCATGTCGCGTGAAACAACGTTGCTGAAATTTAAGTGCAAATCTTATTAAAAGATAAACGCAAAAGAAAATTTTGTATGGAAAATTCGAAATAAAATTTCAAACTCATTTTAAATTTTATGAATATAGGGGAACATATGTAAGCTTAAAGTCATTATTAATTTTTTTATTACCATTGTTGTTATTACATTAAAATCTTTTCTTTTCATTTATTATTCATGCTACCATATTTGAATAAAATTATTATTCCTGAAGATGTTGTAAAATCCTAACGAAATATCGGTTACAAATAAATGAAATAAAATTGTCTGTTATTTGCATTTCAAATAAAATTTAGAAGACTGAGTAGAATTAATTTTAATAAAAACGAATTTTTGTTAATATGTGTGGCTCGTATAGTTTTGAGTCAAAAAGCGCAACATATTCGATTTCACCCGTATTCTGGTAGATTTTATAAACAGCACTAACGAGTTGGGCAAACTAAAGTGATATAGTTGTGTGTCGTGCTTTTAATTAAATTTTGGTTTTACATATATATTTTTTTGCTCTTCAATTACTTTGCTCAAATAAAATGTCGGGTTTTTGGACCAACAAAAAATTAAAAAAAACTGGACTTTATAAAATATTTGCTCAAAAACACACTTGCAATATTATGCATTTTTTTTAAATGTTTGCTTGTGTTGAAGGTGTGCGCCTACAATACTTTTGAACACTTGAAAAACAACAAATTATTATGTAGGAAAGCACAATGTTTAGTTCTTTTTTTATTAGCCTTTCTGTTGCGTTTCATATACATGGAAAACTTTTATTTATATTTTTTTGTTTTTAAAAACTACTAAAAAGTACAGCAAATAATACAAGCCCTTCTTACTTCAAGAGGGTTGTTAATAAATTATACTAAAGTGTCGTATATTATTAGAACGATGGTAGAGGGCACAGGATTCGTACTAGAGATGGGCGCGTGTCGTGTTTTTTTCGTGACACGAACATACACGACTCAACACGAAGTGCTCGTGACAAAAAATCTGATTTCGTTCATGTTCGGGTCGTGTCGTGTTGAGCAAATTTGACACGAAAAAACGAAACGATTTTAGGATTAAGATATAATGTGTGTAAAGATAAATATGCCGAGTTAAATATGTTTTTAAAAAATATTGCATGCGATATTTTTTTATATACGCATTTTAAGTATTTCGCACTGAATTTCGGACTTTTTCTACAAATACGCTCACTGTGTCCAAACCCTTCTTCCTCAGGGAATCAAACCTGGCGGAAAATAAAGGTGAGAGATAGGGCTAATAAGCTGCGCTTACAGTTTATTTCAAAATTATTTGTGAAATTTTTTATAAACTTTTGAAAATATGACTTAGTTAATATTCTCTCATATTCTCTCATTTTGATAAGTTACTGTTTCTTAACAAAAATATGTAAATACAAATAGAACATGAAACGCTAAAATATAACAAAAATATGTGTCGTGTCGTGTTTTGAAAATTTTTGTCATGCTGCCGTGTTGGAAAATTTCGACACGCGCCCATCTCTAGTTACTACATAGTAGAAGTTGTAAGTACTTAGTTTGTAGGTGTGCTCGTTCTTCTTTTTATATTTTCAAATTTTTGTTTCCAATTTGTTTAATGTTTTTCAAGCACGCTTCATATTTTATTTCGTTAAACAATTTTTAGTGTGTATTTTTTATTATTTCTTTTACATCTTTTCAGCACTGTGTTAAAAAAAGATTTTAAACTTGTACTAAATATTTCGCTCATTTGTTTGAATTTGCTGTATCGAATTTAGAGTGGTTTTGAAAATTTTTACTTAAGGGTGGGCGTCATTAATGTTCAACGTCGTGGAAAACCACTCACGTGTTGTGTGAGTAAATATTTCATAAATTATTTTTTCAAATAAAATATAAACTAATAAAAACATTACAAAAAATACACTTGCAGAAATTTGTTGATGAATGAAACAAATTTTTAATATACGAAAAAACTACTTCGCCCCAAGCTGGTTCATAAGCAAGCATTGATTGATATTGTTGTGCCTCCTGCTTCGACACGCGTTTTCAATAGGCATACATTTCTTCGTGATGTCCTACTTGGGAGCTCTATTTTCGACATAAAAAACAAAGCTTCTTTTAAATCATCAAAAATGTGCTAAAATTATGTCTCTTCGTGTTATTGCGTTATCCAGCTGGAAACTTTGTTGTTGCTTCGTTAAACCAGGAAAAAAATATGTGTGACGTTAAAACAGCAGCTGAAAGGTAGATACGATATAACGATCCATTATCTGTTTACAAATTTATCGACATTTGTAAACAGATAATGGATCTTTATATCGTTTCTACCTTTCAGCTGCTGTTTTAACGTCCTAAAATTTATAGATAAATTATATTTAAAAAAAAGTTTTACGTAACGCTCAATACATTTTATACGAATTCAATATATTTTTAGAACACACACTTTGTTTTGAATTCAATACAATTCACATCTATAATCTTGGATGTATTTTAATATAACCTCCTTAGGTATTCTTTAAAAAATTTGAATAAGACAATCGCCTAATTCGTGTGCCTTTTGCAGAAGTATAAATGACCGCCTTGGGATAAATCACAGGCACCAGCTACATAAACAATTTTATCACCCGGTTGAGACGATTTTCCATCACTGAATTTTATGATTTTCTGCGTGGTAGGCAGGAACTGACTGCAACCAGTCCAAGGATATTTAGCGGCCGAATCTTGGCCCATATTGAGATTGTTTTATTCAATAGTTATTTTAAATATGATTTTAATTTCTTTCTCAATGGCATATTCAGCAGAACCTGGACGGAAATGGTTTTTGGTTAAGAATAACCAACTACCAACTACATCAGTAGTTGAAACACCAGCGGTTTGTTTCACTTCGTTATATCTGTTGGCCTTTTTCACTAAATGATCCGTATCAACTCCCTCAGCTGTCAGAGTTATATCATCTCCATGAACACAAAAATCACAATTGTGTTCATCTAATACTTCCGGCGTTGTAACAGAAGGAACACCTAGCACTACCCCATCCATCCATTTTATGCCTTTGACCATAGAATTTAATACAAATGCGTATCAAAACTTTGATTTTGCTTCATTTAGGAATTGTGAAGTTATTCAATCGACTAATCACGAGTCCAGGAGAACGTGGCATTTTACTAAATTTTCAAATTAAGAATTTCGGTAAAGGATGAAATCCAGGAGAACGGACATACCTGAGTGGCTAAAAATTTATGGAGATGATGACCTTTATAATCTTTTATGATACACTGTACTCAGAATGCTTAATAACTTTGGAATTTTTAATGTTAAATTTGGATTATGCTGAAATTTCAAATTTGGAATTTCACTAAAGGATGAAACCCAGGGGAACGGACATACCTGGGTGGCTAAAAATTTATGGAGATGATGGCCCTTATGGCCTTTTATGATGCACTGTACTCAGAATGCTTATTAAGTGATAGTCAATCAAAATCTTTCAAATTAAAATTTAATTTTTGGTTTTGCCTTTCTTTCCAACCAACGGTTGAGTAATTGCCAACTAAAGGCTGAATAATTGTATAAGGATGTTACGAAAGATTAATAGACTCGTGCTGAAAATAAGTTGTTTGATGTGTAGTTTTTTTTATATTACTATATTTACATTTTGTAATTCTCAATTCTTTTTTAAGAGTTTTTATATCCATATACTAAAAGAATTTCACTTTCTAAATCCAATGAAACAATTTGGTTTGATTTTTTTCACAAATATAATGAAATATTTCACAATTCTAATGCAATGTCACGAATATTGTAGAAGAATTTCATTGGAATTGCTTCATTAACTTTCATAGTTTCGTTAGAAAATTTCATTGGATTTATGACAACAACATTTTGCCGTTTTATGGAAAACCGTTTAAGTGTGAACAAAATATTTTAATTAATACTTAAAATTCTTTAAATATGTACTATAAAAATTAAAAAAAAAAAAAAGTTAAAAATTGTATGTTCTAGCATGTCATAATTTCAATGAAATGTATTTCATTGATTTGATGAAAATTTTCACTGGATTTATGAAATAATTAAATCACAAATTTTTTTTAAACATACCTTTATTTATTTCAACAGTTGGCAGACAAAAGCGAACAACAAAAATAGTTTCATATGTTTGTTGTTGTTGTATACTTTCTTATTATTATACACTCATAGACCCATTTGTTCAATTTACAAGCTCAGTCCTATGTCTTATCGTTTAAAAAAAGACGATATTTGTTTAAGTGCTTGTGAACAGACAAATTTGTTGTATCTGAAACGGTTTCATTAAAACATTGAAATAATTTCACTGATATAATGAAAAATGTTCATTAGCTGATTGAAATTATTACATTGGAGGAATGAAATTATTTCATATATTTAATGAAACTTTCATTAAAATAATGTTAATGAAACTTGTTTCAATAATCCAACGAAGTGTGACGTTGGTTGAGTTTTAATAACATTTTTCAATGGATTAATGTCAAAATTCACAGAATTTATGAATAAAATTCTTTCAGTGTAAGTATACATGCACTGAAAGAATTTTCCTTCATAAAACCAATGAAACAATTTCATTAGATTTTTACATTAATCCAATGAAAATTTCACAATCAATTCATTAGCTGGATGACAATTTCATAAATCCAATGAAAAGTTTCATAGATATTGTGAAAGAATTTCGTTGTTTCAATTTTAATGAAATATTCCTTGGTTGAATTTTAATAAAATTTTTCATTGGATTTATGAAATTATCATTCAACCAATGAAACTCTTTCACAATATTTATGAAAGTTTTCATTGCATTTATGAAATTGTCATCCAACAAAAGAACTTTTTCACAATATTAATGAAATGTTCATTGATTAATGAAAAAAAAAACTAATGAAAATGTTTAATTGGTTTTATGAAGTAAGACTCAGTAATACACATAAGTATACATACGTAAGTGTACATAAGTATACATAAGTATATACATAAGTATAATTTTTCACGTCTACTGGCGAGTTCGCCTAATCCCCAACGAGCTTCAGGGTTAAGCCGGAAGAAAGAACATTTTGGAAAAGTTAATTGAGAGGATATATCAAACAAATTTAATAAAAAATTTTCACCTACAAATGTCAATATTAATTATTTGAATATAATTATGTTATATTGATATCATTCACAACTCGAGCTTTAGATAAGCTGTTCCACAGATTTTATGATAACTTGACAAAGCCTCGACCGAGTTAGCTAAAAAATACTATAGAAAAAAACTTCTTTCCGCAAAATTTATTAACAATAGTTTCAGAAAAATTTTTTAATCGCACAACTTTTCCAAGTAATTATTTTTGAGTAATTTTTGTTTAGTGTATAAACATATAAAACGTCATAGTACCCGTACATTCATTAATATAATATTTATATAGACAACAAAATTATGTAATAAATATATTATTCATTCTACAATACAAATTATATCTAACAGTTGTCTATACATGGTCATAAGTACTTTTAGAATAAAAAAAAAACTACACATAATTGTACCGGTAACAATGTGGGCAAATGTCCAAGTTAAAACTGAGTAGAGGAGATACGTCGTCTTAGCTCAACCCAAAAATTAAAGCGGAAATAATTTTAACACATTCAAATTGGATAATGGTTGGCATGTTGAATTTGGTTGATGTACATGTCAACCTAATCTTGTCATTGTAGTGGCACTGGCGGTGGACTGGTGGTAGTATTTTGAGGGTGATAAAAAGTATATATCTGTTGTCTGTTTCATATTACGATTGATGTCTTTTTTTTCTTAAAGGAATCTACGAGTAAACATAATAAGAAAACAAAATAAAGCTAATGGACGTGTGGCAGACAGTTTGTTTTTGTGTTTAAGTCGTCTGTCTAATAAAATTAAGAAAGTTCATTGGCCAAAATTACCTTAACATTAATGTGAGGTTAAGAAATTTATAAAGATTATGATGTCATTATAGGATGTCTAAATAGAGAATGAGAAAACTTTATAAAAATGCTGATAATTAGTGAAGTTCAATTTAAGCAGAAAATACATATTATGAATTTGAACATACATGTTGCTCATTTACTACAATAGTGTCATAACTAAAAAAAAAATAGTTTTCAAGAAAACGACTTTAAAGTTTTCATTTTACATAGAACTTAATGGAAAAATAAAAGTACATTCTTCTCTCAAGATATGCGTTAGAAGATATTTTTATCTACTTTTTTCACAATACATATAAAGAACGATGTGATTATTAATAAATGAGTGATATGTAATAATTGTGGCATGTCATAATGTCCGTGCATATTATGTCACTCCAAAAAGCAGTGCTGTTGTCTGAGTAGTTAGCGCGTTTGACTACAAACCCAGAGGTCTTGACTTCAAGACTAGTTTCAGGCAAGCCAACAACATCATGCATTTTTCTCATTTGCATTCGTGTGTTATTGTGTTGGTTGTTCTTGGACTATTAAAGTGATGAAGGCATAGCACTAATCACTTTGGCAGTACCGGCAGCGAGTAGTACTAACATATCCTAATGCACTTCACAGCACCCTCCTTCGTCGGTATTGTGGCTACACAGCTTAAACAACTCAATGCCTCTACTTGACACCAGAGGGGCTTGCAACACTGCTCTACAAAAAAAAAGGCGTAATAGCAGGGTTGATTTAAGATTTCTATCTCTCTCCCACTTCACCACCTGTTCTCTCTACACTATCCATTTCCCAAAGATAATTAATTAACTGGTAGGCATTAATTGCCTGATTGTGTTACTTGTATTTATAGAAAAAAAAGTGTCATAACGTCCACGGACATTATGACACTTTCAAAAGTGTCGTAAGGTCCATGGATAGTGTGACACTTTTTAGAGTGTTAAGATTTTTGCAAGCCGTCCTTTGGCCGAGCTTAAAGATTTCTTCCTCCCTGTCTATGGACATTATGTCACTGGACTTTATGACATGCCACCGTAATAATAAAGTTTGTAGGAGTTAAGGTATTCAATTAATTTGGTTTATGTGTTATTCGGGTAATTGCTCGATTACTTTAATTTATCGAGGTTTTGGATTAATCGGTTAATTTTGGATTAATCAGTTTACCCATTAATAAAAAGCTTGTGGATGAATTACGCAATTTAAATGAATAAAAATATAAAAATTTAATTATTATTTTGAGGTGTTATTACTAGAAAACCAATACATAACAAACATAAAATTTTTTTAAGTAAATCCGACGAAAAAAGTATTAATTCCAGTGTGCCATTAGAGTCCTGTTTGGATTTTTTCCTGTTCTTAACACCTCTTATAGTTCCAGTTAATTCTTTTATCATACTTTTTGCCATTAGTATCGACAGTTTCATCTACTGTCACGTCATAATAACACCCATCTTGTCAAAGTTCAGTACTGGACAAGTTTATTCCAAATATATTACTTTCTGTTTTTGTACTGTATATTATTAAAAATCATTGCTGAAAGGAAATATTCCTGAGTTGAGGAATACAATCAGTGTGTTTAATAAATACTTTTAATTATATCAATTAAACAACACATAATTAAACACTCTAAAAATTTTTACACATACTTCAAAAAATGTAAAATTTTATTAAATCGGTTTATTGGTTAATTGATTAATCGACCGAAATTAACCGATTTAATCGTGAATCGAAAATAGCCAATTTTAATATAACCCAAAAGTTAATCGGGTGGTAATTAATCGGTAAACTGATAAATGATTAACCAACGTACTCTAGTAGGAGGTGAGAAGCATGTGAATAGTATCCCTAGAGGTATGAGAACCAGTCACAAGATAGGTCACGTGATTGGTACCCAAGGATTAGCAACCGGATCGAATTCCGAAATTATATATGAAAGGGACCGGTAACTTTTATATGGCGTTGTCATCAATTGCCATAATTAAGATACTCAGTGATAGGTTTTAGGCCGAAACTTAAGGTACTTGACCTGTGGTGGTTTCTTTAATACTAATTAAATTACTGTACATTAATATTTTTGATTTGGAACAAATCTGCTTGTACAGTGAGGGTATTTTAGAGATATTTTTAACAAAGTTTTGTGATATGTTGTCTTTTCACTGGTCACGACTCAGGAATATTTTGTACCATTCCCATTTTCACCAGTCATAGTACAAGTATGTTCAAAAAAATTCGAACGACATTTCACTCAGGGTTATAACCTGCAGCAAATAAATTTAATATACAATGAATTTAAAATACGTCATAAAACTATATTTAACTTTGTTATGAAAATATTAGTTTACAATTAGCAAGTGTCAGATTTGTATGAGCGTTAACTATAACGGCTAACCTCACCTTATCATCTTTCTCTTACCTCGCAAACGGCCTCAACGCTATTTTCATTTCTAAATTAGTTTCTCTAATTTCTATTTTAAGGATGATTATCCGATTAGGAAAACTTTTGTGAAAAACCTTCATTAATACCTGACTACTGCCTTATTAAGAATATTAAGGAAAATTTTCTAAAACATTAAAAATGCATTCTAAATTCTAAATCATTAACGTTTTAAGTATTAAATGTACTAAAGTGTTTTTGTCTCTAGTTTTAACCAAAACAAGTAGTAAATGACTTAAAAGCATCATTGCATTAAATAATGAAAATATAATATTTGTAAAAACACACACAAAAAAAAAAAAAAACAAATCATGAGAATGTTTTCATATTAACATGAAAAATTAACAAAGTGAATACAAACAAAATATATACAATTATATTTCATAATTATTTAACTGTCCTCGTCATTATTGTTCTCGAACCAGACTACAACATCCATTTCATTTACTACAGTTTAATTTTACAACATCATCATAAGAATCGTTAAATGTTCTCGTTAAACATTTAAGCGTAATATTTCCGTTGACACATGTTTCATAAAAAAAAAGATTTTCAAGATTTTCTACTCTAGAATAGAAATTATATACACAAATAATGTGCTGAACAAGTTAAATGTCTGTTGTTGTATATAAATGAGTGTCTGTATTACATTAAATGTAGTTGGAAAATTTTCAGCACGTATTTATTTCATAAATGCTGTTGTTTTTTTTTTTGCTATACGTAAGTAATGCGTTTTTAGCTTAAGATGTATTTAATCGTTGTCATAATAGTGAACAAGGATGAGTGTAAGAAAAATTTCCTTATCCGGGATAGTTAGAGTTTCAGTTTTTATATGTGGCTCCAAGACTCTCATGTTTAGTGGTTGGGCGATACTCTCGAAGGACCTAAACATTTGTATGGCACGCACTCAAGTTTCCAGAAACCTGTACAGCGTGAGAAGGGGATCGAAGAGCTCATCTCGAAAGCCCGTCCTAGTTTCTGGTTGCATGAAGGAAACTGTGCTAAAGAAATGCATATCTAAATGTGTCTGATATAATTTCGACTGTTAACCAGTTCTTTTTAACGCAACCTTTCTCATTTCAGCCACTGTACTGTAAATGTGTGCAAATTTATTAATTATTCAATTATTTACCAAAATAAGATCCAATTAATTAAGTAAATATTAATTTAAATTGTCTCGTATATGAATAACAAATACAATGCGTAACAATTTTAATTCATTTATACTATGTGATTTATTTTACTTTATAAATATTTGTTTTTCTCAGAAAATCAAAGTATTATTGGCTTAAGTTGTCTTTGTTTTACTCGTAACTGGAATACAATATGTATTTATACATTCATTCAGAAAAACAGAGAAAATTAAACAGCATATTTTATCATATATTATAAACAAATTAGTTTAAATGCATAAATGTGCAAAAAATTTCTGTAGTTGCTTGTAAGGTTTTGCTGTCTAACAAATTGTTAACAAAAAAATTCCTTTAGCAGGAAAAAAGAACAATATAATATAACATAATATTTTAAGTATAATAATTTTAAAGATAATTAATAATTTCGTTTTTATTTATTTTTAGGTGAGTCATAAATCACATTGGCTTTTAATAAGTTGTAAGTAGAAAAAATTTAATAAATTTTGTAAATAAGAATTTAATATCTTTTTTTTTTTACTAATAAATACATAAATAGTTAACTAACTGTTGACTTTTTGTATGAAGGTTGTAAGAAATATAAATCCGCACAAACACATAAATGTGAAAATAAGGCCAAGTTCCTATCGAAAAATTTGGGCCGTAAAAAGTACGGAGATCAAAATTAGGACCAACTCCTTGCCAAGTCATCCTGTAATCTTGGCAACATTTTCCCCATAATTCTTTCACATAGAAAAACTATTGCCAAGCTAGCAGGATGCCGTTCTTAAAAAGTATGTGAAAAACACGAAACAACTTAAGTTAAATGATTTCATTTGAAGTCGTGACCAGAAACTACAAAATGTCATTCTTAACATTAGAACATGAATCGGCAAACACATACTAATACATTTTGCTTGTATGGAGTTTTATTTGGCAACTCTCCCTCTTGCAAAGTT
Source organism: Panzeria rudis (assembly GCA_956483635.1). Taxonomy (NCBI): domain Eukaryota; kingdom Metazoa; phylum Arthropoda; class Insecta; order Diptera; family Tachinidae; genus Panzeria; species Panzeria rudis. Next base: position 103,508,070 of record OY101449.1, read on the forward strand.
TTTGTTAGTGTATATAAAGCAATAGCAAGAAACAAGCGATAACACCAGCGTGACCGTTTTGCGACAAAAGTGGCAATTTGCCACTTTTTCAAGTACCTTGCCACTTTTAGTGCCCCTTTTTTTAAATTACCTAAACCTGCCACCTTTTTTAAAATTATGCCCCTTTCTGCCCCTTTCTTATGATGTGATACTTTTTGTTTTAGGATGAGCTTTTTTACGGTACGAAACTGTTTTTATAAAAAATCTTAACGCAAAAATTTGTTTTTGAGTCCATTATTTATAAGCGTTATGAAAAAAAAACTATAGTTTATAGGTATTCATTATTGCACTAAAATTATTAAAAACTAACACCCTGATTCACTTCACGAACAAAACGTGCTGCTAAAAAATTTTATGCAAGGCATGCAGTCTTAAATATTTTGAAAGTGATTTTCATGCAAATTTTTAAGTGAAAGTTAGATTTATTTTTACTAAAATAGCCTTTAAGCAAAAGTAATAATAACGTGTTGAAATGAAATATGTGCGGATCGACGAATATTTATAATGAAACTAATAAGCCGTTTCCCCATATATCCTTGGTTTTCGCAAATAATCACTCATGTTACAAAATTCATTCTTTGTAGGATAGCTAAGAAAGATTTTATTTAAACCCATGGCAATTTTTTACATTCTCACTAATATTAGTGCTAAAACTTAAAAAATACTAAAAAGTGTGTGACAGCGCAACATTTCTTATACATAAAAGCAAAAATTATTTTTGACCGATACCAACATAGGGAGAATACTATGAATTTGTTGATATTTTTTTATGTTTGCTCCCTCAGAACTCCGCCATTTCCCAGTAAAAATTTAGTATATAATCTGAATTTGAACAACTTCCTACACTCATTATTTTGTAGGCTTATTCACATTTATATTCTATTTCCAAACTGAAAATATAAATTAATAATTAAAACAAAATTTATTTGTTAGAAATTTTTTAAAAGAAAATTTTTTTTATGAATTTAAATCGATTTAATCCAGAAGAAGCAACAAAGGAGATTCTTACTCCAAGATATCTAAAAGCCCACTACGCTACTAAAATCAATGTTTTCCTGTTTTGTATGCTGGGAGTTTATGCGTACATTCAAATGTACATACGAATGTATGTATGTACGTATGTATATGCACTTAAAATTGGACAAAAAATCTTCTGGAGAATCCGCGCCTATTTCAGATGATATATTTATTTGTGTATGCATGTATGTACATAAATATGTGTATTCATCAATCTTTCAGATAAACAATGAAAAATATAATAGTTTTAAGGAATTTTTAAGTAAGAAGATTTTTTATGTAAACATCCGAAACGTAATGGCTTCGTTTTGGGACATCCAGAACAAAAATAAGTACTTTTTCTAGTAGAAATATAATGAGTTTTTTAAAATTTTTCTAATTATTTTTTTGGTGATTTGGTAACTGAATTTTTGTTGGGTTATAGGCCATATTGGTCTTTTTAAATAGAAAAAAAACCATCAAAATTGATTCATTTTATTTCAAAAGTATTATATGCCCTAGAAATTCATTAAATATTGGAATTTGGTTCAATTATTCCCTTTTTAAAAAAGTTGCCCCTTTTTTTCGAAGAATCCCCTTTTTGAGGCCACTTTTTTCGTCAAGATCCCCTTTTTGTGCCACTTTTTAAAAATTTTCAACGGTCACCCTGGATAACACAACCTGTTTGTTTGAGTGTTCATGCTACACCACAGTCCAAGGTAAATTGAACAGGTACCACTACAAGAACAGCTGTTTTAGTAAATTTGAGAGTGTGTGCGTCACACAGACAATATATTTTGACACATGTCTGGGATTTTTTACCAACAACGGACATGTGTTAGTAAATTTGAGAGAGCTTATGAATGTGTGCGACTCACAGATAATGGATTTAACATATTTCTGGGGTATTTCTACCAACAAAATACATGTGTTTTTTGGTGTTGTATTTGTTTTAGTTATGGTGGTACCTGTAATGAATATGCCTTGCCACAGTCTAAACAGACGCGACAAAAGAGAGGGAAGATATTGTATATTCACTTAACCCTTAAACAACTAAGACCGTCTACAAACGGTCATCAACAAAAAGAATTTTATGCGAAATCAGTACTTTTACACTCGAACAACCAAAAGCTTTTTTATTCGACACCAAATTATGTAGCAAATGGTATCAGTTTGAAAGCGTTTCGATAATTAGTGTGGTAGCAATACCCGTTACAATAAAATTTTTAGTGAAAAAATAAAAAAAAATTTGTTGTAATTTTTTCAAAAATAAAAATAAAACTACTTTCTAACCGCTCAACAGCCTTGGTAATTTTTGTGGTAAATATTTAAAAGGTTTATTTTGATAATTTGTTTCTAGTTTGATTTTTGAAAAAACAAATGTTGTTTCAATTGAGATTTTTGCGAACACCGTCTGTAGACGGTCTTAGTGACTTAGTTGAACAAAATTTAGTGTAACATTTTTTATCGGAGTAAAATGTATTCATTATTACCTATACTCTTTTGGCCTACTGAAAGAGGAAAAATAGCTATAAAACATGTCAACAGGTGGAGTAAAAAATAGATACTGCGATAAACAGAAAAAATTCAAACTTTCTTCATTGAGTGATCAAGAAATTGCTGCTTTGATGGACTCAGGTGAGAATGATGATGACTTTGAAGATTTTGATGATATCATAGAATATCCAGATTATCATTGTGATGAATTCAAACCGGAAGACACTTCTATGATAACTAATTGTTTGGAGTTATTAGACTCTTATGGCTTAATGGAAGTGCACAAAAAATATCAAACTGTGTTCAACCAGAGTGAAGTGCTTCTTTGGAAAGGCTTAGTGAAAAAATACGCTGAACAGAGTTTGACATATTGTGTGTTTTTCCATAAAACTGTGGTCATGTCGATCCCATAAGCTAATCCAACGACCTAAGATGAAAAATCTCTCGGTGCGTTCTCCAGTTCATTGCTTTTGTTAGTTCGTACTTTACAACTGGGAATCCGATTTGCTCTAACAGTAACAAGGCTATAAATGCCACGTGCTCTCATAAGAATCTAATAACTCAAAACAATCGGTTATCATAGCATTATCTTCCGGTTTGAGTTTATCACAATGATAATCTGGATCTTCTATGCTGTCATCAAAATCTTCAAAGTCATCATCATCCTGAACTGAGTCCCTCACTCTATGAAGAAAGCTAAAATTTTTCTGCTTATCGCAGTCTCTGCGTGTTGAGTCAGTCAGCCAACTAAAATTACCCGTTACAATTGGAAGCAAAAATCATACCATAATATTGATTGCCTACAGATTATCTGTGAATACAATGTGCACATGGGCGGCGTAGACCGATTTGACTCTTGTATAGACTTAAAATCAGAACACAAGATATGGCAACCAGGATATTTTACCATCTTCTCGATATGTCCATAACAAATGCATTTGCATTAAATCGCAGACTTAACGTCGAAAACCCCAAAAATTCTGATCAGAATGAAATGGGAAGGCATAATGATGCAAGAATTTTGCAGGTGCATTGCAAAGAACTAAGTGCTTCGCAGGTTGTCCTTCATTTGCCGAAGAGCCAACCGGTGGCTCTTTTATTGGGAAAAAGGTTATTTATCTTGTGGCTATTATAAGGTTCGACAAGATAAATCATTTTCAACAATGGGGCTCAAAAAATTTTGTAAACTGTGCAAAAAATCGGATACACACATGTTTTGTACTAAGTGCAACGTCCACCTATGTTTTGCAAAGACTAAAAACTGTTTCATGGAATAGCATTTAGTTACATATCATATTTAGTTTGAACATAATATATATTTTGATATCAAAAGTTAAAAATAAAACTGATATTCTTCCAACTATAAGCATCATATTTTATTTATTTCTGAAAAAAAAAATTCCCCTAAACTACTAAGACCGTCTACAGGCGGTCTTCCTTGTTTTGGTCCTGGAACTTTCCAGGAGCATTTTTTTTAGCAATTGGAACTCAAATTCGTAATTTTTAGCAGAAAAATATCCTAGAACAAAAATTATTACCGCAGCACAATTCGTATTTCAAATTCAGGGGTTTAAGGGTTAAACGAAAGCCGAGTACAAAACGGAATAAAAATTTTGCATTGTTTGCAATTAAAACAAATTGTTTATTTCATAAATAAATGGATAAATTTATTATTTTATACACGAAAAAACTACAATTCCACATTTCATACACATTATTTAAAGTTTTTACACATTTTGCAGCTTGCTTCTACAATTTTCAACCACTTTTGCTACCGCACCAACAACAGATGCACAAACACACGCACAGGCAAACAGAACACTTCATTTACACTTTAATTAATAATTAAACTTTCAAATATCACTTAAACACACTTTAAATGCTTTATTTAATTTTTTTACATTATAAAGCATTAATTTTTTGCTGTTTTATGCTAATTAAACTCCTTTTCATTGTGAGCTAAAAGTTTTATATTGTTTTGTTTACTTCTACATCTTCACATCACTATATTTCTCTCTTTTCTACAATAGCCGAGTGGGAAAAAAGCTGAGTTTTTCATTTTTGATCACTCATTTTCTTCGTCTCTGTCCTACTTTGTGGCTACACTGAATGATTTTATTTACTTTTAGTTAATACGTGTGGGTACATCCGTGTGAGAGTAAAAGAGTAAAAAACCCTTTATGATATGTTTTGCCGGTTCCTGCATTAGAACCTCTTTGCATATCCCAAAGCAAATCCGTCTGTGTCCACTCGAAGATTCGCTCTAGGTACCACGCAGGGAACAATTAATTTGCCTTTACAAACAAGGTGATAAACACTATAAGTACCTGTTATCTATAAATTTAGTGTGAAAATAACAATTATCGTTTTCGACCTTTTTCAAGCGTTAGAAGCAACAATAAATAAAAGAAAGATAATGTCAGTTTAGTTGTTCTACTTTTTAACAACATTATCACCTGTTTTTCTTAACATAATTTGTAGTTAATACCCGTATTTATGTATGTTGGAAACACAAGACAAGAAAACATTAACAACGCACAAAATGAGAACAAAACAGAAATGACCATAAACAGTAGAACAGAAGAAGCATAACAGTTTTAATAATGATTTTGTCGATAATGATTGTAATGATAGTGATTATAATGTTGACTTTCGTTAATAATATTAAATGCAACGTAATAAAAAACAACAACTCATTTAAGAATTAAAGTAATGATGATGATCATGGCCTTAGAGTCAAGAGAAAAGACCAATTTAATCAATAGGAGGTGATTTGGTTGCATGCAATAATGCAAGAAATATGCATCTTGTTGTAAATAATTAAATAAATACAAAACTACTTTCTTTTTCTTGTTGCTGTCTAAATAGATGCTCTTGTACAAGTTTGTTAAGCTACTGTCGATTATAATTCTTCTGCTGGTGTTCGCACAGTGGTCACTTTGATAGCAGACTTGCGAAAAAATTGTTGATAAATCTTTTTCTGTTTTCAAAAGAACAACTCTTGTAAAATACGTTTAACTAATATTTTAGCTTAAATGAAGAGAAAAGGCTAACATCTTTTTTTTAACAATACAAGGTGGTGAATGATAGATATCACAGGTCTTTACAGACACAAACATTTCAATGTAAAATCGCCGAAAACCACCAGGTTAATTTAACATATTTCGGTAGTGATTTTGCTTCATGGGCTTTTCATGTTAATTCAACATGATTTACAATAATCTTGAAGGAATATTTTAGGGATGTAACGAATACCGATACCGATATATCGGCGATACCTCAGATTTTCCGATACATCGGTATCGGCGATATTTTACTGTCGATACGACGATACTTTAAAAATTTTTTTTAATTTTTTTTTAAACAAATTATTTATTTTTTTGTTAATTTTACCAAGAACTAAATTCATTTCGTTATTTTTTAAATCTTATTAATATCAATTTCAAAAATTAATAATATTTTACGCTGTTATTTTGCAAAAACAATAATTTTTTTATTGTTAATTTTACCATAAACTCAAATTCAATGCGTTGTTTTTTAAATATTATTCCCAGCAAAAAAGACATTATAAAGAAATCATGAAAATGTAGAATTCGCGATCCGGAAATATTGCGAATTTGGATAATTTCTAATTAGTTTCACATTTGCTCGTCATTGCAAGAAGTTCTCTTTTTCGATTACCAATCACCGAATTTGTAGTGATGTTAAGACAAATTTCTTTTTCGGTGTTCTATAATGATGCCTCAAATAATTCTGGCAAAAAAAAACCGACTTCAGTATAAAGAGTAATATACTAGATGGCCTTCTATATAAACAATTTTGAAAATCGGTATGCAAATGGAGGAATTGTGCTCTAATAAATATTTTGGGTGGAGGCGTGGAAGACTTGCCCCACAGATTTTCGTAGAAAAATTATGCGACCAAACTCTAGGCAAACCCTTCCAAACAAAAAATAAATTTTGGAACTCGGCCCATAAATGGAGAAGCTATGCGATAATCAATATTTCTGGGGGAAGGGGGAATTTTTTTTGTTCATTTATTTATTTAGCATTTATGCTATTTAAAACAATAAGTTTAGCTTAAATCTATGGATTTTTATACATTAAAAAGAACTTTTTATATATTCTATTATATATTTCTTAAATACATAAAAATTGGTTTAATTTTTTAATTCTGAAGGAATTTGATTAAACAAACTAAGACCTTTGTAAAATAAGGAATTTTGATTAAAATTTGTTATACTAAAATTTATTCTAAAATCACCAGCATTACGCAAATTGTAAGGTTGAACATCAGCAACATATACCAAATGTTTTTTCATATAGTTTGGCAGCCTTCCGAATTTTATTTTATATATGTATATTATAACATTCATCGCCAGTCTTTGATTAACTGAGAGCCATTGTCATTTCGGTAGCATATCACGAATATGGGTTAACCTATGACACTGCAATATACACCTCATGCCCCTGTTCTGTAGTTTTTGCAATATATCTTTCATTTGTTGGTTACCCAAAAATAGTAGTGTTGAACAGTATTCAAAGTGAGGTTTCAAGGTTGTATTGTATATTTGTATAGACGTATCGATAGAAATTTTTTTGCGAATTCTATTTAGGAAAGCAATTTTTTAGTAATCTTTTTGCAAATATAATTGAAGTGCAGATCTAATTTCAGTTTTTTGTCCAGCACGACGCCGAGGTATTTAATTTCATCAACTTGTTCTATTTGTGCATCCTCAATATATATTTTCTCATCCGTATAGCCATTTATAATCATTGCTTTTGTTTTATTTACATTAAGTTTTAACTTATTCATTTTTAGATATTTCTCTACATTTTTTAATTCTCTATTGAGGACCCGCACACACTCTTCTGTATTCTTGCCACTTATATAAATAAGTGCATCATCTGCAAACATACACAATTTTGCCATATATAAAGCTTTTTGGAGATCATTTATATATATAAGAAATAGCAAAGTTCCTAACACTGCTCCCTGAGGTACTCCTATGTTGACGTTTTCTCTCGTTGATAAAAAATCTCCACATTTTGTTCTTTGTGTTCTGTTTTCTAGATAACTAGTAAACCATTTTAACTCGATTCCCTTTACACCATACTTTTCTAACTTTTCCAATAATATCTTCCTGTCTATTGTCTCGAAGGCTTTCTTTAAGTCCAAAAAAACCGCCACGACGCAATTTTTGTTTTCAACTTCTGTTTTCCATTGAGTAACTACCAGATTGAGTAGAGATTCACAACTATGGGTTTGTCTAAATCCAGATTGAGTTTCACTCAGTAAATTGTTTTCTTCAAAATATTTATTAAGTTGAGAATGCACCACCTTTTCCAAGATTTTACTTATTATCATTAACATGTTAACTGGTCTAATTTCCTGAGGATCTTTTGTATTTTTTACTTTTTGGATCCCGCACAGATTTTGGAGAAAAATTATGGTACCAACCTGAAGGGGGGGCTTGCAGCAAATTTCGCAACTGATTTTCGAAAAAAAAACTGTAGTCAAACCCTTTAAAATAAAAAAACATTTTGTTAATCGGTTCCCAATGACAAAGATATGCATGGGGGAAGCAAGTTTCCCCCTCCCATTTTCGAAAAGAATTATGGGGCCAAACTACTAGCGAACCCTTGCAAACAACACAAGAATTTTGTAAAGCTGTTCACAAATGACATAGTTATGGATTGGTGAGGAGGGAGTGGAGGGGGAGCAAACTTGCCTCTCCGATTTTCGACAAAAAAAATTTGGGACCAATTTTTGTCAAACCCTTTCAAACAAAACAAGAATTTTGAAAATTGGTTCACAAATGACTGAGTTATGCATGGAGGGGAGCGAATTTCCTCCTCCGATTTTCAAAAGAAAAAGTATGGGTCCAAACTGCAGGCAAACCCTTTCCAGCAAAAAAGAATTTTTTAAATCGCTTCACAAATGACAGAGTTATGCGTGTACAAACATAAAAAAGTAAAAAAAAATAACATACACACGAATTGATAACCTTCTTCTTTTTGCAAGTCGGTTAAAAAAGGATGAAAAATAATTTGGAACGATTTTCCGTCATCCCACGTCAAATTTGGTTTGAAAACAGACCGGTTTCGGCTATGTGCCATCTTCAGTGTTCTATTGAATACTATTGAATACTAAATGATTTAGTATTCAATAGAACACTGAAGATAACACATAGCCGAAACCGGTCTGTTTTCAAACCAAATTTGACGTGGGATGACGGAAAATCGTTCCAAATTCAAAAAAACCCCGTCGGAAGAAAAACACAACACTCGATGAAAAATAACCGATTTTTAGAACTTGTTTCTTTTTATGCGAATTTAAACACAAAACTGTATTTTCATGTAAATTTAAGTGAATAAATATACACTTTTAGAAGACTTTTAATAATTAAGCTAATAAGTTATTTAGAAGAATATTAGTTGATAAATGTCCTTTAATAAATCGATTTTTTAAAAAGCATGGCGAGTATTTTTTAAAATTACAAAGGAATTACAAATTTGTACTTGCTTTTCTACTAATTATCTGCATATTTTTAATATAGATTCTTTGGAAGCAATGAAAATGTAGTTCCTTAAAAATTACTTCCAATTTTATATACTGTGTTAATATCTATTTTAAATATTAATAATCTCTTACACTGTAATTTTGCAAAATAAAAAAATTGCCCTTCTTGAGTTTTTTGTTGATCTAAACTTGAACTAAATTTCAATATTCGTATCGGTATCGGAATCTGTATCGGCGATATTTATTTTTAAGTATCGGATTCGGTATCGGATCGGCAAAACGGCGTATCGTTACATCCCTAGAATATTTATCCTTTTGAATTAACCATATTTCATGTTGATTTAATATTGCAGTACAGTTAAATCAAAATGAAATTGATGCTGAAATAATACGAAAACTCATGTTGAATCAAAGTTATTTCGAGTTGAAACAACGTGAATTTGATATTGGAACAACACGAAGAATCATGTTGAATCAAAGTTATTTCAAGTTGAAACAATGGAATTTGATATTGAAACAACATTAAGAGTCGTGTTGAATTATAGTTATATCAAGCTGAAACAACATGACTTTAATGTAGCTATTCTAAAGGGTCCGCCAGATAACTTTTTTCGAAAATGCTATAAAAAAAGCTACTGAATATTTTCTCAAATTTCTTTTTTTATTTGAAAGTACATTCCTTCCGGTTAATAATGAAAAATAATTTCATTCAAATGGCTGCCTCGGCTGGCCATGCAGTAGCCTACACGATCGGTCCAAATTTTAAGCACATTATCGATTGTGTGCAGCTGTATTTCACCAATGGCTTCACGAATATTTTCCTTTAAAGCGTCAATTGTCTCTGGCTTGTCGGCGTAACACTTATCTTTGATGCCACCCCACAAATAATAGTCCAACGGTGTCAAATCGCAGCTCCGAGGTGGCCAAACGACATCAGCTCTGCGGCTGATAATGCGATCTTCAAAAACATGGCGCAAAACATCGAGTGTAGCTTGGGCTGTGTGGCACGTAGCGCCGTCCTGTTGAAACCAAATGTTGCCAATATCCTCCTCTTAAATTTTTGAGAACAAAAATTCGTTCAACATTTCCCGATAACGATCGCCATTGACTGTAACGGCCACTTCTTCCTCATTTTCGAAGAAAAATGGCCCAATTATGTCTCTGGACCAAAATCCGCACCAAACAGTGACTCGTTTTGGGTGCGTCGGCTTTTCAATGTATGCGTGCGGGTTTTCTGTGCCCCAAATGCGACAATTTTGCTTGTTTACATACCCGCCAAGATCAAAATGAGCTTCATCTGAAAAGATGATTTTTTTTGGCAAAATCGGCATCTTCTGTAAGTCGATCGGAGGCCCATACACAACCATATTCGCAAGCGTATACACAACCATATTCGTTCAGCGGAAGGATAAAACTAATTATCTGTCAAATCAGACATGAGCTAAGTGTTACCATTCACGAAATAAGCACTAGTTGAAAACAAAACGTTATATGGCGGACCCTTTATTAATAATTTTGCCTACGTGATGTGTATTAGCATAGGCATCGGAAAACTTTATGTTGTAGTTGGCTGCCCCAGCCAAGATTTGAACTCGTGCCACTTGCATGATAGTCCACGCCCTAATCACTGCAGCCACAACAAACTTTACTTTACCTATGCACTAAATAAACACCCATCGTATGTAAAATGAATTTCATTTTAATTCAACATGATGTAAATGATTATTTAACATAAAACTTATTTGAAATTAAAGTTATAGTCATGTTGATTTAAAATGAAATATAACGTTTATAACAAAGTTGTTTTAACAGTGAAAATTTTAAAATCAAAGAGATTTAAGGTTAGATTAGTAAATTTTCATTTAAAATTAATATGAAATAATTTTAAACCAGCAGCAGTAAATTTTCGCTGGTAATCGTTTTTTGTCGCCTACATAGCCGACACATGTAAGAATAAACAACAAGTCACACAACTAAGTACAACAGTGAACTGTAGCAATGAACAAAGCAAATAAACACTAACACACTTAAACGACAAATTATTTCTTGTAAATTCAATATGATTTCCAATCATAATTGAGTCATGTTGATTTTACATTCCTTTTTTTTCTGTGTGTACTAGAAAGTAATTCAATTTGTGTGACTGAATCAGTAACTGCTTAAGTTAGAGCCTTTCTGGCACGGTGTTGTTGAATTTGTTCTCCGATAGACTAGGGTGCGCAGATTGTCAGTTATCCTCTCTGAATACCCAATAGTACCTCATTTAGTTTATTGCCCTTTTTATGGCAGATATTCAGCCTTTAGTGCGCTACATCAGGTGCGGACTCAGCTTAAGCTTTTGGGAGAGGAAGAAAGCAAAGACTGTGAAATACCATTGGAAAACAGAAAAACAGTAACTGGAAGATAATGATCGCAAGCGCACATAGCAAAATGTATCATCGCATTGATGACGCCCTATCTTCAGAATACTGACATAAATGCTATGAGGGTACTGTTGGCTGAAATGGTTAGCGCGTTTGACTGTAAACCCTGAGCTCTGGAGATCAAGACTAGTTTCAAGCAAGCAAACAACATCCTGAATTTTTCTGATATGCATTGGTGTGTCATTGTGTTGGTTGTTTCTGGACTGTTAAAGTTATGAAGGCATAACACTGCTCACTTTGGTAGTGCCGGCAGCAACTAATACTAACATATCCTAATGCACTTCACAGCATCCTCCTTCGTCGTCATTGTAGCAGAACCGTCGGCGAAGTAAAAGAGCTCATAAATGGCTACACAGCTTAAACAAATTAATGCCTCTATTTGACACAAGAGGGGCTGCAACACTGCTCTACAAAATTAAAAAAAAAAAAAAAAAAAAACAACGCGCAGTATATGAATCAGGCTTTCTATCTCTCTCCCACTTCGCCAACTGTTCTCTCTACACTATCGTTTTCCCAAAGACATTAACTAACATCAATGAAACAAAAACAGCCATCAATCTGATGATAAACGTCATCATAGAATTTCGTCATAGTTTAAGTGTCATCAATGCTGTGACTGGAATGACATTAATACGATGTCACTTATTATATATTGTTGAAGTGTAAAATATGTAGTAAAGAAATAAGTAAACAATGTTATAGTGTTTGTAATTTGTATTTTAATACAATGGTTATTGTTTTATTTTTGTGTTTAACCTCATTTTTAAAAAGTTAAAAAACATGACATTGCATTGATGTACACTTATCATCATTACTATGACAGATCTAATAATAAAATATGCAACTATTTTTAAAAACTATGCCAGTACAGCATACATGCATAGACAAAACATTTTAGCCAACAGCTTTTCATCATATTGATGACAATTAGTCATCATATGTATGTCGCATCAATAATGTTTCTGTTGACTTTGTGCTGCTGATGTTTTGGATGGTGACATGGCTGAAATGGCAGAGGCATTAGTTTATAAATATGCGATGAATTGAGGAGGCTGGTGATCGATACCAACATTAGAAGAAAAAACAAAATAACAAGAAGTAAAACTAAAATACAAAGAAGTAAAATTAAGAAAATATAAATATGTATAATTGTTTCAGTCATTCTATTGCTGTCAAATTACATCAGCGTTGTGACGGTTTCTCTATCAGTGTAGAGGCAGCTACATTTACTACTCATTAATATAGGACCAACTTAATATATCGAGCAAAACCGCATGATCTTTATCCAAAATAAAGGGATCTTCCTTGCAAGATAATGATCGCATGCATTCTTGTGCGGTCCCGATGGCAAAAATACAATGTAGTGGTTGCCGTCTCCACGTCATACTCCAGATATGGTTGAAAATTGTTTCCTATTTTCAAGTGTAAAGAAATTACTCGGCGGAAAAAGATTTGAGTGAATGAGGAAGCTATATTTGCAACAGAGTTATATACTGATAATCTTCCGAAATCTTACTTTGCAGAGGATAAATCAATTGTATAATCACTAAATGAACTTTATCAAGCTGAAGGGCTATTATAATTCAAATAATAAAATAAAATAATTTACATAAAAAAATTTGAGTTTCACCCAAATCGGCTGAGAAGGAGGGATACTCTTGCTCTCAGCCGAACACGACATACATCAGACAGCCTAAGAACCAACAGCAGAAACAAATATTTTTGTCTGCCATTTGCTGGACTTAAAAATTAAATTTTATAGTTAATATTTGATTACTTATTGTTAATTCAATATTATTAAAGATACAATAACTAAAAATAAACGCAAAAAAATAAATAAAATCAGCTTACAGACTTATAAGCTTCCCCTCATTTTAAGATCCACTTTCCAAGATATGGATCTAAACTATAATTACCTTGTACTGCCCGAGAGGCGCACACCAAAAACCAGTTTGAAACATATGATCCTATGGTTAGTCTCCAGCTTGCGGCTTAGATTAACCCATCCGTTTTTTTTTTATTAAAATAGAGCTGAGAATTGCCCAATAAATGAGATGGTACCTCACATATTTTTTTCGGACAAATCGTTTTTTATGGTCATATAAACGAAAATACTTTGGCTCACTTCCAAAACGTATCAATACAAAGTTTGTACACAGCTATGCTGCACAGAAAAAAATGGAATGTAAAATCAACATGACGCAACTGTGATTTGAAATCATATTAAATTTACATGAAATAATTTGTCGTTTAAGTGTGTTACTGTTTATTTGCTTTGTTCATTGCTACAGTCCACTGTTGTGCTTAGTTGTGTGACTTGTTGTTGTTTATTCTTACATGTGTCGGCTATTTAGACGACAAAAACGAATTACCATCGAAAAATTATTGCTGCTGGTCTAAAATTACCATTGTTTCGCATTAGTTTTAAATAAAAAATTATTAATCTAACCTTAAATCTCTTTGATTTAAAATTTTTCATTATTAAAACAACTTTGTTTTAAACGTTACATTTCATTTTAAATCAACATGACTATAACTTTAATAAAATATGTTTTAATAGAATAAGTTTTATGTTTAATAATTATTTGAATCATGTTGAATTAAAACGAAATTCATTTTACGTGCCATGGTATTTATTTAGCGTATAGGTAAAGTAAATTTTGAAGCTGTTGTGGCTGCAGTGGTTAGCGCGTGGACTATCATGCATGTGATACGAGTTCAAATCTTGGCTGGGGCAGCAATCTATAACAAAAAGTTTTCTGATGCCTATCACGTCATGTTGTTTCAGCTTGATATAAGTATAATTCAACACTATTCTTAGTGTTGTTTCAATATTAAATTCACGTTGTTCAAACTTCAAATAACTTTGATTCAACGTGATTCTTCGTGTTATTCCAATATCAAATTCACGTTGTTTCAACTCGTAATAACTTTGATTCAACATGATTTTTCGTTATATTCCAGTTTTAACTTCGTTTTGATTTAACTGTACTGCAATATTAAATCAACATGAAATATAGTTAATTCAAAAGGATAAATTTTCCTTCAAAATTATTTTAAATCATGTTGAATTAAAATGAAACGCCTATGAAGCAAAATCACTACCGAAAAATTTTAAATTAACCTGGTTTTCGACGATTTTACATGGACATTTTTCTGTGTGTGGGGTATTTAGGTCATGTACATATGTGAAGTTCCTAAACATTGCATCAACTGATCCTGATTGCACCTTTGCGGAGTTTCTGATACTTGTCGACGACGTTTTGAAAAGGTGTGCATTGTCAATGTTTTGTACTGCGACGATATGAAACACTATACCTTGTTCGAATACAAAGCTACTGACGTTTTGGAAGTCAGCCTTTGTGTAGGGTAACGCCTTAAAGCTCACTGAAATCAAATAACTTTTTCTGCAAACCTATAAATATGTAGTTTATATTTCATTTCTCTCTAGATAAAAACTTGTACAATTTAGCTTGGTATCGATGTAATGATGGTGATGCACTATTGCGGACGCAGTTTATGTTGCATTTTCAAAGATTGTGTTATAGAGCCTTAAGCCATTCTTTTTTTTTAAATTCATTCAGGGTGTCTTCAATACGCTCTTTGTAGTTTTCTTGTATTTTTACTTTTACATAAAATATTAATTTCATTATTGGCATGTTCAGCCAAACGTGAAAGAAGACCAAGAAGAAACAAAAATATTTATGTGGCTGTTTAGTGTTTGGTAAATGTAAAGTGTGTCAGAGAATGCAAAAGAGCAACAAAAAATCAGTTGGAAAAAATTATCGCTAAAATCAGATTTATTATGTTTTGACCAACTTATTTTTCAATTGTTGGTCGAAATCTTAAAAAAAAAATTAAATAAAAAGCGGTCCAAAGACGCAAAGTGAGAGTGTAAGTAGAAGAGAGAGTGAGAGAGTGAGAGACGAATAGAGCCTGCAAGAGAATCACGCAATATGTTGTAAGAACCAAATTAAGGTTAATTGCCAATAATTGCTCAAACTTACAAAACAAATCTTATTGGTTTTCTTTCGTTCAATATACAAGAAAAAAAAACTTGTAGGAAAACTTAAAAATCGCAAAGAAATGTTTAGAATTTGTTGGAAAAAGCCTATAATGCATAAAAAATGCTTTTAGTGTAATGAAAATTATTGAAGATATTTTGAGGCAAGAACACTCACACCAAATCAATTTGCATGTTATTCGGCTTAAATGTTGGAAAAGTAACGTTGTGCATTTCAATTAGTAAAAGTTTTATTTTGCTTCTTGTGAAGGTCTTTTGTAAGGTGCAATTGCAGGAAACATGACCGATTTTATTTTGTTGAAAATTTTAAATGCGTTTACTTTCATTTTATAACTTCTTATTTTTGTAAAACTATCCTTAATTGGGCTAAATGAACACTATCTTTTAATTATTTAACGTTTTCTTATTTATTGAAAGTTTTTCCACAATGACTATCCTTTAAATTTAATGCATTCCTTGGTTTGTGTTTTTGTTTCTCATTCAATCAATTACATTGCATTTCCCTATGCCCAAATATGTACTGACATTAATTACAAATGATTATTTCACTTAACAAATTAAAATTAACACGAATGTTTAATTCAAGGTATTTTTAGAAATTTATCAACCAAACAAGCTAAACAAAAATCAGTTACACTTCATACATACAAAACACTTAAATGTCGGGCTTATTGTTATAAAATCAGCCTTATTTGCATGTGTTGAAAATTATTTAACTTAAATGATTTTTAATCCAAAGCTCGTAACTTATACCTAACATATGACATATTAACACTAGAGACGGGGTGTCGTGGCATCCGCAAACAATGTTATTAGAGTAAGAGCCCAGAGCCGCCAGACCTATGTCATTTCAGCCAACCGGAAATTTAGAGAAGTATTAGTCTTCTATGTAGTAAGGTATGAACACTCTCTTCCTCGAAACCTGGGCCTTTTGGAGTTGGGGTGGTACGAAAAAACGGGGCGAACTTACGTCATTCTAGCAAAGCTGATTTTTACATATATTGTATAAACTATTGTTAAAAAGCGACATTCGATATTGCCAAACACGTCCGAGGGGGCAAAAGTACTGACAGACGCCCTGAAAGGGGCCCAAAAAATGAGGTAAACTACGTCATTTTAGCAAAGCGGAGTTTTGCATAGAATCAGGAGGGCTTATTTATGCGCGGATCTCTATATTACTTATAGATTAAGAAATCATGTGGATTACTCTTACAATGAAGTCCAGTATCCACCAAAATCTGAGAGGTATAGGAAGGGGGTGACAGGTACCCCCCACACAAAGTAATTATTAATTTACCTACATCTGCACAACTGCAATAGTCAGGCACTCCACAGTGGGGCAGAATCAAACATTTGGAACATAAAACAGGCATTTCTAAACGGATAGTTCTTTCAGAATATAATTTCACACGAACATAGCAGAGGAGTATTTCTATTTATGTATGAAAGAGCAGCACTCTTACTTGCTCAGGAGCGGAGCTATGAAGTCTCAAAGTAGAGCACTTCGGACATGTAAAATTTTTTACTGTTTGCCATTTTTTTGTTTCTTATCCAATTTCAAAACTTTTTTGCTGTATTATAGCCCTTAATAAGATCTAAAAGATACATATTTGGTTGTATACTTATCTCTTATAGTTAGTAAGTTATACTCATTAGAAAATTGAAATATCTCAATTTTTCAAAACCTTCATCCAGTATTTTCCAAATATCGGATCCAAATATCATCCGATTTATAAAGTTGTTTCTTCGTTAGTTAAAGAAAAAAATTTCAAAGAACTAAAAACGAAAAATTTCATGAAATTCTTCCATCTGAGTTTAAAAATATTAAATTTTTAAATTGAAATTTGAAAAAATTTTGAATTTTCGAATATTTTTGCTAACAAAAGCATCATTACTCTTTTGCATATATATAAAAAACTCTTGGAACATATAACAACTATATACTTATCTGAAAGGTATCTGCACATACGTGAATCGACGGTAAACAAATAATTCAATTTCCTAATATAGTTAGACCTGGGCACGTCCTAATACGACCTACTTTAGATAGAAATTTTGAATTTAGTCTACATATTCTAAAATCCCAAAGCTGGGATTCCAAAACCATTGCCATTTCTGAAAACCATTACAAAAATAGGAAAGAGAGAGAGAGAGAGAGGTGTAAAAGAGAAGTGTAAAACTGCCGCTTCAATTTTCATTTCGTGCGTCGGTTGTCTTCTCTACTCCTCTCACCATCAAGTACGAGTCGCCAGACTTTGTCGCCAGCAACATTATCCTCAATGTAAATCAGCTCTAAGTAACATAGAGATCCACGCATAAATAAGCCTTTCTGGTGTTTGTCCCTGCGGAGCAGTCTGGCAGCTTTCCAAAGCATCTTGTAATGGCACTGTAAACAACATATGAGCAAATCCTACGTAAGGAACGCTACATTCGTGCGCATTTTCAGATTAAAATATAAACATTTTGTTGGTGTTTCAAAAGAAATACCTTCAGCTGTGGCCACAAAATTCAATTGTTAGGAACTTTCCAAATTCCGAAATAACACAAAAAATTTAATTAATTCCAACCCAAACATTAGAACATAATATAGTCCAAGAACCCAGAGCCGCCAGACCTACGTCGCTTTATCAAAGCTGAAATTTTGAGGAGTGGTAGTCTGTTGAAATTTTGAGGAGTGGTAGTTAAACTGTAGTTATAGGCTAAAATCCAAGGATTTTCCAAATTTGTAATTTTTTCTTTAAATTTTGTTTTGACTTTTACAAAAAAAAATTTTTTTAATTCGTAATTTTAAATCGAGTTTTGGAAAATGCGCGTATCCTTCGATTATTTGGGAAATTTTTAAGCTTGTTCGGTAGTGGGCTTTATAAAACTATTATTTGTTTTCTATTTTTGAAAATTAAAAAAAATTTTTCTATAAAGCACAGGAAATCTTGTAAGTTTTATGTTCAAGGTAAAAGATATAGTCAGCACAAGCAAATTTTTTGCAAAATATTTTAACCCTCTAACTCTTCGCTGAAGGGGTCATTTTGCCCCTTTCCTAAAAAAGGGGAAAAACTCCCCTTCTAAGGCGATGTAGCGATGTAGCCATGAGATTCTACTATAAGCTTTCAAAGACTCAACTGGAAGAGTTAATTTGACACTTATTCACAATGCTACTATAGGCATAGGAAATCTTGTAAGCCGTAACTTTAAGATATAAGATGTGTTCAGCCCTTTTATGTAAAACACCATGAGGAAAATTTTTGTACAACAATTTTATCCCCTAAATCGCCGCTAAAGCGTAATTTTTTGTGCATTTTTTAGGAAAGAGGCAAAATAACTCTTACAGCGAAGAATTAGAAGGTTAAAATATTACACAAAATGTTGCTTGTATTGTTTTACAGTGCTGACATATTTTATGCCTTAAACAAAAATTTACAAGACTTCCTATGCATTATAGAACTTTTTTTTTTAATTTTAAAAAATTTAAAAAATAGTACTTATGGAAGGCTCACTACGGGGCTACCAGAAGTTTAAAAGTGCAAATTTTCGATAAAGTCGAAGGATATACTCATTTTCAGAAACACGATTTCAAATTTAAAATTCGAAAATCTAAATCAAAACAATTGGAATATTTGTTTTCTATCTTTTTCTATCTTTTTCAAACACAAACTGTAAAATTTGGAACATTATTAAGAAAGTTATGAGCAAAAAAATTAAAAAAGTATATTTTTTTTGAAAATGATTATCTTATGAATGAGTGATCAAAAAAATTTCAAAGTAAACAGGAAGGTTCTTTAAAAGGTACTAAAAAATATTACGAAATACAAATATTTTTCAAACCCTCAAATTTGACCTGGAATGCTCCAGCTATATTGTTTGAAAGTATTTTTTTATGCAGGTTCATAAGTGGTTAAATTTAATAAGCTATACATATTTATGTTTTAATGCGGCGATACTTGTCTCTGAAGTATCTTTAAGCGTGCTACATAATTTAGTTTTTCTGTTTCATAAGAGCATTTCATTCGCATATATTTCTATTCATAAATTAAAAGCTTTCACATATTGTTTCCTTTTAATAGTGTTTCCTTTTAATACTTCCATTTAAAATAAAGTTTTTGTTAACAATTAATTAATACCGTTCAGTAAAAAAAATTCACTTTAAGGTGTGTCCTTTCTATCCTTTTAAACAATGTTATAGCCAAGTTAAGTTAAGTAATTGATATAACAACAAGATAAAACTTAACAATAGCTTCATATCATGTGACACTTCCATTTAACAACAACAATATAAACACCCCGAGAGTGAATCATAAGAACATCAAATCATAAACTTTTTTCTACACCAAAGTTTATAATTATAAAAATTGGTGCCAACATAGAGATACAACTTTTTAGCTGTATTTATGACACCAATAACAACATATGGTCGCTTGTGTAGTGTCCTTAAAAAGAGAAGAAAAACATTTAAAATTCTGGAAATGAGTACAACCAACCGACTTTACCAAACTTTATGCATTAAATATCAACAGCCACAGATAAAGACGAATTACAAAGGAAAACTTTTGTACATAAAAAGCTCATTATGCCACCCACCCATCTGATATAAATCCTTTGAGGATTTCAAACGAATGTTCATGTCTTTTTTAAGTAGTTGTTGGTCGTGATGGTGTTGCTTTTATTGTCAGCTGCCGTATGTATTGTTAGTTTTTCTTTAGTTTGTTCTGTTGCAGCCTTCTTTATAATTTATTATATATTTTTGGGCGCTTATATGTATGCTTTTACGGAAACTCACACACATATACACATTCTCAGCCCAAATGCATATTATAAATACCAGGGAACAATTTTTGCCGCCATGTCTAACGTCAGAAAAAAATCTGAGACTTTGCCAGACAATCAACCGAGTTGTATAAAATTCCCGCGGACATTTGGCAGAGTAGTCGCCAGTTTTCTGGTATGACGTTTCTGCACAATTTCTGAAATATTATCCGATTAATATCACACTAGCTTGCACATTTTCTGAGCTACGTCTTACGACTTTCAGCAGTCACTTCGTCAGAACGTCAGAACCTTTTGGTTAATTGCAATTTCGAAAAGCACTAAAACGTTGCAGTTTATTCTCAGATACATGGAAAAATAATGAAACAATGTGGGGAGCTACTTTTACCCTCTACCGTAGCATCAAGATTTTTAAAATGGGATCAAAGCGATCAATTTTTGAAACATCATGTGATGCAACATTTATAGTTATTTTATAATGTTTATTTATTTTTAAAACACAACCCGCGAAGCGATTAGCTTGTCTGCGGAAAAGGTCTATGGTGGGAATCGAACCCACGACCTCTGGACTGATAGGCTAGCATCGCTGCCATTCAGCCACAGGGGAACCCATTCAAGTCAAACTTAAGATAAGGTAATGAAGCAAATTTTTGAATTCCAAAAAAAAAAAACATTTCCTAAGCTAATTTGAGGTCGATGATTACAAATATGCAAAATTAGTTTTTTTTAAACTTTTTTTTGTTGTTTTTTGTCGAAAATTCCTGTTCTCGGAATGTTCTCGTCTGAATAAATAAAATTTTACACTGTTGAATAAATATATTTCTATTCTTTCAGCCAATACAACAATTGTGTCGATGTGATAAAAATATATTGAATTAGAGGCCTTAAAAGCTAAAAAAAAGTATATTTTTAGGCCTTTTCCCAAAAACTATAATTTTAAATTGCTCAATTAAGAAAAAAATATATATATTGTGAATTTTTTACCGGCTGTAAGTTAAAGACAATTTTGTGACGAACATGTGATGATCATCACTAAATACTGATAAAAAAAATAAGAAAGTTATTAGCCGTTAACTGAAAACATACAAAATAAATTCAATTCAGTTTGTATTAAAAATTTTGTTTGATTGAAAACAATTTTGTATGGGATATAAAATAGGCTTTTTTCACATAATAGCTCATAACTTTCTTATTTTTTGCCAGTTCTCCTCGATCTTGGCTTCTTTTATTCGCCACAAAATTGCTTTTTATGCATATTTTTATAAGAAATTATTTTTAAAAGAAAAATTAAAAATTATTTTTTATATATAATTTCGCTAGATGCAATATTGCGGAGGTATTCGACATCGAGTGGATGACTTTCTTTTTCATCTTCATACAACCGCGCTCCACCCTATTGCACAATATCTGATTTTAGTTTTCGTAATAATTCTCATGTGCACAAATATTTGAGTCTTTAAACTTATAAAATATGGGTAAATGTTTTCGGATGAGCTGCTATGAGCAGAACAATGCACAGAAAATTTTAAACAAACTTTCTGATAAATTTCGAACTCTAGCTCCGACTTTTTTCCGATATTAATAAGTATCAGATAAATCGAAACATTTTCTGTCGGAAATTTTTCCGACATTTCTCAAACATTTCCAAAATGTTTTTAAGAACTTAGCTAAAAAAATTCGTCAGAACTCGTACAGAACTCTCTTAGACATTTCGGCATATTTTTTTAGAATTTCCGCAAACAACGAGGTCCGATTTCTTGTCAACCATTCATATGATTTTCGGTAGGCTGTTTTACCGAATTCGGATACGAATTCGGCATCGTATGCAGACATTCTGACCGAAATCGGCAAAAAATGTTGGTTGGGTGCAGCCATAAAAAATTACAATTGTCCTTGTTGCTTTGCTTTTTTATTATTTACATAAAAAATGTGTTCTTTTCTGTGTGTAATTATGCTTGTTTACGTGACTGTGTGCGTTTTGGTCCTATATTTCCTTATAACAATCATATGTTGTGTATACATACTTATTTTGTCTGTGACATTTTTTTTATTATTTTTATAATAAAAAGCACAATATTTATTTTTTTAAAAAGCTAAAAAACTTAACCAACCAAACAAGCTTAAAATTTACTTTGTCCTTTACAGTAGGATAAATATTTAGTCATACTACAGCATTGCATATCTTTTTTTTGCACTAACTTTATTCTTTAAATTTTAAGGCTTTAACTAAATTCTTTTTTTTCCTTAGAATTTCCTAAAAGCCAGTTGGAAATCACTGTTCTTTTTTTCCTTGAATAAAAATGTCTGCAAGAAAAAAAATATCATTCATGTCTGACTGGTTTTGAGCGACAGCCGATAAACTTCCGGTATTTTTTATATATAATGCTGACATTATTTTTCTTTCATTGTGACATGTTGATCCTTTAAGGCGCTATTTCCTGCTGGGAATAGTTCTAGTCATACCGTGTGGGTTCAGTGAATCATGGTTGTTAAATTTTGTTTACAGTCAAGTTCACATTTTTTGTAGTTTGTAATAAAATTGCTTGTTATTTGCCTTCTCTTATTTGCTTGTTTTACTCTAGTGTGTTGTAATTTCATTTGTGTACGTTCCTTCTGGTCTTATTTATTTACACTTGCACTTATTTATACTCTACACTTTTATATGATTGTAGGTGTGAAATGTGTTTGTCTAGTCATGACCTTCCCCTGGACCCTTCAGATAACGCGTCAGCTGGATATAATCATGTTTTTTAAATAGATGATAGAACATTTTTATTATTGATTATTTTAAAGTTTGTATTATAGAAAACTTTCTTAAAGGATATTTATTTTATTTAAAACTCATGTTTATTTTCTACACAAAAATTTTCTATTATATAAATTTAAGATAATTATATCATGAAGAAATTTCTATAGAAAATTTATATCACGAACAATTTTTTATAGAAATGTTATATTATCAAAGAATTTTTAATAAATAATTTATGTCGAAAAATTTCTTAAATAAATTATATTATCGAGAAATTTTTTATAAAAAATTTATGCCATCGATAAGTTTTCTATAGAAAATTTATATTTATATTTACATAGAAAATTTATGTTATTACAATATTTTCTACAGAAAATTTTTTATGATATATGTATATTTGAGAAAATTTATATAATGAAAAAATTTCTATAGAAAATTTATATCATGAACAATTTTTTATAGAAATTTTATATCATCGTAAAGTTTTAATAAATAATTTATATAGAAACATTTCATAAATAAATTTATATTATCGAGAAATTTTCTATAAAAAATGTATGTATGGCATTGATAAATTTTCTATAGAAAATTTATATGATAGTAAAATTTTCTATGGAAAATTTATATAATCGAAAATTGTTTATAAAAAATTTATATCATCGAAAATTGTCTGCAGGAAATTTATAACATCGAAAGATTTTCTCTACAAAATTTATATCATCAGAAAATTTTCAATATAATATTTATATCATAACAAAATTTTCTATAGAAAACTTGTGTAATAAAAAGTTTTCTATAGAAAATTTATATCATCGAAAATTTGCTATAGAAAATTTATATCATCAAAAAATTTCAATAGAATGAAAAATTTCAATAAATGATATATATAGATCGAAAAATTATTTATAATGGAAAATATTTCAATACAAAACTTATATGATTGATAAATTTGCTATGTAAAATGCATATCATTGACAATTTTTGTATAGAAAATATATATCGTCGATAAATTTTCTACAGATAATAATTGAGTTCTACAGATATTTATATTATCGAAAAATTTTGTACAGAAAATTTATGTTATCGAAAGTTTTTTGATAGTAAATTTATATCATCCAATAATTTTGTACAGAAAATTTTTGTCATGGAAAAACTTTTTATAGAAGCTATGACCATCAGTAATTTTTTTATATCATCCAAAAATTTTCTGCAACAGTTTTATATCACCAAAAACTTTTCCATAGAAAATTAATGTCATCGATAAATATTCTACAAAAAATTCATGTAATCTAAGAGGTATGCACAAAAAATTTATGTTTTCGAATAAATTCTTACAGAAAATTTATCTCGTCAAAAAATTTTGTATTGAAAATTAGTGTATTAAAACATTTTTACATAGAAATTTGGTGTTGTGGATTGCTAATAAAATATTTTTTATAATTCATTTTTCATAAAATTAAAAAAATGTTTGATCATTTTCCATTAAATGTATAAAAAGCGTTATTTTTATAACATACTTATTTTCCATCGCAAATTTGTTATATAAAGTTTATATCATCGAAAATTTGGAATAGAAAATTTATATCATCGAAAATTTGCTGTAGAAAATTTATATCATCGAAAAATTTTCAATAGAATGAAAAATTTTAATAGATGATATACATTGCAAAATTATCGAAAAGTTTTCAATATAAAATTTAGATCATTGATCAATTTTCTATACAAAATGTATATCATTGGCAATTTTTGTATAGAAAATTTATATCGTCAGATATTTGCTATAGAAACTTCACATCATTGTAAAATTTTAATAGAATGAAAAATTTCAATAGATGATATGATATACAAATTTAAATCGAAAAATTATTTATCATCTAAAAGTTTTCAATACAAAGTATATCATTAATAAATTTTCTATAGAAAATGTATATCATTGACAATTTTTGTATAGAAAATCTATATCGTCGTTAAATATTCTACAGAAGATTTATATGATCGAAAAAATTTCCACAGAAAATTTATGTTATCGAAAATTTTTGAATAGTAAATTTATATAATCAAATAATTTTCAATAGACAATTTATATCATCGAAAAAGCTTTATAGAAAATACGCCCATCAATAAATTTTTTTTATATATTAAAAAAATTTTCTATAGAAGTTTTATATCATTAAAAACTTTTCTATAGAAAATTAATGTCATTCAAAATTTTCTATAGAAAATTAATGTCATCGATAAATATTCTACAGAAAATGTATGTAATGGAAGAATTATCTACAAAAAATATGTTTTCGAAAAAATTTTTACAGAAAATGTCTCTCTCTTAAAAAATTTTGTATAGAAAATTAGTGTATTAAAACAATTTACACAGAAAGTTAGTGTTGTGGATTGTTATAAAAAATTTTCTTTTATAATTAATTTTTTATTGAATTAAACAAATTGTTGTGCATTTTCCATCAAATATAGAAAAAGCGTTATTTTTAAAACAAATATGTATTCCCTTCAAACAATGTTGCTATGCTATTTTTCAACAATTATAGTGTTTGGCATAAACATCATGCAAAAGTTTTTTAACCTCGAATAAAAACAAACGCAAGAAACTGAACAAAACATTATGTTGTAAGAGGAAAAAAATATATATAAAAATAAAAACTACGGAGGAATCAGTCATACAGACATGTAGTAGCGCAATTCATTTAAAAACCACTCTTTTGTTCATACATTAATTCTTATCTAATTTTCATTAAAAAGAGAACATTTCAGCTGGGAAACCTTTAAACACGCACTCATAAGCTTAATAATTCTTTGCATTTTTTTCTTTTATGTTTTTGTATAAAAAACATTTTTAATATTTTACATAAATTTAATTAGATTAATGTAGTTTTTATACATACTATTGTCAGTTGCTGGTTGAGTTGTTATAAGGAATTTGATTTAGTTCCCATTTTAATTAAGATTTGAGGTTAAAGTGAAACGTTTTGTAGGATTTTAATATCTTGAAGATACTACGCAGTTTAGAATATCTGACGTACAACGAAAGTAATAATGTTCAGTCTAGGAGAGGTGTATTAAACTACGCTAACAGGTGAAACAGTGAAAAGTAGTGAACATTTTTAGTTAGACTCGGTACAAACTTGCAATTGTTATTGCAACAACTTCTGAATTTGTGGGAGAGTGTTGAAATAGAAAAATATACCATATATATTTCTTTCTCGCTCTTTCTCACTGAAAAATTAAGAATTGCTGCAACAGAAATTGTCCCTGTGGACCGGGACTTACGACACCATTGTATACATGGAGAACTCCAGGTGATAGGAAGAGTATATGTAATTAAGAAGAAGGAGCGTGGAGTATATAAGTCTGGACTTTCAAAATCGCCATATTTAATATATACTTTTTTCGTTACACATAAAAAATACGTTTCGTTAGTAAAGTAATTATATTATTCTTAGTTATTAATATTCATAGATATTCTGAGTCAAAATACAGCAAAACAAATTTCTCCATTTGCAGTTTTTCAAATAACGTAATATCCCATTTTTTGGAGTAAATATCTTTCTTTCGAATGTTTTTTTTTTACAAATTACTAATCTGTACAAAAATATCTTTAATTTGAGGATACTAACTCAGGTGTTCTTAGCATTAGACTTTAGTGGTATTTTAAGGACATTTAGTGCTTAATTTTGTCTTATTTTATTCTTGTTTCAGGACATATGCTCGAATTTTTTCATAAAAATGTGTTTATTGTTGTATTATGTATGTGGTTCGTAAACATATTTTAAAATGTTAATCAAATATAAGATTTATAAGTGTAAAACTGAAAATAGTTATGTTGACATGTCTGGGATACGAACCGGGGTCTTAAGCATACTATCTACCTCCTGGAAAGCATGTCAATGTATATAAGTACATATGCATTTGATTTAATGGCTATATTTATTAAATACTTGCAATTTTTCAATAACTTTTTTATCAAAACACTTTTTACTGTGTGATTTTTAAGATGCGTGGTATATATATTTTATTAAGTTAATAACAAAGGTTATTGAAATTAGTCTTTATTTTTTCAACAACATAATTTTATTGAACATAAATAAGAAGAATAGAATAGCTTTATTTTTTAAAAGTATACAAATAAAGTTCGGTAAAAGGCATTAACTTTACGTTGTCAGCCTTATATAATTACATGTGATTTTTTTTTATTTTTTATTTATTTTTTGTGTTGTATATATATATATATATATATGTATATATATATATATATATATATATATATATATATATATATATATATATATATATATATATATATATATATATATATATATATATATATATATATATATATATATATATATATATATATATATATATATATATATATATATATATATATATATATATATATATATATATATATATATATATATATATATATATATATATATATATATATATATATATATATATATATATATATATATATATATATATATGTGTGTATATATATATATGTGTATATATATATATATATATATATATATATATATATATATATATATATATATATATATATATATATATATATATATATATATATATATATATATATATATATATATATATATATATATATATATATAGTTATATATATATATATATAGTTATATATATATATATAGTTATATATATATATATAGTTATATATATATATATATATATATATATATATATATATATATATATATATATATATATATATATATATATATATATATATATAATTTGATTAGATTACTATATAATCAGTAGTGAAATTCTGCAAGCATAAAATCTCTATATATAAGAGCATTATTTACACAGTTCGCTAAATCTTTCCACGTACAGAATTTATTTACTCCGTCCAGTATATTTATTAAATACAATTCATCAAAACTGATCCTGTGGAGAACCCTAAATCTGATTTCTCCAAGTATCGGGCACATACTACAAATACTGTTTGTTCTGTTTATATATTGATTTGTGTTTAGCGGAAGAGTATCACATCTCACCCTTAATAATGTCGAAATTTCATTTATTTTAAGGCTTCCATCCATAAAATATGTGGATTCCATAGCTGGTGTGAGGTGTTTGTAAAATCGCAAAGTAATACCTGCTGCTTTTTGCACCATTTCCATGTGGTTCTTTCTCTTAAGTTCTAAAACTAGTTCGTGGGTTTTTACAACCCATTCCTCTTTTGACATCCCACTACTGAAGTGCATATTGATTTCCTCGCCGATGTTGTTTAATTCTTTAGCCCAGAAAATGTTTTCGCTTAACATAATTTTTGATAATTTGTGTGGAAGTCTCTCTGAATCATAGTTAAATAAAGCTCTAGTTAGATAGCTAATGTGTAGCTAAGAGTATAAAAATGGCTCCAGTTTCTAGGGCAAGTGCATAATTCGGTGTATTATCAGGTATTTTGAGAATTCGCTTAAGAAAATATCGTTGGAGTTTGTTCACCATTTCAAATGATGTAAAACCCCAAATTTGGGCCCCATAAGCTTGTATTGCTCTGCACACTGCTTGAAAAATTTTCAATTTTGCTCGTAGAGATATATTTGGTTTGTTTATGTAACTTTTCCAGGTGGAATTAATACTGGCCTTGGCAGCATTGTTTCTGCTTTCTACGTGTTTTGTAAAAGACATTCGTGGGGTTAATATCATCCCGAGATAGCAAAATTCTTTTACAATTTAAATATTTTCTTGCATGTAGTACCATTTCTCATCATTCGCCAGCCTACCACCTTTTCTAAATATCATCATTACGGATTTGTTCATATTTACTTCCATGTTGTACAGATTACAATAGGTCTCCAGCTGGTTTATCATAGACTGCATTACATTTTTGTCCTCCGGTAAAATTACAATATCATCGGCATACAAGAGAACCCTTAAATTAATTTCTCCAATCATTAATCCTCCTCTTAGGTAATCATTTATGTCGTTTATGTATAGGGTGAAGAGCAACGGTGACAGCAGACATCCTTGTTTAACACCACAGTAGGTTTCAAAACATTCCGATAGCTCGTTTCCCGCCCACACTGCCGATACTGACTTACTATATATACTTTCTATCAGGAGGACAATTTCCGTGGGCATTCCTATGGCATGCAATTTATAAATTAATTTTTGCCTTGGCACTTTATCAAAAGCCGCCTTTAAATCTACGAAAAATGCGTAAATTTAAGATGCACTATTGATGCTAAATTATATACGTTATCAATTGTCGAGTAATGTTGCCGAAATCCCGCTTGGAATTCATATAAAATATCTTTCTTTTTTACCCAAGCGGTAAGTAATTCTGTTGTTAGTTATACCCATAAAAACTTTCGCTATACAGTTCATAAATGCTATTCCACGGTAATTACTGGATGTGTTTGGATCTCCTTTTTTGAATATTGCAAAGATAACACGTTTTGAAAATGTTTCGCTTACTCTGCTTGTGGTCAACATATTGTTGTACGATTCAGCTAGTTTTGCTATAAACTCTGTAGACGCATTTCGTAAAAATTCATAAGTGACTCTGTCTTCTCTAGGTGCTTTGTTTTTATTCATCCTCTGCAGCACGCTCATAATTTCATTACATGTGATTCTTGTTTCAATTTATTCATCAGTGTTCCACATATGTGCATAATCCCGACTAGAAATTTTCCCAATACTCATATTGGGGCCCGATTGAGAATGCATGTGGCACATCCAAAAGGGTTATCCCATTTGTGAATTGATCGGGAACTTGTTGGGATAGTCCATCTACAAATTAATGACTTAACAAAAGTTCTTCCCACGTGGGAAACTATTGGGAACTTGTTGGGAAAATCTAACACAGATTTTTAATCGTATATTATGCTCATCTTCAAAAGAGGTAAATGTTACATACTTTGGTCCCTTGGATAGCTTCAGCAATTTTAATTCAATATTAGAGTTTGATATTTTCCCGATTTGAGCAAATTTTTGCAAGATTTTGATATTTCCCCACAGGAAACCAATCGGGTCCCAAATACGTTTCTGCGTTACATCGGAACTGGGATCCCAGTTAGATCCCAAATGTGTTTGCATAAAAATTTCTAGTCGGGATGTATACTGTTTGTAACCTCGAACGGACTAAGCAGTTGTACGAAGTGGTTTTTAAATTGTTCTGCTGTGAGATGCAACCCTATTTCAAGTCTCCTTCCACTAATTTCCTTTGCTATTTTCCACCAACTTTTTGAGTCTTGAACAATGTTTATTTTTTCTTCAAGTTCCGTATAGTACTCTATTTTCCTGGTCTCACAGACAGTTCTGTAATTTCTCTGCGCCTGCAAGTACTGGGTTTTATCAGTATTCAATCCTGTTCTACGGAAAACATTCAGTAATTTGAAGACTTTCTCCCTTGGACGTAAGCATTTGTAATTATACCATTTTTGGTTAAATGTTTGGTAATTGTGTTGCTCTTTTTCAGCTGAATTTCTGATTATAATGACTAATTCTTCTAGACTTAGAAGCCTCTCAGCTCCTATCCGCAGGCTTTCATTTAGTTTTTGTTGGTAAACAGTTCTATGCGAGTCCTTCCATATTAGTTTGGGTAATATATCTAATTTTTTAACATTATCAGTTGTGGAGTTCATTTTTAAGTTTAATTTAATAGGCATATGATCTGACCATATTTTGTGTTCTACTTCAAAGCTTTCAACAATGGATAAACCGTCGAGGTGTACTGCACAGATATCATTTACGGAACAGCCAACATTGTTTATAAAAGTGTACTTTCCATCTTCATCTCCAACTGCTCTGCCATTTAGTACAATAAGACCATAATCGTTACAGAACTCAACAAATTCTCTACCAATGGTATCTACGGTGCTATCGCTTGACTGTAATTCTTATATATTTTTTTCTGAGTATAAAAAAACCTCTATGATTTCTGACCAATTATGCGAATTCATATTTTACTGCATTTTATGATTTTTTAATTTATAGTTGATTCATTGAACTATTCCTTCATAATCTCTGCTTTAAAAAACATAAATATGATCTAAACAAATCAATCAATTTAATTGACCTGCATTACAAAGTATTATAAACACGAACCACGAATTATTTCATAATTGTATTTTATTACATTTCTTTCTTGGTTTTCTACGCTCAAATAATCCCCAATGGTTGAGCACGCAAATGTGTTTATTGGCCGGCCGCATTGAATCAATTACGAGTACGGTTTTTCATTAATAAATCAATAAATAAATAGTAGCGGCTTAGCATAAATATATAATTATAACGAAATTAATAATTGAAAACCAAATTTAAAATATGAGCAGATTAATGTAAAATGTATAATTATAATTGCATGGAAATTCTCTAATTTCATCTTCCATATTTCTCTTGTAAGTTTTTTTCTTAAACTTCTATTTTTTCATAAAAAAAAAAAGATTTTCAAAAAAGTTTATTAGAAATTGACGACTTTCTAAATTCTAGTCACTTCCGTATTTGCAACAGTAATATTGTAATTAATATCAAGATTTCTTTCTTCTTGTAATATCATGTGGTATGCAGGCAGAACAATTGGTTTGCAACTTGAGATTTTCCTTCTAACTTTTACATTTTTTTCATTCGATCAGTTGAAGAGATGAAGTCTTAGGAACACTAACAAGGTGCCAAGCAGAATTTTTCATGTTTGTTGTGAAAAATTTTAAAATTTCATATTTAATTAACAACATAATTCACACCGTTATGTTGTTTCATTAGAATTCAATTCTCAGCCTACAAAACGAAATTGAAAAAATTAAAACTTAAAAAATCTAAAATGTTTTAGCACCCGGCATACAGTGTGATCGGTTGATATTTGTACAATTGCAATTAGAACCGCTTATAGTGCGCTTTTTTTTCTTTAACAGTTTCTTTGTGCTTTTCAAAAAGCAAATGAACGCAAATCTGTAGTCATCAAGACTTAATTGTATACAGAGCAGGGATGGCATATGAGATTTCAAAATTGTACCAATTGTTGTCTAAAATTGTACTTTTTGGAACCAAATTGTATCAAAACAGATTTTTGGAACCAAAAGTCATGTAACGAGTGATTTTTTTGCTATTATCTTTTTGGCAACACTAGTTTTGACAGCTCACGCACGTTTTGTATCTTGCGTCACTGTCAAACATCTTCAGTTTGGTCTATAATTTAATCATGAATCGTCTTACAAACGAACAACGCTTGCAAATTATTGAATTTTATTACCAAAATGCGTGCTCTGTTAAGAAAGTTCATCGCGCGCGAAGAATTGTGTTCAGCGACGAGGCTCATTTCTGGTTGAATGGATACGTGAACAAGCAAAACTGCCGTATTTGGAGTGAAGAGCAGCCAGAAGCATTGCAGGAGCTACCAATGCATCCACAAAAAACAACCGTTTGGTGCGGATTATGGGCTGGCGGCATCATTGGGCCGTATTTCTTCAAAGATGATGCGAATCACAACGTTACTGTGAATGGTGAGCGCTACCGTGCGATGATAACAAACTTTTTTCTGCCCAAAATGGAAGAGCTTGACTTGCATGACATGTGGTTTCAACAAGACGGTGCCACATGCCACACAGCACGCGAAACAATGGACCAATTGAGAGGCGAGTTCGGTGAACAGTTTATTTCACGCTTGGGACCAGTCAATTGGCCGCCCAGATCGTGCGATTTAACGCCTCTAGACTATTTTTTGTGGGGCTATGTTAAGGCTAATGTCTATAGCGACAAGCCCGCTTCGATTGACGCACTGGAAGCCAACATTGCCAACATTATTCGTGAGATACCGGCCGAAATGTTGGAAAGAGTATGCCAAAATTGGACTAAGCGGATGGACCATTTGAGGCGCAGCCGCGGCCAACATTTGCATGAAATAATCTTCAAACATTAAATTATATCGACCCAACTATCGATCCAAATAAATATTTCATGCATTTTTCTGAATTTTATGTGTTTTTTTCTTTTTTACTTTCCGATAGTTCTTATAAAATCACCCATTATTAAGTATAGAAAATATTTCACTTTTCTATCCATACATATGTAAGTACATACAGAGTAATATCTGTGGCAAAAAGGAAAGTGTTCTTAAGTCGAATTTAAGAATTCCTAATAGAAAATAGCTTATTACTTTAGACAAACTTACTATTGGAAGGTAGAAGAGTAAAGTTCCGAAATATTCGCCTTTACTACAATACAAATACATAAATTTAAAGCAAGAGCTTTAAATTCCAGAGACTACGTTTTGTGAGATGGTCTTATCTGACACCTTAAATATTTTTTTTAAGTCGAACTTTGTTCTCAATATTTTGTAAAATATAAATTTAATAGATTAACTAAGATTTAATTTAATTAGATTACGTACGAGTGGACAAAAAGGACAAATATTTAATCAAAATAAAAGACATGCAATAAGGAGATTTTCTAAAAAATAGAAAAATTATGAATTGTACTTAATTGGCCAGTGCTGTACCATTGTACTCTTCAAGTTCAATTTGTACCAAAAATGGTGCAATTGTACCAATTTTGCCATCCCTGATACAGAGTAGGAAAGTAAACTAAACGAAACGTTTGTTTGGTTTTGTTTTTTATTTTTCAATGAGCAAAACAATAACAACGCGAATGATTTTCCCATTTAGTTTTGTATTGTTTTTACTTGTGTGCACTAAATCAGCGTTCCCAGTTTTAGGGATTTGCCCCAAATAGGGGATTTATTTTTGTGATTGGGGATAAAAATTTCGTGAAAATCTCCAG
The DNA here is from genome assembly GCA_956483635.1 of Panzeria rudis. NCBI lineage: Eukaryota > Metazoa > Arthropoda > Insecta > Diptera > Tachinidae > Panzeria > Panzeria rudis. Next base: position 103,541,857 of record OY101449.1, read on the forward strand.
GGGATTTTTGGGGAAAAGGACTTTTTTCGCTAAGGATTTTTGGGGATTTGAAATATATTTCTTCTGCACCAAAATCATTTCAAGATGCCAGTGACCCAACAAATATGTTCTCGTTAAAATCATGGAATAAACGTTAATAGGCATAGTCGAACACAAAAATAGGTTCAAATCGTTTTATACAAAAAACACTTTAAAAATAGTTCAGTTTTCTTCTCAAACAATAAAACTTTTTAATACAAACAACATGTACAAAAAAATTTCATTAACTGATTATTCAGAAGAAGATTTTGATTGCGAAGTTTTTGAAATGATAAACATTGATACATATGCAATTGTTTTATTCTTGTGAGTTTTCTACGTTACTCTTTTTATATACATACATATGTATGTATGTAGATATTTACCACTATATTCACAAAAATAAATAAATAAAATAAAATATATTTGAAATATATTTTAAGAAAATTTTGTATGAAAAATTTGAAATAACATATATTTCAAACTCATTTTAAGTTTTAGAACTAAAAGTATGTAAAAATAAAATTAATTTTAAAAATATTCAATATAAATGGACTTAATTAAATAAATAATTGTACGCATTTTTCCTTTAATAATATGATTTTAATTTTAAGGTAAAATCATTTCAAGATGCCAGTGACCCAACAAATATGTTCTCGTTAAAATCATGGAATAAACGTTAATAGGCATAGTCGAATACAAAAATAGGTTCAAATCGTTTTATACAAAAAACACTTTAAAAATAGTTCAGTTTTCTTCTCAAACAATAAAACTTTTTAATACAAACAACATGTACAAAAAAATTTCATTAACTGATTATTCAGAAGAAGATTTTGATTGCGAAGTTTTTGAAATGATAAACATTGATACATATGCAATTGTTTTATTCTTGTGAGTTTTCTACGTTACTCTTTTTATATACATACATATGTATGTATGTAGATATTTACCACTATATTCACAAAAATAAATAAATAAAATAAAATATATTTGAAATATATTTTAAGAAAATTTTGTATGAAAAATTTGAAATAACATATATTTCAAACTCATTTTAAGTTTTAGAACTAAAAGTATGTAAAAATAAAATTAATTTTAAAAATATTCAATATAAATGGACTTAATTAAATAAATAATTGTACGCATTTTTCCTTTAATAATATGATTTTAATTTTAAGGTAATGTGGGGATTTTAGGGGATGAGGAAATATCTAGTTTGGGGGTTTTGGAGAATGAAAAATCAAAAATTGGGGATAAGGTATGAAATAAAACTGGGAACCCTGCACTAAATGTACATTAATTAAAATTTACGCAGTTATATAAGAAAAGAGAGAATGTGTTAGTGTATTTATGGTAAATACAATGAACCATTCAACATATTAAATTTTTTTTATTTTAATTCTAATGAAGATCTTCATTCTTTACATATTCATTCATAACAAATTGTCTACAAACTTATTGTTCACACTGTATGCTCTTTGATTTTCTATTCTGGTTATAAATACTATGAGATTGTCGTCATGTATTATGTTGGAATTCAAAATTCTGATTGTTAACTTCACCAATTGTGCCACATTCCAGTGGGATTTTTTTTCTTGCTGCATTTGCAGCTGTAGCTTTTTACTATTTGCTGTGCAAAGTTGATTCCCTCCGTCAACAAGAACAACTGCTACAACCTCAAAATATTAAAAAGATAGAATTAAAAAAATTTATGTATATATATAAAAAAAGGGCCAAAAAGATCATCAAACGTGTTACAATTTCCGTTGTTTGTTGTTTTGATTTCTTACTGTCTGTTTGCTTAACTTCTGGTTGCTGATGGTTTTGCACACAGCATTTTCATTCTTTTGTTGCAAAAAATCATAAAATACAAATTTCTGTTTTTTCTGTAATGTTTAGTTTTCTCAATAGACAAAATTGTTTTGAAGGCAAATAATAGTAACGAATAATGGCAAGATAAAAACAAAACTTGAAGGTTATTCAATATCTTTTTTGTTTTAAACGAATACTTAGACATGGATTTGCATTTGCATTATGAAGTGCATAGATGCTTCTAAGAGTGTAAGAATAGTTGTCTGAGTTGCCTGAGGTAAATATATGTCATGCTTGGTTTACTTACAATGTACGATAGTGTATTACAAGTATCATTTACAATGCAATTGACGTATGTATGGATGCATATTTGTAGCAGAGATACGTCTGGGTTTGAATAGCAAAAAAAAAAAAAATTGTCTCACACATAATCCAATTAAAATTTCAATTAGAATTAAAGCAAAGATAAATATTTAAATATTTTTGTGTTGGCTTTAATTTAGTTTTCGTTTTTTGCATATCTTTAAACTTTGGCATTAAAAAATATTTCAGATTAAGTTATTGTGCAGCTGTTCAGAGAAGAAAAGAAAGAATAACTTCAACAGTAAGTGTAGGCTTCGGTTTGATATCTAAGCAACCATGTCTTTCAGGAGTTGAATTGTTTCAGGGCTGAGCTATTACTTACTTACACAATTAGCTGTACTTTTACAAACGGTTTGGGTCTTTAGCCGAAAGTCGAATTGACTTCAAAGTGCTGCGGTCATGGGCGATATATCTCCAGTTTCGTAAGCCAAGATTTGGAACATGTTCTTCCTCTTACCGTAAGAAGCACTTTCGAAGGACCACTTTCTGTCAGGAGCACAATATGATCTAGCCAAATCATTCGTTGCCTGCGTTTCACTGTATCTCCACTAACGCAGACTGGTCAATATGCCTTACGAAAAATTTGTCTCTCAATCACCGATTCTTACTGATTCTCCTCCCACATTTACAAAGATTTTAGATACTTCTCGCAATGTTGGTCCCATGATATCATTATAGTCGGCATACGCAAGGATAGTGGGGTGTACCCTTTTCTAGTAACTGCGGAGACGCATAGAATAGTTCTCGATAGAATATTGAATAGATCACACGATAAACTATCTTTCTGGTGGAATCTTCGTGGTCGAACAGTGGTTATGCACATGTTCTAAAAGCTCGCAGAAGCAAACCAAACATCTCTGCCACGTGCTCGGGGCATGGGCACAAATCAGGTTGATGTTGAAGAATCGTCTACCGGAGTGAACCTTTACACATTGGACACTATAAAGCTATCATATGTCAACAACTTGGAGAAGTGATCTTTCCATATTCCCAGTAGAAGCGTTGTATCTGTCATCAGATTTCCATTAGCATCTTTGCTGGAAGAGATGCCCAAACCAAAGTCTACTGTCTGGTGTTTCACTCTTATCTAACTTCAATTCTATTCTTTTGCATTAAATTCACTTAGAACAATTTTAATGTCATGAGAATAGCAGCGGTCATATATCTGTTTTGGGAGCTCATAGAAAACATATTTAGTTTGCTCGTCCACCCAAGGATAAAACTCAATTGCAGGTAGAAATTGTATTTTATTTTTAAGCAGAGCCTTTGATGGGATTCGAACTGCGACCTCCGGAATGACAGGCTAGCACACTATCCACTCGACCACTGGGGCACTCATATTTCAAAATTATAAATACCAGTTAAGCTGAAGTTAATATCTAAATATAGTTACGGCACTGAGTGACATGGCAGTCTCATTGGAGAGAGGCAACTAAACATTATTTAGATAATATAGGCCCTTGCATGATAAATTGTTATCGGTTTTTGAAATTTTTGAAACAAGAGTTAGATCAGGGAGGCATTTCCTTCAAAAGTATTGATACAGATCCAGCCTTATCAAACTTATTCACTATATCGTCCCTACCATGTCAAACTATCCAATATGCAAAATTTATTTTTTATATTCGTTATCTTGGTCCTCCAATTTATACAATACGCCTCGATTCAAAGTGCTGAAATTCTCACAGAGGATTGGTAACTCAATAAGAAATATTTTAAACCTGGCACTTTTAGGAATGGGCTGACATTAAATACACAATTGACGGTTTTTGGCTCTCTTCTGAATACTACAAATTTGCATATTGGATAGTTTGACATGGTAGGGCCGACATGTATTTTTCACCATTCACTACTCCTTACTTTTGGCACCACTCCAATTTTCTCAAGTCATACGACGAGTACATTTTGATCATTTGGTACTAAATTTTCCTCAGTGTGCTTATTCAGTACATCCGCAAATTATAATATTGGATCTCCTCTATATATACTTTCTATGCTCAAGGTGCATATACAACTACCGTTTGGGAGATCGTCAATATTAGGGGCAGTTCTATTAACTATTCTTCGATGTTTTTCCAATGTCCAATTACATTTTTTACGATCTTGGTTGAACAAGTGTTGCGGTTAGCTATTTCAGTATCCTATTGGCTGCAAAAACGTATCCTTGAGGGAAGATAACGATTCATAAAACTAGTGACATAATCAGTTCCCAGGTGGCAGCGGTCGGATTAAGGCCTAGAACTTTATATGAAAAGGGCCTGTCACCTTTACATGACGTTGTCATAAAAGACTGACAGAATTAATGTACTATGGGCCAGGTTCCAGGTCTAAGCTTAATATATAATTTGGAAACTTTTGCAAAATAAATTGTATTAAGTCAAGAACTTCTTAACTGCTGATTGGATTTATATGAAACACATTGGATTTATATGAACATCTTTAGAAGAGTTAATTTAATTAATAACAACTGCGATTTTCATACAACACACATATGTATGTAGGTATGTGTTGTATGAAAATCTCAGTTCTTGTAATGGTTTAATTTTTAGCCGTACACGTCCTTAACATGTGTATCGTTCATGTACTTTATTGCCTTAAACGTACATGAATTTAAAGTACAGACGCACTCGTACCTCCATCGTACATGTACTTTTTTTGCCGTACACGAACTTCAAGTATTGCTACACGTCAACTATTCCATGTTCGCGTATCCAACCAAATATTAAAACAAAACACATTCAGGATTGTGTTCGCCACCGTAAAAAATTTAGAGACACACATACTTGATATGAAAATATAAATACAGGTTGGCTGATGAATTTTGCTACATAAAGAAACTCAAATAAGTTTTTGTAAAGTTTATGTAACTTATTTTTTTATTAATTCATTTGAAAAATAATACATTTTTATTAAAGTAATTCATGAAGATTCAGTAGTACTGATCCGTCTGCTAATCTGATAATCTGATTGCCTCTATTTAGTTTGATAACTAATTTTGTTTGACTTATTAGCTCTGTTCCAGATGCATAACAAAACAGTCCGAACTTGTACAAAGTTTCCCAAAAGCGTCCCACATAACAATTTTTGTACAATTTTGAGAGCGAATGAGAGAGTAATTTTTTTCATTTCCTGTGCAAAGTTGTACGAACTTTTTCTTTTGGGTAAGTTCGGACAACAAATAAATAATCAGCTGTCTTGTGTTTACATATGAAACTGAAATTATAATCAGAAAATTTGCAAAAACAAGTTGCTAAAAATATTAAAAAATAAACGTGCATATTACTAACTTACCATTTCGAACACGGTTTAAAGTTCCAGGAGAATATGCAATGGTTACCTGGCTTTCCATTTGAAAAAAATTATAAATTTAGGTTGCTTTTACTTTTTTTCAGTTTATTTTCATTTACTTTTTACAGCTGTTGCCATTGATGCAAATTTTTGTTTGTACGATGTTATGCGCTTTAAGCGTATAAAAACAACGATTAAAACGCAAATTAAATTTAAAGCTCATAAGTTGGCACTATCGAAATTTTTGGACTTAAAATTGTAGTTTTTCGCGTTCCAGATGTTTTGAGCAAATTTTATAATTTGAGAGAGTAAATGTTGAGTTTACTCTCATTAGTCCAAACTTGTCCGAGGTTATCTGGAACACCTATTATTTCATTTCATTTACCTACCGCCAATGTTGGCAACCTGATAAAATTATGAAATTCTTTGATTTATTTTTTATATTTCTCTAAAACATTTTTTGATTGAAATAATTTGTTTATTGAAAAAATCAGAATTTTTTTACCAAACAAATTATTAAAAATTTTTGCATTTGAATTTACAAATTTCTTTATAGGACCTAAATTGAACAAATTTACATTTGATTTAGGGAATTTGGTATTTGAAGTGAAAAGTTAGTTTTTTCTGTGTAGAAAGCCGAAATAATAATAAAAAAAAATTTTTTCAGACGTAATTCATGAAGTTTTGAAAATAATTGAATTCAAATGGCCTCCACCATCAGTGACACATGTGCGACATCTTATCAAAAAGTTATTCATTACTGCCTGGAGGGTTGCAGCGGGAGATTCCTCACTTATCGTTCGAATGGATTGCTTTAAATCATCCAAATTTTTGGATCTTTCGTAAACTGCATGTTTGCCATAACCCCACAAACAAAATCAGCTGCAGTAAGGTCAGAAGATCTGGGGGCCAACAGAATGTGGAGTTTCTTGAAATCAGCTTATTGGGGAATTTTCGCCGCAATTCTGTCATAACAGGCGCAGCTACGTGAAAAGTTGCCCATCTTGTTGAAACCACACAGAGTTGAAAGGGATTCTCTTTCGGCGTAGTTCTGGAAAGAAAAACTCTTTCAACATCTTTAAGTAACGGTCTCCATTGATCGTAACAGTAAGACCGCTTTCTTCGAAAAAGTAAGGCCCGACAATGAACCTTGATGAAACTGCACACCACACTGTGACGCGAAGTCCAATTCTCCATTTTCGTTAAATCTAAGGATCAATATATAAAATAAAATAAAAATGGAACAGTTGGTTACACAGAAAAAAATTTATTACGTTATTTTTTGGTAGCAGCTTTCATCAGCCACCCGTTATGTGTTGGTTGCTTTTGAACAGTAGATTTATGTACGATGTGTGTTCTTTCTGAACCTTGAATATAACACATTAAAATCGTTAGACTTTATGATTCCCATATTACATATGGACTTAGATGTGAGATATGTGGTGCTGGGTTTCTATATCTCAAATCATAAAGAACAGTAAGCATATAGCGTTTTCTTCATTATTCAAAAAGTTTTTTAATAAATAATGAAACATTTCCGCCCAAAAAATCACATGTTCTTTCTTTTTCACAACAACTTTCAAATGAAGTTTGATGATATGAATTTGATAAGTTGCTGTGCTAAGCAAAACAATATATTACCAATACATACATGAAATTGATCAAACAGTTTGATAAATTGTCCTTAAGACATTTAATTGCATAGTCGGCACATTTTCTGATCTCTGTGTTACGACTTTTAGCAGAAATTTCTGTACATTATCTGGTTTTAGTTTTCGCAATAATTCTCATTTATCTCTTGAGAGTATGTGCACAAATATCTGAGTTCTTAAACTTATAAAATATGGTTAATTGATTCTGATGAGCTGCCATAAGCAGCAGAGTAATGAATGGATAATTTTATACGACATTTCTTATAAATACGATAGGGATGTGAAAAGTATCAGATAAATAGGAAAATTTTCAGATGTTTTGTCAGATATTTTTCCGGCATTGCTCACACATGTCAAAAATTCTTTTAGAATTTCTCTAGAAAATTCGTCAGAATTCGTATAGAATTCTCTTAAACATTTCGGCATAGTTTTTAGAATTTTCTCAGACAAAGAGGTCCGGTTTCTTTTCAACCACTCATATGGTTTTCGGTACATTTTCTGATCGACTGCGAATACGAATTCGGCATCTTGTGCAGACTTTCTGACCGACTTCAGACGGAAATCGGCAACAAATATTTGTTGGGTTGTTAATGTTGCTGCTTTTGTATATATTTTATAAGCAGCTGCTGATGTCGTTGATGTTTATTAGACAGACAGACGGGCAGAGTTGGACAGACTTAAAGACTTCATACATATATTTTTTATTACTTTTTGTCGATTTTTCACTGCTGCTTTTCGTTTTTGCAAGCCAAGACACGTTTATTGCTCTTTGGTTTCGTTCTTCATAAAAATATTTTTTTCCAAACTTTTATCCTGTTGCAGTTGCAAACGCAACACAATATAGAATAAAAATGTTTTTTTGCATTTAAAAAAAAAATTTTTTCAAGTCATTTAAGCGTAACGGTAAGTAATGACTTGTTGGCTTGGTAACACGTCATTATGAATTAAATTTATCATTTAAAATAAGGAAAAGTAAAAAAAAAATTTTTTTGGATAAACTACCAGAAGATTATTATGACGAACAAGAAACAAAGCAAAATTCAGAGCTTGTTGTAAGTCGTAGAAAGACAGTAACATCATTTTAAGTTGAAGTGGACAAGATGGCAAGTGGCGATAGTAATTCAACAAGGATAAAGCAAAAGAAATGGTTTTTGTTTTCGCAAAGAACTAAAAAGGGTGAATAAAAAATATAATAAATTGCCGAAAGTTCATTTGCAAAAAAGGACGATGGCTCCATAGAATAACATGAGTACCAATAAACTTTTGAAAAGAAAGTCATTGAATTCGATAAAAGTTGTATACACTTATGGGTACATGAATATGTCAAAAATATTTTAAGCGCTTTTGATTTATATATACCCAAGCTATCTCTTTAATGAAATTTATAAAAAATTTTAAATATTTAACTTTGGAGACAATTTTAGTTGTTTTATGGATTATTGATTAATCTGAGCATTAGTTTTAGTCATTAAATGTTTTTTACAAGTCATGCTTCCTAAGGTTTTTCTTAATTAAATTGGACATAATATCCCCAGAAAGAAGAGAACTTGCCACAAGACAGGTCACGTGACTGGTTCCCAAGGACTATCAGCCGGTTCGGCTTCCGGACATTTATATGAAAGGGACCGGTAACTATTAAATGGCGTTGTCATTGGGGTGGGTCAATTGACATAATTAAGATACTCAGTGATGTGATCTAGACCAAAACTTAAGGTACTTGTTCTGTGGTGATTTCTATAATATTAGCTAAATTACTGCACTTTAAATAAATGTTTTAGATTAGGAAAAAATCGGCTATATTTTACTAACATTTTTGTTCAGGTTTTATGATATGTTGTCTTTGCACCGGTCACGATTTAGGAACATTTTGTACCATTTCCATTTTCACCAGTCATAGGACAAGTACGTTCAATACAATTGGTACAACAATTCCCGCAGGGATAATATTTCAAGGAACAAGGAAAAATTAATGTGAATTGATTCCAACTTACACGGCAGAACACAATGTTGTTTGTGGAGGCCACAAAAACTCTTCGTCAGTTTAAATTTATTTTTGATAGTTTTCACCGCTGTTTAGATGACTCGATTACATGTGAACTTAAATCTTATATCCACAGACAAATGTGATTGAAAATTTAATACGAGAAGTATTTATTACTCCAATACGAGTTGTGTTTGTTTTCTTGTTTGTTCAATTCTTTATTAAAACTATTTATGCCGATGATTTAACCATTCCTAACTCCAACTTCTATTTTACGTGATATTCCTAAAGTACATAATCCTTTTATTTTCAATTTTCTGGGTGTAGAATTGTAACAAAACTGTTTAAAAAAACTCGGCCTTGTTGGAATTTCCTTAAAAGTCCAACCCAACTGTCTTATCTCAGTCAAGATAACGCGCCTGTATTTCTCGTCGATATACTAGTTGTACACCGTGACCATATATTGATTGATTGAACTTCTCGCTCCATCTTCTGTACCTCATCGGTATATGGATTTGAGCATTTCGCTTCTCGTTGTCTTTCGGATTTGAAAAAAAAAATTAAATAAAAAATAACGAACTCCTAGTGCCATTATCTGATTTAGTTTAGCTTTTTCGTTTGAGCCTAAATTACAAGACTTTCAGACATTCGCTTTCCATAATTTATTATTAAGTCTTTAAGATATCCTTAATAAAATTAAAAAACTTTTTAAGACTTGCGATCAAAACACGCCAATATTTTGTGTAACTATTCACACTGGCCCTCAACTGTCTCACACCAAAATTAAAGACCGTCACAGATATAGTTGTCCAGATATACAATTAATAATGTGTTTGCCTTCGACGTACCCTTCCCTTCACAACTGCACAGAAAAACTAAATTTCATTTTCTGTAAAGGACAAAAATACCTCAACAATTTCATTGAAAAAAATTTTTTTTTATTCAGTAAACAAATTGTTTAAATCTATAAAATAATTTGTCTAAAAATATTTACTAATTGTAGACAAAACAATTTACTAAATCAAACAAAAATATTTATTGGATTTTCTGAAAAATATCAAACAATATTTCTGTCTAAATTTAATAAACAATTAGTCTAAAAATGCTAACAATTATTAAGCAAAAGCATTTCTGCTACTTCCGATCCATAAAATCCCAACTCAATCCATGATTGAACGCTTGTTTCTAGTCCTTCGAACCGGTCTTTCGTTGACACTAGCAACCATAACTGTAACCTCTGCGTTTTAAAAAATCGAAAATATTACAGAAGGAATGTTATTCGGCTAATTGTAGTCCACAGAATCCAACTTTAATCCGGGTCTTTCATTGACACTAGCAACAACAACTGCAAGAAATGTTAATAATATAATAATATATTCCCATCGATCCTATAAGGAGCATAGGGCCTCAATAAATTGGTTAAATGTGTTCCTGTCTTTTGCCATCCCTTTCACTTCACTCCAGCTTTTACTCATATCGGTTACCTCTGCGTCAATCTGTCGTGGTGAGCAGGACGTCCTCTTCTTCGATTGCCCTGTGAATTCCACTCTATGCCAATCCTTGTGATATCGTTATGTGGCCTTCTAAGGGTATGGTCAATCCGCCGCCATTTACGTTTTTTTATTTCCATGTATATAGGCTGTTGATTGGAATACTCCCATAGCATGCTATTAGATATAACACTTGGCCAGAAGATTCTCAAAATTCTCCGAAGACATTGATTTATAAAGACTTGGGTCTTATGCATGTCTCTAGGCGCAATGTTCCACGACTCGCATCCATAAAGAAGGCTGGATTTTACATTTGAGTTGAATATGTTTAGTTTCACGTGTTGGGAAAGAGATGAGCAGCACCAGATGGGTCTCCACCGATCGAAAGCTTGTCGAGGTTATGATTCGAAGGTAGCAAAATTGGTTGACATCATCTATCTGAATATTATTAATGTGGAATAAGTCTTGATTTGTCATATTGACTCGGAGGCAGAGAAACAAGCCGTCTTGAAAAGTCGGCGGCTTAGGAAAAAATACTTCGCGGCGGCTCATAGCCGGCTTGAGCCGACTGGTTTTGTGTTTCGCCAATTTCGGGAATATTTCGCGATAAACTGTATATAATCAATTGCACTTTTTAATGTTGAACTTCTTTATTACGAAATTTTATTAAATTTTTTTTTTTAAGTTTTTTAAACAAATTTTTATATAAAAATTTTCAAACAGCTGACGACTTTCACATAATTTGTAATATGTAGTACAAATTTGCAACTAAAAAAACAATTAACCGGCTGCAATTTTCAGCCGAGGCTAGCCGCATGGATCGACGGCGGCTTGAAGTTGCATTGAAAGTCGGCGGCGGCTCTTCAGCCGGCTTTGAGCCGATCGGCTTGTTTCTCTGCTCGGAGGGTTTTTGTTTTGCCCGTATTTATTTTTAGGCCTGCTCCCACTGCAGCTTCTGATATATCGCTCAGATGTGATGAAAGATCTGAGAAGCTGTGCGCTAGAAGACAGATATCATCTGCGTAGTCCAGGTCATTTAGATGACCCTGTAATGCCCATGTTATTCCGTTGCCATTGTGAAGTGCTCTTCTTAAAATTGTATCTATCACAATATTAAACAGATGGGCTGATATGACGCAGCCTTGTCGGTCTCAAGTTTCCACTTTTATTGATCTGCTTAACGCTTTGCCATGTTTTAATCGGCAGCTAGCGTCATCGTAAAGGCACTTAATAAGTAATATTATCTTAAGTGGAACATTTTACATCTAAGTGCACTCCAAATGACGCCATGGTTTAATTTGTCGAAGGCTTTCTCGAAATCAATGAAGCGGAGATACAGTGGCGTACGTCATTCCACAGATTGCTCGACTGTTACTCGGAGACCATTAATATGGTCGATGGTGGAATTGTTGGGCCTGAATCCAGCTTCTTCTAGTCTCAGGGCTGGTGTTACCTTATCTGAAATCCTTTTGGCAATTATTTTGGAAATCACCTTGTTTAACATGCATAATAAAGTAATACCACGTCAGTTATTGGGATTTGAAAGATTGCTTTTTTTCGCTGTGCTTATTACTATGTGCTCTGTCAGCTCGTTGGGTAGGGTTTAATTTTCCCAGAAGATACGGATGATTGGGTGGATTATGTTAGCGCTACAAGAAATGTTAACAAAGTGTGAAAAAGGCAGGAAAATGCATTTTATTCTGCTATTTACGGTCTACAAAATCCAAGTCCAATACATAATTGAATACTTATTTATAGTCCTTCGAGCCGATCTTTTGTTGACTCTAGCAACAACAATTGCAACGTCTGTGTATTCGAAGCTAAATAGCTCTATCGAGCTCATCCCACTCTTTTAAATTGCACCTGTGTAAGGATAGTGACATGTTTGAGTTACAACGCAAAGAATTCTAGTTATCTTTACCTTGGCTTCGCCAATTAAAAACAGCAATTCCCTTAGTTTAACACAGAAAAAGTGAATTATTTTAGTGACAAATATTTCTAATCAATATAGAACAAACATATGTAGGCTAAGTATGATTTCGTTATTTTACATTTCAAAAAAGTAAAAACAAGTAATAATTGTAACAAATCCAATCTACTATTGAATACTTGTCTAACGATCTCCGAACAAGATTAAGGTGTCTTTGACTCCAGCAACCACAACCAGCATCACTGTGTTTACGGTACTAAATAAGACTTCCGACTTTTCTTAAAGGTTCTTTTGAGGACCTTAACGGTCCCTTTACAAGAAAAAAAGGTATATGAAGCTAAAAGATAAATTATAGAGAAACCAATACATTTTTTTCCCAAATGGTTTGTATTTTCTTTTCTTTTGCAGGGTTTGCGTAATTCTGGGATCACTCTCGTACGGTTCCTAAAAAAGCCAAAAAGCTACGCATGTCATTTTTCTTTACAAGTCTGTTGTATTATTTCCTTACAACGTCGTCGTGGGCTGTGGCCTTTGTTTGCTTAAATTGGAACTGCTTTTGCCACTCTATGCAACAAAAAATTAAAAAAAGTCTTAATTGAGTCATACACTTAGTTTTTTATTTATTTTGTTGTCTTTATTATAGTTGAAGTTTTTCTTTTGTTAAGCAATTTATTAAAAAACAACAGCATAAAGAAATTTTGCCGGTGTCTTTGGGTCTGTCGGAGTTGATTATATTTTGTATGCTGATTTTAGCCTTTTCTTCCAACAACAATAAAACACACGTTTTTAAGTATATGCTGTTTGTTCTTAATTATTTAGTCATATTTTTTTCATTTCATTTTACCGGAAAGGTTTCTGAACTTTGCTGACGAATAATAATAAAACAAATATATAAAAACTATAAAGACAATAACTCTATTAAACATAAAAAGTATAAAAAAAACAGTTTTGTAAAAATTTTGCAATAAATTGAAAAACTTGTATTTAAATTGACAACATTAAAATGAGAATGTTGGCTTTCAACTCAAAAGTTTGTATTCCTAAACATTTGAAACTTTTTTCTAGTTTTTGTGTTTTTAATAAGAAGAAAGAAAGTTAGCTTTAACATAGAAATAAATAGATTCATTTAAAGTTTTATTAAACCTTTAAAAGTCAACTATGTGTTAAAGTATAAAAGCAAATTATTTTGCAATTATTTTTACAGTGGGACACACTGATAGAAAAAAAATAGTCATAACGCTGATGTAATATGACATCAATGCTATGTCAAGTGTCTTCGTTTCTGACCCTATGACACTTTTCATCATGGTGATGCCAACCATTACATCAACTGTCATCTATCATCAATCCAATAACACCGGCATCAGGGAAATGATGAATTGACATTAATGTAATGACAAAATGTCATTAATATGATGTCGCTGATAGAAAACCCGTCATAACGCTGATGTAATTTGACATCAATACTACCCAGTAAAAATTATGTGTGTGAAGTTAAATTTTCAAACATAAAACCCTAGACACAAACCATAGAATTTAACAGAGCTCTGTTAACAGGTTAACATTACTCTGTTAAAAATTAAAACGTAGTGAATGCTTTTAAAACTACATTTTTTTTGGGAAGGAGTCAACGTGGGCGGAAAAAATGATGACGATTTGAAGGCAAGGAACTCCTCTACAAACGCTCATATTACGAATTTTTAACAGTTTGAGTTTGGACGAGTTATGCCCGATTTTTGAAATGTGGATTCTCTAAGGGATGACCACATTTTTTTGGGAAGGAGTCAACGTGGGCGGAAAAAAATTATGAGGATTTGAAGGCACGGAACTCCTCTACAAACGGTCATATTACGAATTTTTAACAGTTTGAGTTTGGACGAGTTAGGTCTGATTTTTGAAATGTGGGTTCTCTAAGGGATGCCCACATTTTTTTTGGGAGTGAGTCAACGTGGGCGGAAAAAAATGCTGAGGATTTTAAGGCAAGGAACTCCTCTACAAATGCTCATATTACGAATTTTTAACAGTTTGAATTTGGACGAGTTATGCCCGATTTTTGAAATGTGGGTTATCTAAGGGATGCCCACATTTTTTTTGGGAAGGGGTAAACGTCGGCTGAAAAAATGATGAGGATTTGAAGACAAGGAACTCCTCTACAAATGCTCATATTACAAATTTTTAACAGTTCGAGTTTGGACGAGTTGTGCCCGATTTTTGAAATGTGGATTCTCTAAGGGATGCCCACATTTTTTTTGGGAAGGAGTCAACGTGGGCGGAAAAAAATGATGAGGATTTGAAGACAAGAAACTCCTCTACAAACGCTCATACTATGAAATTTTAACAGTTTGAGTTTTGATGAGTTATGTCCGATTTTGGAAAGGCGGATTCTATAAGGGATGACCACATTTTTTTGGGAAGGAGTCAACGTGGGCAAAAAAATATATGAGGATTTGAAGGCAAGGAACTACTCTACAAATGCTCATATTACGAATTTTTAACAGTTTGAGTTTGGACGAGTTATGCCCGATTTTTGAAATGTGGGCTCTCTAAGGGATGCCCACATTTTTTTGGGAAGGAGTCTAAAAAACTTTGAAAATTTAACTTAAGTAAATTTTTGACTACGAGTATCTCTGAGAAATTTTTGGCCATGTTTGGGCACATCTTTACTTGTAGCGCATTGGGACCAAAAGAAAATTGAGGCCTGGGATCCACATTATTCGAAAATATAAGTCGCATTTTTCATTTGTAGATGAATTTCTTGCCTTCAAATCCTCATAATTTTTTTCCGGCCACGTTGACTCCTTCCCAAAAGAAAAATGTGGTCATCCCTTAGAAAACCCACAATTCAAAAATCGGGCATAACTCGTCAAAACTCAAACTGTTAAAAATTCGTAGTACCAGCGTTTATAGAGGAGTTCCTTGTCTTCAAATCCTCATCTTTTTTTTCCGCCCACGTTGACTCCTTCCCCAAAAAATGTGGTCATCCCTTAGAGAACCCACATTTCAAAAATCGGGCATAACTCGTCCAAACTCAAACTGTTAAAAATTCGTAATATGAGCATTTGTAGAGGAATTCCTTGCCTTCAAATCCTCATCATTTTTTTCCGCCCACGTTGACTCCTTCCCAAAAAAATGTGGTCATCCCTTAGAGAACCCACATTTCAAAAATCGGGCATAACTCGTCCAAACTCAAACTGTTAAAAATTCGTAATATGAGCATTTGTAGAGGAGTTCCTTGCCTTCAAAGCCTCATCATTTTTTTCCGCCCACGTTGGCTCCTTCCCAAAAAAATATGGGCATCCCTTAGAGAACCCACACTTCAAAAATCGGGCATAACTCGTCCAAACTCAAACTGTTGAAAATTCGTAATATGAGCGTTTGTAGAGGAGGTCCTTGCCTTCAAATCCTCATCATTTTTTTCCGCCCACGTTGGCTCCTTCCCAAAAAAATGTGGGCATCCCTTAGAGAACCCACACTTCAAAAATCGGGCATAACTCGTCCAAACTCAAACTGTTAAAAATTCGTAATATAAGCGTTTGTAGAGGAGTTCCTTGTCTTCAAATCCTCTTAATTTTTTTCGGCCCACGTTGACTCCTTCCCAAAAAAAATTTGGGCATCCCTTAGAGAACATTTAAAAATCGGGCATAACTCGTCCAAACTCAAACTGTTGAAAATTCGTATTATGAGCATTTGTAGAGGAGTTCCTTGCCTCCAAATCCTTATCATTTTTTTCCGCCCACGTTGAGCTCTGTTAAATTCTATGGTTTGTGTCTAGGGTTTTATATTTTAAAATTTAACTTCACACACATGTAAAAATTAGTGCTTGTTGGAACCATTTTTGTAAGGGAGACAACAGAACGGAATCACTTGAAATTGCGCTTTTATAATGCATGATTTTTATTCGCGATGAGCCGCTTAGAAGTAATAGTTTCTGTTTCCACAATATGGTTATATTAGTGATGAAAATCATTAAAATTTTCAGCACTAAAACTGAAAATATATGGAGAAAATAGTTCGATGTGGATTGGCTGTTCGTTATTTTAATTGACAGCAGTGTCGAACCAAGCACCTTCAGATTTGAAATCCAACTCACCAACCACTCAGCCAAAAACACTTGGCAACAGCCAGAACGAAGTCAACATGAACTTAAGGCTCCGTTAGCCAACTGTTTCTGTACCGCTACCGTACCGTACCGTACTGTTAGCACGTCTGTCCACTTATAGAACATCTAAAAACGTGCGTATGTTTTACTCTATTTTGCTGTTTTAATATGAAAAAGAAACAGCTGTTCACAAAACAGTGATGGAAATTAAAAATGTTCAAATAGTGAGTCTTGCGAAGAAAAAGTACCTAAACGATGTAATAGTATTAAAACTGTATTTGGTGTAGGTACATAAAAATATATCTATATTATATATTTATAATAAATAAATATGTATCTATGTATACACACATATCGTTAAATAAAACGCAAAAAGCCCTTCCTAACAAAAAAATCGAATCGGCTTTTGAAAAAATTCCAATGGATTTCACCAACATAATACATAGCTAAGTACATATGTAAGAAATGAAATTATTTTTTATATGTGCATACACAAAAAATGGTTTGAAACCATTTTAATCCTTTTATCTATATCACATTTATATTTAACGTGCATAAATAGTCATATAAAATGCAAAAGGGCATATCGTCCTCTTAAATAATTTTTCAGAATAGATAAAAAACTTAATAAAGAAAACTATTGTCTGAATTAATGATACTACGCTGAATTTGTTTTAATCACAATAGTATAATTTTTATTAAGTTTTTTATCTCTCCTGAAAAATTTTTAAAAACGATGATATGCCCTTTTGCATTTTATATGACGATATGTATTTCTTTATTATATGCATACATCTAATATATGTATATTTATGTACAAACATACATACTTAGATATATATGTATATATATATGTATATATGTATATATGTATTATTACCAAAAGTACAAAAAAAAAACAGAGCCAAAATACCCTCATTCCATTTAGCATACACGCAACCCATCACTGCTTTACAACTGTCACTTAACAACGTTAGGTTTTCTATTTTATACTGATTGGGACGTTACGGAAAAGTGACTTAAATTCGGTAAGCTTTCGCACTGGTTTTCCCATTCCATACACGAACAGCTGACACGTTTTCTTAAAGCAACAGTACGGTACGGCTCGCTATTTCTACCTTTACTCTTATAAATACATTATTTTAAAATTATTTACTTTACTTTATTTTTAAAATGTACTGTTCGTGTATACACGTTTACTGCATGTGTGTACTGTTAGTGTATACAATCGTTGAACATATTTTAAGGGTCTCGCTTACGTTAGTGCTTCCAAGAGTCAGTGAGAGAAGTTAAATCTTAAATACTTTTGTTGTTTTGCCTATATCTTTTACATTTTAAAATTATCGCCAAAAGCTAATAAGTATTCGTGCCTATTTGTTCGTGCTCTTGTACGAACTTTAGTGCATTTGTCGTAGCATTTTTGGAAGTATTTGCTTCTAACAGCTTTTTGTGCTTCGCAGATGACAGCAGCATTTGCCATTCTTATTCATTCATCAATAGACGAAGCCTGTCGGAGATTAGGGCAAAGAGGCAAAACATGAATGGTACACTTAATCGTGATCTTGTAACTATCTCCAAATGGGGTCATGCGAATAGGGTCGATTTTAACGCTCGTAAGACCCAATGTTGTATGCTTACGCACAGGCGTATGATCGAATATGCTGCTTCATCTGTAAGTATGGACGGTATAGGTATTGAGGAAGCAAAAGCTCTTGATGTTCTTGGCATGAAAATCCAATTTAATGTTCGATGGAATGATCACATTTTTCAAGTCGCAAAAGAAGCATTCAAGTGCTTCGGATTTTTGAGACGGTGCAAGAATTTCTTCACTTCATCTGATCTCCTTAATATTTATACCACCTATATCCGACCGAAAATGGAATACAACTCTCATGTATGGGCCGGTGCTTCAAGAACTATTTTGAAGTTACTCGACCGCGTACAGGAGAGGGCGAAGAAGCTTATCGGTGACAGTAGGAAGCCAACTCTATTGACTTACTGGAACATCGACGCAATGTGGGGTGTGTTTCGCTGTTCTATAGCTACTACATTGGAATGTGTTCCAATGAAATTAGGGAACTTGTTCCCGAAACCCGATAATTTTTGCGCACAACACGGTTTTCATTAAGAGCACATTCATTTGTGGTCGATCTGCCATTACAGAGAGAATTCGTACTTTGGTCGAACAGTTCGTATGTGGTATAAACTCCCCGCAGAGGTATTTGAAGTCACTTTCAGGAATGTTTTTGTTGTTTGTTCGCACTTTACTCTGTTCGCGCTCAATCTATTTGATGTTGATGACACATAGTCATCATATGTGTCACAAATATGATGACAAAGTATTATACCATCGCTTGTTTCAACGTTTTTCTTATGTATGTATGCTGTACTGGCTTAGTTTTTAAAAGGTCTAATAATACTCTGTCATAGTAATGATGATAAGTATACATCAATGCAATGACATGTTTTTTAACTTTTAAAAAATGCGCTTAAACACAAAAATAAAACATAAAACAATAACATTTGTGTTAAAATACAAATTGCAAACATTATAACATTGTTTACTTACTTCTTTTATTCATATTTTACAATTTAAAATATATAATAAGTAACATTGTATTGATGTCATTCCAGTCATAGCATTGATGACACTTAAACTATGACAAAATTCTATGAATTTACTTGATGATAGCTTATATGGAACTATGAATAAATATATATTGCTGCTGACTGTATAGAGGTGAAAATGCCGTCAGCTGATACTTTTAAAGTGGGGACAAAAATGGCAAAATTCACAAAAAAAAACTTCATTACTACCACAGAGCCACTACTAGAGAGCTAAAGTCTAGGGACGATCCCCTTAGCTCCCATTTCCTTAAGGATGCTTCCATACAAAGTTAAAAATCTTATAAAATTCTGAAAAATTGCCCCCTAGGATGCATGTAGGAACGATGCTCTTTATTTTTTCTGTTTAGCGATTTCTCTGAACATACCTACCGCCTATCTCCGTTCCTTAAGGGGCTTCCATACAAAATTTGCAGTACAAACTAGAAATATATTGAACAAAAGTCACATAACTGCCTAGGAGTAAAATGTATAACCGACCTCCATTGGCTTTTTGTTGCAAACATTTTCTCAGAACATACTCGCCCCTATCTCCATCCCATACAGATAAAGTGTGCTGTGGGCAGGGGGTTGGTGGGGGTGGATATCCCTGTATTTTCATATAAATACATGTAATCATTATTTCCATCATTTCGGCAACTAAATACATTTTGATATGTTTTTGTGTTTGCTAGATCTTAATAACTCTTTCTCTTCTCTCTCTCTCTCTCTCTCTTTTCAGGTGAGTAATTTTGATAAAACTGAATCTAAAAGAAGAAAGGAACTAAGAGTAAGTGGCTATACGCAATATAAATAGTTTTTTAGTTTATCGGCCCTCCAGCGTCATGATACGGGTATCGACATTATTTAAATCAGCCCAATTATGAATAACAATTCCCTGGGAGTTTTTCCCCTATTCTAAACAAAATCTCTTCGGGAAATTTTTTCTTTTCCCATTCCTCCTATTATAAATTACAATTTCCCCGGGAAAATACTCGCTGGTAAAAAAGTAAGTATTCTAAATATGAGGGAGAGGGAGAAATTCTTGCGAGTTTTTTCCCCAAACATTTTGAAGAGAACACATGCAAAAATTATTAATTCAAATTAAAAAAATCTTGTGAAGCAATGGTATAAGCATTTATTTAGGACAAGAAGTAAAAAATAACACCGAAATGTTATATTTCTCTCTTGTTTTAGGAATTTTTATCTACGCCGTGCAAACATACGCTTCAAAAACATGAACTACTTCTGCCTTCAGAAGAAAGGTTTAAAACACACTAAATTTTGCTCGCCTCTTTTAAGTTCACATAAAAGGTAAATAGGAGACTTGTTGCGGTTTAAAAAATTTTAAATTTCCTTTTTGCACACAATCATTGGGGATTTAATCTGGCACTGGCCCACTTCCTCAGCATAAAGTTCTTCCCAGAGCTTCTGAGTGACTGCACAGTACATTTTAATTTTTATTTAAACAAAAACAAATATTTATATTAACACACAATCTTATTATCAATGAAAACATAATTTTTTTTTATGAATTTCTATTACTGAACTATTTTGTTAGTGTAGAATAAAATGTAAACACTAAACAGCTGATCCAGATTTTCCCTCTTCATTATTTGTTTATTCCGCGGCTTTTTAGAAAAGGAATATTTCTCCCCGGGAACAAATGAATGGGAAGAAAAAAAAACTCACGGGAAAATTCATAATTGAGCTAAATATTTATGTTATTATGGAAATGAAAATATTACGAGCTTGCCAATTTTACAAAATGTCAATATTCCCCCTATTCTGTAATTATTTATCGACGCCACCCGAGACCACAAAAATTGGTACCATTCTAAAACTTTTCCATAACAATTCATTACATTGAATATAATTCCTGCAACCGAGCCACCTGAAAAGTGGCGAATACATGAAAATACACATGGGGACTGACGATGGGGGTGCGGCTGCCGCCGAAAAGCAACGTCATTTCTCTTCTGTTATGGAGTTTGAAATAAATCAACGCGTTGCATCGTACGCCTTTCCGGTGTTGATAAGTCTTACGTTTCGCATTTGTAAAATACTTTGCAATATTTTAAATTGTTTTGACAATATAAACATAAAAGTCGTTATCGCCTGCAATATTTTTTATTTCAAACGCGCATTCTTGGCATACATGCTTGCATTATTTTCAAATAAAGCTCTTTCACAGTTCAAACGAATTTCCCTTTTATCTCAAATTTGCTGTGAGAAATCCATTTTCGAAATTGAAATATTTTCATTAAATATACACTACTGACTTGTTAATTATTTTCATTTTCCTCTACAAGTCATTCAATTGCATTACAACTCAAATTTATTATGAAAATATTTTTTATTTGTTTAATTTTACGGTTGCTTGGCAAAATTGTACCCTCGTCATAAACTACTTTTACTTCAGCAAATATATTTGGTCGCATATATATGCAAAAATATGCAAGTCAATGCAAATTGCAGTTTCTATTTCAAAAGCTTCTCTTTCTGCTATTCATTCACTCGTATCTATTCCATTTATAAAGAAGCTGATGGTGATGTTTGCGGTATGCCATTTGAATTTTATGCTTTTACAGCTGGTAACTTTTTTCTTTGCATCTTTCAATCAAAGAGTTAGATTTTCTTTAATGGATACTTTTGCATTAATAAATATTTTGGTAAATAAATGTACAGCATACAACAAGCCTCTGTATTTGCATTTAGTTTGGCGTTACACTAGTTAGCTGAGGTGGTGCAGGTGGCCAACCCACTCAATTACTCATTCATCATGAAAGTAAGATAATCTTTGGCAAATAAGTCGCTTAGCAAATAAAATTGTGTAAATACCGATCTCAGTTAATGGTTGCATGTGGTGAATTGATATCATTTAACTTTTTTTCAAGTTTTATTGCTTATTTGTTGTTTCGTGTTTATTTACATTCATAGGACATTTTAGGAAGGTATTTATTAAATTAACGGCCCTTTTCACAATGTACGATTAAAAGTTAAGATGGACCTTAACGGCAAGATTTCTATGCCAAACTTGTCGTTAACTCTTACATCGTACATTGTGAAAAGGGCCGTAAATAAATTACATCGAATAAATGGTTGTCCATTTTTTGCGAATTAACTGTTTACTCAATATAAAAATTTCTTTTAAATTATGTTACAATTAAATCCGTTTTTATATTAATTGATTTTGCTATTCTTAGTCAAAATTGTTCTATAAATGGGAAAAATTGTTACATACCGATTGTGTGTAAATGATATGACTTTTGATCGCATTTTTTGAAAATCACACATTGTATTGCAAAAATATATTCGACTATAATATCTACTTAAATATTTTTTTAAATTAATTCAGCTATTTTTTTTAAGTCAACAAATTTTTTAATTAGTTAAATTAATATTTTAATCAATTTAATTATTTTTTAAATTAATTCAATTATCTTTTTAATTAATTTAATTAATTCATTTTTGAATATTTTAAATCAGAGCAGAAAAAATATAATTTTTGTGTTTTATTCTTTAGCTTCTTCACAAGCACATACAAATAGAGCCGGTAAACGACCCCGTTAGTAGTCGGCGCTCATTTTTGCCTATTAGCATTAACTTTTTGAATTTGATTTGAGATAACGTAATAAACCGTTGTGCTTAGACAATGATGATCTTTCCAATGGCGAGCACACTTCATCTGAGCACAAAAACTATTATTCTCTTCGGCGTATCCTGTCCTATAAACCTACGATGGCCTCCTCTGTTAGCTAGACAAGTCAGCCCGTTAGTTTCCAGCATGGCCTTCCTTGCCACACAGTCCACAACAATTCCCGGCCTTATCTCACAAGAGATTAGAGCTTTGTTTGAAGCTGCCAGGCTATCTGACATCAAATAGATTCTAATACCATTACATTTTCTCCTCAAACATTCTGTAGTACAAATGAGGATGGCGTAGACTTCCACCTGAAAGTCGTAGGGTATTTACCCATAAGAATGACCCTTTGGCAATTAGAGTCATATGTTATGTCGCCCTTCGTATCTCCATTCTCCTGCTTGGAGCCGTCAGTCAACCAAATCTGGTCAGCATCTTTGTGCCATGGAGTGTGGTGGAATCATTGGCTCCTTCCAGTAATTAGACATTTAAGACTATTGTCGTTTGTATTTGATCATTCATCCATCCTGATATATGTATTGGTCGTTCACAAGCTGTACTAATATTTTCCTGTGCCCCACCAGATCTTCGGTTTTTATAATTGATGTATCTAGCAACCGTACTGCACTCCTGGGGAAATGTGCAGAATATCAGCCAGGGCGGTTTTATGTAGCCTTTGCTCAGGAAATTTTTGTTATCCTCCGAACATATTCGGGCCTGTCACAAATTCCGATCGGAATGATTTTGAATGTACTTGTATTCTGATCGCTTTATTCAGATTTCGTTTATTTTGTATCTCGATTACACATAAACTCTTCATACCTTACGGCCAGGCCACAAGGGCTTTTTTAAAACGAGCGTTTCTGTTTTTTTTATTAAATTTAAAGTTTTAAAAAATTGAGAACTTTAAATTTAATATAAAAAAGCAGAAATGCGCGTCCAGGTCAAAATTAATTACTCAAAAACTAAAACACTTAAAAAACTGATTTTTGGCATAGTGATTTCTTATACATTAAAGAAGAGTTGTGCAACAAATCAGAAAAATCAGGCTACAGGCACGCCTACTTGTCATTAGTTATAGTGACTCGGCATATACCTTACAGTTAAGGTATAAAATGTGTTTAGCACTTTTATGGAAAATACTACGAGGAAAATTTTTGTGCAACATTTTAACCCTCTCACTTTTCGTGGTACGGGTCTTTTTGTAACGTTTTGCCCGCTATATCGCCGATGAAGGGGATGTTTGGCAAAAAATACCTTTAAACCAAAAAGTGAATTAAAATGCTTCGTAGTGCAGTACTGAACATATCTTATACCTTAAACGTAATGCTTACAAGATTTCTAATGCCTAGTGCTAATCGTCAATAAGTACGAAATTAACCCTTCAATACATTTTAAGTTTGCGTCTGGAGCTTTGGTGTGTTGAAAAACGTATGGCACAATTTTTTGGCGAATATTTAGTAGATTATTTCTGTCCGATGTATCGCCGCTAAAAAGATTTTTTTGTCGCGTTTTTAAGTAGCAGACAAAAAGATCTATACAACGAAGAGCTAGAGCGTTAAAATGTTCCACGAAAATCGTTCGTGCACGACCTAAAGTTTATTACTAACGTTCTTGCGCGCTCACTTTAGTAAAATTAAAAATAAATCAGAACATTTTGTTTTATCAGTTTTCATCCCACGTACAATTTTGTCGACCGGTTTCGTCTGTCATATATTCAGTGTTCTCTTGAATAATATTCAGTTTATCAACCAAATTTGATGTGGGATTACGGAAAATCGTTCCAAATTCACATTTTATGCTTCTCATTGTTTCATGTTTATTTGCAACGCCTAAAAGTATGCATATTTTTTGGTTTTTAATGCAAATGAAGCTTGATGCAAAAGAATTTGTCAATTCATTAGACTTAGGTTAGGTTAGATGAGGTTAGGTTGTACAGCCATCTTCCGCTCACTTGGGTCCACGTTTGGTCCCTTTGTGTTACCTGTAGATAGAGGAAAAAGAAAGAGGAAAGGAAAAGATAAAGTGAATATGTGAAAGTGATGGTGAAGACGGGAAAGTTAAGAAGAAGAGAGGTATGGCTATCACTCGCCAGAAGGGAGTGGTTCAGAGCTGGAACCATCCACTGCGCCTTATGAAAAGGCTAAGTTTGTTAGGGTTCGTCGTTGCCATTCGTAGACTGACGAAGGATTGCTGAGTTGTGCCAGTCGCTGGTTCTCCAGTGAAGTACAGAGACACAGGAGGTGAAAAGTCATCTCCTCCTCATCCCGACAGAAGTCGCGGGACGTTAGCCCATTAGCTTGGAGTGATTGCCGAATTTGCTGTGGCCTGTGATCGTTGCGACGATGTCTTTTAGGTGTGTTTTCTGGAGCCCTAAGAGATTCCTAGTACGGTCTGAGTCAAGCCAGATCAGCCTGGAGATCCTACAAGTATGTTAGTTGAACAATCTGGTGTAGACACCTCCTCCAACCCTGTCAGCCCTCTTGGAGCTGTCCGTGTAAACATCAAAGTGTTCCACGAGGGGAGGAGACCCTCCAGTGGACCTCATTTCCTACGGGATAGAGAAACTGAAGTCCCTAGAGAGTGATGGTCTCGGGGTGGTGTAATCAGTTAGCTCAGGCAGATTATCCCAAGAATCGATGATACTTGCATCACCCCAGCGATTGTGGATCAAAGCATTTGTAGCGTGCAGACGCAGTGCTGTGCTCAAGGCAAGCTTTTTGGATAGCAAATCCACTGGTAACCAATTCAGCATAGCGAAAAGCGCTTTATTAGGCGTGGAGCATAAAGCACCTGTAATTAGCATTGCCATGCTGCGGATGACTTTCTCGAATCGAGAGCGATTGGACTCTGTTTCCATGGCCTTCCACCAGACCACAGCGCCATAAAAGAGTATTGGCCTAATCACTGTGTCAAATAACCAGCACGAATTGCGAGGTATAATACCCCACGACGTACCTGTAGCTCTATTGTAAATGTAAACCACGGCCATCGCTTTCCTGACTCTGGTTTCTATGTTAGGTCTCTATGACAGCTTGCTGTCCAGAATTATTCCCAGATATTTAGCGCTGCTAATCTCATTTTTAAACTTATTCAAAGAAGACTTATAAAGAGACCAGTTTCCAGTACTATTGGCATCGTTGAATAGTTTTCTGCATTTCTTACGAGATTCAAAGAGGGTGGGAGTCCACCAATGGGGTCATTTGTTCCCTCTGACGAAAGAGACTGGACATGACTGTGTTATTGCGTTGTTGAAAACGTTGCTTAGTTGATTCATAATGGAATCGATGTCCGCACTCTCATCAATAAGCGGCGCTCGCGGTAATAGGTTGTTGAGAATACGTCCTTCTGTTTCCCAGTTAGTTTTCCTGCGGTTGCAGAAGGGTTCATTAGACTTGGGACCAACTCGTTCGAACACGTTCAGCAGCTCGACACAAACCTGTGATCAAACCCATTTAAATTACAGGGGTTTGAACATAGGCTTGTGTCTAAAAGGAGCTGCTGAACAAGTTCGAACGAGTAGTACCCAACTCTATAATTCATAGACTTAGTTATAACTCGTTTAAACTCGTTCAGGCTCTTTTTAGACACAAGCCTATAGTGAAACCCATGTCATTTAAACTCTATCAATTCACCAATTAAAATTAAATGTGTTTTTTTTTTATTCTAAGGACGATTTTCTAGCTGGGGCAAACTCCTTCGCACTAGTTCAGCAGCTGGTTTTAGTCATAAACCTATGATCAAACTCATGTAATTTAAACGGGTTTGATCATAGGTTTGTGTCTAAACGAGCTGCTGAACGAGTTGGACAAAACTCAAAAATTTTAATTTCTCGTTTTCTGAAGAAGAAATTTACGGCATTAACCCCACTTTCGATCAGAATGATATTCTGTGTGGATTTGGGTCGAACTCGTTTAGCAGATGGTTTTACACGCAAACCTATAATCAAAGCCATGTAATTTAAATGGGTTTGATCATAGCTTTGTGTCTAAAATGAGCTGCTGAACGAGTTCGACCCAAGTGTAGTTCTTTGACATTGCTAAATATTTAAATAAAAAAAGCAAAGGTACACTAAAACATTTTGAGCTGCCTTATAAAAATGTCTCCCAGTCCTTACTAGTATCAGACATGGTTCGTTAAATAAATAGTAACCCTCGTATAACCTTAATGTAAAACTAAACAAAAATTCTGCTTCTTATTAAACATCATAACAAAATGAATTACCATTTAAACTTAATGGATGGCAATAAATAAAACAAGACAAATTCTGTGTGACACATGACAAATCCATATGCACAATAAAGTGTTAAGGATCAGTGGTAAAATAAAAGCACAAAGTAAATATGCCAAGTTTTCTCTTCTTTATACTCATGTGAATAAATCAATGCGAATGAATGAATGTGAAGGAATGAATGCATGAGAAATTTCAGCCACACGAGAAGCATCCAAACCGCAACCAACATCATCACTAACTGCCACCAGCTAAATATAGCTAATTTAAATGTAACAAAATATTAAAGATCCCCTCAACTAATTACGTATGGTTGTATGTTTAGCAAGTGTAAAAGAAAGAAATATTAAAATGAAATATTGTTCAAATTTAAATAGTTTTCTTAACAAATATTACAACAATTTTGGATTGTTTTTTTTTTTGTGTTAAAACAGAGTTTGATTTTGCCGCCACGTTAGTTTTTTCCATACATCCATAGAAACAATATTATGTTCGTAGCAAATAAAGTTTGTTTGCTATGTAAATTCTTTTTAATAAAATATGCAAATTGTTTTTATTTGAAAAAATTTTTATGTTGTTTTAGTAACAATGAAAAGAAAATTTCACAATTTTCCTCTATTGTATTGGGAAAGTGCATGATTTATTTGAAGTTTTTCTCTCTTTTTTCCTTTCTCTTTGATAACAGAAACATTTATGGACATTATTATTTCTTGCATTTATTTCGTTAAAGTAGATTTTGGATAAAAAAAATAATGATGTTGATGTTGAAAATAACAAGCAAGATTGAATTAATGATTTATGTTTCCTTTTTACGTACATACTTATGTTTTTGGTCGAACGAAATATATTCCAGTTTCTGTAACCAGTAATTTTATGCTCTTTAGGAAATGGCGAAAGTGTTGTTGTCAGTTTCAAGGTTATATACGAGTACTTGAAGAATTTCATACTGTTATGATTGAAACACTTTTAACGGATGATGTTTTCGTAGATAACACTGCAAGAAAATATTTTTACATACCTTCTACATCATCATCATCATTATCATCTTTTTTTAATTTGATTTTAGTTCTGCCATATATAATTTCATCCGGAATTGTCTCTTGCACGTTCTTACCCAAAAAAAATTCTGTTTACACCCAAAAATTTTGAAGAAGCAATAAAACAAAATTATTGAATTTATTTTTATATTTTTGCATATTTGGTATGGAATTCTAAAGAATTTTATGTATTTTTGTTTTAGCTTTTTTTAAGCATCATTGATTTTGTGTGTTCCGTTTGCTTTCGAACTCCATACACATTTTGCGGGCCATATGGACGCAAACAATTTAAGGTGCGAATTTGCTTTTTGAGTCATTTTAATTTTTCCTACTAAACATAAATAAATTATTGTTATGCAAATATTTTTAAATTAAAAAAATTTCCAGTTGCAATTGAAACACAAAATCAGTTGATTCAAACGTGTTCTATGTTCCAGACGTTTTTGTTTAAACGAAAATTATTTTATGACGAAAAACAGTTGTTGTCTTAACGAATTTTTATTTAATCTAAAATTTTCGGTTACGCGATAAATTGTAGATTTTTTTTTTATAAAAAAATAAAATTTTTGCAGAATATTGTGCTCAAACGACTGACTACCTGGCTGTAAATTAATGTTGTTATCAGAAAACAACTAAAATTATATAAAGCAGATAATAACTGTACAACTGTATCTACAAAATCGACTTAAATTACTGTCTTTATTATTGCGGTTTCTGGCAGAGTTATAAAGGTATGAAATTAAAGAATATTATCGCGTTGCACAGTGGGGCAGAATTCAAATATTTGGAACACAAATCAGGCATTTCTAAACGGACAGTACTATCGGAATAAAATTTCACAAGGACATAGCAGAGGAGTATCTCCATTTATAAGTTAAGTATGGGCTCTTCAAATTGCTCAGGAGCGGAACGATGAAGTGTCCAAATAGGGCACTTAGGTGATATAAAATTTTTTATTGCTTGCCATTTTTTATTTCTCATCCGATGTCGAAACTTATTTGCTATATTATATCCCTTGATCAGATCTAAAAGACACATGCTCGGTTGTACACTTAGCTCTAATAGTTAGTGAGTTATACTCATTTTAAAATTGAGCTATGAATTTTTAGTCGAACTGTATGGTTTTTATCCAAATTAATTTAATTAGTGTGGCTTAAGTTCATTTTCAATTTAATCTTTCGATCACATAATTTTTTATTTAAGAAAGAAATTCTAAAGCATGTAAATATTGAACTCGCCGCGATATGGCGACAGTCTATTAATTAAGCTTACTAAAATTAGTAGGTTTTTCGCTACTGTGTGGTTGCTACTGTCGCTGGTAGTGTAGGTAAAGGGCTCTGATGAGTAGACTGTGGTAGTCTCGAAACAGCTGTCAGTTTAATCTTCTGTACATCCAAATTTTTCTTTGAATATTCAATATTTACATGCTTTAGAATTTCTTTCTTAAATAAAAAATAATTTGATCGAAAAATTAAATTGCAAATGAACTTAACCCAAACTAATTTTGGATAATTTTGAAAATATTTCAAATTGTTTTCTTTGCTAGTTAAAACACTAAATTTAAAAGAGTTTTTTATGAAATTCTGCTGTCTGAGTTGAAAAATATTTAATTTTTAAATTGAAATTTGCAAAAATTTTGAATTATCGAAAATGTTTGCCAAAAAAGCAAAAATTTTGTATTTTCGCCAAAAACAGCAATTTTATTCCGATGGGGTATCCGTTTAGAAATGCTTGGTTTATGTTCTATATATTTTGATTCTGCCCCACTGTGCGTTGTCTGTTCCAATTTGCTATTCCAACTGTCGTTATCAACATTTATCGATGACTGTCAAAGTGTACTGAATATTCTCCAAAAAAAATTTACATTGATATTCCCCCTATTATGAATGGCGTCACATCAACAAGACAGCAAAATTTGTCACTTATGGACAACAATTGACTGCTATGAATAATCTCTTCCTATTCTCTATGGCTTCGAAAATTAATAGAGAATGTTAATAATAGCCAATTGGTGCCGACAAAGAGTAGAAAAGTGACCATTTTTCCTGTCGTGTTGATTTGTTGTCGACGTTGCCATTCAAAATGGAGGGATTGTATTGAGACGACACAGATTTTGTCGTCGTCATTTTGGTAACTATTTGAAGTGTTTTGAAATAATACAAAAATATAAGGTATAGAACGGTAACCATTTATAAAAGCTTGTACGCTTAACTTCAGCTTAACTGGTATTTAAAATATGAGTGCTCCTGTTCTCGAGTGGGTAGTGTGCTTGCCTGTCATTCCGGAGGTTTTCAGTTCGGTTCCCACCAAAGGCTCAGCTTAAAAATAACATACAATTTCTACTTGCATTTGTAACAACAAAAAAGATAAACTTTCAATTATTATTGTTTTGTTGTTGTTTATTTTGATGTTCGTGTTGTGTGATTTAAAATTACCATTGTTTCATATTAATTTTAAACGAATCAATATATTTAATCTTCGATTTAATATTTTTCATTGATAAAACAACATTGTTATCAACGTTACATTTTATTTTAAATCAGTAAGACTATAACTTTAATTTCAAATACATTTCAAGTTAAATCGTCAATTAAATCATGTTGCATTAAAATATTACTTAAGCTACGGTCACATTTGTCAAATATTTGGCGAATATTCCAAATTCTATGGATAAACATATTTTTAATAATTTTTTTTTCTAAAATTTGGGAGTTTTGAGAGAATGCACTGATTTTATCATAACTTACAAGAAATATGTAAAAAAAAATATTTAATTTTTAAAAATAAAGGTTAGCAAATATAAACTGCCGCTCATCTAATTAGGTTTAAAAATTTAGCAATACTTTTTGACATTTCTATTAAAAACTATTGCTCAAACTACTAATAAAATTGGACTTATTAATAAATAATATGCATTACGTGAAATCTGTGCAAAAAAAATTAACGAGAATATTGTACCATTATCAAATAATTGCTGCAAAAAACATTTTGTCCAAGACCAATACCTAAAGGGATAAAACACATTTACTTGAACAAATTACTTAAATTTAAATTAAGAAAAAATTAACAAAATATATATTGTAAAGTGTTTCTGAAATAATACAAATCATTCCTAATAATTTTTTAATAAGAACCACGCGTTTTCCTTATTTTTTATTTTCAAAATAATATCAAAATAAATGCGGTGCGCACTAGGTAGGTACAACAACTAGGGGTTTGTCCCGGGAATTTCGCATATTTTCGTTTCCCGCTTTCCCGGGAAATTTCTCCGGAAATTCCCGTGACTAAAAATCTATTTATATACATAAAAAAGTACTGATTTTGGCACCCAAAAATTCTCACTTTTCTTTAAATTATTATCGTTCAACATGAAATAATATCTATGTAAGGAGAACGAAACCAACGACGGCTCAAAGTGTAAAAAAGTTGTCTCTTTAATTAATTATTTAAAGGAACCAGCTTTTTTTAGTTAAAGCAACTATAAGTTTTTCAATGTGCACCAAAATTCACGGTAATTAGATATGCAGAAAATTTGTACACACGTCTTTTTTATGCATTTAGTGACGAAGAAACTGGGGAAATAGATATTATCACTCCAGATGACAGTGATGTTTTGAAAGAAAATACACTCGAAAAACTTCAAATGCGGATATTAAAAAGGACCAAAATATTGATAGCTCTACGGTAAATGTAACTAACACAAAATAAATCACGTGACCGGTCCCCAGGTGGTAGGGACCAGTCCGAGTTGTAACACTTCCTATTAAGCGGACCAGTCACTTTTACATGGGGATGGCCTAGGATGGGGTTAATTGATACTTTGCATGCGCCTTGTGACTTGTCACTGAACTATCTTATGACGACCTAATCAGTGTAGAATAATATAGATTATATATAAATATTATCCCGCCATTTAGCTAAAATAATTGATTAATAATTGAAAGTCTATTTATTTTTTTATTGTAACACATGCAAGTAGAAGTTGTATTTTATATTTAAGTAGAGTCTTTGATGGGATTCGAACCGACAACCTCCGGCATGGCAGGCTAGCACACTACCCACTCGACCTCAGGGGCATTTATATTTCAAATGTATGAATACCAATTAAGCTGAAGTTAATATATAAATATAGTTTCGTGACTGGTTCCTGGGTAACATGGCGGTATAATTTTAGGAATGCCGTTTACTATAATACTATCCCATTTAAACGATATGTCTTTCCTCACCACACAGAAAAAAATAAGTTTCGTTTTTGATAACAAAAATCCCGGTATTCAATAAATTTTTTTTTTCAAATTTCCTGTGATAAAGAATTCCCCTATATTGATAACAAAATTATTTCAAAATAAATATATATATATATATATAAATTAAAAAAATGTTGACATGGCTGGAATACGAACCCGGGCTTTCCGGACGTAAAGCATACACTCTCTAGCTGAGCCATATCCCATTTATTTTTTTATGGGATACAACTTGTTTTAAGTACTTATGTATAAAAAGAAAAGAAATAACCGGCATGGAAAAGAAATACTTACAACGAAATATTTTATTATGTTAAAGATAAATGTTTTTGAAATTCATATTTTTTTTAATAACATGGTTTTATTGAATATAATTCTTGTCTATTTTTTTCTGTGCACTCATAAGTACTTACTTTGGTTATCACTCCCATTTTCTCAAGTCATAGGTCAGGTAATTTTGGATCATTTTTCACTAAATTTTCCGCAATGAATTTACACAACGTCCGCTTCTGTTCAGGGCGAAAGGCTTTTCGCAACAACTGAAATTGAGTTACTTAAGTAAGAAACGGATTGTGAGGTACAACAATAAATACATTGACTATTTTAAAATGCCATTTGCAACAAAGAATATTACAGTACAAAATTTCTAAGGGCAGAGAATTTTCATTGCATACCAAAAAGTAAAGGAATGAGTTTACTGTTCTAAGACGGCTCTTTGTCAGCAACATTTATCCTACACAACCTCTTAATCGCTCTTTGGATCACTGATGAATGATCAGAAATAGAAGTACTTTGATTTCAGTCCATCAGTGATTTTACTTATTATTTCTATGCTCTCTTTTGGCTCGGTCTAAATATGGGCTTTAAATGCGAAGCTTCCTTAAAATGTCAATAAAAATATAAAATAAAGCTCAGTTTAATATAAAGAATGATTAAATGATTCATTTTGCTTATATAAAAATTAATGATTTCCGGAAATTGAAAATTTTGCTAATTATTTTAGTACCTTCTTCTATTCACGGGATTTCCCGGGATCCCGGGAATTTCTTTTTTATTTTCCGCTCGCCCGGGAGACAAAAAAGACCGGGAATAAAAAAACCCTAACAACAACAACTCATCCATACAGAATTTTTAAAGAAATTAATATTGCACCAGTAGGCTTGTATGGTATGTTTTTCGAGCACGATTCGACATCACTTGTATTAGGATATTCATTCGGTTAACCGTTAATCGGTTAACCGGTTAATTACTACCCGATTAACTGATCGGCTAATTTATTTTCGATTAACGGTTAAACCAGCTAATTGCAGTCGATTAACCGATTAACCGACGTAACAAAATTGTTAATTTTTTGTAGCACTATAACATATTTTTTGTGTGTTTAAGTATTTGTTTAGTCTGATATACAAAATGTATCTGTTTAGAAAAGAGCTTAGTAAAGATTCTGATACTGTAATTGAGCTTTAAGGAACTATTAAGTTTTTATTTAATATTTTAATAAAAGACAATAATACTGTTGCCAGCGATTTAATTAAAAATCTAAGGATTATATTAGATGAGACACGAATTTAATAATTTTATACCTCCACTCAGGCATATTTTCTTCAAGAACAGTGTTTTAAAATACAATACAAAAACGGAAACTAAGGAATACAGAATGTTCGGTGCTGAGCTCTGCCAGTATGAGTCAGATGATGACCTAACAATAGAAGAACCTATCGATAGTAATACAAGAAACTAGATATTCTGTCTACATCTACGATAAGTGAAAGAATATTTTCAAGTTTTGTCCTAATTAAAGAAAAGAATCGCTTAACTCCTAAACATTTAAAGTAAACTATTTTTCTGAAAGATTGTCTTAGAAGACCTCCTTAAACTATTGAAATAACTAATAAAATAATATCACAATCTTGTTAATTTTTTAATTAATACATATTTATGATTTGTTTGCTTTATTTAGTTCAAGAATTGTTATGTTTTTTATGTTATTATTTTTTTTACTTCTAAACTCTAAATAATAAATAATTCAACCGATTAATACCGCAATTAACCGATTAAGCCAAAACCTCGATTGACTGATTAAATCAGAAGCCCGATTAAATGAAGACCCTAGCCAGTATACTGGAGTAATGTATGCTATGCTTAATCAGAATAGGTTTCTGATTAATTTTATAATTTACATTATAACTTCGCCGCGAATTGTTAGTTTTTAAGACATTTGTTATCTTTCTAAGCCGATAAAACAAGTCGAAATTTAAATGGGTCGAGAAAAATCTTTATATGAAGCTGAAAGGGTCACAATTTGGAGAAAAAAAATTAATGAAAGTCTAAAACTGTGTGAATAATTTCTTATTAACTGTCCGTTTTTGTAAAATAAAACGAAAATTTTGTGTGAGAAATTATATTGGCAACAAAAACAAATTATTGTATTTTATTGTTGTTTTCAACATAAATTCTCACAAGAAAATTTTCGTTTTATTTTACAAAAACTGGCAGTAAATGAGAATAACTATGAAAACAAAACATGAAAGGAGACAACTCAGCACCTGAAAGAAAGCAGCGAAAGTGATGAAAAAAGTTGGTACTACAGCTAGTTTGGCGACTGTAGAACTCGTAACTAATACATAGCACTGCTTTACAACTTTTTTTATTTCTTTATTTTTTTTAAGTATAACGCTTCTAGTGCATTTTTTTAAAGTAACTAGGATATGCAAAACACGAGAAAAATAAAGTCTTTTATTTCGGTCATTGTCCATATAACGGTAATTCGTGTTTTTCGATGTATGCTTCCCGTTAAAGTGCTATCCACAGTCAAAGGTAGGTTTAATTATAGTGACCTTGTTTGAAAGGCTACTAAATTACTCGTCGAATAGTGGATCATTGACTTTGATTGGATGAAAAATTACTGAGTTATGGGGGATCAAATTTAAATTTTTGTAATTATTTTACGTGTTGTCTATTCGGAAGCTGTTTTGTACCACAAATAATAAAAAAATTAATAGCTACAAAAATTTATTGAATAGTCTATTCAATTTAAAAAATTTTAAGCAGGAATGGGTCGAAATATGATAAAAACTAAAAATGCTAGAAGGAAAAAACTAAAACGACACCATTTCAATTTCCTAGCAAGTCCTTTATTTATTGGTCCATTATGGCTTAAATTTCTTTAAATCGAATAGACTTACTCAATAGACTATTCAATAAAAAATTATAACTATGGATTTTGTTATTATTTGTGGTACAAAAGAGCTTCTGAAGAGATAACACTTGTGAAAAACGTTAAAAATGTTATAAAATTTTAACGTTAATTTTTTTATCCGATCAAATTATCCACTACTCGACGATATATAGACGATATTATAGACGATAAAAGTGTCACATTTGGGTGCATTTTGTAAAAGTAGCAAAATATTAGCCAAGCAGTCGAAAAAGTGGCAAATTGCTACTTCAGGAGCACCTACGGTAACGCTGGGTACAAACCACTGTTGTGCTTGTTGTTGTTGTCTATTTTGATTATTTGTGTTGTGTTCATGTGAATAGTCGACAAATAGCCGACGAACGTCGTGGGCCATGATCAAGAATCTTCCGCTTCTGATTTAGTTACATCAGCGGCGGTGTTATGGTGAGGTTCCAGAAAAGAGGAGACAAAAATTCTTTTTACTCAACAGAAAGTAATTAAATATATTTCATTAATTAATTTTTATTTCTCATTATCTCCAAATATACATCATTATTTTCATCATCTCATAAGTCGTAATTAATCTCTAATTAATTAAGTTAAGTTGTCTTAAATATCGTTGTAAATTTGCCGTTTTTGAAAATGTTAACAGTTTTCATTTCCTTCACTACACAATCCTTACCAGTTTTTCCATTATTTTTCCCATTACGCTCTTTCGTTGCTTGCAGTACTCGTAATAATTGGCACTTATTAATGACGCTCTCTGAATAAAGTTAATGTAATATTTCCATTAAACCAATTTACCTTTTTTAATTTTATTAAACTCAAACGTCCACACTTTGTTTTTATATGGATTTATTTGTGTGTTTTTAGTTTTACTTTTAATAAGAAAAATATTTCAATTTATTTTTATTTATTTAATTAATACGAATTGTTTAGCACGCGACTTTGCCTAATTTGTCCATATTGCTCTTAATAGTTTTTTTTAAATATTTATATGTATATATATATTTTTTTATTTACCATAGTTGGTGACTAAAAAAGGTCTTTCTTTGGGCGACAAATGCTAATCGTGTTTTAATTTTGCACTCTCACTTCACTCACTGCTGAAGGTTTGAAACACATAGAAAACGTGACTATAATGTTAATTTCACTGTTTCATGAGTGAGAAATAATATACATATCAACAATTTGCTTAAAGTATTAGTAGGTAATAATGAAAAAGAAAAGTCTTTATTTATGCATTGTTACATATTGCTGAATAATTTAGACAGGAACAAAAAAATAATAATAGTGAAAACCACAAATATTTAGTATGACACCTTTAACCATTAATAACATTAAATAAAAAACCATTCTTGATACCAATCCAAAAAGCATTTATACAAAACAGTTCGTTGTTGTTAGAAAATCAATAGACTACAGACATTGTTTTGTACTTGAAAATGTTTGTAACCCTTTTTTCTTGAGAAGCATTTTAAGTACTTTTCTTTTAAAGGAAATTGAAATAAATGAAATTATTCATGCAGAAAATAATAAAAGTTCTTGTGCCATATTTTATGTAGGACAAATCTTAAATATATTTATATTCAGTATCATTGTAAAGAAACTGAATCTACGAGGGTGGTAAGATAACTTCGTAATGAATGTTGGAAAGAAACCGCATGTGCCGTGTTTATAAACAGATGGAACTATAAAGTTTTTTTGTTATCAAAATAATTGATTAAAAAAGATCATTGTAAAGAATATCATGGTAAAGAAACTGAATCGAAGAGGGTAGTAAGATAACTTTGTAATGAATGTTGGAAAGAAACCGCATGTGAAAGAATGTGCCGTGTTTATAAACAGATGGAACTATAAAGTTTTTTTTGTT
This sequence comes from Panzeria rudis, assembly GCA_956483635.1. NCBI lineage: Eukaryota > Metazoa > Arthropoda > Insecta > Diptera > Tachinidae > Panzeria > Panzeria rudis. The sequence goes on from OY101449.1 coordinate 103,579,300, forward strand.
ATCAAAATAATTGATTAAAAAAGATATGAAAAACGGTTAACCGTACAGCTATAGAGAATCTAGATTTTTGTAGTATTACACGAAAAATTTCGACAATGATATATCTCGAACCTCTTAACCGATTTCGCTGCTGGCCTTGACGCAGTTTTCAAATGCCGAAAACTGCGTCAAGGCCCAAAAATTGCCAAAATAAAGGAAATTGATTTACAATAATATTTGGAACTATTAAAAAATTAAGTAAAGTGCGACTTTGCCTCGCACACGAAGGGTTCCGTATGAATACACATATGTATATTCCTTTTAGCTTTTGCCCCTTTTTTCATTTTGGCAGTTTTTCGTTGTGCTTTTTTGTTTAATTTTAGTTATTTATTTTTTAAGTATTTGTCGTTGTTTTTGTCAATTTTTTTTTGTTTTGGTGCTTTTTGTTTTTTGCAATTTTTTTTTGTTTTAAAGTTTTTTCACTTTTTGACGATATTTTTAGTTTTAGCGATTTATTTTAGTTTTGGCGCTTTTTCAGCTTTGCCTCTTTTTTCGGTTTTGGAGATTTTTTCGGTTTTTTTGTGATTTTCTTAGCTTTAGGGTTTTTTTTTTGTTTTGACACTTTTTTCGTTTTGGCGATTTTTTGGTTTTTTTTTGATGATTTTTTTAATTTTTGGCAATTTTTGTTTGTTTTTTTGATGATATATTTAGCTTTAGTGATTTCTTCATGTTGTAGTACTTTTTTTGTTTTGACGACTTTTTGCGGTTTTTGGCGTTTTTTTAGTTTTTTAGTTTTAGTGATATTTTGCATTTTAGTGATTTTTTTATATTGGTACTTTTTTCCTTTAAGTGCTTTTTTCATTTTAGTGTTTTTTTTTTCGTTTTGACATATTTTTAATTTTGGATTTTTTTAGTTTTAGCGTTTTTTCAAATTTCAAAATTTTACCTCTTACGGTTTCCAAATACATAGTCTAAATTACATAAACTGATAGAATACCCTTTAATATTTATTGTTTTAAATATCGGTGTTAATTGGTCTATTCTACAGACTACACCAATTAACACGAACTTTGAAAATTTAAAGTGTCTGCATATTACATTAGTATTTCAACATTTTTCGTTGCTCGCTTTAGAACACCCTTTAATTTTTGTTGTATACATATGTGTCAATTGAATTTAGCAATAATTATAAGTAAACAATCTGGCAGCGCTTCTCGTTTGTCAACCAATATTAGAGGTAGATACTAAGGAAGAATGAAATAAAGATTATTCTGTAATCAACTGCATTCAATAAAAGTTGTGCTTCTCTTTTTTTCCTCCCTACGCTCTCGACATTACACTGGCGACGAGTGAGAAACATTATAGAATAAAAGAAGTTAAAAAAATAATCGCGTGCATAACCTTACATTCTTTTTCTCATCAAAAAAAAAATTATTATTTTGTATTACAAAAATCAAATTGCAATAAACAGTAATTGCTGCAAAATAGTAAAAAAAATTTTTACCGTTTATTTACAAACTAAGTGGCTTAATAAGCAATCAATATTTTAACAAACATCACTTAAAGCACAATAATCATCAATATGACTGAAAGTGCTTCTGGAACACGCGGCACAAACAACAGCAACAATCCAACCTCAATGACAGCTCCAAACCAATATTATGCAAAATTGTTGCCGGAGTTCACACCATCAAGAGAGAAATGGGCGGTTTGGAAGCAAAAGCTTGATTTACATTTCATGGAATTAAGTATCACCGAAGAAAATGCCAAAAAAGTCACCTTGCTAAAGTTGGCAGGCACTGAGGCATATAATACACTACACAGCGTATGCAGTCCACGCGTACCAATTTCACTGGCTTACAAAGAATTGTGTAACCTTCTAGATACACACTATATGCCTCCAGTGATTGTATTTCATGAAAGAAAAAGATTTCATGGAGTCACAAAAGACTCAAGTGAAAGTATAGCGGAGTGGTACGCCAGAGTTAAAAAACTGGCTCTAAGTTGCAAATTCGAAAGTAACTTAGACGCATTTATTCTAAATCAATTTGTAATGGGGCTTCCTGAGAAAATTTTCGAACGAATGTGTGAGGAAGATGAACGGCTAACGGCAGATGAAGCTTTACGTAAAGCTATGATACTCGAGACGAAACTAGCAGCGAAGAACAGCGACGTCGACTTAGGCGCAGTTAACTATATCAAGCAGCGAGGAATTAAGGGAGATAGCAGAAATAACAACAGCTTTAGACAAAACAACAACAACAACAAGACAAGTAAAGAGAAAAAACGTAATACTTGTTCCCACTGCGGTTGGAAAAATCACTCATCCAATGAATGCCGATACAAGAACAGCACGTGCAATTTTTGCAATAAAATTGGGCACTTGGCATCAGTATGCCGAACCAAGTCTAACAAAATAAATTATGTATCTAATAATAACAAAAAGCAAGAGGATGATAATGTTAATAACATATTCAATTCTATTTTCAGTATTAACACGGATGGTAATGTGGGTGAGATGTATTCACTTTCAGTGGTTATTGATGGGACCAAAGTTGTAGCAACGTGTGACACTGGCGCGCCATGCATCTTGGTTGCTGATTCATTTTTCAAAAATCAGAAACACAAAACTTTGTTAAAATGTACTACTGTACTACTGTCTTTGTCCTTGAAGGAGAATGCAACACCAATTTTCTGTAAACCGCGATCGCTTCCACTCGCCTGGAAAGACAAAATCGAAACAAAACTGCGCGACATGACAAAAATTGACATTTTAGAAATAGTTGATAATTCCGACTGGGGCACGCCTCTTTTGCCAGTTCTTAAGCCAAATGGCGACTTAAGAATATGCGCAGACTACAAGGTCACCATAAATAAATACTTAAACGATGTAAAATACCCCTTACCACGCATAGAAGAAATTTTCGCGTCGCTGGAGGTAGGTCAACTTTTCACAAAGCTGGATATGTCAAATGCGTATAACCAATTGGTTTTAGATTCCAACTCTCAGCAACTTTGCACGTGGAGCACGCATATTGGCACATTGAAAGTCAAACGTCTTCCTTTTGGCGTTAAAACGGCTGCGTCTATTTTTCAAAAGACTGTTGAAAATCTTTTTCGTGGGATTCCACATGTAGTCGTCTACCAGGACGATATTACAATCACTGGCAGAAATCTGCAGGAACACTTACAAACATTAGATTCAGTCTTGTCAAAGCTGAGTTCTGCCGGACTGACATGAAATGAGAGCAAATGTATTTTTTTTTAATCTGACGTAACCTATTTAGGTTTTCAAATAGATAAATTTGGTCTTCGAAAAACACCAGAGCGTATTTCATGCGTTAAAAGCGCACCGGCACCAACCAATGTAACTGAACTTAAAGCGTTTGCAGGCATGGTGAATTATTATTCCAAATTTGTATTTAACTTTGCTGACAAAATGAAACCTTTATATAATTTACTATCAAAAAATGTAAAATTTACTTGGTCAAGGGCATGTCAGCAGACTTACGAACAAATCAAGAAAGATCTTATGTCAGATCAAGTTTTAATTCATCACTGATGCTAGCAACAATGCCGTTGCTGGAGTGCTAAGCCACAACCTTCCTGACGATTCTATAATACCAGTAGCATTTGTCTCTCGTGCCTTAACCAAAAGTGAATTAAACTACGCGCCTATTGAAAAGGAAGGTTTAGCTATTATTTTCAGTGTTTCAAAATTGCGACAATATCTTTTGGGAAACAAGTTTACGATTCGCACTGATCATAAACATTTATTAACTTTATTTGGTGAAACAAAAGGGATACCTGTCATGGCAGCAGCTCGTATCCAGCGATGGGCAGTAATACTGTCAGGATTCTATTACGTTATCGAATATGTGAGAGGTGAGCGTAATCATGCCGATGGTTTATCTAGAATGCCGCAATCGGTCGTTGTTGAAGATAATCATGAAAGTAATTATGTAAACTTTATCGACTCAGAAAATTGCATGCACATAAACTTTCAAGACATAGCAAGAGAAACACGTCGTGATCCAATATTTTCGAAGGTTTGTGAGGCAATTCAATCAGGCACTCTTCATGATATGAGAGATTTAATTTTTGAACCATTTCGTAACAAAGTTAATGAATTGAACGTAGAATATGGTTGTATAATGTGGGGATATCGGTCTGTTATTCCTCCAAAATTTAGACAGGAATTATTAGGACAATTGCATATTTCACACTTAGGCATTGTCAAAACCAAGGCTTTGGCAAGATCATACATGTGGTGGCCTGGCCTTGACAATGACATTGAAAAATTAATCAAAAATTGTGTTCCTTGCCAAGAGCTTCAGGCTAGCCCCGAAAAAAGCAAATTAATTCCTTGGAAACCCACGGATTCTGTGTGGAGTCGTATACATGCCGACTTTGCAGGCCCTATCAAAAACCATTTTTTATTCATAGTCATAGACTCATTCTCCAAGTGGGTAGAAGTCTTTCCCACTAAAGATATAACATCTAATTTTATCATTAGCAAAATGAGAAATTTGTTTGCACGATATGGTATAACAGATACGTTTGTATCTGATAACGGAAGACAATTCGTATCAGAAAAGTTTCAAGACTTTTTAAAAATGAATGGTGTCAGGCATATTTTAACAGCTCCTGGGCATCCTGCGACGAATGGCCAAGCAGAAAATTTTGTAAAAGTGTTAAAGTGCCAATCTCAAATGTGACTACCATGCAAACCTGGACACCATCATCTGTCGATTTTTAGCAGACTATCGCAATACAAAGCATTGCACAACGAATGAGACACCTTCAAAACTTTTTCTCAAAAGAACACCAAAAACAAGATTTAGTTTGATTAAGCCACCATTAGTTCAAGATGCAATAATTCGAAACCAGAACAGAAGTATTATCAATTACCGGGGGACGCGAAATTTCATAAGGGTGAACAAGTTTGGGTTCGCGATTACTCGGATCCTAATAAAGCCGGTTGGTCTTCAGCAACGATCAATAAACAACTTGGCCCAAGAACATACCTTTGCGTTTTAACTAACAACAATCGCCAAATTAAAAGGCATCACAACCAGATACGTAGTCCAAAACAAAATGTTACAAACAACAATTTCATGGTGCATGACGAAGCCATCACACATAACGATGCTGTAGCTTCTACCAGCACTCAAATGCCTGGAATGGACATGGTTCAAGCTGAATGTGATACCAATTCACACACACATTATCACCCCGAAGTAGGTACACCTAAGCGTCAATTAAGACCGCGTCAAGAGGGTAAGGTAGTTAAGCCTTAAATAAAAAACTAAATGTTCAATAGAAATTTAAGTATATGATACAAACGTATGTATGAAGGAATGGGGATAACGTATAATGTTACCAACATAATATTTTATCAATTGAAATACTGATATGTTTTACACTAATTATAACATAAAGTTGAATTATTGTTACTGGATTTAAGCAATGCATCTCAACAAAAAAAAGGGGTGCATGTTGTATAAATATGTGTCAATTGAATTTAGCAATAATTATAAGTAAACTATCTAGCAGCGCTTCTCGTTTGTCAACCAATATTAGAGGTAGATACTAAGGAAGAATGAAATAAAGATTATTCTGTAATCAACTGCACTCAATAAAAGTTGTTCTTCTCTTTTTTTTCCTCCCTACGCTCGCGACATTACAATTTTTAACTGTCATTTTTAACAGATCAATCAATTTCAATGACATTTTACCGCAACCGAGCTGTTTTTGAGGTAAGAGGAGGTCACTTGATTTTGAATCCGATCTATACAGTCCCTCTCATATAAAGTTGCAGAACTCGAACCGGTTGCTAGTCATTAGGAACCAGTCACTTGACTAATCTTATGACAGGGTTTCTTCCCTCTAGGGAAGGTACTGAATCTGGTTTTAGCTCTTAAACCTGGCGAAAGCATTCATCGCCATTCACTCCGGAGGTCATATCAGATAAAATTTGTACGATGACGCTATGGGTATAGGTACCCCAAACTAGGGCATGATACAGAATCGTGTTCAATGAGTTATAGCAAATTTGTGAAGTGTGAGTGGAGAACATGAGAACTGCACGAACAGCCCGCTTTGACAACGAAAAGTTTATTAATAATTAATCAGGGTCGCTAAGTCTCTCGTTTTAGCAAATTGAAGCCACCATTTTTTGTATTAATTACATGAGAATTCCAACTAAATTTTGTACTTCAAACTTCTTAGATATTCTATTTAAACTTCCTCACTTGTAACTATTAGAAGATAAATGCGTGATGTTATCAGCTTCAAAGTGTTCTTGTATTTATGGGGCGGTTAATGACAGACAGATGTTCAATAATGTAACAATGCAACTTGTCAATATTTGAATTGGCAATCATTAATTATATAAACGACCACATGTCTGTCTCTTTATGTATTCGTAAATTGCCTAACCGAAAGTTTTATCACTTTTCTGCTTAATAACCACTGAAGTTTGGCCTATACATTTTTTTCACGTAGTGGTGTGGAAATGTTTTTATAGAATAATTTTATCAAATGAATTCGTGTGCCCGATATTGTTGTTATTTTCTGAAAAAGTTGTATATATACCCAGCAAAAATAAATTTGGTACAAGGAAGCAGGTAGATTAATTAGAAGTGCTTCGGAGATGCGGAAAAGAACACAGTGCATCCCATCTGCCTTACGAGGATGCAATAATGTAAGCGAGCGAAGAAACTTACCACACACACGATGAATTTGGTCGGCTATTTGTGTTTTTTCACGTGTTTTAAACACGAAGCTTTTTATTCAACTCAAACTTTTTTATAGTGCATCATCTCTCGCTTACGAGTGTGATTTTTGCTTCGTAATTAGATTTTTTTTATTCTTCCATTGAATGGTGTATGAAAATAAATGTGCCTCGATAGCTTAGTGGTTAGTGTTCTAGTCTACCATGCGGAGATCGTGGGATCGATTACTGATTCAATACGCGAACAAAAAGTATTTAATAAAAGTAAATTGTAGTGTAATATAATTTTCAATTGTATTTGTACCATTTAATACATAAATATATATAAAAACAAAATAAAATAATGGCAAATAGAAAATTAATCCAAGTGTGGTAAAATTGTGATATAAAGAGCAAACAAAAAGACATGAGGTTAATGCATCTAGGATGTGCAGAAAGAAGCTCATACCTCCAGACCTACCAAGTGGGACATCCCATACAAAAATCATGTAATACCGAAGCAGGTTGGTAAGGGAGAGTACCGAAATTTCTCCCTTACAAACCTGCTTCCGGTAGACGGATATTTTTGCTGGGTAATATGTGCAAGATTTATCAAAGTAGACTACTATTTCTCTAGGTGTCTTTTTCTACTGACTTTCTTCTTCGAGGTTTTTGCCTAAATCGACGTAGCCATCAATCACTGAGTTATTCATTTATTTGCTTTACACTTTGTGGACTGGTAGTTGCCTATTTCCTTTCTCATCACTAAGACTGCAGTAATTAATTGCTAGTGCTTTTGATCTGAATGCCTGTGATTCTCTTTCTGATCATTCACACACCACATGCGCTCCATAGTTAGGCTCTTTCAGGCATATTATCTTCCCCGCATATCGTCTTGATCTGATAACACTGGTCTGCAAAATTTTTTTTTAGAGAATTTAAATAAAAATATGTGGAATATACAAATTTTATTGCGCTAAACTCAAATCCGTTTTCACTTTATTTCTATCACGTAAAAATTTTTGTTATGGGTCTGACTAATGTTTCCACTACGTACGTCTGTATATTTTATTCTAACTCGAGAACAGTTTGTTCGATTTTAATAAATAAACCACCTGAAGATGCGGAATAAAATTACCTTTAAGTTATTCATATATAATTTTTTTATATATCCAACTGTTTCGGAGTTATTAAGAAATTGGCGGCGAAAAATTCTTTTTTCATTCAAAATTAAACTTTTTCGTTTCTAAAAATAAAAAAAAACTAAAAGGGCAAAAATTTTACATTTTGATAATTTATCAAAAAGCTAGGTGTATTAGGAATAAAATAAGCCATAAATTATTAAAATCGATAGACAATTGTAGATTTTTATTCACAATGTAATTGAGGGAACTTAATTGACAAAATTTGCGACTGTCATACAATAAGCATACACACACAAATTAAAAATTTACTATTGTATGGAAATTGTGATATTTATCAATTAAGTGCCTTCTTTTAATTGTGAATAAAATTGACATTTGTCCATCGATTTTATTCATTTATGACTTATTTTATTCCTAATATACCTAGCTTTCTGATAAATTATTAAAATATGTATAACATTTTTGCATCTTAATTTTTTTATGAGTTTTGGAAATCGAAAAAAGTTTAATTTTGCATGAAAAAAACGAATTTTTCGCCATTTAATTCTGAATAACTGCGAAACAGTTGGATATATAAAAAATTATATATGTATTACTTGAGAGTAATTTTATTCTGCATCTTCTGGTGGTTTTATTTCAATCAGACAAAACGTTCCCAAGTTAGAGTAAAATAGACTGAAGTACCTATTGGAAACATGTGATGGAAAAAACTGGAAACGGATTTGTATATTCCACATACTTGTATTTAAAGGCGATTTTTTTCTGTAGACCAGTGTAATATTAGAAATGCTTATGTCCTTAGATTACACTGTACACCAAAATCAAAAATTTTTCCAAATAATGCTCTAACGTTGTAGTCGTAGTCGTAACTAAACTAATCCAATACAAAACATATAGCGATCGTCGCCACATTTTGTCGATTTTGTCACGACTACGACACCCGTAATAAGGCTAATACATATTAGAAGAAGGTAAAGTTCGCCTTTTTTTGCAAATTGTTTTAGTGAATCGGCATAAGAAATCTTGTAAGCCTTACATTTAAGGTATTAGAAGTGTTCAACAGTTTTATGTGAAACACTACGAGGAACATTTTTGTGTGACATTTTAATCCGCAAACTTTTTGCTGTGTGTGCTTTTACCCTTTTTAGAAAAAGGGGCGAAAATTCATTTCAAACCGCAACGAAGGTAGTTAGGATGTCCTACACTGAAAATAATCCATGCAACATTTTACGAAAAAAAAAACTTTCGTAGTTACTTTTTGCGTACAATATACGAAACTTTCGTACATATAACGAAAATAAATTTAGGCAATAATTTGTTGAATTTACGAATGTACCGAAAACATTGCATATGGTGCATGAATTTTTCTTCAGTGTACAGAAATATTTCTCATAAAATTTTACTGTAAGTCTTCAAAGACACAAACATTAAAAATTTAGAATGAACACCAAAAATAAGTCAAAACTTAAAATCTCATTCACAATTAGTGCTAAGCCGCAAAGCCAGAATTTATTAGGCTAGTTTGTATTAAAAATATGTCTCACGCTCATTTTCACTATAAGTCAACATACAACAGAAAACTGTAGATGTAAAAATTATTTTTAAAAATTTACTTCACTGTTTAAACGTTTCTTTTTGTCGCTTTTTCAAGAAAGGGACAAAAAGCCCATAAATCAAAGAGTAGGAGGGTTAAAATGTTCCAAAAAAAATTTTCTCGTAGTGGTTTTATATAAAACTGCTGAACACGCCTTCTACCTGAAATATAAGGATTACAAGATTTTCTATGCCGATTCACTATAGCAATGATCAAAAGGGAGGAACTTTAACTCGTCCTAAAAACAATCCCACATGTAATCTTTCAAAAAGCCTATACACGTACATTTTTTATTTTTGGTTTCTCTACCAGAATTAGTCGTTAGAAGCTTGTTATTTTTTTTTCTTGTGTTGTATAGTGTTAATACAAATACTCTTTTCGCTTTGATTTTAAGGGTTGGCCTATATACTATCGATTTTTTGGATTAAGTTGAGCCAATGTAAGATCCTTAGCTCAAACTGTTTCAATCCCCATTTTGATTTTTGGTACACAAAGCAGTACCAAATCGCCTTTTCAAGAGATCATCTGCAGTTTCGTTTCCTATTGGGCGCATTTCTTCTTGAACGACATAACGACATCTTAATTTTTCACTTTCTGAAAAATTTATTTTTTTCCTGAAAAAACCTGTGTAAAAAGATTGGTAGTGATAAACGGCTGTTTAAAAAGAAAACATTTAATCAAAAACCGCCACAATATCACATATCCTTCACTATCAAAGTGGCTTAAAAGCATGATGTAAAATACAGTTAAAACTATTTAAGGCAATTTAATAAATGACTTGAATGCATAATTGAGGCATTATCTCTAAAACAACAATTTGCCTTTGCTTAATTGTTAATTTAAAATTAAAAACCCACACACCCCCACAATAATTATTGCTTTGGAAATTGTATCTCTGCACGATTTGAGAAAATAGTTCAGATGAGGTTTTTTTCATCACTAACGAACATGCAAGAGCTATTCAGTGCCAAACCATGCAACACAAAATCCTATTTCAACCACATGCGACAACGGCCTCTAAACATTTGCGTCACAAAAATATTAGTGCGCAGCTGTGGTGATGGCATGTGTATGAATAAATTAAAACTCAAAAATTTGTTAGTGTCGTCCTTCTTGCTGGCTGCAATTGTTGATGTTGTTGCTGTTTTGGTCACTGTTAAAATCATTAACGATTTTTTTGCACCAGCAACACTTAAAAACGACTGTGGAAACTAGTTATTTATGCCATTTTTATGTAAAAACGAACAAACAAATAAATAAACAAACAAGAAATATTAGTCTGAGAAAAACTTAAATTATGCAGTTTTGCTTTCAAATTAATTTAATAAATTTTCTTTTTAAATGATATTCAACATTAGTCTTCTTTTGTTGTTAAATAATTTTGTCTCTGTTTTTTATGTTTTTATCTTTTTTGGAATTTAAAGAGGAAAATTTCATGATCATTCATTTGGTTTATTACTATCATGAAAAAAGTTGTTAAGAAAAAGTTGTCGAGGGAAAATGCCAATGTTAACAATTTAATTAACTCTTTTTCTAAAAGAAAAATATAATAAAGTTTACTGGTTGTTTTATATGAGAAAAGCATATTTTATAAAATCTGAACTGGTTTTGCTCTTGTCTATACATATGTAAGTATGTCACATGAAAGCACCCTACACTTGTCACCGTTCACCATAATTGAGCCTACAAAATAGGAAATTTTGGTGGACACATTGCCCAACATACCAAATGGCTTGAGAAAAACATTATAATAAGCTTACTAACATAAGCCTTAAGCTTGAAAAAGTATTGAAAATAAATTGAAAAAAACTATCGTAACAATTGTCGAAAAATCAAAACGGAACCTCTTGAAAATATTATAAGTGCATGCTTTACTATAAGCTTATTCTTGCAATTGTAGAATAAGTTTATGAAAATAATATTATATTAACTTTTATATAGAAAAACTAATTTGTCTTAATATTTTTATAAGCTTTGAAGAATAAAATTCACAAATAATATTTTTTAATGTTGAAAATGAAAATTCTTATTATTTGCTTATAATTCATTCGATTTCATTTATTAATTACATACATATTTATGTTTTTATATTGTAATTTTCAAAATTGCACGTGCACCCAATTTGCAATTTAAGACTAGATGCAAATGCCGCTGTAGAATGTATGGAAAAAGATAAGTATTTTTCAATACATTCTATTTACATACAATTTTCCGAAAAATATAAGTCTTTTTCAATCGTTATATTGTTCTCTTGAATATATGTATAACGTTTATAAGCATACTTTAGAAAAAGTTGTGTATAATAAAAGTTTCTCAAGCATTGTTAAAAACTGCTTGTGAAATCTCATTTTATAAACATTATTATAAGCGAAGTTAAGAAAACCTTAAGGCCAACTATTTATATAAGCTTATTCTCAAGTTGTATTGGATTTTGATTACTGTATGGTATGTTGGGTGGCTTTCGCTATGATTAGAGCAAATGTTACAAATTGTTGTACTTGAATCAATTTCGTCAGTAAGCAAAGCTTGCCTGCCCTCAAGTTTTTCTGAGGTACACTCACTTTTTAAGGGTGTCTTATATCCAGTTCTATATATATATGCAACTTCCCTTCCTACTGATTGAGTTGATTTTAATGCTGTCTGTTAAAGTATACTTTAATATATGCTTAAGTATACTTTAACTATTGTGAAAAAGATATTAGATTAAAAGTAATCTATTAAAATTTGGCCGATCCCCTAAAATTCTAATGCCTAACCCAACGTTTGATCGGAAGCTATATAACATTCTTAGAATAAGTATAGTTAGATACGTTTTCTAGACATAAATTTAATTTGATAACAGATTGAAAGAGAGAAAGAAAGATAGGAAGTAGGTTCTTATATCTGTTTCTCTCCATATCTGCTATAAAAAACGGACTTGTGGCAAAGAATGTAATCTTACTTTTATCTCTAATAAAAGTAACGCATTAATAAGTCGTTCTATACTTTCAATATAGTAAAAATCTTTTAGAAATTTATTTCATAGTTTTTCAAAGTTATTTAGAAATATGTATAAATATGTATAAAAAGTTTTGTCATTAAATATAAACCTCGTACAAATGCAACATAATTATTCAATGTCATTCAAGTACGTTCATTAGGCTTAGAAAAAATATTAAAAAAATTCAAGTATTACAGATTCAATAATACTATTTCTTCATAATTATTATTTTTACTATTTCTTTTTATTTTATTATGTTTATTAAAAGCTGCATTATTATTGCAAAAAATAGTTTGTAATAAAAACACAATTGTTTGAAATTATTTATTCAATTTTTTCTTATTTTTATTTGGAAAGAAAAGTACAATCAGTCTTTTATCGGCCTTCGCCATATTTGGTAGCTTATTATCTCGTTTGTTATATTTCAATATATATTTTTTAAACAAATTTTTATTTTAAGTTTTCTCTTATGTCGGTCCATACTTAATATTTAAATTTATTATTAGTAATTAATAGAAGGCGTTTTTGTTTACTTTGAAGCGGTAATGGATTTAAAAGTATTCGACAAATTGTGTTATGAATGAAGTAGGGTATGCAAAGCGATTATAATCGGGATCGTAGTAGACCATATTAATCGATCGATAACGATTAAAAATGTTACTCTTTTTCAAGCAAAAAATGTATGACAAATGCCTTCGCCAAAATATAGTCCACAGTGCGCCGTTAAAGATTTCGGCTCAAATTACTACAGCATGAGCTTAGTTTGGAAGTAGTCAATTAGAAAAACCAAATTGTTTTCAAAAAGTGTTCTAAGACTTACAAATGTCACTGTTAGTTAATCTGGTACCATTTCTGCAAAGTACACAATATACAAATTGATAGTTTCAATGAAGCTCAAAACATATCTGACAAGAATAATATGGTCCCAAGGACAAAATATGTAAAGAAAAGTTATCTTAATTCAATCGAAAAAATAATATGTAGAAAGAATTTTGGATGAAAATGTTGTTAACGCCTTTAAAAAGTGGAAACTACACTGAAAAGCAAAATCAATTCATACGTACTTAAATTAATCCCAAGCGGTGTCAAAAGTACGGTAATCCCGGTTTTTCTGAAATCAAGTACAGAAAGATTGATTAAGTCGGAATATTCAAGTGCAAAATACTTCATTTTAGCCTGATTAGCCTTTATTCATATAAAATTTTTTTTATTTTAAGTACACAGAAAAAATTATGATATGTTTTTTTAAACAAACATGTTTTTTCTTTATTATTGTCTCTATTTAGTTTGATAAATAATTTTGTTTGACTTATTATTTCATTTCACTTACCTACCCCCAATGTTGGCAACCTGATAAAATTATAAAATTCTTTGATTTATTTTTTAAATTTCTCTAAAACATTTTTTGATTGAAACAATTTGTTTATTGAAAAAATCAGAATTTTTTTAAACAAATTATTAAAAATTTTTGCATTTGAATTTACAAATTTATTTATACGACCTAAATAGGAAAAATTTACATTTTATTCAGGGAATTTGGTATTTGAAGTTTAATTTTTAATTTTTTCTGTGTACGAATATGTTTATAAACTTTATACACAGTCGTACTCGTAATGTGTTGATGTTTGTTTGCTTGATGATACCCACAAACAAATCACTGTTGTGCTCTTGTTGTTGTTGTTGTTTATTTTCATTGCTCGGGCATAGCCGACAAGTAACTGACAAACGTCGTATTACGTGTAGATTCAACCCCGCTGTATACTTGAATCAATCCGCCGCCCGAATCACTTTTACTTATTTAATTCTGGAACAGAACAGACTTGAGAATTTATATTTTTACTACTTATGTAAATTTAATATTTTTACTTCTTTTAATTTAAAATTTATTTTTGTTCATTCCTAGTATTGAGCTTAGCTCATCATGTTTGTAAGCCAACGCCTTAGACCACCCAGGTAACTCAGTACAGAAGGAACGACAGCTAAAATCCAGTATAAGCCAGCAGCAGGTAATGCGATGTTTGTAGGCTATTAGTCGGCGCTGAACGAACAAACAGAATAACCAACAACAAGACAACAACATAAGGACAACATGCGACTGAAGCTATCAACAAGCAAACTAATACCAACATACTACGACTATGCAAAAAGTTTATACTAATAGTAGCCCTGCAGACAAAATGACTAGTATGTGTTTGGAAATATACTAGTTGTTTTTTAACTCAGACTAATTGCCTATCTGTTCCTTTTTATCCGACTGCGCGACGCAAAGAAGGGTATTGTGTCTATCAGCCTATATATGTATGTATGTATGTGTGTTCCTTTGCGGCACTATATAAACCGAACGCGTAGACCGATTTTCATGATTCTTATGTCAATCGATTCGGCTTAGTCCGGGTAGTGTCAATAAAGATATGATAGTAGTCAAAATTCAATGTGGCGGCCAACAGACGCCATTTTGTTTATACGAAAAAATACAAAATAGGCGAACTATATCAAAATAGATATCAATCGACAGGTATTTGAAAATCATTTTTGAATTTTGAATGACGATTTAGGATCTGTGACGGTTTAAAGTTATTTTCTTTTATTTTTTACGCAGTCGGGATTTTTTGATTTTTTAAATTTATTCATATATTGATTTTAACATTACGTTGTCATAGCAGCACAATTAGTTCATTTGTATACAGTTATATCCCAGTTGGAATACCAGCTGTTGTAAAGTAGTGCTCTTACTAGTTTTTTTATTTGTCTTTTTGTATTTCTTAAAAAAACGTTGGCTCAACCGGGGTACGAACACACATTCCTCATATTTCAAGGCAAGTACTCTACCCACTGAGCCACTTTCTATTTATTTTTTTAAGAGCTAAAAATATGTTTTATGTTTAAGTCATATACATGAAAATTATGTCCTCTTTTAAATAGTGTCGTTACTAGTCTTGTTAGAACTTGTAATATGAATGTCGTTTTTTGACTAGTATCAGTACAACTAGTATATGACTGTCCCAAAGCGTATCTAGTTGTAAATGTAGCAGCTGAGAGTAGATAAAATAACAGTTTTTGAACACAATTTAAGAATACTCAAAGTAAGTAGAAAATACTTGAATTTAGTACGGCGGTTTACTTTCTGTGTAGGGATAGAATAAAATATATTAATAATCGTGGTTTTGACGTGGTTGTTCGAATAAAATTTTTTATTCGTTCGAATATTCGAATAAAAGTTTAAAATTATTCGGCTGTTCGAACAAGAAAAAAAGTTATGACATATTATTGGTAAGATTATAAAACTAGAATAATTGTTAATACTACTTTTTAGACGGCCTTATCTGCTTTGATGACCTCATTTCACATTTTATCACACACTGACAAAAAACCGTCATAACGCTGATGAAATTCGACATCAATGCTATGTCAAGTGTCTTCGTTTTTGATCCCATGACACTGTTCATCACTGTGATGTCAACCTTTACATCAGCTGGTCATCAGTGCCAGTGATATGGCAAGTGTATCATCAATGCACTGACACATTGACATCAAGGAAATGCCTAATTGACATCAGCTTAGTGACAAAATATCAGCAATAGGATGCCACTGATAGAAAAACCATCATAACGCTGTTCTTTGTTTTTGACCCAATGACACTTCATCATTGTGATGTCAACCTTTACATCAGCTGTCATCAATGGAATGATTGAAACAATTATACATATTTATATTTTCTTACTTTTACTTGTTTCTATTTTAGCTTTACTTTTTGTTACATTATTTTTTGTTATAATGTTATCCCAGCGTCCCCAATTCGTCGCACATTTATAAACTAAACTCCTCTACCATTCTAGCTATATCACCATCCAAAACATCGGCAGCACAAAGTCAACATAAACATTATTGATGCGACATACATATGATGACTAAGTATCATCAATATGATGAAAAGGTGTCATACTATCGTTGGATTCAATGTTTTGTCTATGCATGTATGCTGTACTGGCTTAGTTTTTAAAAACACTTGCATATTTTATTGTTAGCTCTGTCATAGTAATGACGATCAGTGGACATCAATGCAATGTCATGTTTTTTAACTTTTTAAAAATGAGTAAACACAAAAATAAAAAAAAAACAATAACATATGTATTATAATACAAATTACAATTATTATAACATTGTTTACTGATTTCGTTTGTCCATATTTTACACTATATTTTATACATATTTTACATCGTATTGATGTCATTCCAGTCATAGCATTGATGACACTTAACTATGACAAAATTCTACGATGGCGTTTGTCATAAGATTGATGTTTATTTTCGTTTTATTCATGACATTTGTCATAGCATTGATGTCAGAATTCTGATGATATGGCGTCATCAATGCGGTGATACATTTTGCTAGTGTATAAAAAAATATATTTGTATAGAAAAATATATATTTTTTATTAATTTCGATCGATCTCAACGGTTCGATTACTTCCTGAGAAAGCTTTAAGGAAGTTTAAGGAGATAGTTACCCGGACTATGTATGTCCAAGTCGATTTTGTGACTACGACTAATTGTCGCAGAATAAGGAAAAGTTTTACAAGTTTTCTTTTTTCTATGACAATTTGTCGTAGTCACAAATTCGACTTCGACATACATAATCCGGGTGAATACATCGTGTCAGTTATGGGACCAATGCATATGTATATGCATATCAATGCTCTTAACTGGCTTCCATTTCTCTACTTTTTAAATATACATACTAAGTTGCATTAGAGTGTTTAATTTAAGGATATATATTTTTTAAGGAAAAGAATTATAATATAAAATTTTTACATACATCTGCATAAACTAAAATTGAAAAATATACGATTCTAAATTAAAAAATAACAAAAACTGCTACAAATCTCGATGTTTTTTTTTTTTAAATTAAATATTAAACAATAACAAATCATAAACCATACTAATCTGTCTGTATCTGACTCTCCACCCAACAAATTTGGCAACTGTCCATTTGTCATTTCATATGATCAATTTTCTACACTTTTTCTTTTCAAAGATTTCCTTGTTTTCATTTTAAATTTTACCAAATTGTGCCACCTAAAGACCGTATACAAAAAAAGGACAATTGAAAAATGAAAGAAAATGAAACCACAAATGCTATTATCAATTCCATTTATCCATACAAACTGCGTAAGCGAAAGGGAGAAGGTAAATGAAATTTGTCAACAATAAAGTTTGAATCCTTAAAAAGAGTCAATTGTTGCTTGCAGCATATTTCTTTTTAGTCGATGTAAAATAATTAAAGCTTAAGGTTGGTTTTATATGAAAGAGTTATGCTATTGTTCTCTCATATTTCTTCATTATTATTATCAATATTATATTTTAGTTAAGAAAAATTTTATAATACACATACTGTAAGATTCGTTACTCCATGGGCGCGCTTATAGTTCACACAAATCAATATAAATTAAAAATTAAACAGTAAAAAAATGGAGTTTACACATAATCATGTTTGGAAGGGAGAGAAGTGCTACTTCCGCTTTCAACTACAACATACTATTTCATAAAATAGAAATTAGGCATATTTTATGTTTTTTTGGGGGGGGGGGGGGTGTAAGCCATTTTCCTCCTCCCTGTATCCGTGTCTTGTGGGTTATGAAACAAATTTTGTAATGAAATCTGTTTCATAAATCGTTGATAACACTATGCAACAAGAAAAATGCTTAGGAATACCACTATATTTATGTGATGTGTTATGGGTACCCTAACTACAAAGACAGTCAAAATTTTAAATACTGAATACATATTTTTTTTATTATTTTTTTTCTTTTTTTTAATTCGGGATTTTTGAAGAGGCTGCTTTACTGAATTTATCATAACTTAGAAAAGGCTTGTCCAATAATATTATTTTTTAGATACTCAATGGTTTCGGAATTATTCAGACTGCAATGATGAAATATATATTTTTTTATATAAAATCGAAAATGGCAAAAAACATGGCATCGAATAATAAAAACTTTTTTCAAATATTTATTGAACAAATAAGTATACTTACATAAATATGTGGCAAAAAAACCTTTATTAGAACCACCTTAAGTTCTTGAGAAGCTTATTGCATAAGCTGCATTTTAAGTGCGATGACTTTGACTCCAAAAAACCATGCAACAAAGTCAACGTGTAAATGCTGTTATCATTCAATTTCATATATTTATAATTTTTATAACTGCTCCAAATACAGCAGATTTCATCTTAATCGCATAAGTGGAAATTTAAAAAAGGACTTTGTACATAATTTTTTAATTACTCTAAAAATATATGGATTTTTCAGCGCTTTGAGATTAAACTTAGCGCGAAGTTCCAGTAATGACCTGCAAGGTCAAGCGTATCCCACATTTTGTATTTAATAATGTATAAAAAATTATATTCACCTTTTTAGAAACGATTGCTAAAATTTTTACCAAAACTAAATGTTTTTTCCCTAAAGTAAATTTTTCGAGTTATGCTGTTTTTTTTTTCAAGAAACCCGAATGCATAAAAAGTAAAAATAAACAAGATGCTGAGGGCAGCCATTAGTAAGAAAATTTAAATATTAAATTTTTAATGCTTCCCTACTGTAAAAGTCAATATGTTCCGCACTACTGGACTTGTTTTTTATTTTGATATTTTTTGCGCAGTAGGACTTGATTTTTTAAATTTCTTTTTTAGTTTTTTTACGCATTCGGGACCTTTGGTTGCTAAGCAACTTTAAACCAGTTTGTTATATCTTATTTTCTAATGTAAAGATATACATATGTAACTTTTATATGATTATTTTTGTAATCCCCTTTAATTTCCTTTATTTTGATATCCTACATGATAGGTCTAAAATTTTTTTTACTAATAACTTTTTTGCAATATCTCAAAAGCCACCCTGATCCCATGAGTTTATGGAAAATTGTAAAAAAGCAATAAGACCACATTAGCCCGCCCAATTTACAATCTTGTGCAAATGGTCTTGCATTGTATCATTTGCATAATGATATAGTATATTGATACTCACCACTCAACAATTGTTAGTGGTGAGTATCAATATACTATACCATTTTGCAAATGCTACGATGCAAGACCATTTGCACAAGATTGTGAATTGGGCTATTATATCAGGGTTGCACTTTGTGCAGAAGTCTAACAGCTTGTAGAATAGTCTGTCGAAATCCATCCAGCTAGTTTTTAAAATTTTTTTTTATGAAAAATTTATTTTCAATTAGTTGTGTTTTTTGCTTTTGCTTATGTATAAAATGATTTTTAAAAGTTATTTTTCCTGTTTTAAAGGTCGCCCATATTTTTCTTGGGATCCCCTTTCATTTTGCAGACCTCGTTTTTTATTTATTTATTTATTTATATATTGGTAACGTTCCACTCACAAGACCATAGGTCTTATTTTGCAGTATGGAACTGAGTATAGAAAAAAATTTACAAATCATTATTTAAACTTAAAAACTAATGAAAAAATAAAAAAATTTAAGTAAATCAATTTAAAAATTATTGAAAAAAAAGATATGTATGTTACAAAAAGAAAAAAGATAAAATATAAACAAACGGTATAACTCAGCGTTTACATCTGACAACACTGCCCAAAATTCCAAATATTTTTAAAAACAAAGAAAAAAAATAAAAAAATAATTTCTTTATTCTGAAAACAGTTTAATAATATTATCTTTAAATTGTCGCGCGTTACTTAAAAGTTGGAATCTATAAGGAATTGAGTTCCAGAGAGATATCGCGAAGATGTAAAAATGCCATTTCGATATTAGACTTTTATGTCCAATATACCATATTCTTTTACCTCTACAATTATCTGCAAAGGAGAGTTTTATGAAGAGATGATTTGGTTGGTCCGTATGAACTATTTTGTGCATAAAGAGCAAGACTCTTAAGACTCGTGATGAAAACATAGATATTCTAGAACGCCTATTCAAGCCATACACATAACGAATGATGTTGTTAAAGGTGACGTTTAATTTTCTGTTACTAAAGGAGTCACATTCAGCGAACAGTTTACATCCGTACAGTAAAGCTGGAATTAAATAAGTTTTTGCAAGAAGAATCCGTATCTTAATAGGTGTACAATGCTGAGTTGGCCAAATAGTTCTTAGCATTGAGAAAGTACGACCACAAGCATAATTTATGTGATCGGACCAAGTGAGTGTATTGTTAAAATGAACTCCTAGATTCTTCGCGTGATTCACGATTTCAATTGCGTGATTATTAATAAATATATTTGGTGTAATATTGTTTTGCATTAGTCGTTTCTGAATTACATGCATTTCGGCTTTTTAGGATTGATTCCAAGGCCATTAACTGATGCCCAATTATTAATACGATTAAGTTACTGATTTAAAGACATAATGCATTGGTCAAGCATGCTATTATTGCAACTAGTATAGAGCTGAACGTCATCAGCGTACATTCTGATCTTACAGTCCGTTAATACACTAGGGAGATCATTTGAATACATTGAGAACAACAGAGGGCCAACTATTGATCCTTGCGGAACTCCTCTTGTAACGGGAAGTGCTATTGATTTTTTGCTATGTGTTTCAACATATTGGTATCTTTCACAAAGATATGTTGACAATAATTGAGTGGTTGTCGAATAAAAATTAAAAAAACTTACTTAACTTACTACAAAAAATGTTGTGATTCACAGTATCGAAAGCCTTGGAATGATCTAATAGCACTAGAAAGGCAGTTTTACCATTATCAACTTCCTTTCGTAATTCCTCTAATAAGGCTGTTCTGCAGCTATGTTTTTTCCTAAATCCAGATTGGTGATCTGTAAGCAAATTATTAGTGTCTAGAAAACGAGTGATTTGATTATGCAAAATTCTTTGGAAGGCTATTGAGAGGAATAGTAGTATTACAATTGGTCTATGATCAGAACCAGTTTTTGGAATGGGTATGATTTTAGCTATTTTCCACTTCGAAGGGAATTGACTTGTGGTAAGTATTTTATTGAATATAAAAGTAAGTAAGGGAAGCAGCTGTGGTAATACAATTTTTAGAAATTTTGGATTTATTCCATCCGCACCTACATCATAGGATTTAATTGACAATAGGCTTGCCAAGACATCACATTGATCAACAGCAGTGA
This sequence comes from Panzeria rudis, assembly GCA_956483635.1. Lineage (NCBI taxonomy): Eukaryota > Metazoa > Arthropoda > Insecta > Diptera > Tachinidae > Panzeria > Panzeria rudis. The sequence goes on from OY101449.1 coordinate 103,600,824, forward strand.
AAGAAAAAGGGAAAAAAGATTCACAGCTATTGCTATGAAGATTGTAGTAATAATTCTCATCAGCTTCTACCAGTGGAATGTCTAAAAAATTTTCGTTAATGCTGTCAGCGTCAATTGGGCATGGCTCTTGAGAAATATATTTACCAACACCAATTTCGTGTATAGATTGCCATGTTTTTCTCGTGCTAAGCGCGGAAGAGAATTTTTGGGAATACAATTCAGATTTAGCCTTTTTAATCAAACTGTTTACTTTTCTCTTGGCGATACGATAAATTTCACGAAGCTCAGCAGTTTTAAAACTTTTCCATTTATCATACGCAAAGTTCCTTAGGTTGATGGATTCTTTTATTTCATTTGAGAACCAGGGTTTTTCTTTTTGAGTAATAATCTTAGTTTTAAGAGGAACCGTTAAATCAAAGAGATTATTTATACATATTATGTTCTAGGAATGAGAGTTGATCGTCAGCAGAATTCAGATAATATAAACTGTTCCATTCGATATTAAAGAATTGTTGCTCAAGGAAACTAAGATTAATATTTTTAGAATCGCGAAATGTTATGAAATTAGATTTTGTGCCCCTTTTTGAAATTTTTCAACGGTAACGCTGCCCTTTCCCAAGTTATGATGAAATCGGTGCAGCAGCCTCTTTAAAAATCCCAAATTTTATAGAAAAATAAAATAAAAAAAAAGTATTCATAGAATTTTAAATTTCAACTGTTTTTGTAGTTAGGGGACCATAACACATAAAAAATATGTATAGTTATGATAAAAGGTCATGACAAAAGTTTCATGTTGCTGCATAGTGTAATATATTATGAATAAGGCCCTTACTATATAGAAAATATAGGCAATGTTTGTAACGATACCTGATAGTGTTGACAACATTTCATGGCCCATATGCATTAATTTTATTTATTCATCAATAATTACATTTGGCTTTGATAACTAAAAAAATTATCACCATATTTTCAAGAATTTAAAAAAATACGTATACGTATATAAAATACATTATGTATTCCCTTTATGTACATATATTCAGCGTAACTTTTAAAGTTTATAAAAAAAGTTTTATGGATAACTTATCTTATCTTTTGTGTAGAGCGGTGTATATGCTTATTTTTAAACAGAAAATTGTAATATCTATGTACATTGTACAATGTACATACATATGTACATACATACACACGTACATAATTATTAACGTATCAAACAGAAAACATCGAACTCTAATATGATTAAAAAATATAATTTTTATTTAGTCAATAATTTATTAAATATTTTTATATTTTGTTTTTTGCAGATTCCTTTTGATCAATAAAGCAAACAAAGTTATCACCAGAAATCCTCCCAATATCGCTCTTACTGCATCACTCAACAATTTCATCATCCATAATTATTAGCTCACGATTGATCAATGTTTAAACTGCCCAAGATTCTAACAAACAAGTAAGAAATTTATCAAAAGACAACAACAATGCAACGAATTTTAGCTGTGCAATAAATTTTTAAACGACCCACTTACATTTTAAGCGATTTTATCTGAAAGTATTCCCAACAATAAAACGATGGAAAACGAATATAAAAAACCGTTTTAAACATATCCGCCTAATCCAAAATATAGAAAACAAAACAACCAAAAACATAGAAAACGCTACCATCCATTAGTAATTTAACATTCCACCTTAAAAACTGCATGTGTTTAGTCTAGACACATCATCTTGCGGTTTCATAAGTGGATTTTATTTGTAGTTATTGGAGTCAACAACCTGCAATATATTATAATTAAGTTAGCATAGACATGCATCACAGTTTTGTGTATGAAGGCGTTGTTACACCACATTCGATCTTAAATCGCTGACACAAATCTTTTGGCAAAAGTGTTTGTGACTTTGCTGTACTGAAAAGTTTTCTATTATATTTCGTTTCCTGTGGAATGTGTTGTTAAGTTTTATGTATATATGTCGCATAAAGCCTGTTCCTGTATTTGCTGTTTTATAAATAAAAATAATTAAAATTGAGAAAGAAAAATGGATGCCACAGATGGACGAATTCTACGCGCTCCCATGAGACGTAAGCGAAATGATGAGCAGTTGTGTGATAGGGTAAGTTGTAATATATTCTAGATTTTAATCCTTATAAGTTTGTAATAGATTAAAGACAGAACGCTACAATTTCCTTTGATCTATTACAAAATTGTTGTAGTCGAAGGCGAAAATCGCCAAAACGCGATAAGGGCCAATATTAAGTACATATTGTCTTACATATAATGCACAAGGGCTTATCATTTTTAAAAAAAATTTCAAGAGATTGAAAATTTAATAAAAAGTAAACTTTTGTGATTACAAAACTGTTTTTTCGTAATAGTATATGTAATTCAGACTTTATTAATGAGAACTCTAATTCAATGGCACATATGTATTTAACACATATAGTGGCGGAAGAAACAATAGGAACAATTTTTTTTGTCACAATAAAGTCTCATAAATTTTTTTTCATCTAAAATTTTTTGGAGTGACAATCCCAATCACCAGTCAGAGCACGTCTGTGGAAGTATTAAAAAATAAAGTTGGAAAGTAAAAATTTACAAATAAACAGGTTATTTGGGACGCAATTCATTAAGCTTAGTATTCCAGTTGTCCGGATATCTGCGCCAATCTTGTGAGTTCAATGATGCGTCAAAGAGGAGCTTCTACCAAATATTGAAATAATATTAGCATTAAATAGTAAAAACTAATTTTGCTCTCTAATATATAAAATCTCCCTATTATTTTTCCCAGTATATATTTTTAAATTACATAAATTTCCGAATGCAGCAGGATTGTAATTTTTGAGTGGCCTTGCATTTAATATGTATATTAAATTTTATTTATGCGAAAGCATATAAATATTTATGAAAATACTGAAATTTTTCCCCCCTGTTATTTCTTCCACCACTGTATATCACTGTTGGGATTTGTGGTATAATTGTACCAATTTTGGTACAATTGAAAACTGAGTGGTACGCTAATACACTGAACATATTTCTGGTACAATTATATTAGAAAATTTTAAATTTTAAATTTTAATTTTTAAGGAACTAATTTCTTTCTATATTATATATTTTCTACTGCTCAGGAAGTTATTATTAACAACATCCAGATAATTAATACAAATGCTATTACATTTAAGCAATTCAAAGTTATTTTATGTATATGTTAGCTTCATGCGGTTGCTTTTATAGATGATGCTGTGGCTGCGGTTGTAAACGCTTTGGCTTTTAAATAAGTCTTAAAATAAAATTCCTTACTTCGACAAAACTCGTGCCACTCGGCAAAATATCAATAAAATAAATAATAATGAAGAATAGGTATACTATGGCACAAATAAAATTTGTAACAGAAAAAAATCGATTTTCCAAACATTGTCAACATTACTTCAAATCCATTGAATACACAGAAAAAAATATTACTTACATCCAAGGAATTTCTTCATAAATGCTATGAATCTAACATGATAATTTTTTTCCAAATTATTTTCATTCCAGCAAGGAACTTTTACATAAATTAACTCATATTTTCTTTAGAAATTATTTTTAAAAATTCAGTAATCAACTTGTATAGTCCGTTGCACTAAGCACAACTCTTTCCTTTCTGCCAAACAGACTATTTGAAATTAATTGTATTTTTACTTTATATAAATAGAAAAGCATTTTAGAATTTGTTGACAAAAAAGCAACTTTGATTTTATAAATTTATTTATTAAAAACAAAATTCATACAGCGTATGAAATAATTCCTGTCTTTTATTTATAAATTAATAAAATATATGAATAATAGACTATGAACTTTTTTCATATTATTTATGTTCAAACTTTTTTCTGTGTCGGAATAAAAAAAGAACTTCTTGCAATGACAAGCTTATGTAAAAATCCTCAGAAATTATCTGGATTCGCATCACATCCGGATCACAAGTTCAGGATTTTATTGACTTCTTCGGGAGCTCATTTTTCACCGAGTTAAAATCAACCCATGCTGTTAAATGTCTTTCGAGTACTTCAAGCTATTTTTATTATGAATTAATGTATTTTTAATACATTGTGAAATTTTGATACAATAGATGGTCAACAGTGATATTTGGCAGATTCTCATTTCAAATGATTTTTTCATGTCCTCTGAAAGTATATTAAAATATTTCATAAAATAAACGCATAAATTTTAAAATGAAAATTGCTTTAGCATGATTTAATAGATTATAAATAAATATACATAAGTTTTTTTTTGTAAGACTGTCCATTATGTGTTAAAAACGAAGAACAAAAAAAAACTGTTTATACACTTCATAGAAAATGGCGTGGCCCTAATACATGCTGTTGATTTTCCACATTAAGAAACTATGAATTTTTCCAAAAACGAGATTAAATTTATAACGGTCCTAGAATATTTGCATTTACTTCTGTTATTTTACACATAAAATTGTTGAAAAATATTAGAAATTGAAAGAAAACATGAATTTCAGTAACATTTTTCATTAACTTAATACATTATTTCGTTGTATGTATTTCTTTCCCATGCCGGTTATTTCGTTTCTTTTCATACATAAGTACTTAAAACAAGTTTTATCTAATAAAAAATAGCTGGAATATGGCTCAGCTTTAGAGAATATGCTTTACGTCCGAGAAGCCCGGGTTCGTATCCTAGCCATGTCAAAATTTTTAAATTTATATATTTTTGCCTTTTGAAATAATTGTGTTATCAATATAGCGGAATTCTTTATCGCAGTAAATTAAAAAAAAAAATTAATGAAAACCGGGATTTTTGTTATCAAAAACGAAACTAAGTTTTTTCTGTGCATGAATACAATTATTTTTTATCATCAGGTCCATCAGCAGTACAATTATTTTTTATCATGAGCGTGCATAACCGTGAGTGCAAAGCTACTCCCGTTCCCATCTCTAATATCATTCCTTCTAAAGTATTTCTTTAATGCTATTGTAAATCAATAAATCATATTAATTAATAAATTGATGGAGAGCTTAAATTGAAAAGAACTTATTAATCTCTTCGACATGGTTGTTTGCATTGCTTTTTTTTCATATAAATCTTTTAAACTGCTTTAAACCCCAACCATATAGTTTCCATTTCATTACATTGAATATCTTAATTTTTCATAATCTTAATTACAATATCTACAGTTTTTTTTATTCTTTCTTGTTCAATAGTTTTCTTTCATACAATGTACGTATTGTAGAAGTAGGTCAAACAAACAACATTTAAGCTGCAACTAAATGTTACAAACTTGTAGCATTCATGCAAGAAATCATTAAATGAATCATGCAATTTGATTGAATTATTATTATAATAAAACTGACAGTTACAGATTGATAGAAAATCAGACAAATGGATAGACGGACGGACAGACACACAGGAAAAAAAGGTTGAAGTCAAGAAAAATTGTGTGGTCTAATTAAAAAGTGTTAAAATATCAAAATGAAATCAAAACCAATAAAGTTACATATACTCAAACAGTTCGAAAGAAATTCAATAAAATAATTTAAAACAGGGAATGTAAAAGATTGATAGAAATAAAATGAATAACGAATAAATAAATAACAAATTACACAGGTCTGCAACAAAAATCTACTTTAAATAAAAACATATGGAATATAAAGATTTCAATGCGGTAAATTCAAATCCGTTTTCAGTATTTTGCTATCGGGCTCAGATTTTTTGTATGGGCATGACTAATATCTCCACTAGGTACATCAGTATATTTCACCCCAACTTGTGAACAAATTGAATAGATAATTCAACAAAAGATGCGGAATAAAATCACCTTTAAGTTATTCATACATATATAATTTACGAAAATTAGCGACGAAAAATTAGTTTTTTTCATGGAAAATTTAACTTTTTAAGATTTCAAATGCTCATAGAAAAACTAAAAGAACAAAACTTTTAAATTTTTATAATTTATCAGAAAAGGAGGTGTGTCATGGACAAATGTCGATTTTTTTAGAATTATGAGAAAGAACTCCATTGATAAAAATCACAATTTCCATACAACAGAAAAATTTTAATATGTGTGTGTGTATGAAAATTGCAATTTTTTCAATTAAGTTTCCTCACTTAATTGCGAATAAAATTAATATTTCTAAATCGATTTTAGGCCCCTATTATGATTCACAACTCAACTAGGTTGAGTTGTCAATGCTACGACCCAACTCAACCAATTTTTTGTATTTTGATTCACAACTAATTTTAGTTGTCTTCGAAAAATTTTTCGAAAAAAGGTTCTTATTTATATTCTCTGTTTTCTGAGACCATAGTAGCCATCACAAAATATTTTAAATATTTTTAGTTTTGGTCTTACTATTTTTTTAAAGATTTTATGTCTTATGCATATGGCAACAATATGGGTTGACAAATTGGATAGGTTGGCGCCTAAAAGTACTATTTTACAAGTAATTAAGCGCCTATTATGATTCACAACTCAACTAGGTTTAGTTGTCAATGCTACGACCCAACTCAACCATTTTTTTGTATTATGATTGACAACTAATTTTAGTTGTCTTCGAAAAATTTTTCGAAAAAAGGTTCTTATTTATACTCTCTGTTTTTTGAAACCTAGTAGCCATCACAAAATATTTTAAATATTTTTAGTTTTGGCCTTACTATTTTTTCTTGAGATTT